>OZ022331.1:20621472-21871472 GCA_963989225.1 Dromius quadrimaculatus | reverse complement strand
GTTAATGACATAGATTGTCTATTTTCATGTAATAGATGTTTGATATATTCCTTTATTGTATCAAAGGTCACAGCTACGCTTCCTATATAAATTGAGGAGTATCCAAAACTGAATATATTGTACTTGATGCAACGATACAAATACCAAAATGGAAATAGTTTTAATTTATACGTAAACTCCCAATATGTGACCTCCGCATTCATTTCAATTCATATTTTATTGATCAAATTTCGTGACGTAAATCTGCAAAGACTCAATATTTTGCTCATTTTGTAATTGAGAGACACGGAGTTCTGCTGCGATGCACACTGACTGCAGTCTAAATTATTTTGGACTGCATGCATTTCTATTAATGCAATCCAGCAAATTGCAAAATTTATTATTGTAAATTAAATTTTTATTCAGAAATTTTTTATTTTAATGTAAGATTTCCAAATTTTTCACAAAGAAAGATCGTTTCATATGCTTAAATGAACTAATTCATTTTTATATCTCAAACATATCTACTTTTTCAATATCATACACTAAATAATCTCTTCTACACACAATCATTGAAAAATCTAATTTCCACAACAGTAATATCGTTTATGTTAATGTCATTTCACCAAATCATTCACATTCATACATCAATGCAGACAAAATTATTCCGTTTTAAACATTCGAGTTTGTAACACCTGGGATACTCATTCAGGACCTAAGAAATAAGAAGAAAATGCATTCACATAGCTCCGATGACTCATTGCGATCATGTCAGAGTTTGACTGTTTCATAACTTTGAAAAGAGCCTTGGGTAGGCAATTTATATCAATTATTTAGAATTCAAATTGAGGCTAGTTGCTTCTATACTGAAAATCCAACATTTCATTAAGAATAACCTTCTAAGGCACAAACAGCTGAAGCTTGAAGCACCTACTAAAGTGCTTCACAAATGTTCAATCAATTACGAAACTATCCCTTTACAGATCTATATTCAACTAAACTTGAATAGAATATATTCTGAAGCGCAAATAAAATGAATAGACCAACTTGAAATAAGTTACTTTCTTTGAAAGCAATGTGGTCTGCGGTAAATTCCACGTTTCTTCACAAAGTGTGCACAGGAACGTGAAATAGGTGACTTATACTAAATATTAAGCAGAAACTGACTCACTCATAAATTTTCAAGTAGATAAGAAACGAAATTAAAACTTCTTTTAATTCTATGAATCAATTGAAGCATATTTCATAGTGCAGAAAATTGCTTTTTGTCTATGGAATGAAGAATCTTTGATTCTGTTCAAGGAAATGTTCATTTTTATCTTGTATGGCTCAAACTACGAAACTTCAACAGATAATGAAAAATCTAACGTGAACATCACGTGATTTACTTGGACATCATTTGATTCAATATACACAAATTTATTCAATTAAGATTTCTGTTACTTCTGTCTATAATTAATATAACTTTAATAATATTTTGACATGTACAATGACAAACAAAATCAAAAAAGTGACAACAAATCATCATGGCCTACCTTATCATTTCAATTGAGCTGATTGTTTTATACGGCAAATTTTGAATGTCTGTTATACATATAAACTGCACTTCCGGCTTATCCGATTGATACAATAATATTAGATGTCCATTTTGATGCTACAACAAGTTCAAACACTGAATTTCAATATGCTATTGCTGATCATTCTAGATTTATGCAAGAAATTGAAAAAGAGTAAAGTGCACTTCTGATTTGGCCGATTCATACAAGAATAGCAGATACCTATTCTGATTTAATATCAAGTTCGCATACTGAATTTCAATATCCCACGGTTTATCATTCTGGATTTACTAGAAAAATTCGAAAAAAGTTTTAAGTAAAGTGCACTCCCCGTACAGACGATTGGAACCTTAAGGTGCACAACTAGACCCTATACCAGTCTTGAATACAAAATTTCAACATTATACGTTCAACCAGTTTTGAGATTTGCAAGTTACGAACAAACGCACGATCATATGTACCGACATCAAGCCGAAAATAGTCAAAATGGATTCAGGAGTGCTCAAAACGGATATTTCCATTAAAATCTCGATAGGTGAATTTTGTCGGTTTCACAATACAAGTAAAAACTATATATAGTTCATCTTCCAGAATCAAAAAAATTTCCGTATGTATGTTCGTTGAGAGTTCCCTTTCAATCTCGTGTTTTCTATATTGGGAAAATGAAAAATCGCGATATTGTATAACGATGCCACTCTTATAAAACATGAGACTCTGCGTCGAAATCTACTGTAGATGCTTTTTTGATAAAATCAATCATTCTTGAGCTATGGGGTTTTTTTATGGTATATTCATAGGTAAATACGCATTCATTATCCGTATGTTTCTCTCCAAGTTCCTGCATTATCAAAAGTGTATTCTCATGAAAGTTAGAATTTTGTGTTGAAAGGAGCTTTACACATTTTCAGATATAAATTTTTTCATTTTTCATGGGATATTTCTGGTACCCTGAAAGGCTGATTTGTTGATGAATCTTCATAAATTAAGACGTTCTGCGGCGAAAATTGCTCTTGGCGTTTCTTGATGAAATCCATATTTCAAAAATGTCCACATAAATACATACCTATCTGTTTGTTCTTATGAAGGATCATCACTATGAAATTTTCGAATTCGTCTTGGTTTTGACGGTGTCCAGTAAAAAACAAGAAGAATTATTTGAATTCCAAACAATTTTTCATTGAGGAATACACTGTAGGAATGAACTGACATTTTCTATTAACGAACGCACGAACGCACATACGTACCGACATCAAGTCAAAAATAGTCAAAATGGATTCAGGGATGCTCAAAACGGATAATTTCATCCAAATCTTGATAGATGAATTTTGTCGGTTTCACAATACTTTTTTGTACTTAATACAAGTAAATAAAAATGGAATAGATATTTTCGTGAAACATATAATTCCGTACGTAAGCATTAGCGAGAGCACATACTATGATTGATGATTTGTGGCATGAGGTTGTTTCCTCAAAATTTAGTTGTGATGCAGTTTTGCTTCTCGTCACGAAATAAAATAGAACAATATTTCAGAAATGCATGAAATATAATTTTTTGCTTCTGAGTTATTTCGTGATGATCGCCTGAAAAACGTTATGTGCACCTCGGCCTGAAATTCTATTTTTGGTCTGACCTGAATTTTAGCCTCAGTTAACGCTTTGGCCGCAAACAACAGATTCGACCAAATAAGAATATTATCTTTATGGCCTTGATACACAACTAACTATTGTTACTTTTCTCACAATGCTTTCTCATTTTCAATTTTTTTTTCTCAATCATCCGAAGTTCCCAAAGACTCTATCCTAGGGCCATTATCATCTATTTTCTTAATTGATGATTCTTCTGAATCCTTCATCTGTCATGCTCTTGCACATGCGAATGTTATCAAATTATTCACTCTAATAACAGGGTATGTCAATGCCGTTAATTCACAAAGGAATATTCATGTGATGTCAATTTGACGTGATGAAAACAAGCGCAAACTGAACGTTGATATATGCTGTTACATCTCTTTCACACGTAGCTTAAATAGATATTCATTCTCTTATAATATGGATGACATATCTCTTATTCAACAAAAATCTTTTGGGACATCTACTCATTGTCTTCCATTCTGCCTATAAAATTCTAGGGTTCATTATGAAAACTGAAATCTTTTCTTTGAAGTCTTTGTATGATGCCTATGTCTCAAGTAGACTCCAAAATGCTGGTATATATTTCATGAATACCAACACTTGCAGTCAATCGCATTCATCGCTGATATTTGAGATTCCTTTCGTTCAAGAATTTTTGTTTATACCTCCATTGAGGTATTGACCAAAATTCTCTTTGTTGCCATTCTATGGGCTCTATTACTTCATTAAGAAATACATAGTACGAAAATTTTGTGGAAACTATTGGAGAATAATGTTGATGAAAAAACCGCAGCTACATCCATCAGGGCATTCTATTCACCGGCCTTTCGTACTAATGTAGGTACTCCAACATACTTTTCTTTTGTGATGTGATAAAAATAGGAATAGGGTGTTACAGAAATGAGTACATTTAACTCAACCAGAAGTAGAACACATCAAGAGTAACAATATTTCTTCATAACTTTTTTCGAATTCTCTTTTTCTTAGCATTTCCACCCTCCCTTTCCCTCCATGATTAATGGCCAGTGCACTGCTCTAGCCTAAATTGTTTCACTTAAACAAAAAATATCGAGTCGGAATAATGACAGCAATGTTTATGGCACATTTTTTTGACTTTAAGTCCTGATACGATATTGTTCAATTAAGTGACACCTAAAATTCGAGAGACAGCGGTGCAATTGGCCATAAAAGAATTGTTAAGGTGCTTCTTTTATTATTGAATCCAATAGCAGAACAATACGCTATGTCAGTAGCGTTGTGCGCGGCGGGAGCGCCGTCTTGGTGGTGACATTTGACATTTATTTACTAATATATTTAAAATCATGTCAATCAACAAATTTTGAGGTATTCACGTAATTTGCAAAACTGGCTCTTATAGTCTAAGAGCTGGCTACATGAAAAACCTTGTTATCGCTACATGGCTAATTCCTTTTGTAAAAGAATCTTTTTGTGTTTCCAAATTCGAATCCTCTTGTCTGCCAGCGCGAATCTGTGGCTTCTGGACATTTTGAACTTGATATTATTCAAATTCAAATTGCCAAAAAAAAATCTGGCAATTTTGACGAGAACAATGCCATTCACAATATCGTTTCCTTAGCTACCAACTACTACTGCTGTCAAACTGACATTCACAAAAGAAGAAGTATTCATGAAAAATTCACTATATTTCACGGGAATTGGGACGACCGAAAATAAAACATTGTAAAAATTATCAAATGCACTCATGTGCACTTAATCTAAGAGCTGGCTACATAAAGAAGCTTGTCAATTGTCATCACTATATGGCTGATTCCTAATTATGAGAAAATCAATTTGCGTGGGCAAGTTCAAATCGTCTTGTCTACTAGCGGGATCCCTCGCGTTATAGTGGGGGTGACTGGGCCTGTGGAATAAGTAAAACTACGATATTAAATTCTCTATAAGATACTTGTATGATAATTATGGAAAAAAACTTCTATTTATTCTTGAAAAACAGGGTGAATTGTTGGCTGTTTGCTTACGACTGGCTGGCAGTCAGCGCGAAATTGGAATGAAAAAACTATCACATACATGCATAATGCATATCGATTGAATAAATGTTACATTTATATATTAGAATAGCAATATGTAAAATAGCCGACAAAAAAATCATGGCTGAAACCCTGCCAGACAGATATTGGAAGTGTGCCTGTGTTAGACTGTTTACACCCAAACACAGAACATTTTTTTTTTTTTGAATGATTTCATTTTTTTTTAATTTTCACCAAATAAATATAATGTACCGAAGTGACGTTTGATAGGTCTGACGTACTACCTCATAGATGTGAAATTTGTCTTTTATAAATGACAGCTTGACGACAGTATTAGTTGGTAACAAAGGAAACAATACTGTGAATGGGATTGTTTTCGTCAAAATTGACAGAAAATTTCTTGGCAATTTGAATTGAAATATTGAGTTCAAAATGTCCAAAGGCCACAGATTCGCGCTGGCAGACAAGACGATTTGAACTTGGCTACACAAAAAGATCCTTTTACAAAAAGAATTAGCCATGTAGCGATAACACGGTTCTTTATGTAGCCAGCTCTCCGTCTATTAGACCCAGTATTTCAGATTCAGTTTAATCTATAGATTACTTGAACGAAGCTTAATTATTATGGTAACAATTGTTTTTACAATTGTTGCTACGAAAATTAATCCACAGTTTTCGTAATCCGAACACTGAAATACTGGGCCTTAGAATTAGCAGAAAGTTTGTTACAATGACAGTAGTACTCCGATGCGGTCTTAGAAAGTTCATTTATCTATATTTAGATCCAAAAGTTCGAACAAAGGGAGAATATTGGTATAAAGTTTTCGTGTCAGCGACGAAGAAGAAATTGAAAATAACGAAGAAGATAGTAAAATTATGGGAGTTACTTTGCGCAAAATGCCTGGCACATTTAGTGATGGAACAAATCTGAATTTGTATAATAAATAACATGATAATACGTACGTTCGGGTGTACTTTTTGTATGTTCTGTTAAATTATTGTCTGAATCGATGAACAATAATAATTTTTCTCGTGTTTTCACATAACTTCATCTGATATTCACGAGTTATTTTCATAAATTGAAAATAATCTATGACTATCATATAAACTTCTTGATTTGGTGTGTTTTGAATTCTTCATTAAGGAATCAGCATCATTCATGCCTGATGGTTTAATATTTGCTTGCCAGATACGAGTTATCCGAAAGCATCATCCATTTATATAAGTGAAAATTCATAATTAAGGATTCATTCATGATATTTTGTCTTCAATTTATAACCAATGATAATATTGTTGGAATATAATTGTAATATATCAATATTGATACTGTACAAACATTACACAATTCAAAAAACACTAACTGCTTATTTCTAAAGTTCGCTAATATGATAATTAAGTCTGTATTTTCTACATGATTGCTGTAAAAATTCATTGATTCAGGTGAATTTAGTTCGAAAAATTGTCAAATTCAGTTGCAACTGCAAACATGCAGCTGCAGCTTGCATATAAATTAACACAGAATGTATCTGCATCAAGACTGATCAGCCAATGATTTGGAATCGTCCAGCACAGTTGGATAAATATCATAAGAGTGCAAGGATTGATAGTATGTATGTACTATCGCATGAAAGCAAACTGAGAAGATAGCTTTTTCACAGTTTCTTACGCCCATTTGCGATTCGAGAATAAATAAAATTTCAGTTCATCATTGCGCAATTGTGTGTGCGAACACTCAGGAACACAACAAATTAAACCTTATTTTGATGATTTCCATTTTTTCAAAAGATTTTCCATATTTATTTGCCTCAAAACTTCAGTTTGGCTTTATGCTTTTTTATATTTGTTTTGACAGCTCTAGTCAGTATTAGTAGAGAACTCATAACTTCTACCGCATGAAGTCACGTTCGTCGCTACTGACATAGCGTATAGACAGAATTCAATTATTATGACATATGTAAGTTGTCACCTTCTTCAAATGAATCCTGGAAGAAATCGATTATTAAATGTCACAAAAGCTAAAACCTGTGGAAATTCCCACCTTTGTTGATAGCGATTCTATAGACAATTCATACTGAGCCTATCAAATTTTTTTAAACAATTTTCGAATTGCTATTTCTCACAAAAAAACTAAATTATTTTGGTTATCTTAGCGTATTTCATGTCAAAATCTTGTCTACTCATACATATTCACTATACGCCTATTGCGTATTCTCAGTGGCTCCGCTCTATCGGTTAAATTTTACATCTACGAGGTGTGCCGTCAAAAACGTCAAACTGTCAAACGTCACTTTTGTATTTCATATTATTCGATAATCATGAGTATAAATCATTCACTTAGAAGTTGTGTTGTTGTTGGATGTACTAATTGTTGAAGTTATAAATGGAAAACATTAAACCAATTCTATCTTGATAATTATACCAATTATAAATTCGGTTGCTATAGTTATTATATATGTAAAAAGAAATGATTTTGACATATTTTTTGATGAATGACATGTTATATAATTTTTGTCTAATAAAATAATTTGCTAAACGTTATTTGAGTTCATTCTGATTAAAAGTATTATTCAGAAGTTCATACGTGTGCCACTGCAGATGTGATCCTTAACAGGTTATGCGCCCAGATAGAAACTGAATAATAAAAATATATGTAGCAGAATCTCAACAGATAACATGGATATCTCCAAGATTCAAGTTGGATTATTAGAAAGCAAATTAAATTGGGCAACGTGGAAACATAAGATCTGTATTGTTCTTAGAAGTATTCCTCGTGCAATGGATATCCTTGAAGGAAAATGGGAAAGACCAGATTCCTCACAGCAAGGTACAGGTAGTGGCGTTGGAAACTCAGGAGACATTCACATTACAGCTAATGAATTGAAAGAATTCTTCAAAAAAGAGAGTACCACGTTAATTATATTAACGACAAATATGACTGAAAAGATATTGAAGAAAATTATGAGATTTCATAAAGCTGGAGATATCTGGTTGGAGTTGCACAGACTTTTTGATGGCACGACAGAAGATAAAGCTTATGAACTATGTTTTCAATTCTTTACTTTCAAAAAGGTTGAAAGTGATGATATAGCTAGTCATATGTCCAGATTGAAGAATATTTGGAGTCAGCTAAAAGAAGAAGTGGACAAGGATGATAATAAAGCAAACTTCCTTGATCTCTTCCTTATCTGCAAAATTTTGGATACACTTCCTGATGATTATTTCTCTTTCAAATCTAGTTGGTTGCTCATGTCAAAATCGGAGAGAACTATAGAAAATCTCACGAATCAATTATGTGCTTTTGAAAGAGCACTCAGCTCGAAAAGTAAAGATTCAGACAATAACAAGAAAATTCTAATGTCAACGAGCAAAAGAAAGACACAAGTTAACATAGATAAGAAGAAGTCAAACATTGTGTGTCATTATTGTAAGAAAATTGGGCATACAGTAAGATATTGTGAGAAATGGAAATCTGATGGTAGACCGAGGAAACCAGCCAAATCAGAAGAAAGTACAAAAGCAAATATTGTTTTAGAAGTAGTGAATAGTACAGTATTTACTTTCGAAACTAATGAAGATTACTGGTTTATTGATAACGGTGCTACTAATCATATTACTTATAGAAAAGATTTATTCAAAAAATTTGAGAAATTTGACAGTGATCATACTGTCATCACAGCAAATGATGAATCAATAAATGCAATTGGTGAAGGTACAGTTAATCTACTAACCAATGTTAATGAAAAGAAGATATCTATTTTATTAGAAAATGTATGGTATGCTCCGAAAATAAAGAAGAACTTATTTTCTATTTTGGCTGCTCAAGACAAACAGACTAAAGGTGCGGCCTCATGCGAACGCTCGACGCTCGTTTCCAGCGACAAATCTGGTCACGTGGTACTATTTTAAATTTCCCGGCATTTCAAAATATTCAGCGACAAGTTGCTGCGTCAAACAGCAGCGTCAACATGGCTTCTTTGCTTGCAGGGATTAAAAATATTAATATCAAAATTTGACATATAGAACTATAAATCGATTCATCGACGCGGATTTATATTATCAACGTATTCCAGCGCAACAAATATGGAGTGTTGTAGATAGAGGATTATAAACGTGAGCTGGTTCTAGGTGCAAAACATAAGGATGGCTCTGTTAAACGCAAATAGCCCGTTTAGTGAAAAACATCCTGTAATTACAGTTTAAATGATCGAATTACCAATTGAAAAAATAATTTATCAGATTCAAAATGATCAATGAAAAAAGAGAAATAGATTTTAACTGTACAGAATGAAAAATATTGTATAGCAATTTATGCAACATTCTACTTGAACCAATCAGTGCCACGTCGTTTATTCAGCTGAAGCTATCAATATAATATAAATAATATAAAATCATATGACAAAAATAAAATTATGATACTAATAATATGCCTAATCTAAAAAAATTACAAAACTAATTGATTGACGTTGTATTATCAACACTTTTCAAGAATATATTTACTTTTTTTTTTTAATTGTTTAATATTGGTCACATTTCTCATATCATTTGGTAAATTATTATACTCTTTTAATTTGATATTTTGAACGTGTTGTTCATTAGAGATAACCCTCCTTCTATACACTCCATCCATAGCAACCTGATAGCGACAAAGCTCAACTTGTTCAGCCTTGTCGCTGCATATTTTGAAGGACCGGGTAATTTAAAATTGTACCACGTGTCCGAATTTGTCGCTGGAAACGAGCGTCGAGCTTTCGCATGAGACCGCACCTTAACAGTAAATTTGTATCAACGGCTGAAAAATGCTACTTGGAAGTCGATGGAAAAATAGTACTTGTTGGTAGAAGAACAAGAAAAGGTGGACTTTATAAATTAGATTTGATTCAACCGTCAAAGTCATGTAATGAGGTGAGTACTTTATCATCTAAAGTTGATAGTTTACAAATTTATCATGGAAGATTAGGACACCAAAATAAAAGGCATGTAAGAGATATTATTTCAAGAGAACTTGGGGTCAAACTAGAGTTAGATAGTGAACTATGTGAAGGCTGCATTTTTGGTAAGGCACATAGATTAAAGTTTGGTGAACGACAAAGAGCAACAGCACCAGGAGAATTAATACATGCTGACGTATGTGGACCTTTTCAGAACTCAATGTCAGGTTTCAGATATTTTGTTTTATTTAAAGACGATTTTACGAGATATCGTTTCATATATTTATTAAAGGAAAAATCAGATGTAGTAAATAAATTAAAACAAATGCTAGCTGAGGTTGAAACGTCGGGTTATTCAGTAAGAGAAATATTAAGTGATAATGGTGGAGAGTTTGATAATAACAATGTACGGAAAATTCTTAATCATTATGGTATTAGGCATCGTTTAACAATGCCTTACACTCCACAACAGAATGGTTGCTGTGAACGTGACAACAGAACTGTTGTAGAAATGGCTCGAACTATGATGCATGCTCATGGTCAATTTCCTCAGGGATTATGGGCAGAAATGATAATGACTGCAGCTTATATTCTGAATAGAACAGGAGTATCAAGTGTGAAAGATAAAGCTCCATATGAGCTTTGGTACGGGAGAAGAGCAAAGATTCAACATCTTCGTATAATAGGTAGTACCTGCTATGCTCATATTCCTAGCCAAAAAAGGAGGAAATTGGAGAAGAAGGCAATTAAAGGCTTATTAATTGGATATGATGGAGAAGATGGATATAGAGTGTGGACTGAAGAAAATAAACTTATTAGATCCAGAGACGTTATTTTCAAAGAAGAACCGCTACAGCAAAGTGCAATTATGAATGTTCCTTCAGATAGTGAAGAGAAATTTCAGACAATTTTAACAGATGTACCACAGGATACAGAGAAAAATGTTACTTGTGGACAGAATAACGATGAAGAAGATGAAAAAGAAAAAGAAAATGAAGGTATGACTTTAAGAGATCGTACAAAGCTTCATGCACCAGAGAGATATGAAGACTGTATGTTCTCTGCTTGTATGAATATTATTGAAGGTCATGAGCCCTTATCATACACTGAAGCTATTGAAAGCAAGGAAAAAAATGAATGGAAAGAAGCCATGAATAAAGAAATGAATTCCCTACAAGAAAATGGAACGTGGACATTAGAGTCTTTGCCAAAGGATAAGAAAGCTATACCATGCAAGTGGGTATATAGAATTAAGTATAACCCAGATGGTACAGTTGAAAGGTATAAAGCAAGACTAGTAATTAAAGGTTTTTCGCAACGAAGAGGAGTAGATTATGATCAAACATTCAGTCCTGTTGTGGAATCTTCTACAATAAGAGGATTGCTCAGTGTTGCTGCAAGTGAAGGTCTGCTTCTGATGCAATTTGATGTCTCCACAGCTTTTTTGTATGGAAATTTAGAAGAAAAGATATACATGAAACAACCGGAAGGATTCAATGATAATTCAGGGAAAGTATGTCTTTTGAATAAGAGTTTGTATGGCTTGAAGCAAGCACCTCGATGCTGGAATAAGCGTTTCAGTGAATTTCTCACGAATTTAGGCTTCAAAGAAAGTGATGCAGATCCTTGTTTGTATGTTATGAAGAAAAACAATGAAAAGATATTACTTGCATTATATGTAGATGATGGACTGGTAGCTGCAACCAGCAAAAATCTACTAGAGGTTTTGATTCAAAATTTGAAGAATGAATTTAAAATTGTAGCAAAGCCAGCTACTTATTTTTTAGGCTTAGAAATAGAACATCTAGAGGATGGATCTCTAAAGATAAGTCAGAAATCTTACACAAAGAAACTACTAGAAAAATTTGGTATGGCCGAATGTCGACCAGTAAGCACACCGATCATTAAAGATGATAATGAAACAGGGAGGGAAATAGAACCAGATAAGAGTAATGAGGAATTTCCTTATCGACAAGCTGTTGGATCTTTGATGTATTTACTCACCAACACAAGGCCTGATATAGGATACGCCGTTGGAGTTGTTTCCAGAAGATTAGAAAATCCACAGAAAAATGATTGGATTCAAGTAAAAAGAATATTTCGATATTTAAAAGGTTCGATGGATAACGGCTTAATTTATCAAAAATATTTTAAGAGAGGAATATTGGAAGGATACAGTGATGCGGATCATGGAGGTGATAGAAAAACAGGACGATCAACTTCAGGAGTTGTATGTATGTATTCTGGAGGAGCTATTTCCTGGTTCAGCAATTTGCAACAATCAGTGGCAATATCAACTACAGAATCAGAAATAGTAGCTGCTAGCGAGACTGCCAGAGATATGGTTTGGATAAAAAGATTGTTAAAAAGTTTAACTAATCTTACAGAACAACCAGTTATACATGTGGACAACGAGGCTGCCAATAAACTGTCACAAAATTCAGAACTGCATTGAAGAACCAAACATATTAATACAAGACATTTCTTTGTAAGAGAATTGGTTACAAGTGGTGAAATTGTAATCAAGAAAGTGACTACAGAATATCAAATAGCGGATATAATGACGAAACCGCTGCATAAAGTGAGACATCAAAAATTATGTTCATTGATGGGTTTGTCAAGTTACAACATAATTGAATCATAACGAAATATGTATGACTTAAAGAATTTGTTCAATGAGGGAAGGTGTTGAACTTATAAATGGAAAACATTAAACTAATTCTATCTTGATAATTATACCAATTATAAATTCGGTTGCTATAGTTATTATATATGTAAAAAGAAATGATTTTGACATATTTTTTGATGAATGACATGTTATATAATTTTTGTCTAATAAAATAATTTGCTAAACGTTATTTGAGTTCATTCTGATTAAAAGTATTATTCAGGAGTTCATACGTGTGCCACTGCAGATGTGATCCTTAACACTAATACTAAAGCAAACAGCCCAGAACTAATTTTTATAGATCTCTGGGAAGAGATTATGAAGCGAAACAGAGAGAAATGTGGATAACAGCAGTTAAACATGTGTGATAACATAATCTATAAAAATATATTAGATATCATTCAATTCTCAGTATCAACCGTCTTTAAGAGAAGTTAAATATTATAATTGTAGAGAAACTCAATAAATATCACTTGAATAAGTTTCTTAATTGACTGAACATAATTTGTCTCAGAATCCTTTACTGAAAGCACCAGATTTTGTCTTAATATTTTACCTTCTCAAAATTCAAGAATTGTCTTAAAGATAAACAAGATTGGAGATTCTCTTTTCCTCAAGGGTCTCGCTCAAATTCCGTTCGTATATAATACATTATAAATCTCATTGTAATTGATTACCTTTAGATGATTCACAAAAACAATAAAAATTAACGAAGTGACTAATGATCCGGCTACCGGAGGAATAAAATATTTTTATTTGTCCGGTTATTTTTTTTTTGCGTGCAAAACAATAGCCTATATTTTATCCGTCATTCAATTAAATGTTAGTGGGGATAGTTACTCGTGATAAAATTAATTCTCTATAGTCGTTCCTGGTATATTTGATAGAATTTAATTCATCTTTTTAGAATTCATTTGGATACATGCAAAGGTAAATTGATAGAATGAACTTATTTACCTGATTTTCAATTTTTCAAAAAACGTCGATATGTCATTCATGTTCATATTTAAATAATCATGTAACTCATTAATTCAGTCCAATAAAAACTTCAATTCATGTCAACAACTATATTTTACTACGAAAGCGAGGAAAACTGTTGTAAAAGAGTACTCCTAATGGAAAACTTCTAAAAATTGATTGATACTTAAAATTGAAAAACAGGTTGTGATTATTGTTACGTATGGTATCATTTGGAATGTTCGGGACTCAAGAGATTGACAAAATAATTATGGATGTGTCATAAATGTGAATTTTAATATATAACATAATTGAAGCAAATATAATTTTAATACATTTGACATTGTTTTCATGAATTCTGACTTGGAGATAATTTTAAATTTCTATAATAAATGAATTACTCTCGGAATTACCATTCATTTCATGATATTCGAATACTTCTCAATTATATTTTATTCACTTTGGTTACTTCAAAGTGTATATAGCTAGTATAAAAGCATCAAAGCATGGTTTAGAAGAATTTTGGAAAGATATAATATAACCTTCGAGGGTATACCGTATTTATTAATGCAGAATTGGACAGTGGATAATACATTCTTCTAGCCGGATAGATAAAAATGAATTATTTATCCGGTTACCGGAAAAATTTGAAAAAATAGGTGAATAGGTGCAGCCAAAAATTAATAATGACTATGGTTGATTTGCTTCTTGTAGAATATTTTTTGCATACAGATGTTGTCATGAATTGAATACAATATTATTATTAGAAATACAAATGGTACGCTATGAATTCCATTTTGATTTGAAAGCAGATTGACATTTTTCATAACATTGACAGGTGACATCACACATCGAAGTTGTGATTTTTGAATAATATGATGCGCTTTCGTCGAAATTTGAAGATACGCACCAGGCCTATAGGCCTGTTGCGTATCTTCAAATCTCGATGAAAGCGCCGCTTATTTTCCAAAAGTCACAACTTCGAGGTGTGATGTCACCTGTCAATGTTTTAAAATATGTCAATCTGCTTCAAAATCAAAATGATATCCATGACGTACCATCTCTATACCTAATAATAATATTGTATCTAATTTATGACAACATTAGTAGAGAAAAATATTCTAAAAGAAGCAGATCAACCATAGTCATTATTATTTTTTATTGTTTACGTTACTCATCTAAAGGTAATCAATTACAGTTAGATTTATAATGTGTCATTTACATACAGAATTTGAGCGAAATCCTTGGAAGAAAGAGATTTTCTCATCTGGTTTATCTTTAAAACAATTCTTGAATTTTGAGAAGGAAAAATATTAAGCAAAAATTTGGTGCTTTCAGTAAAGAATTCTGAGACGAATTTATGTGACTGTTCAGTCGATTAAGAAACTTATCTAAGTGGTATTTATTGAGTTTTTTTACAATTATAATATTTAACTTCTCAAAAATGGTTGATACTGAAAATTGAATGATATCTAATATATTTTATAGATTATTGCAAAAAATCACACTCGTTTGACTGCTGTTATCCACATTTTTCTTTGGTTCGGTTCATAATCTCTTTCCGGAGACCTATTAAAATTAGTTCTCGTCTGTTTGCTTTAGTATTAGTACATCCAACAACACAACAGCTTCTAAGTAGATGATTTATGCTCATGATTATCGAATAATATGACATACAAAAATGATGATTGACATTTTGACGTTTTTGACGGCACACCTCGTGGATGTAAAATTTTACCGATAGAGCGGAGCCACTGAGGATACGCAATAGGCGTATAGGGTTTTAAGAAATAATTATCCATCTGAAACGTAAAATTACAAATGAGATAAATGAAATTAATTAATTCATAAACAAAGCACCTGAAAGAAAATTGTATGTATACCGGATTTTTCTTATATTATTACAAATTTCCCACTTAAATCGTTTGAATAATGTGCGCCGTGAATTAATCTTCTAAACAAATGGAACGTACATCATATACTATCTAATATTCCAGTAAACATTTCAAATCACATACCAAATATGGTTAAATCATATTTGTAGGTTATGTTTTCTATTCTATGAGAATAGAAACTTTTAGAATTGTGGCACTAGTTTCGAATTTTGATTAGATTATTCACTATATTTATGTTGAATAACTCACAATTGACCCTTATGACTTTACAAGTATTTATACAATATATAGGTGCCTGTGCACATTGAATATCTAGTGAGTAGTTTTGTTTGTTTTTACAATGTGTCAAATGTAATATATTTTTCTGATGAAATTAAAACAGTTCCTTGTTCAAGTTTAAACTCTCATTTTCAATTCGCGTGATCTACCAACCTCAATAGGTTATGGGCCCAGAATGCGCGTATCGTGATGTGAAAATTGAGAAGTGAAAAAGTATGAATCGGGCGAGACTTTGAAAAACACACAGTTTAGTTTCGGTTCAAAAAATTGGACAATTCCATGCTGTGAAAATGGCCTTTAATACCACGACGCGAATCGACATGCTTATGAAAGATAATTTCGATACGTGGAAGATCCACATAAGAGCACTGTTGATTAAAAATGATGCTTGGGGCTATGTGAGTGGCGTCAAGGTGAAACCCGAGGCAGGGAACGCAGAGCAGACTGCGGCAGCACTGGAATGGGAGGAACGGGACAGTAAAGCCATGTCAGATATTCTTCTGGCAATTCATGCATCAGAACTGAAGCAGGTGAAGGATTGCACTACTTCCAAAGAATTTTGGCATAAACTGCAGACTGTGTATCAGTCAAAAGGGCCTGCGCGGAAAGCAAACTTGCTTAAACAAATCGTGTTGCAACGTATGCAAGACGGAGATGACGTTCGTGACCATTTACGCGCGTTTTTCGATGCAGTGGATCGACTGAAAGACATGGACGTGGCGATTAATGACGATCTCTTATCGATACTCCTTCTGTACAGTCTTCCGTCTAATTTTGAGAATTTTCGAATCGCGATTGAGTCTCGTGACGAGCTTCCCTCGCCGGAAACATTACGGATCAAAATTACTGAAGAAAGTGACGCGAGATCTAGCAATCGGAAGAGTGTTGTGCAAAACGCGATGATCGCGGGTAATTCCAACAAATTTCGTAATTATAAAAATTTCGGTAAATTAGAAAACGCGAAACGCGAGAATAAACCGTGGATAACATGCTACAGATGCAAAAAGAAAGGACACAAGGCGTCGGAATATCGGTCGAATACGAAAAATGTTTACAAGGAAATTGAAAACACGTCACTTTATACAACGATTAATGCAGACGCGAGTGTATTGACAGTTTCATCAAACGAAAAACTGTGGTGCATTGATAGTGGTTGTACGGCACACATGATCAAAGACTGGAATAGTTTTCGCCGTATCAACACGAATTGCTTGGATAAGTTAAATTTGGCCAATTCCAGTACCACGGAAATAAAAGCCAAGGGTGACGCGCAACTCGCGACTCGAGTGAACAAACGCGACGTGAAAATCGATTTGAGTGAGGTATTGTACGTACCGGACTTACGAACGAATCTTCTATCGGTCGGAAAGATTGTTGATAAAGGCCACCGCGTAATTTTCGATGAAAAATCGGCTCGAGTTCTTGACAAAGACAATAATTTGATATTATCCGCGAATCGGCGCGACGGGTTGTTCTTTGTTCAAGACGTTGGCGTGGCAGAGCAAGTTCAGGTAGCACAAGCGAATAATTCAAGGAGCGGAACACTGATGGATTGGCACAGAAGATTGGGGCATCTCAATGAAATGGATATCAGGGACGCTCTCAAGGACGGAGCAGTACGAGGACTACAGATTGATGATCTGGATGAAAAACTCGACTGCAGCATATGTTTGGAAGGTAAAATGACGCGCAAATCTTTTCCAAAGAAGTCCATGAGAAAATCGGAGCCTGGTGAAATCATACACTCGGACGTCTGTGGTCCTATGAGGACGACATCCAACGGTGGTGCCAGGTATGTTGTTACATTTATTGATGATGCATCACGTTGGTGTGTGGTTAAATTTATTCATCATAACAATGAAGTTTGCAAAAAGTTCGAGGAATTCAAAAACACTACTGAGACGCAATTTGGAAGAAAGATCAAGTTCCTACAATCAGATAATGGTACTGAGTATGTAAATGGTCAATTTGATGAATTATTGAGGAAATCAGGGATTCAGCGTCGTTTAACTGTACCAAACAATCCAGAACAGAATGGAGTGGCAAAAAGATTCAACCGAACGTTAATGGAGATGACTCGGTGTCTGCTGCTTCAATCCAAACTTGGCCACTCGTTTTGGACAGAGGCCATGAGTACAGCCTGTTACACCCGGAATCGTTGCCCCACTTCCGTTTTAAATGGACGTACACCTTTCGAGATATGGATGGGTGATCAACCTGATATAAGCAATCTCGAAGAGTTTGGGAGTGAAGTCTATTGTTTGAACAGGACGAAGGCGATCGGAAAATTCGATCCTCGTGCGCGAAAAGGCATTTTTCTTGGAATTGATGACAAGTCCAAGGCTTTCAGAGTGTGGATTGCTCAAGAGCATAAAGTAGAGATTTCACGCGATGTTCAATTCCTGAGGCGAAACAACAACGATAGTCAGTCAACTCACGCTTAAGTGGAGCGAGAATCTCAGCAGAATTCGACAAAGACGTACCAGTAGGAATTGATACTAAACAACACAAATGCGTCGAAGCAAAATATGCAAGAGGAAGACCATGGGCTTCATGTTCTCCAAGAAGAGGTTCAGGAGAACGGGAGTAATGGAGAATTAGACTTTCTGGGCTTCGACAACTTGGTGGAGCAGAATTCCAAGGAAGCTGAAGCACCTCCACAAAGGTGTAAACCAGGAAGACCCAGGAAAATTCTTACGGGGAAACCCGGCAGACCAAGAAAGCAGCATACAGTTGAAGAAGCCAATCAAGGACTAGCGGACATTGCACTCGCAGTGGAAATTCCGATAAAATCCGCATTCTCTGGTCCTGATGAAGACGAATGGATGAGAGCTTCAGCTGACGAATTTACATCTATTCTCAAAAAGAATACTTGGAAACGAGCAAGATGCCAGCGGACATCTTCACCAAGGGTCTACCTACCGCAAAACACTAGAATTGTTTGACTGCTCTTGAAGTGGTCAAAGTTGATGATTCGGGTCAAATTAGTTCGAGAGGGGGTGTTGAATAGCTCACAATTGACCCTTATGACTTTACAAGTATTTATACAATATATAGGTGCCTGTGCACATTGAATATCTAGTGAGTAGTTTTGTTTGTTTTTACAATGTGTCAAATGTAATATATTTTTCTGATGAAATTGAAACAGTTCCTTGTTCAAGTTTAAACTCTCATTTTCAATTCGCGTGATCTACCAACCTCAATAATTCATTCTTTTGGAGTTGAATTCCATCAATTATTCTACCGTTTTTCTTTTCAATAAATCATTGAATGATTATTTGGTGTTTAAGAATAACAGTTAGATTAGAGCCCATACATAGATGGCAGCACAGATTTTGGCTATTTTCAGACTGTTTACTCAGCTCTTGTATGTAAAATTGCAATGAACTTGTGCAGATAATCTGATTTTCGAAATATGTACTAACTATCTAAAAAAATTCGTGAAATCCCTAAATAGCATTTAATTTGCTTGACAATGGGCATTGAGTATAAATTATGTACAAATACTTAAAGCAATGAGATATGAATATGACTACTAGATCAAATATTCTATCTCATATACAAATTCAACCTATTTCACAACATAAGCGAAAGTAGAATTACCGAGGTACGCTAAGATCTCAATTTATTGTCAAAATATAAGCATTCCTTCGGTTTCAAATCAATGATTGACATGACTACGATGGTTCAAAGCCACAAAATACTTATTCCAATTCACAACTGACATTTTTCTAACAAATAACAAACATTGAGTTCGATTCATACGCTCACTGTGAAATTTTTGATAAAACTTTGTTGAATTTTCACTCGACATCCAGAGGGCTTACAGGAATAGTGATCAGGAAGAATTCCTGTATTCGACATGTTCCATTACTGGTCTAAATTTATGTACTTATTCCTGTCTCACTTTGTATATAATTATAATTATTCATATATATTTGAGGCGAAGATTGCTTTTGTTTGTTCTAATATCCGTGAGAGAAAAGACTTTGCAAAATATGAAGAGGTCTTTGAAGATGACTCCATCAAAGTATTGGGACATCCATTCAACATCAATTTTGTGTCCCTCTCCCAATGTTATTGTATTCATCATTCACGATAGCGCTTAACAAGCCGAGCTAACTTTTCCTGAATTTCGAATCCGTTTCTTTTCCGGATCAGCAAAAAACGGATCAATGTAGTCCTGCTCTTATTTAACAATTGCAAAGATCAATTAATGCTTCATCTAATGATGACAGAAATAGCAGAGATTATCATCATCCCTACCTGTGGCTGCATCTTGACATTTGTTCGATAAACAAATAATTTCAATATTTTAGCTAGCGGCTCCCTAACCTTCTTTACACGAGTAATATAATTTAATAATGCGGAGATGAATCTGTAAGTTATGTACAAAATTATAATGCATCCATCACCAATTTAAGTCTAGGGATTAGACTTCTTACAAGCTCACAGATTGAATCACAATAATTCTCTGAATTAATTGACAAAATATCCTCTTCAATATTAAGAATTAAAAATTCCTGTATAGGACCATGTGGATAAGATTCCAATCAGAATAATGAATTTTTGTTCCAATTACGTTTTAAAAAGTACTTGAATAAATTATGAATCAATACAAAAATCAATCATTTGAATATTCTAACCAGTGGCTCCATAATCACCTGCACGCAAGTATATAAGATATGTTTTAATGAGGAAGAGATAAATCTATAGATGATGAATAAAATTATAATGCATCAATTATCAGAGTATCTATTATGAGTTGACAAGTCAGACTAAATGAATATTTGGATCATAGTGATTAGAATTGGGATTCCTTTTAATATTGGGAATTCAAAATATCTTTATAAGACTATGTGGATAAAATTCCAATCGAAACAATGAGTTTCTCTCCCAATAGCGATTCCAGAAGCAGTTGAATAAATTATGAATCAATACAAAACTCAATCTACGTATAACAAAGCCAACAAGTGCAGAACGTTCTCTAGGTAGTGTTGTCCTCGCATAAAGTCTTTTAAAAGCACAAGAACATTGTTTACAGAAGCTTGAGAAACATATATATATATATATATATATATATATATATATATATATATATATATATATATATATATATATATATATATATATATATATATATAAACTTTTTTTGATGTAGGAGTTAGACTATAGAGATGAATGAATTCAATCTGTCTTGAACTAACGCTTAATTTTTTTTTTGACAATATGAGTGACTTTGTCATTCTCCCAACAATTGACAAACTTGAAATTTTGAACTTAGGTACAATGATAACCTTCAATCAAAAAAAAAAAATTCGAAGGTTTCATAACTCTTGGTGTTCCAGAAAATCTTATCAAATAACTTAATCGATTCTGGTTTGCTAGACCATCATGGCACATTTTATATTGATTTAGGATTCTTGTACTTCTCCAAAGCCATCTCCATAAAATCAAAAATTCGTTCATAATATCAAAAGTACACACCCCGTGTCTTCCATTTACATCATAAATTTTATTTTTTTTTTTTTCTCACTTTCAAGCAACATCCTTCGAGTCATTTGCTCAGATTAAATCCTTGAGCTACGCTCTCGTGATTCCATCGGACATATGACTCTCACGATATTGCTAGAAAAAAAAATTATTGATAAAATTACAGTCCTTTGTGATATTATATACGAAAATTTTCTATTATCGCAAATTGTAAAAATGCAATAATATCTGCGCAACTTATACAGGATGTATCAAGATATAATGAAACAGTGCGTTTTACTCGATTATTTATTGAGCCATTGAACAATGATTCTTATTTTGAACTCAACCATATGATAATATCGTACCGTTACATCGTGAAAAATTCAATAAAAATCAATTTGAAGTAAGCATTCATCCAATTATAATTTTTAAAGTAGTTTGCGCAAACATTTATTCATTAAAATCACTGATCTCTAATATAACACTGGATTGGGCTTAGACCGTATTCTGCCATCTGAAAGCGGCCCCGGTTGAACAGCGGCCTTGACAGTAAAACTGAGGTTTCGTGTCACTATTCGGTGGCAAATTCAAAACACTTATAGAAGACACTCGATGAAATTCAATGTATAATGCAAGTTAGATGATGAAATTATCCTCAATGAACATCAATATGCACACATTGATAATCAATAATAGTTGAAAGTATTTGAAAATTGTTATAATAGTTAAAATATCTAAAAATATTCATTAATAGCTCAAAATATTTGTCAACTTTTTAGTATCAGTATTTTAACTATTTCTTAAACATTTTAGCTCTGAATTATCAAATTCATTGAATAGTTTTACGATTTTTGTTATAAATCTAAACAATAAATAAATCGTATTGAGAATTGTGTGACTATTTGAACATTTTTTTTTGGGTTTACAGTTAACGCTATAGTTTTTGTATAGTTCGTTGAAAATAGTCGGAGCAACATCATTTTCCAGAGTCTTGTATCTGTTCCTTTGTTTTAGCGCGGACGCAACAAAATTTTGAGAACATAACCTCATGTTTTTGGCTATTTCTAAGTTTGGCACACCCATTTGTTCGAGCCATTTTTAGAACGATTGTTCACCGGATGGAAATCTTGAAAATATTCACATCATAGCATAGCAATAAAAATAAGTAATGTTTACTTATTTCAGTCATAACGACAGTTACTTCAGGTTATTTCGTTGTACTTACTTGTGCAGTGTCAAATTTCTCGATGAGTCGAATTTCTTTCCGCAAAACATGCACTCGATCATCATGTTTGATAAATAGAATACCGGCAAGCCAAACAGCTAAATTTTAAATATCGCGGCACAACGCGGTATTGATCTGGCACAAAACCTCAGTTTTTGCCAAGATGGCGACGCTCAATTGGGGCCGCATTCCAGCGGCCTAAATCCAATCCAGTGTTATATTAGAGATCAGTGATTAAAACAAATGAATCTCTGATGTTCCAAAATCTGTTATATATCATTCTTTTCCAAGTCTCATGACTACTTCACGATTTGGTCTGGGCTTATTTGGATATCTTTCAGCGAATAAATTGCATGCTAGAACTACATTTTGATAGGTCTCATCGTAGCACATCAATAAATGGAAATAATCAGTATTTTTTAAAGCTGCCAGTTTTATCAGTTATCACAAAAAAAAAAACAAATTGGCGTTATTATGGAGCAAATACATAGGAAAATGACAGATTATTATAATTAATAGTAGAATTTTCACACATACTAGTTCAAAAATTATAATATAATAGAATAATGACCTTGAATTATTTCTCATAGAGTTCTGGCAATGTGAGGATACAATGTTGTTATATGGCTGAGTTCAGAAAAATAATCTATTTAATGACCTAATTAAATATATTTTGTGTAATTCTATTTGAAACACTATAATATTAATCCATAGTTTGAGTACTGCTGGACTGTAAATGATATTGTTTATGTGAAAATGTGTTTCCATCTGTGCCTACGCAAGCAAAGTAGATCTGAAAAAAAAATGTGCGGGACTATACGGGTTACCCAACCAGTTTCTTGAAAATTGTGCTGCTTTATCTCTAGTGAATCATTGGAATCAGATACCTATCGGTGTGGAGGACTTTATATATCAGTCCGATATCAGACTCCACATCCAAACAATTCTGCATTCAACCGTCTATATCTGAACTATTTTAACAGCTAATATTGCCATAAGTAGCCTTTTCTTTTAAAAATATCCACAAAATAACACGGTTTCTTTAGCGACGGATCTTCGGTCACAAATATCTAACTAATGTTAATCATATGCTTGATGCCGTGAAAAACGGATATACACACAATCTACACAGATTCGAGTAAAGCTTTTGACATGATTGATCACGACGCTTTAAACGGCAAATTAAGTCAAATGTGAAGCACTGGCCTGATTACGTCCATATCTATCCGGTAGATATCTGCAAGTTTGCGTGAGTGGTTACGTTTCACCTATTTAGGAAGTTACCTCTCGTGTTCCGCAAACTCACATCTAGGACAACTCCTTTTTAACATTTTATGAATGACATCGGTGATAAACTGAAGTCAGAATATTTATTATATGCTGATGACTTAAAAATCTTCAGAAAGATATCTAACGATGATGACATTAGCATTCTTCAACGAGATATTGATGAACACAGCAGATAGTGTGCGGAAAATAAGTTTTAATTCAATCGACGACCTGCAGTTAGTCAACTTATTGAACGTCAACTCTTGGAAATCACATTTACAAAAGATTTGGACGACTTCATCGACAATTCAGTTTCACTAGTAATGTAGACAAGTTAATATCACAAGCACACAGGATTCTTGAATTTATACTCAGATCTGTAAAAGAATTCAATGAACATATCTTCCTGATAAGATACAATTATTTATTATATGCAGATTAAACTAAAATATTCAGTCATCGAAAGCTAGAATGATTAATTAAGGAAAAAACTTCCCAGAACTCATATTTTAATAAATATGTTTTATTTGGATGAGTTCTGTACATAAAAATGATTAGGAACACAGCGTTTTGGCAGCAAAGTGCTGCCTTTTTTTTTATTCTCATATTTCTTTACACTCGAAAAAGGCAGCACTTTGCTGTCGATACGTTGTGTTTCAAATTATTTTTATGTACAGAGCTTATCCAAATAAAACATATTTGTTTGCTATGATGATTGTTCAAAACTTCAAGGAGACATTGATATTTGGTTTGCTTGGTCAGTTTCAAATCATCTGCTTTTTAACATTAGTAAGTACAAAGTCATGACATATAGTATATGGAAAAGAACACCATCTCATTCAACTATGAAGTAAACAACACTACTCTCTCAAGAGTTGAACAATAAAAAGATCTGGGAGTGATACTTGATTCAGAATGTCATTTTACTCAACATCTTTCTTTCATGATGAATGCCGCTTATAAGAATCTTGGATTCATTATATGCAACTCTAGGAACTTTCACAATCTAACTACGCTCAAATCTTTGCATCCTTGTTTTGTGCGTACTATAAGTTGAAATATTGTTTTCTATTTTGGAATTCACTCGATAAAAATTCAATTAGAGCAGTCGAGCCTACCAAGAGGAAATTTTTGCGATACTGCGGGTTCAAATATTATCACACTACTGAGACTATTTTAGCTTTTCATCACCCACCTGCTCTGAATGAATTCAAGATAATATTGCTCGAAAACCGTCGTATTTATGATTTCTGTATATTTGTTTCCAAAATACCTAATAATGTAATCAGTGACATGAGCTTACTAGCGTAGATAAATATAAATATTTCCAGAAACTCCAATCAAAAATCAATTCTTAATTCATCAATTGCAAGATCAAATTATGAATTACAAAGCCCATTCAGCGAATCTTTCCGTGATATTGACATATTCAGTGATTCATTGCAAGTACTTGAAAACAAACTGCTTATATCAATCAGGTGATTATATCTATATTTTCAATATTTTTCAGGCAACTTCGGTAGTTTTATATTATTTGTAATACAATTTTTCTATATTGATATTTTGTTACTCGCAATTATTATTTATTTCTCCTGTTACCATTCTTTTCAGAGACTTTTGTCCTGTTGAGTGTGTCAGATAAATAAATGAATAAAATAATGCTCATACGCATATACGACTCTAGTCAGATTTGGTCCGCCCAATACTTGAAAACAGTTTGGTTATTTGGTTAACTCAAAAAAATACACGAAATATTCAGCAGGTACGTTACGTATCATATGAACATCAAGAGATCAAATACAAACACTTTGGAAGTTCATCATTAGTTTAGGATTAGCAGCCTTCTAAGTCGGAGACAAGTCGCGAATCTTACTTTTTCCCATAAGACAGTCAATGGACAAATTGATTTCCCAGAAATAAAAGTACAATTCATTTGCTCCAAACCCGGTTTGAGATCTTGCAGGTTGTCAAACGCAGTGAAGTCTTCGAAAACTATATGTACCACAGATCAAGGAATCATAATGAACCTAATCAACAAGCATTGTCACGATAAGAAGATTAAAGATTCTAAAATAACTTACTGATACATTATATCCATTTATAGTACAATTTATAAACACTATCACTAATTGTTCATTTCATTTGAATCTAGCCGATCGGTATAAATTGGAACTAAATGAATAAATGATTTAATAATGTTGATAAAGTTGACCAGAATATTGGATGTAAGTAATACAACCCAGAGAACTCAAACAATCAATATATTTTTTCTTGTCTAGCTCGACAGTTTCGGCTACACTTTTTGCCATCTTCAAGAGCGAAAATTATAATTCTTTTAGTTTCAAATTGAACAGATATTTCAAAAAACATGTCATAAATGGGAAGCGAAAAAAAATATTCCTTTTTCCTTGTTCTAGAATTTTGCAATATTTATATACTGGACAATTGATATCCAAATTCACCCTTATTGATTTTCATAATGATTTATTGAAAAAGATGCTTAATCCTGTTATAGACGGTCCTGTTGAATAATGCTGTTGCTGTTATAAGCAGTAGCTCTCGAATAAACAATATTTTGGCTGAACATAAGTTATTCAGTTCACCTTTCTCGATTGCCTTTGGCTCAAGTTTGGTCCCACAGACGTACGCAAAGCAATTCAACACTATTGTTCACTAGTGACTCGCTGGTATCGCCATTTATTGATGAATGATTCAAACTACTAGGAGTCTCCTACTGAACAGGATTATCCCTAAGAACAGCATGATAATACGTCGCAATTAAGTAATGTACATCTATCAATTAGATACGTGAAAGGGAGACTCAGGATGTGCATTTTTGGATCACCAACGGACTTATAATTTTAGACTACTTTAGCGAAGCACAAAAATTCCAAATCCATATGAGTTGCTCCGTAACTTGAGGATTGAAATGTACTGGCATATTTTGTGAACAAACTAATATTAAAGTGGTTTGACACTAGAAATGTAGGTTTCTATAAAGAGATGTGAATATTGCATACTTTTGGATATTCTCCAAATTTATTACCTGGACCTACATCATCTAATATCTGCCATTCAATTTTCATCTTTAAGTTTGGAGTCATGCTGCATATTTGACATCTGCATCAGATAAAAATTCACCGCTGAACACGATGTTATTTCTCGCTAAAAAATATACACCGAATGAAAAAAAGCCTCACATCTAATTTTCACTTCCCGAGGGCCAGCAGGGGAAGAAAGTAGATATATGAAGAGAAAACTTTGTACCCTTTTTCAAGTATATTGCGCGAACGAAGAAATGTGTGATTTGAAGTTTATATGAAGAAGGAGTGCAGAACGCTACAATCATATACAGGTGTCCCAGTTTAATTCACTGCTGATACCACATTATTTTTTGCTAGAAGCCTGTCCATAGCTGGGTGCCAAGAACTACTGGTTGAAAACAAAAATCACTGTTTATGATCACTAGCTGTTTGACAAACGTTTCGCATGGCACGGATAAAGCCTACCCGTTAGCTGGATGGGAGGCACCGCTGCTTGAAAATAAAAAGCTACTATTTTAGTATACCACTGACACGCAATGCAGTAATGGGGATAAATTTACCGCAATGTATATTCGACGGTGTGGACTGAACAGCAGACATTCGTTGAAATGGGTATTCGACGGTACAGTTCGCACTTCTTCATAAATCGGTATTTTGCCTGATATCAAACGAAATTTCCATGCACGCAAATTTTCTACGGCTTAAACATTGATGACGTTTTCGCGTGTACCGAAACTTCATATTTAGTGAAGATTGACTTGCACCTAGACACAGCCTAAATTGAATAACGCTCAAACCTAAAATTTTAGTGAATTTCACTCGAATTACAATCGCTGGGCGACCACTAGTAAATATATAATTCCTCTTCGTACTGCTGCTCCATTTTATTGAAGCTAACAAATTAACGTTTTTTGCCTTACATTATCCTCTTGGTGTTCATGTATTCGAAGCTTTGTGCGTTGACAATATAGTTGAGTGTTGGGTAATAATGGAAAAAGATTCTTCTGAAAGCTTTGAAAATAGCGAACACTCTGTTCAAGCAAACATGTCGTGATGCTCTTTCAGAAAAAATGTACAGGAGTACATAGTTCACATTACGTCATCCTGACACTCAGATAATACTTCAGTGTTTCATTACTTGAGAAAATCAGTAACTGGTTACATTTTTACTTGGAATACAACGTGTTAGGGCATTGTATAATTTCAATCTTCTGCCAAATGCTCTAGATTAGGACGAATCTAAATATTCCAAGCTTAACAAAAATAGCGGGAATTGGATGAGTTTAATTTTGTGGACAGAATATCATATTAATGATGAAATCTGTCGTTACCAAACGTTATATGGAGGAATTACTTATATATTTTCTGAACAAAAAAAATTTCCAATATTTTATCTCGTAGTCTATAGCCTTCATCAACTTGTGACAAAGCTATAAAACCGTTGGAATTTGCAATGGACAAGTTAAGATGCATATCAAAATTACCTTTGAAGAACTGATATTTTTCATTCAGACTTAGATCTTCACAATCTGCCCCCGTTTATTCACATGAAATCTCAGTCCAAGAGGTAGCGTTTCATTCAGAAAGTATTTTTACGCTGATCGATTATTATCTTTTTCAATAAATCTGATATTACTAATAATTGAACCAAGCATCAGTTGACGCACCCGTGGTGGTTGTGGGTGTGAGGACGCGAAATTGATAAGAAACAAAAAGTAATAGTACGTCGGCTGAAACATTCTTTATAAAAAATTAATAATTTGATGAGTCAGGAAGAAATCGTCAACTGCACCTTGGAAAATGAATTATTCGACAGTAGCTTGCAATTAATTCTTGAATAATATTGATGAATTTCAATTGATTTATGTTATTTGAGAATGTATAGCATCAAAAATTATTGCATAAATTGTAATTTACTATAGAAGATAGGAAAATTCCAAACTCCTCATGTTGTACAAAAAAAATGAATCATTAGTAGTCGTGTCAATGAATACATGATACAGACAATATTCATAAGGCCTCAAAAACAGCTCCGATTTTAATAATTTTTTTTTTCAATTTTTTAATTCAATATTATCAGAAATCAGGAACTTTCCGAAGCGGGGACGACATTACTCTTATTTTTTAAGCAATATCTATGATATTCATATGAAAAATCAGTTTGGTCCACTATTTTTTTTTCTTAGAAAAATTTCATAAATTGATTATATCGTAATTCATTCAAGTTTTTGGCTGTTTCAACACCATACATTTTGAGAAAACAAGTAATATCATTGTTGGAAAGTATTTCTGCACTTTGCCCTTCAACCATGAAATTTTCAATTGCTGTACGTAGCATCTGACTATCATATTAAATTTTATTGAAAAAATTTTTACCTTCATTATAAAAAGCGTAAGTATCACATCCAATGAATGCATGAATAAAGAACAGATGCTGTTTTTAAATATTTATATATTTTTTTATATTGTTTTTGTGGAATAAACTCGTTGCAAGGCATTATTCTTCTTTTTTAGAAAAACATTTTTCCAGTATCCGGTGCTAGATCCATTAATAAGACTGAAAAAATAATGTTCTCTGTTACAACAACTACATGAAGAAAGGAATAGTCTACACCTGATTGTTTAATTGTACGATCAGCATCACTTTCAGTCCCACTCAATAATAATTTCGGCCAGTTTTCTGCAGAGAATATTAATAAATCTATTCTTATTTTTGCTGTTTCTTAAAAATGTCTCTCTCATGATATTTGAAGGCATGATTTCTTCAAAGAAATAATCATTTGAAGTATCATCTTTATATGTAGGTATCTATGATATGTCTCGGACACCTTTAGTTCCATCATTATTATATCCATCGAATAGAACTTATCAAAGAGTAGAAGAGGGTAGGGAGCCAGCTCGTAGTCAAAATATTGGCGAAGTTCGTCAAAGTTGAGAAGTGCTTTGTAATGGAAGTATTGTACTCTCACAATGTAAAATAGTCAAAAACTTGAATGAACTGCGATATATTTCATATATGAAGAATTTTTTTAGGAATCCAAGGCCCGGTTTCACCAAAGTCAGTTAAATTTATCTAGGGGTTATTTTAAATAAGTAACTATAGTTACAATTATATCAACAATAGTTTCCGTATAAAATAACCTCTGAATAAATTTAACTGGCTTTGGTGAAACTGACCCTTGAATGATCAAAAATCCCAAGGGACTAAATTGAAACAAACAAGTTCTTCTATGACAACTGAATAATTAAAGTACATATCTAAATATCAGATTGAATTTTCTTATTAGAATTCAAACCTCTATTATTGATGATTCATATGAGCATTATCGCAATTGACACAATTTTATAAATGCATCGTATTGTTGTTCGTAATTTTCTAGATTTTTGAGAAAATAAATTCACAGCTACGTTTTCCACAACCTTATCAGTATCAAATTTCTCACTCATCTTTTTGATATTAAGATCATTTATTCAATAATTCCTGTAGCCAGCTTTGTTACTATGATGAATTCACTCAACTTTTCTGTATCAAGTTGTCAAAATTATAAGTTCAAATAATCTGCTTCTAGACTACTATGATTCAATATAATACTGTAGTGCGAAGAACAGCGTAGATAACTTATGACTTAAGTGCCTTGATTCCATCAGGTGAGTATTGCCCTCGACTTGTCTCGTGTAATGAACTCCACCCTTAGGATTGAACAACGCACTCAAGTCTCTCGTTATATGATATATTATTTCGCACCCTCAGGAGTAGAATACAAATTTGATCCTCCATTTCGAGGACTTGAGTTTGAGTTCAATCTCTAGGGATCTGATATGATCAAAAATCCCGAATGATCAAATTTTTCTATGGCAGCTAAATGATCAAAGTACCTACCCGTCAAATTCTATATTCAAATTCAACCCTTCATAATTGATGTTTTATATTTAGCTTCATCACAATTGACGCTATTATACGAATGCATCGTATTGTTTGTAAGTTTTCTAGATTTTTGAGGCTATAATTTCACAGCTACCTCTTCCGCAGCGTTATAAATATCAAATTTTTCACTTACTTTTTTTACATCAAGCTTTCTCACTTCACGACTGCTGTGCACAGCCTTGTTACTATGGTGAATTGACTCAACATTTTTGTATCAACTTTGTTGTTGTCAAAATCAAAATAATAATATAGAACTTAAGCGCCTCTAATCCCTCTTGTGACTATTGCCCTCGACTTCGTCTCATGCAATAAATTTCACCCTTAGGATTGAATCAAGCACTCAAGTCCCTCGTTATATATTAATGCAATGTTTATTGCTTGAAAAAATGTTTATAATTGAATAAAAATCACTATTCAATGATTTAAAATGAAATAAAAGTTTGATTCTTCTGAATATCACTAACAACATTAATCATTTGATATTTACTCAAACAAAGTCGCAGATATTCATATTCAACAATTTATATCCACTGATCACTTCACTGTTCGATATTCACCGCTCTAGCTCCACGATTACACTACTCATCTCACTCAAGTCGTTTGCTTGCCTTTAAATATAGAAATATCTATCTCTCGGAAGTTCTACCATATTTCTAGAATATTGCTAGAGGCTTCCATCGAGAGGGGTGATGTAATGCAGTGCGGCGTGATGCAGGGAGGACGAGAGGCTTCGCCCCGGCGCGGTCAAGTCCAAGCCTACTTCACTTTTATGAGCCTCCACACTCTCGCACGTTACAATATACTATTTCATCATTATCTACTGACCTATGAGAACTTCTCAAAAAACAAACATATATTTGAGATAATCTCTTGAATGTGCACGAAAAATCTCATTTAACCAAGATCGTATTTCCCATAATTCCTGAGATCCCAATGGTGGCATCTCGCAATGTGTACATTCTGTATTTTTCACAACATTCGCACAGCAGCTGATTGTTATTTCCGTGTTTTTCATTATGCAAGCAATCACCCAATCTAATTTTATTCAGCGTAGTCTTACTCCAATTGACGTATTTTTATTTTTTTTCGCAATCTCATGCAAGCAACTGACGTATAATTCACTCTCCACGGTGGAGCTCAAATTTTCTACTCAACCTATCATGTTATCAATTATTTCTAATAGAAAAATGTTTCTGCCGGCCCACTATATCTTGATTCTACTCTATTCTTTTTTTAAATATTTTGTTAGCCTCTCACACCCACACTAACCGCTATTGAAGCAGCTGACGGTTGATTTACTGATTTACTATCGATAAAAACATCAGCCGGTTTACTATGACTCTTTATTTGCAACGCTACTTCTTGATTCTCGTTCTGAAACTTAAAAATTTCAAATTTATCAATTGTTAGTGCTCGCAAGATAAAAAGCGTTATTTTAGAATGAATTGAGCTCATTAATACCTTTAGTTTGAGTTCGGCGATTCCCAACTTGGTATATTTGCAGGTAGTCTCTGCTAATGACTCCCCAACTCGGCACATACGAGTATCTCCGGTACCTGCAGCGATACCCAACTCGGCACATGTGCAGGTAGTCTCTGATAATAATGAAATGATCTAGGTACCTGAAGAAAAGGAGGACTAGGTATTCTGATATTTTTAAATGAAATAAAATGTATTTTATAGTTCATTTGACAATAATACAAAATCATAGAATAAGTAGGTTGCATCATACAATAAAAATAATATTTTGAACGTGATAGGGGATTAACCTTTTTGTCGTTATTTCTCGATCACTGGACTCGCTCATGGAAGGGAAAAATGGTTTGCACTTCCGAATAACACACCACCACTTGACTTCACCAGATAAAAATTTTTGATTTGATTTACTGAATCAGTAGTATTTTACCACGTTGGCTAGTTATCTCGCGAATTGATACCTTTGATGTGGTTTATTGAATTGTTAGATTGATAATAAAAGATAGGTACTAAACAAAACATTCTAATTTAAATTTTTCTTAAGTGTTAAGCCGATAATAGGGGTGAGTTCTTCTGCAAACATTTGTTTAAGATGTGCCGAGTTGGTCATAAGGATGACCACCAATCCTTGATTGATGTCCCATCGAAAGATTAAATGTGCCGAGTTGAAGTGTGCCCGTTTGAATTCTACTCCCACAAAGCAAAAAATATAGATTCTTTCAAGTTTTCTGTAAACATTGTTCTCGTGTTTTCAAAGGATTCTATGCAAGGACTCTACCAAGAGAACATTCTGCACTTGTTATACGTAAATTGAGTTCTGTATTGATTCTTAATTTATTCAACTGCTTTTGGAATCGTTATTGGAAAAGGAATTCATTGTTCTGATTGGAATTTTATCTGATAGTGTTTTACAGAAATTTTGTATTTCCAATATTAAAGAGGATATTGTGCATGTTCACTCAAATTATTGTTGTTCAAATATTAATGCAATCTGATTTTTCAACCCGTAATAGATATGCTGGTAATAGTTGCATCATTAATTCATTAATAATTCTCAAATTAATCTCTTTATCATGAAAACTTGGCTTATATACTTGTGTTGAGAGGTACTAATTGGAATATTCGAATAATTGAATTGAAATGATATTCAACCACAAAAAAGAGTTATGATTTGTTTTTCAATACATCATTCATTGATTGTAGTTATAATATGTTGAAAAATAAGGGTCGGACTATATCAATTCGATTTTCTCTGGACCTGAGACATTATATCTTAGGAAAAATACCTCAGTTTGTTAGACGCAGTCGTGAATGATAGTTACAGTGATATTGGATTACACAACTTAGGCGTCTCGAAACGTTAATGGAGTCGTCTCCTAATCGTTGTTCATGTTCTTTAAATTTTAACTTCAGACTTGCTGTATTATCCTGTCCAAGGTACTCGAACAATCCAATTCTAAGTTCCTGAATAATTTGATAAACGATTTAAGACGTAAACGTTTCTACACCATAAGTTTGGTATAAAAATTGAACAATAAAATACAATGATGACATTCATTTATGATTCTATCATATCTTTGCCTCTTAATTTTACAGTTAACTTCTTCATGTTTACTAATTCTAGTAATCCGGTGAATCAGATTTCTAAAATTGAATCTGTGTATCAACAAGAATAAATGCACGGACGAAACAAACAATTGGAATAGACGTCACTATGACGTACCAATTTACGTCAGTGTGGAACTGTTTGACGTCGCCTTAAACCTCATCTTGACAAAATTCTAGATGTCTGAATAAATCACTTCGAACCTCGTTTCAAAGTAATTTTGGGCATCTGACATATCTCATATATTATGCTGTGGATGTGATGTTCAAATTAATTTCGTGATATTGTTCTATTACTCATTATTGTGATATTCATCAATTGGATTATGTAAATTGAAATAATATATTCAAATTATGTAGGTAGACATATATTTGCTATGAAAATTATATGGATAAAGTCAATATAAGATATCTCCAATAACAGTTATGTACTACATATATTCTAAAAATGAGAACATATCAGAATAAATGAGAAATAAACGTAGCTCAATTCCCATATTATTGATTGTTACAACAATTGACACTAAGATAATTAAGCCACACATGATATAAAAAATCGAGGATTAAAATTTCTTGGATATCCAATCTAGCTTCAGAAACTCATTTTGCAATTATTTTGAGCCGAATAAGTAATGCAGCGTCATGATTCTGACTGCTATTTGTACACAGAATAAGTAGATAACCTACAAACTTTACACATTGCATTCTTATAACATGTTTTCAGCCCCGTAAATTATTATGGGATAACATAATTATTACATTATTAGACCCACATTAACTAATACTGTGCGATGTTTATGTTATATAAATCAAGTTCTTCGAGACATTTTCCTATTTTTCACAATTTTGTCATCTTCTCGTATGTTAAAGTCATTTGTGAGTTATCAAAGCTCACTATTTTCATTGCACTGATCATACGATATTTGTTATTCTTCTAGTCCGGCATGTACCGTTACATTAAAGGTAGTGTTTTCACGCTGATCGATTGTTGTCTGCTTCGATAGATCTGATATTGCTTATAAGTGAATCAAGTGTCAGCTGATGCACCCGCAGGGGTGGGCTGGAGCCGGCTCGGTACGGCTCGCGTGAACCGGTTGTTAAAATTTTTGAAACTCGGCGAGCCGCTTGTTAAATTACACGTAAAACCAAAGAATGAGCCATTTTGATAGAATGTGTCTGCAAAATTTGTACATCGCTCCAATGTACCACACACTTGCAATCATATCATGTGCACAAGCGCAACACACTACACACATCATGTGCGTACGTAAAATGCGAAGTGCTTGGCTCTTGCTTGTGAGTGAGTCACAAGTTGTGAAGCTTCGGCACACTGCACTTGGTATCGTCGGCTTTATTATTTCCGTTGTTACTTGTTGCTGCAAATGAACAAGGTATATGGACTCTGCAATAATTCATTAATTAACTATGCGTTTGCATAGCATAGTACGTTAAATATGGAGTTTATCAGTTTTTTTGTGCAATAAATGATTTGTTTAATTATTTTCTGTAACAGATATTTTGTTTTGTCATATATATTATATTTTTCATACTGTACAAAAATGAATGAAGACAATGTACCTACTCATTTACCGTTTTTTTTCTTCGAAATAATAGCGAGCCGGTTGTTCAAAATTTGGCAGCCCACCCCTGTGCACCCGTGGTGGATTTGGGGGGAAGAGACTATAGAAAGTGGTGCAAAAATAGTATAAATAGAGTGATAGTACGAGGCCTGGACTGGCCATAAGGCAAATCGGGCAGATGCCCGATGGGCTGATGTGGCCGATTGGTCCAAACGCGATTGGTTTCAAGTGAAACCACAGTAAACCATTTAATTTCCATTCATTCCGGGAGCGCGTTCAGAAATTAACAACTGTCGTTATTGTTTTACTTTCGATCGAGTCTTTTCTTTGTCAAACTCGCAGCCGACACATCTTAATTAATATTATAAATGCGAATGTGAGTTTGTTTGTTTGCTTGTTTGTTATGCTTTCACGCGTGAACTACTTATCCGATCATCTTGAAATTCTGTACACATATTGAGGACATTTGATTGGTTAATATGAGACATTCAATTTCGGAATGAAACTTTATTTGGGACGTTTATGAAATAGAAAATTGTAACGAAAAAGGGACTACAGCACACTGACTGCCACGATGCTCATTGCATCCTCAAATTTCACGCGTTTAAAACCAGAATACAAAGTTTCACTTTTACCGTATATGAACTCACACTCGAATTTTTGAAATTTTATTTTTTCTAAATATGAATAGACTAGTTTTGTTCATTTGTTGGGTACTTATACACAAGTGATGTTTATATATGATTTTTCTAAAACGTTCGATACCTATAATAATAGGCCGCTGTGCGAGCAAAACGAGCTCCATTAACTGTGAGTTGCCGTGCTAGCGAAACGAGTTTAGTCAACTAGGCTGCCGTGTAAGCGGAGCGAGCTCGTTCAACGTTAAGACATTATTATTATAATTTTTTTTTTTTCACAGAAAGCGATATCAGTCGAGCGAAACAAGCCTAGTCGACAGTAGGCAGCCGTGCGAGCAATTATATTTTTTTGCATAGATTTCAAAAAGTACATTTATATGCGGGCGAAGCATCAGGTAACTGTTAGTTCCAGGTATTACAGATGCTTTCTTTGGTTCTTACTTATTTGTACAAAGTAAAAGTAAGTATGATGAAATCAACCGAAATTCACAATTCAAGATTTTGATGGCAATATCCGTTTAAGCCTCCCTGAATCCATTTTGATTATTTTCGGCTTGATGTCGGTACGTATGTATGTGCGTGCTTCTGTATGTTACTCACAAATTTCAAAACACGTCGAACGAATGATGTTGAAGGTTTGTATTCAAGACTGGTATAGGGGCTAATTATGTACCTTGCATTAGGGTTGCAATTGTCTGCAACGGAAGTTTACTTGAGACATATTTCGATTTTCTCGCATAAATTCAAAATGGTTGAACGTAGAATGTTGAAGTTCAGTATTCAAGACGACTGTACCATTCTGATTCTCATATACTATTCTTAATGAGATTGACTCAACCGAAACTGCACTCTATTCGAAAAAAAAATTTTTTCGTATTCTTTCGAATCGGCTGTATCGTATTGAAATCTATTATTTCAGTTTCCTGTAGCATTATAACAATCGACTGGAACGGAAGTGCACTTCAGTTGTATTTTTCTTTCAATTTTGTGCATGAATTTAGAACTGTTTGCCATAGGACCTTGGAAATCGGTATTTAGGAATGTAGTAGGGTGAGAATGATGATATTCTGTTTCAATAGCAACCGACTGGGCTGAAAACGCACTTCGTTTGACAGATTTTCAGTAGTTCTAGTTTTTTGACTATGGTATTATTATACGCTAAAAAATAAATCAATGATGTACAAGTAAATCAAATGATGTCTACATCAGTTTTTTTTTGCTGTAAAATTACATCAAAAAATACAATTTTTCACTTTGTACGAAACATCGCTTTGTATAATAATATGTGTGCGCATAACTTGGTAAGAGAGTAGGTATTTACCTTCCTTTCTACTAATAATATAATCATAGTGAGCTTGTTGAACCTGTACCTATCATTCATCAGATTTTATAGCTGTATGTATGTATGTACAATAGATGTCCGCAAACAAATATATTCGAAAATACTGAACTGATTTTGACGAAACTGTCTCTGTAGGATTAAGTATTTTTCAGCTTAGAGTACAGCGAAAGAATTATCAAATTGATTCTAGTAGTATAAAATGAAAGTTATGGCATATAAAAATTTTAGTGTGGAGGGTCGACCATCTCTAATATGCTCGAGCCGCCTTCAGATTCTAGTCCAAGCCTTACGCCGGCTGAAAATTTTTTCATCAACAGTTGACAACATGGTAAGTTGAGTTAAAATCGTCAGCTGCACCGGAGAGACGAGTTGTTCGCATGAACTTGTAAAAAAGAATACGCCAATTAAAATAATAGTGCGCTGGATGGAATTTAACTAAAAAAATTGAAGAATTATCTTAATGATGAAAGCGAATTATTGACAGCTCATAAATATTTGTTACTTCAGAGATTTCGCAAATTCCATTTCCCACAATCACTAAGCTTGAAATCAAGCAGTTTTGGCAAACCTACGAAACAGCAGCTTTCATTTAGTACTAGTTTCAAGTTGACTATTTGATAGATACATGGCTTGACCACGTACAAACTCAAAAATACCTTTTAATCTCTATTGTTTAGTTATTGACTGACGGGAGGTCATGTGCTGTACTTTAGAATAATAATTTAATCTTCATGAAAGCGATATGAAACAAATACTCTGAAAAACCCCCAAAGCTACAGATTCAAGAAAATAATTGGTCATTTACTGGCCTAAATTGATCGTAAAAACGATGGTCGAACTCATTCTGATACTAATAACATCGAAAACCTCATGCCAATATCTTGTGTAACTCGCAAGATACTGAAATAAATAGTTTCTACCCTAAAATGGGTACTAACTCATATCGGTTTAAAGTTTCGGGTATACAATTCAATTACTGATATGTTGCTAATTCTGGGCAGCGATTTTCAGATTTAAGCTATGCATAGTTCAGCAGTAATTACCTTCTCAGTTTTTTGTTACAACTTTAACTCAAAACTGGGTGTATGAATAAGAAAATTTAGCAGTTTGTGCAAACTTACAAATCAGCATCTTTCATTTAGTACCTGCTTGAAGTCTGTAAATGCTGTAGTTGCTGAGATCTCAGCGTCACGCCAGCCGGCCAATTAGTTCCATTTGAAAAGTTATAACTTTGTGGCGTATTTTAAACATACGCCCAAGGAAGAAGTATGCTCTGCAACGATGATTGGAATGGCCTTTATTCCAAATGAGTGAATAATTTGTACAGTTGTTGTTACAGTTCGCGAGTGTGGAATTCGTAACGTGACCATTCATTTTTTTGTCAAAGCGAGACATCTCTTATGGAATCAGGTGATGTCTTACAAGGTTTTTATTGAAGAAGGAATAATAATACGATTATCAAATAATCAGAGCATTAATAATAAGTTGCATAAGTTGATGTGACTTATACGCAGTATTTTTGTATTTTTTGACCGAATAAATCATTCTAAAACTTGATGTCTGCGAGTGTACATAATAATTGTAAATTGAATTATCGTTTGGTCTGTTTGCGAAAGGCGAACATTCATGCCCTCACTGGGGACAGCGGGACGGACAGCCTAGCGGATTTGACCTGCCCAAAGCAGACCGTATGGTTACATTATGAATACGCCATTCTAAACTTGTAGTAGACCATACTTTATCCAGCGAGATTTTGAAACTCCTCAATATTTCAAAAGAAACATTCAAAATTATGAAACATCAAACTTGGAGTGAATACCTGAATTGTCAGGAAATAACTATGGTAACCAAATCAACAGTTTTTGATTCGTCGAAAATTATGATTGAATGATTTTAATCATCACACGGACTATTCTAAACGACGTGTTGGAATGTCACTTATTCCAACATCATTTTTGGTTATGAAATATACAAAATTCAAAACAGTGATAGGGTTTGATACATTGCTCCAAATGCTGCATTTTTCTTTCCATTTTGATGCAACTAAAGATGGATCTTATCATACACCGAAGTTTTTGGTGTGTACCTACTCTAATTTCATATTTGGCAAGGTGCATTTTCGTTTACTTCAAAATAGGGAGTAAAAATGCAGCATTCAATGCATCGTGTCAGATTATCTCTCAAGTCACTATGTTGTCAACTTTTTATAAAAAAAAAAGTTCCAGCCAGCGTATTATTACTATATGTTGTTTTTGTTTTACCACTTTCGCAATCTCTACCGCCCACACTTACTGCTACTGGAACAGCTGACGGTTGATTTACTGATAAATTGTTCGAGATCAACTATCGTTATCAAAATCAGCAGACTTAGTATGACTTTTCATTTACAACGCTACCCTCCAGACTATTTTGGTTCTGTGATTCATGTAGCTTCGATCAGAATAAAATACAATTTATTCATTCTCTTTTGAAGTCTTTGATCTTTCTTACAATAAGAAATCCTCATATAGATACAGTAAAATCCGGTTATAATGATCACCTGTTTCACTTCAATGTGATTAGCTTCATCTGAGATTCGCAATATAAAACAAGACATATCCTGTTCTCAATTTCATCTTATTAAGATAGGAATTATAAGAAAGTACATTGATATAGAATATACATTGAATTAGTTTGAAAAAAAACTGTAATATCAGATTGTATGGATCGACTGAATAGAATTATTGTTCAAATACATTTCACACTGTTTAAAATATTAAAAGTATCCGCTATTGTTGGAGAAAAATTTCAATCTCATTCTGATATCGAGGATTCTCTGGATTTAATATCTGAGGGCTCGTTGCAGACGGCATATTTGAATGTCAGAGAGAAAGGAGCGATTTGTTTTTGGTGGATGTTTTCCATAATCGGCTCTATGAGTTGTAATAAAAAAAAAACAACATCATTTTACACATAGAATATCATTTATCCTCTCCTGAAAGGCTCGTTGAAGAGTAAAGATCGGTTTATGTTCCTTGAGTATGTATCCATTTGACTATTTTGTCAATACTCTTTTTTCAAATACTGAAAACTCATATAAAACTAATAAATAATCTAAAACAAACATATTTATAACAAAAATAACATTTTTAAAGCAATATTTAGTGTAATAATATCAATTTAACCGAAGCACGTATTCAAAACGGGGCCGAATGCGCGCCATTTACGCGTGACGTCACTAGCCAGATTGCACAGCTGTCAATTCACGTGACGACATGGAGAACCGGCGTAAAAATCTACATTTCGCTGAAAATTCACGGTTTATATATTTTCCTTTTATCGGGATGCTGTAACATCTACCCCAAAAAAATATTTATAACGATGCCAAAAGGCGAAAATCGACAACAAACAGGCAGCCTGTCTTTGCAGTCCACAATGTATTGATGCGAAGATCACTTGTATATGAGTAAATTTGATGTATTGATAAAGATTTCAGAAAAAATTAAACCATAATTCTCAAGGTTGCTCTATTAGTATTATATATATTGCGTAACATAATCTACCTATACTTCTATTTGGACTTCAATGAATTCTTCAATTGAAATCATAGAATGACTGCATTCAAAACCAAAGAATTGGTGCATTTTTTATTCAAATAGAATAATAATTATGACTTAGTTATTTATTCGCATGTCGCTTTTCTCCTCTATAAAAAGTTGGCACCTACATGTCACCTCGAACACATATTAGCAAAACTTGTTTGTTAGGTTAAAGTTTGGTTACGGTATTTGAAAAATAATAAATCAGTACCAGTAAATTCAATGGAATTTATTGTAGGTACTTATATAGCTTCACGCTTCTCGTCTCTGCCGCGTTGAAAAACTCGGATGATGCTAAAAACTGTCACCATGTTAATCAAGACTTCCAAAAGATTGTCTAATTGTGCTCTCTCATAGTTGTTCCGGCTTATTTTTGCACAATCCTTGCAAGCAATCGATTATTCAGTGAAACGCACTGACAAGCCATGTTAACTGCCAGCTCAATATGGCTAGTGACCTCACATGGATACTTAGCCAATCACAGACCGTTTCAGTCACGTGGTCAAAATTGAAATATTTTGGCCATTTCAATCGATTATTTTGATGAAATAAAACAATTTAAAATTGATGTTCCTGCACATTCGATGTTATTATGAATATTTCATTAGAAAAGCATGCTTTTTTTTTTGGCTACAAAGCAGTAATGAGTTCCTGGTGTGAAGTTTTCGATTCACATGCATTTATATTACGTTACCTGCTGTAATCAATGAGGAGCAAATCATATTATGTATGCAAAAAATTGCCACTAGGTCTTCATATAATATTACCCTTCAATTATTATCACATTGACTTGTTTGGACTGTAAAATTTTAACAGATATGTATCGTAATCTTGAGACATAGTGCGGGCTTACAAATAAAAAATTTAGAGAGTCATACTTGTTGACAACCATTCAATGTAAAAAATTGAGAGAGTGCATTTGTTCAGGATTTCAATAAACATTCATCAATATACCGTTTCTCCCATTTGTGAACAGCAAACACATATTTTGATAATTTGAAATTGATCCAACATATGCCTATTTATATTTTAAAATTTCAATGCAGCGCTATGCATCAAGTAACACATATTAGTACAGTATGTAGTATTATCATTCGTTCGCACTGTTTTTATTTGTTGCATAATATCAATAATTCATTAAAGGGCAAAGCAAAATATATAAAACATGAGAGGCAAATTGATCTCCACATTCTCAGCGTTCCAGTCTGATTCGAGTCCTTTGAGATTAGGAAAAAAAATAGTGAAGTAATAGTCTTGGACCCAATTGAATTAAACATTATTAGCTTCAATCACATTGTCAAGTTATTGATCTCCTATTTCTAATCTTACTTTCTGAAATTTTGATGCGAATATTAATACTCTTATTGAGGATTTCAGAATGAATATGTCTTGAAATTGTTATTCAGATGTAATAAATAAATGAACCATTCTTCAAAATAAGTTTTTCTATAAATACATCATTTGAAAATTAGCTTGAAGAAATATTAGCTAACAATGTGTTAAGAATGCTTTATGCAACTGGACCTGAATTTTCGGTACAGTTTAACACTCTAAATTGGATGTAACAAAGTTTCGATGGATTCTTGGTGAAGAAAGGGCAGAGATTTTTGTGAATATGAAGATGGCCAAATTTTAATATCAAATTGATATAAGACATAACGATCACAAATAGATGGACAAACATTGACTGATCCTACTTAGTGTTATATCGCTTAGTACAGTCACGTATAGTGTTGAATTATACTTGAATATACTTATTCTACTTTTTGACTTCATGACTTTGTAACTGTTCTTATACTAACTGCCATACTCTACGTACTATATATACCTGAGAAGAACTTAGTCAACATAAATAGGTTATATATTCAAAATGTCGCAAATATTATGTTGTTATGATTTTGATTACCTAACAATCGTATTTTGAATACCAAATACAAATGTTCACTATGAATATGCTGACTTGGAAATCTTATTCAGCCCAATATTCATATATAATATCATAAGTGGTTAAATTTTACCGGAAAAATTTTTAGATTGTTACGAGAGCTTGTTGCTTAGCAATTTATTGAGTGATATTGACAGAAAAATCACAAGCTGTCAAGCGAGTGATTTTTGATCAATATCACGAAATAAATTGGTATCAAGCTCTCGTAACAATCTGAAAATTTTGCCAGGTTAAATTTAATCACGAATGGTATTCGGAAGATTATTTTTCTCATCCAAATTGATCAATAGATTCCAGAGACTCGACTCCGAATCTGCTCATTTTCACATTCAGTCTGTCCGTCAGTTTGACAGATGCTGAATCAACGCGGCTGAATGTTCTTTGTTTTGTATATATAAGCAACAGACAAAATTTTCAAAAAATTTTCACTTGAAAACCGTGCAGGTTATACCACGTGACGTCGAATGGTGCAATTCTATTGGTCAAAATTTGGATGGTAAAAATAATCAATAATATTCAAATTGATCCAAGGAAAGATGAATATATTCATGAGAAAAATACCATCTCGAAGTACGAACCAGACTGTATAGTAGATGTACTCACGTCAATTATTTTGTTTTCCTCCTGTTCAAATATTATATCTCAGATGAGGTAAGGTTTCGATTTGTGGCTTTGCCGCAGCTGTGTCGGCTTGTTGAATCCAATTTCAAATTTCCCGAAAGCTTTTGCTTGCAATGTAATATTTAATGTGGTCAAATATTAGTTCCCTTCGATCAATACGTCTTGTACAGTAAGAAAACTCTTGTCTCACAAACTTTGTAAGAGAGAGATAGTTGCAACTTGATTCGTCTTCAGTGATTGTGAACTGATCGACTCAAGATTGCTTCGACTATACTAGATCGAATGTTCTTTTCCTTGGTTTCTTTCTTCGTGCTTTATTAATCTAGCTACTCTTTATTTCTTATAGTTTTCTGATTGTTTCTTTCAACAAGAGATTTAGAGACCTTGCTCTTATATTTCTGCCTCAACTTTTCATTTGTTGAATAAAAGAATCCTCACAACAGATATAATCATCCTGAACAGCGCAATTTCATCGGAAGTTTATTGAATATTGCTCCTAATTTAATATCACAGATTGCTTGTTGATATAGTGATGGTACAATTCTGATATAGGAATTCCCTTATAGAACTAAGAAACATAGAATTGTTGACCACGCGAAATGAGTGGATTGGTCAGTCGGACTTCTGATTCTTTCGATTGTTCTTCGATTTTAATAGTGATCAATATATATTCGAATAGAAATGATATCTTCTTAAATTATATGTTTCCAATTTCATTTGGCATATGCGATAATTTATTCATCATTTTTTGTATAATTATATTTTATAGATTGTGGAAAATTTCATACAAATCGTCGAACATGTTAGATGTGAGCATGAATTCAGGCATGTATGTAATAATTTGACCAATATTATGTTCCAAACAGCGTAAGGTAATTATTAAGTGGAGGAAACATAATTAATAAGGTATGAAAGCATCGATGCTAAATGTAATATTGGAAGAACACCATAGTTATCAACGGTATGTTCATGAACATTAGTCACAGAATAAGATTCAAGTGCAAAAACGTTGAGTTGATGAGTTAATTGGGAATAAGCTAAGTCAAAATTTCACTGCAATGCTCAATAACACTTTTGATAATTGAATTCGATTCAGTATTGATCATTGCAAAGATATTACAGCACGATCTCGATCTAATTTAGACTTTTACCAAATTATTTCACAAATTCAAGACAAAATCTGATACTCACGTTATTTTGTAAATAAGAACAGAGCTACTAAAGCAGTCTGTAATACTAAATCGGTAGAAGAATCACCGAAATTCTAATAGATTAAGTTTTAAGAGACCAACCCAATATCAATCTGAATTCAGTAGTCGAATCTACTGATCACATTTTTCAGCTACATCATTGAAACCAAATATCAAATATAAAGAATAAAATGATTGGAACTGACTAGATTAGTAAATGTAAGTATTAGGAATAAGAACATTCGGTCAATTATTCAATATTCTCTTCTCGGACTCTACAGTTCCGGCAACACCTTAGCCATTTTCAGAAAAGAAAAGAATCAGTATTTTTAACTTAAAATTCATACAAGAATTTGAAAATATTTCAACATGCTTAAATAGCAAGAAAAAAAGCCTGCAATCAGTCAACATTTTCTACAGAAGTCGGTTGTGGCAATTGATAAGTGAAAACTTCTTTTTCTCGCTATTTTACCATGCTAAAATATTTCAAAAGACATGTATGAATTTAAAGTTAGATCATATTATACTTGAATAAATTATTTTTGCTTCTGGAGATAGCTCTGAGATGTAGGCGAAACTGTAGAGTTGGAAAAGAAGATATTGAATAATTGTCTGAACTCCCTTATTTCTAATTCTCACATAAAATATAAAGAAGTAAATATTTGAGAGACAAATTCTTGTTTCCAAATAAAAGAAAGGACTGCAATCATCTGTAAAACATCTTTAATGTCGTTCTTGTGGATATTAAAATGAACATTTTGTATTCTCTTTTATCGTTATGATCAAAAGGTGACTACCTACAATGTCGACTGAGTACTCAGAACTCCAGTTAGCAAATGTCTTTGTCACTGCTCGATGATATAAAATATAACTAGATACAATCCTCAATCTTTGAGACCTCTATACACAATGTTTCTGTCGTTTGACATCCTCCTTACTGATATGATAGAAAGAAAAATATTTCCTAAAGCTAAAGAAAAATATGAACATAGATAAATGTGACATGTGTAGATAAATTGTATTTTCATCCCCTTCCCTCTTATTTTTATTGATTTACAATTTACAATAAAACAGTCCAGTTTGATCATCTGCTTTTCACTGTAGGGGTCTCTCAGATATCAACATCTATTCAAGACTTCAAGTCTTCAATTTTTCAATCTATAAACTATTGGCGACCATGCATCGACTTGGCATCTCTAAATGGTCAGTTTTCTTGAAAAATAATTCTCATGTATAAATTGGTCTGCAGGTCTCCCTATCCGCTTATAAGTTGAAATCTATCGAACAAATTTCGTTGCGATTTTCGCTTTTAGTTAAGTCGTCCATGAAATCGATAAAATGTAAGCAACTGAATTATCACAATGGCTATTTATGTATCAAGTGAATAATATAATTGAAAGACCCATAATAGGTACATGTAAAAAGGAGTGAAGCAAGCGAAGCTGATATACCGCGTGCCTACTTTTCTTTTGATATGTAGGAGAAACAATGTTACAATTTCAGCTTCGCTTCAAGTTTTTACTCATCAATTTTAAAGCAGAAGTGTCAATAGAAAAGACGTTCATAATTGAATGCTGTACCCAACAAGCCCTTATGTATTGATATGAAATGTTTTGTACACGAAATAAAGTGAATTGAAATTAACAAATTTGGGCTGTTTACAGATTGTCATGAGGAATGAAACAAATTAGACAAACTTAAAAGTTGTCACAGAACTAAGTTACTCTCAGAATACCAACGCACTTCAGTTACTATGAAATTTAGGTCAAATTATACCTTTTGCTATTTCCAAGGTGGCAGTAGAAAATTAAAAAAGATAATGTTTCTTCACTATTTGGTAGCAAAAACTTAATGTACTGCTGATTGACACTAAATTTAAGTATTGGAATATCTTACCTCGAAAGTGAAGACCCAGGCTAGCTATTGATAAGGGCACTAGAAATATTTTACCTGAAAAATAGGAAACGGGCGCCACTCCCAGGAAATGATCGAAGGAGAAAAAGGTACTATTCTGGGAGACAATAGCGACAGCAAAAAAGAAATAAAGCATAGACGTCGAAATCAATTATAAACAAAATTATTATTAATTTGGAGCAAAGAATTCCAGAAATTATAATTAAAAAAATTTGGTAACTTACGAAAATGGTTAGAGCTATTATACAAAAGAATCTCACTGCAACAGCCAAAAGGGAACTGGAGGGCACGTCACAGGCGGAACTCAAGACTAGGGCTGGGAAAAATATCGATATATCGATATTTATCGATAGCTATCAATAATTATCGATATTTAGCGACAGTTATCGATAATTATTTATATTCATTGAGAGTAATCATTGGTATTCAACAATACTTGACGAAGATTTTTTTCGATAAAGTTCACAAAAAATATGACTACTTCTCTGACTTAACACACAATTGCATGGAAAATTGTGACAATTTTGCGAATAAATAATAATAATTTGAGAAACCTCTTTCGCAAAAAAGTTTTTCCGCAATCCCGAGAGCAGAAGACGAATTGAATCCCTTATTTCAGGGACTCAAGTTTGGGCTTAGTCCAGAAGCATCTGAGAAGATAAAAATTTCCAAGGAACCAAAGTAGAATAAACTAATAAAGACCAAGTAGATTTACCCCTGATGTAAATTTATATTATGAGACAAATTCTAATCAGTTTGAGCTTCCTTATGACAACAAAACCATTACTCTGGAAGTGAAATACTCTGCCCTTCATGAAACCGGGCATAAGGCAAGTGAATAATCGAAGTACTTGAGTGTCAAATTGAATTATTTGTATTAGAGTTCAAATCTCTATCATTGATAATAATTTATATCAACCTTTATATCAGCATTATTGCAATTTATACAATTTTACAAATGCATCGTATTATTGTTCGTGAATTTTCTTGATTTTCAGGGTAGTAAATTCTTCTTACCTTTTCTGTAGCCTTATCAATATTATCAAATTTCGCACTCATCTTTTTGCAAACAAGCTTATCTATTCAACGACTGCTGCAGCCAGCCTTGTTACTATGGTGAGTTTATGCAACATTTTTGTATCAAGTTTGTTGTCAAAATTGGAAGATTGATGCCCAGTTGCATCAATGTTCATTAATTAGACAGTTCTTCAAAAATGCACAATATCAAATCGAAATTTTGACAGCAATGCTAAGCAACTAATATGACAAATAAATTCGATTTGATATTGTCCACTTTTAAAAAACACTTTAGTTAATGAACGTTCATGCAACCAAGCATCAATAATCTGTTTTTAGACTATTGTGATTCAATATAATACGATAGTGCGAATAATAGCGTAGATAACAGAGGACTCAGGTGCATTCAATCTCTCAGGTGAGAGTTGCCCTCGAATTCGTCTCGTGCGTCTCAATATTCTATTTTTTCCAATCGATATATTAAAACTCCAATAATTATTATCAATATTCACCAATAATTATCGATATTACTCAATAAATATTGATATTCATCCATAATTATTGATATTCATCTATAATTATTGACTTCCATAAATATATATTGAAAATTATCGATATTCATCAATAATTATCGATATTCATCGATAATTATTGATATTTATCGATAATTATCGATATTTAGCGGTATTTATCGATAATGATCGACGTTTACCGATATTTATTAATAATTATCGATATTTATCGATGTTTATCGATGCTTATCGATATTAATCGATAATTATCGATAATTATCGATAAATCGACATATCGATCTATCGGCTATTATCGATAATATTTCCGTATCGAATATCGATATTTGAAACTGAATATCGCGCAGCCCTACTCAAGACTAGTATCGGCAGAGAAGATAGATGACGAATTGGTAGCCACAAGAACAATGTCAAACTAGAACGTTCCCTGAATTAAGTAAAGTTGATCTTGCGTCTTATGTGGCTTTGATAAATATCCAACGGTCCTTGAAGGTGTTAAGGTTGGCCGTTCGCCTGGTAGTCAACTTCGGGAAGTATTAATGTTCTTCTTAATTTCGTAGACTTGTTAATGTTTTTCTTAACGTAAAGTTGGCCAAAAAACTATTCTCAAGTGGCCCCGGGCTCCTAAGATCCCTAGCAGTTTACACTGAAAACAAACAACCCAGCCAGTATCCAATTCAACTGAAACAGGAGGTTCCTATAAAAACTGGAGAGCTCTCTTCAAACGTGAAGCGTTAAACTTCAATAAATAAATTTAGATTTGAATTGAGAAACGAATAAACCTCGCCTTTGACTTCCAGTCAATAAAGATATATATGTTATATTATAAACTGTGAATTTAGTAAAAGGTCAATAAAATAATCAGTAAGTTATTTACATACTCCGAGCCAAACTCCAAAAAATTTTCTAATTGTTCAATTTATAACTCCAAAATGTATACTTATGGTTACGCCAATAAAACTTCAAATTCCAAGACGTATATTTTTTTATTTTTCGATTTATAATCCCAAATGATGTAGTTAGTTCATTTTAAATTTTAAAAAAAAATTACCTTAAAATGGTAAAAAATAACGAGCCAGGGATATTTTCAGATATAAACTCCACAAAATCCTCTCAAAACGTGAACCTCTAGGTTAAACCAAACGAAATTCCACAAATGAAAGATGTGAAATCATACTCCGAGCCAAACTCCAAAACATAAATTTTCAAATTGTTCAATTTATGACTCCAAAACGTATACTTATGGTTTAGCCAATAAAACTGAAAACCTCAAAACATATATTCTTCCGTTTTGTAATTTATAACTCCAAAATATTAAGAGTAGAGTGACCAACAGTGGGACACTATCTGAACATATCTCTTCGTAAGAATTCCATTAGAGGATGTGTTCGAAAAACTCAAAATATATGATATTACACTGTTATCTCATACATTCGTTTACACTAAAATTATGTCCCGAAACATTTTCCCCCTTAGTTTCCCTATTTACACTAATTTTCTCAGTTCTGCTGTTCGAAGATAACCAAGTGACAAGTGTAAAAATTGTACAAAAAAGACGTAAGACGAAATTTTTGTAACAAAATAAGTGGCTACATTTTCATTGAGATAAAGCGGAACAAATGAGATAAAATGAGAATCATAATTCTATTATGGAAGTGAACCAATAATTCCAAAAAATGCATTTTGTTTTATACATTCTTATACTTGTCTACGAATAAACAAAAATGTATTCATTATAATTATGGGTAGGTATGAAAAGTTTTGTGAAAAACAATAATTTGAACTTTATGATTCTCGATTGACTTAAATTTTTCATCCGGAAAAGAACCATGATTTTTTTTAAAAACATATTTTTGACTCGAATACATACTTTGCAATAGATTCAGATCATTTATTAGAATGATGTCGTGAAATTTCTCACATGAATTGGTAAATAATAGGTAATATATTTCACAGTAAATTTAAAATGAGAAATGTGGATACCTTCTAGAAAGTGGGACATTTTTGAAAACAGCGGGACACGAGACTGTCCTCCAAAAAGCGGGACTGTTTCGCCAAAATCGGGACGTGTGCTCACTAGGGCTGCGCGATATTCAGTTTCAAATATCGATATTCGATACGGAAATATTATCGATAATTGCCAATATATCGATATGTCGATTTATCGATAATTATCAACAAATATCGATAATTGTCGATAACTATCGATTAATATCGATAATTATCGATAAATATCGATAAACATTGATAAACATCGATAAATATCGATAATTATCGATAAATATCGGTAAACATCAATCATTATCGATAAATACCGCTAAATATCGATAATTATTGATGAGTATCGATAATTGTCAATATATATTGATGGAAGTCTATAATTATAGATGAATATCAATAATTATGGATGAATATCAATATTTATTGAGTAATATCGATAATTATTGGTGAATATTGATAGTAATTATTGGAGTTTTAATATATCGATTGGAAAAAATAGAATATTGAGACGCACGAGACGAATTCGAGGGCAACTCTCATCTGAGAGATTGAATGCACCTGAGTCCTCTGTTATCTACGCTATTATTCGCACTATCGTATTATATTGAATCACAATAGTCTAAAAACAGATTATTGATGCTTGGTTGCATGAACGTTCATTAACTAAAGTGTTTTTTAAAAGTGGACAATATCAAATCGAACTTATTTGTCATATTAGTTGCTTAGCATTGCTGTCAAAATTTCGATTTGATATTGTGCATTTTTGAAGAACTGTCTAATTAATGAACATTGATGCAACTGGGCATCAATCTTCCAATTTTGATAACAAACTTGATACAAAAATGTAGCATAAACTCATCATAGTAACAAGGCTGGCTACAGCAGTCGTTGAGTAGATAAGCTTGTTTGCAAAAAGATGAGTGCGAAATTTGATAATATTGATAAGGCTACAGAAAAGATAAGAAGAATTTACTACCCTGAAAATCTAGAAAATTCACGAACAACAATACGATGCATTTGTAAAATTGTATAAATGCTGATATGAAGGTTGATAGAGATTTGAACTCTAATACAAATAATTCAATTTGACACTCAAGTACTTCGATTATTCACTTGCCTTATGCCCGGTTTTATAAAGGGCAGAGTATTTCACTTCCAGAGTAATGGTTTTGTTGTCATAAGGAAGCTCAAACTGATTAGAATTTGTTTCATAAAATAAATTTACTTCAGGAGTAAATTTACTTGGTCTTTATTAGTTTATTCTACTTTGGTTCCTTGGAAATTTTTATCTCCTCAGATGCTTCTGGACTAAGCCCAAACTTGAGTCCCTGAAATAAGGGATTCAATTCGTCTTCTGCTCTCGGGATTGCGGAAAAACTTTTTTGCGAAAGAGGTTTCTCAAATTATTATTATTTATTCGCAAAATTGTCACAATTTTCCATGCAATTGTGTGTTAAGTCGGAGAAGTAGTCATATTTTTTATCGAAAAAATTTTTGTCAGGTATTGTTGAATACCAATGATTACTCTCAATGAATATAAATAATTATCGATAACTATCGCTAAATATCGATAATTATTGATAGCTATCGAAAAATATCGATAAATGTCGATACATATCGATTATTATTGATAACTATCAATATGTATATATCATTTTCGATATGTATCAATAATTATCGATAAATATCGATAATTATCGATTTATCGATATATCGATAATTATCGGTAAATATCGATATATATCGATAAGTATCGATAATTGTCTATAATTATCGATAATTGTCGATAAATATCGATAATTATCGGAATATCGATATATCGATACGGAAAAAAATGAATATCGAAGTTTGATATTTGGAGAAATATTGATAAATATCGATATATCGATATTTTTCCCAACCCTAGTGGTCACTTTAGATTCAATTAGAATGTATAAACTTATTCAAATTGGGTGTTCAAACACATTTCCACTTACGGCTAAACAATCTCCTACTCTATAATAAAATGCCTAGTGGACAGAGCTTAACTGTATTTATGTAATATCATAACATTCTCTAACAATTGCATTTTTAGTCATTAATATTATCAATTTTTCGTTCATAAACTTTCTTCTTGAGGTATGTACGGTCATAAGAAGAAAATGCACGGCGCTAGATCAGGCGATCTAGCGGGCCAATTAATAGGGCCACTCCTACTGATAAAATCAGTTTCTTGAAGAGTTTATCCAACTACCCATAGATACAGGATTCATTTAGTAGCTCTTGATAGATCAGTCTCAAAAAGGAATATTTAAACTTATGTATGCAAAAAAAAATTACATTCGACAGATTTCTACAAAAAATTAATACTTCATGGCGGCAAAAAAAGTCAGAGAATCAATTCTTCTGCAATGATCACCTACAAAATATATTTTCTCAATTTTTCAGTAATATCATAATACACGATCTTGAGTTTTCGAATCGTGCTCCTAGGGTGGATATATATTTGCTTTGGCTTCATCACGAACAAAATGAATTAAATCATTCAAAACATGAGAAAAGTTTCACAACTTATTTTCATAATAAAATTTCATTTTGCTTCAAAGTTTTGATTAATATTGAATATTCATATATTTATACTTTCGAGAAACTGATCATAATAAAAGATATAGCTTACCAAATGATATAAGATTGAAATATTTTTTAAACCTGTATAACATTTGTCAATTTCTCCGTCAATAAATTAGATAAAACTTTTAAGAACTCATTTTTGATAAGTATGTTTCATTTGGCGATAGTTCTGTAGAGAAATTATTTGAAACACGACACTCTTCAACAGTAATGAGCTTTCGTTTTCAAGTGTATAAATGTATAACAAATAATTGAACAAAAATTGTCAAGACAACAAAAATACAAATGGTAGGTAACTAGACAAGTATAAAATATTAATTTCTAGGATCTTAGAGCTCTGCCTGTGGTTGAGTTTATAATTCAATGTCCACAGGTCTTCAGGAGTTGAAAATAAAGGTCTACATAGAAAAATTGTCAACTCCTCATAATTCTAGGTCAATCTGGCTCTACGCTTTTTGGTTTGGCGCATAACTGAACCATCCACAACATCACCTCCTGGATAAAGTCTACAAAATATGCAAATTTTATAGATATTTTATTATTTTACTGAACATTATTGAAGTAAAATATGCACATCTACAAAGCCTGTCAGTTCATCTTTTAGTTGGCATTACTACAGTTTCCACTGATATCACAAGAAGAATCTGAAAAATTGAAGCAAGAATAAAACTTCTTCTACTGGAAACTCACTAAGCTGCTGCGTAGGTACCTAAAATTGACGGAAAAATTGACAAATGTAAAGCCATATTTCCAGTCCTACTTCTAGAACTTAAAGAAATACCTCAAATTGTCAAAAAAATGGACAAATTAACACAGGCTCAAGAGATGTATATTTATATTACCTGAATCACTATCAATCCATTAGAATGATTTCATATCACAGAATAGACATTTTCAGAAATTCATTCTTAGATATGTGGAAACTCATGTTGATTTTATGAACTGTTCACATTCCTAGAGTCACCAAGTCATGGTATGGAAATATTGAATGCAATATTGAGATTTATCTTAGACTTAAAATTGTAATTGAAGCTTGCGAACAAGTTGCAGTAAGACACTAAATACATGAGTATTATCATCCGCCATTCTGTGTCCTTAGAAAGCGCTTTAGCATATATGAACAGTGCAGGAAACGCGATGATTGAGTCGAAATAGTTTAATCTTTAGGTAAAAAATGTGATCAAATAATATCGGGGTCTATCAGACTATTTATTTTTGGCATGATGTATTATTTGTAACCAAATTACATGCTTCAATTTGGAATTTTCAGTTATCAAATGTTGAATCAAATTATTTGGTTCCCAATTATATATAATTAGACTAATATTAAATACTCAGAGTATCATTATGGAATTTCAATTTATATTGTGTAATACTGTTTTTGGAAACAATCTGACAAATTTATTGCACTTCGGGATCTCTAAATACGTAAAACTCTATTGTTCATCTTCAAACTTAGTAATCTTTAACTTTCCCAGAAAAACTTTCATGCATATTTATTGGAAGATTCATTATTTTATTGCTCTCACCCAAGGGATAAAAATATGGAAGTCTATTATTTGCAATTTTTTATATCGTATGTCTTCATAAAAAATTGTTAGTTCGTAATATTTTACTTATCTAAGAAATAATAATTGATTATATATTATTTATACTTATAATATATACAAATATACAAATATATAAATATATATATATATATATATATATATATATATATATATATATATATATATATATATATATATATATATATATATATATAATAGATATTCTATATAATTGGTACCTATGTCAATTATTGCTTGAAATTGAGGTTAGACTCTATGATCGTGTCTAAAAATTTAGATAAAAATATATATTGAAATGAACTGACATAACTTCAATCAAAATTTTAATCTGACCATAACTTTGAATGGAAATTTTGACTGAATATACGTACTTTCATATGAAATACTTATAATTCGTCTGTGAATCACACAGCTACAATTGCCGCTAATAATGATAATAAATCATTCGGCACATTAATGAGTCACTCCGATACTATTTTCCTTAGTTTTTCAAGTTATTATAACATTTTATCCTTGTCAAACAACGCATTTTCTGTAATGTTTACATTGGTTTACATATGCTTTCTTTTATTGACAGGACACCAAATGGCGGATGATAATACCTTTGTTTTTAGTGCTCTAGTTGCAGTACAAATATGAAATAACATGCATTGATAAATTACTATTTATCTGTCTGAAAATTCAAAGCATGAAACTTGGAGACGCGCTAACGCATAAATTGTCGAACTGTTTCCACTCATGCAGCACATCGAAATGGAGATATTGAAATATATTTATTGTATAAATTAAAATTTAAAAGTAATGTGAATCAACTATCTCCTACCAACAATTCCCTATGACTATTTGTGACAGAATTCAGATTAGCATAAATACCAACGAATAAGCTATAGTTGAATATAACAATGTAGTATATTTGACAGCTTAATCTAATATAACTCATGCAATTTATTTTTTGTTCCAACTTAGAGTTGAGTTTTATCCTGGTTCATGAAAACTCGCCAGTTAACTTGTTTTCATGAAATCCACTCTTAGTGGTTACTCTTGATTGTTTATCAAATATGGATCACGATGAGAAAATAATTCCTTCTGTCAAGGGTGAGCAATTAAAGATTAAACTCTGCAGATTGAGTCATTTTCAGATGAAATCTTTTTGAAGCATTGGGATGAAGAAGCTTAAAAGGACTTACCAAAAAGTCAAAAAAAGTTTAACCAATAAACTTATTGCGATTAGGATTTTAATTATGGAAAATTAAATAGAATGAAGAAATGGTAGTGACTTCGGAGGGTTTGAATAAAATTCCACTTTTTGTCATTAGCACTATGTGTTGAGTTAAATATACATATAAGTGAACTCTCCATCAAGACTTTTTCATTTCAATGCTTTGAAAAAGCTCGACTTCGCAAATCTACATTTTTATTCTTCTTTATACTGTACAGCATAATCGAATTTTTTCAATGTGAACTTTATTACACCTTTTTTTGAAGATAAATTTGAGGTCAACGGCGTGCATATTGATATTGTATGAAATATGGAGAATTTAACCACCAGTGACTTAATCGCTCAAATGCAATAGGCTAGTTTCATTTGATATTATAAAACAAAGAGGATTCTTGGAGCCAAAAAAATCGCGCATCAAGCTAATTTATTTCGAAATATTAATTAATAGTCCTTTGCTTCCAGAAATAAATATTTATTCTAATGGAAAAAACAAAATAAAAACTTGTCTACGACTCCTTCTTTGATATATGGTATGCTGAAGGTCAGTTGCAAGAAGAATAATATTCCAGTCACCTAAAAAAAAATATATGTATTAGTCCAGTCAAAATAGACATTCACCCTTGCATAAATTTCCAAGAAGCTGAAAATTGACATAAATGTTAGGGATACCATTATAATGAAGTTGTGAAAAGTCCTCAACGATCCCGTGTGTGCAAAAAATTCTATGCGAGGTCAAAATTCGCAATAATGGGTTTTTTGAGTTTTTTAGTGGAACGATCAGTTTTATAATATAAATAGCTCAAATACAAATTGTAGATCTTTCAATTCTCTACAAAAATAGTTCGTACCTCTTCATTTCTAAGATCCACTATTTCTGAGAAAAAGCCATTCCAAAGTTATATTCTCCATTTATGCACACGTTGCCACGCCACCTATGAGGTAGTGTACTTGGCGCGTATTTTTCAATGTGGTTTGCCCCGTAGACCTACTTTATGGTCTTCTTATTGAAGTTCAATACAATATTAGGTCTTCTTATCCAACTTCTTCTTCATCTTCATCTTCCTGAGTTGACGTGAATTGCTCAAATAGCGATACAACAGTTGTTTCATCGTTGATATAAGAATTATCTTCTGTTGAAGATTCAGTATTTGAACACGACTAATTTTGACAGCTGGTGCAGTGGTGCATGCTTGTGAACAAAATCATCTTACTTTCTTGCAGCCGCATTTCGAATTACACTCCTTTCTGTAGCTATGAAAAAAGTATTAAGGAGCTTTTCTAGTGCAGGTGGAAATAGAGTGTGGATTGATTCCAATACATTATTAATTAGCCTCCAACCCCATTCTTTCGGGTCCAGTTGAACCTGCTTATATACTTGATGAAAATGTTGATGAGCAGAATCCGAGGTTGGAAGAAGACAAGCTAATTGAACACGTTTTTTATTAGGTGTATGTTTTGCAAAAGATACGAAACGGAACTTATCTATGAAAGTAATTTAAAGTAAGTGAGAGACGGACACTGCTACGTTGACAATTGAACAGCAGACGGATTTTGCTCAAGGCCGCATGGTCACATAAAATGAGGGACTAGGTTTCTTTTCATTTCATATTCTTAGAACTATCATTCAATATTAATGTACGAGTAATAGTTACGCAGACTAATAGTTGTACCTATATCATACGTCCATAATGAACATAGACAGCGTAGTCATGCATATTATTAGGAAAATAATTCTAGAATGGTTTTATCTCAGAAATGGTGAGTCTTAGGAAAAAAGGAGTTGAGACCATTTTTGTAAGGAATTAAAGGATCTACAATTTTTGTTTGAACTATTTTTATCATTTATTCAGCCATTCCGCTTAAAAACCCAGAAAACCCATTTTTGCGAACTTTGACCTCGTATGAAATTTTTTGCACACATGGGATCAAAAGGGACTTTCGACAACTTCATCATAATGGTATCCCAAACGTTCATGTCAATTTTCAGCTTCTTGGGAATTTATGCAAGGGTACTCCTATTCTTAAGGCTAACTTGACTGGACTATATCACATTTATGAGAGGATGCGGTAGCTAGGGATGAATAAATAGATTTTTCAGTAGTATTTAGGATTTGAATATATTTGTAAGATTACAAATAGATCCAGAACTCTTTGAATTTGTTAGGTTTCATAATGGAATTATAATCAGAATCATTTATTATTCGAAAAATAAATGAAATAAACCAGTTGAAAATACTCATTACCTAAGTGTTTTTTCCCACGTATAAAAATATTTATCAAAATATGAAGTGTAACAAAACATATAATTTGATGAAATTTGTATACGTGATTGGGAAGAAACTTTCGGTGAGTTGAAAATCGAATACGAAGTCTATTGGCAAATTAGGCTTCTATATCATCTCTTGGAAATGTGCCACCAGAAAAAATAATTTATGCGCGCCATCATCTAATTGACTACAATCATCAAACGTTTTTGTTCAGTTGTCTAGAGACAAAGTTAACGAGAATCAGTATTTTTCTACAGTCACTATAGAATGATACCCATTCCACACGCCGTATCGTGCGGAATAGGGGTCATTCCGCACGCTCAGAGGTTCCTAAGAAAGCCGCGTGGCATCGCGAAAAAACTGTTTCATTGCTGTCATAATTTCATTTTTTTCTGATTTTCTTATCATTTCTCTTCAAAATGGAGTTAATATGAATAATTTTATCAATATTTGATGAGTTGGAATAAGATCAATGAAGCAAACTCTCTTTCAGACAATGGCATAATTTGGTTATAGATATTCACGCGGACACCTTTGACTGTAGAAGAAAAAAAAACATCCGTCACTCGTGCGAATCGATCACTCCATGCTCATGTGGATTCTGCCACTCGACTTCGTCTCGTGGCTGACTTATTCACATTCGCATGGAATGATCTCTATTCCGCACTTGTATCGAAATATACTATTCTACATTATCACATAACCTGAGACACATTTTATAGAAACAAAGACACTTTCAAGTTAGTCACTCAAAAGGCACAAAAGCTCGTATCGAAATGAAATCGTATTTTCTATAGTTCTTGAGATCCCAATAATACCTAACATGTGAATTTGGGACATACTGTATACAGAAAACAAAAATTCACGGTTTGAAACTAGCTCAAAAAAAAAGTTCAATATTCCATGTGATCCCAGGTTGCTTTCTCAGAAAAAAAAACTTTATTTTAACCAACAGTAAAACTTTCAAACTGAAGTTAAGCGCTAAAAGAACAATTCCCAGATCCACACAAATAAAACTGTAAATGAGAAAAGAGCAAACAACATTTGAAACTTCTTACAATCGTCTGCAAATTAAAGGCTTAGATGAAGTTCCTCATAGAGGCAGTATGAAGAAATTTCAACATCCATTCCCCTAACAAACTTTCTATTTCATATTTTATCCATTTCTCGCAGAGTTAAATTCAAAATAATACAAAAAAACTTTGGAGATGTCATTAGAATACATTGAAATATCCTGTTCTCCGTTTGAATTCAAGTTTTGATCATTATAGTCTCAATTGTGACTCATAATGATTATAACTTTGACAAAAGCAGAGAATATTTTTCACAAAGAGCTTATAACAACAATTGGATTGAATCAAAAAATCCATTCCCTGTTCTCTCACAGTAGTATATTGTGTGGCTAGGGACGAAGCAAGACAATTGGCGAATGAAATCGTGTTTTGTCCCCTGCCACAAACTGTACTTCTCATAATACCCTGCATTGAAACTATCCATATTACAAATTTATAATAACAAAATAAATATTTTCTTTTGATTTTGCAGGTAACAAGTCGAGAGTAACTGCTTGTACTCTATCAGTAAGATGTTGTGATGTACTCACTTAAAATTGTCGTAATAATACTTTTCTTCTTAAAACTATCGTCTTTTTAATTTAATTTACAATTACGAATACAATAACTGTCAAATTAACTGAGGTTATATGATTTTCATTTAGAGATTGACAATGAACAAATGCGACTCTGCCAGGGATAAAACGATTTAAGAAACAAATTCAGATGGCAGAAACAAACTTGTTTCTCCCCTAGGGCAGAAGCAGATTTGTTTCTGCCCGGCTACACTTGCATTTGTCTGAAATTGTCTTGTTTCGACTCACAAAACAGGCGTTGAAACGCATTGCTTCAATGCAGGTATTATGAAAAATAAATTTTCGGGCATATCATTTTTGGGGCTACATTAATAGTAAAAAATGAATTAAGGATATATTTGTGGCTGGAATTCAAGGTGGAAGACTACGTGGATGTCCAGTTTAGAGGAGGATGAATATGATCAATAGTTTATCGCCAGAGAAATTCTCCATGGGAAGGATTAAATGAGTTTATGGAAGGCGAACGGAGCAAAAAAATCTAGTTTCTGCTTCTGATTGCTGATCCAATGTTGATTGGGAATTCATATTATTCATTTTGAGACGAAGGCATAGTTCATACGTTATTAAGAATTAGATAACTCTCAAGTTGGGATCAAAGATAACTGTTTTTAACTCGCATTATATAGTATATTACATCTGAGGTGGAAAGTATTTCATTACAGCCGAGAGCTTATTATATGACCGAGAGGCGAAGCCTCAAAGATCAGATATAGCTCGAGGCTGATATGAAATCTTCACCAAAGTATGTATACTATTTTATTCACAATCATCCCTAGTTTTCCGAGAAAAGATTGATCCAAATTCGTTCTTTTTTCAACAAAATAAATTGATGTAGTAGTCTATGAAAACAAGAATGTTTTGAAAAATCAAGTTATTTATACGTGAATCCATTGAAATTGTGATAAATGCAGATATCAATTAGTTATAACAGTGAAATGGAGCTATATACTTGCCCCGAATCGAACGAAAGTGCTACGGATGTAAGTTCATAGCGATTTTGCTCATAATTTACAAATTTATAAGACATAGATTTAAACAAAATTGCAACAAAAATCCGCTTATCTTCAATATTGTTTCATTTGAATCATTATAAATGATCGGTATTTTTGACAGCAGAGATTATTTTATTTAAAAAAAGATTTATGACTGATGCTAGGCAATCCTGTATGAACATTTCCCACCCAAGAGATGGAAATATCGATTCCGATCCGTGAGCTAGTCATTGCAGTTGGAAATTACATACTTCCCAACCTCCAAAAGGTTAGGAATCGCCATATTACTATAATGATTGTGGATAAAATATATTTCATTACAGAATGAGAGTGTTGATGCATGATTTCATACCAAGTAATGAAGTATGGACAAAGCTCTTTTTTGTTTCCACAAAACTGTTTATATTATTGCACCAGTATAATTGGAGCTCTTTGATCTATTTACAATTCTGAAAAAAAATTACTTCTCTACAACTGTTTACTTTGTAATATTTATGTGTCAAAGAAGCTGTCATTTTTTGAACTTGATCTGTGCTCGGTGACTATCCATTTTATTTTTAATATGCATATAAAAATGTGGAGTTTCATCATGAACATTGGAGTGAAAATATGGCTGGAATATAAATGCACTTGTGTGCGAAAGCACCAATTAATTCTTGTTACAGCAAGTTATCAGAATTGAGATATGATAAAATCAGTTTCACATGAATTCAGATTTGTTATCTCAACTTTTTGCCATTCAAAATTGTGCTTGTGGACTTCCGTACCGTACAAAGTACAGAAGAAAATCAATATTCTTTGTGCTCCTGATACACAAGTGAAACTCTAGTCGATCTTTTTCTCTAAGAGAATATTTTTTATACTTTGAACAAAAAGTGCAAACTCTTGAACGTTACTGGAGATATAGTTTCTAAAACTAAGTCACTTATTCGTATATTTCTAAATGCAATGCAAAAACAGATTTTTTTTTAACATTGTGCACCGTTGACAATTTTCAACCTGGATTTGATAAAAACTTGATGATTGTACACCAACTTAAATTAGCTCTCTTATCCAATCATATTTTGGAGTAATCCTGCTTTAGATAAACAAGGATGTTTGCCGTCATTATATAACGCAAAAATTCATCTTTTAACTTTTTGAACTTTTTGATTATACATCGTAATAATACAAACTTCTCCAAATCAATTGTAAATAATTATATGACTCTGTGTGACAAACAAAAATGTGTTTCAATAGTAATACTTCTGAATTTACTAATCTTATTGCATGGACAATGTCTTTATATATTGGCCAATGTTGATCCACAATTTCTCGTATAAAATATAGTCAAAATTTCAACAAACATCGAAAATTTTACCATGTTTTGTGTATTAATAGAAGTTTGTATAATTCGTTGTTGGAATTGAGGATGTCTCGAATGTGTGCCGGAAGCCCAAATCTTATATAAAATATAACTAAAACCAGTATTCTAGGAAGATCAGGCAGTTACTCCTCCAATACCCTCTACATAATTAAGAATATTCATCAAATATTTAATGAATTCGCTTAAATTGTTTGAAACATTTCCTCTCTACAAGATTTTTGTCTGTTTCTCATAACTATTCTCCAGAATACTAGAGCAATCAAATTCACCACACTATGATCAGAAATCAGAAGAATATTTTTATTGTCGAAAATCTTTCACACAGTAAAAAATTTTTGAAAAACTATTCCTTTCGTCTCTAGGTTTGATTCATAATTTTTCTCGTGTTTCAGCGGTAATACTGTTATCTTGAAATATTGTCATTTTTATATTTGACCAGCCTTAAATATGTATATATAATAGGGTCGACTGGATATTACCTTTATCATCATCATCTAATACAGTTTTAATTTCGAGGGCAAGTTGGTGATTGTGAAACAATCCCTGAATCCTTTTAACCAACAGCTCAGCACAATATAGGCCACCAAAAAAGTTTTTGAGATTTAATTCGTTTACTCGTTGAAAATTTGATAATAAAACGATTATCCAAAGAAGAATTTCCATTTTTTGATACATTTTCAACAATCACATGACAAATGAAAGGTGAAAAAGTGCTCTACATCATTTTCTTTGGTGTTCAAACAATCCGTGAGTAATCACAGCAATGCAAATTGATTATTCAATTTTCATTTTCATCAGTACACACAGCACTGCAAATATCATAGTTTTCAATCAAATAAGACCTAGTTTTGAGAGCTCATGAAATATTCCAGGAAGTCAGGATATCAGGAAATAAAAGAAAACAGAAATGAAAAAATTTTTCACGGATAGTTTTTTTTGCATTACCATTAGAATATTTTATTATCACAAAAGTATGAATTATCTTGAGATACTTACTTGTTTACCCACATTACTCAGTTATTGTAATATTTATTTGGGATTGTTGTTTGTTTACTTGATCATTGTAGCATTTGTTCAATTTTTTTGTTTGGAGTATTCTAGGAACATAGTTTGTCAGTTACCTAAATGACTGTTCATTGTTTTCTTACATTCATCGATCTCATGGTATTGAGTGATCTAAAAGCTAGACTGTACTGAGGAGTCCCAATAAGAACGAAGCACGTGTCCACAGTTGCCATCATATTCAGGATGATGAATTTGAATTGGTGGTAATAATTTGGACTATATTTGAAGATTACAGTGTAATGGTGTTGGAAGGTGTTTATTGTGTGAGTGTATGAATCACTCCCTCTTATTTCTAATCCCTTGTACTATATTGGCGCTGCCTCTTGTTGTCAATACGGTGGTTATTTCGAGCAGCTCGATGGTTTTCGAGCGTTCTAGGACACAGCGTGGTCTGTGTCGGTTTACTCACATACCCGTAACCCTCTAGTTAGCAGTTAGTCAGGACTCTCGTGCTCCTGGCTGGCGACTGTAAAGAATGAGTATTGAGGCTTTTTGAATCTAGTTGCTGTGCGTGTTCAACAGGAGAGAGAGAAAGTAGCTCTTTTTATTCAACTTGACTTGAAATGAATTGTTGTATGAATTGAGGTGGTTGTTAGAAGTGTTGTGGTTATTAATCAGTATTCTTTTCCAAATATATCTCATTGAGCATTACCTCGGGAATATTTCTATCAATTTACAGAGTATTTTGAGGTTATGGCAAAGGGATCAAAAATTAAATAACTCTTCTAATGTTTGGTCGTTCCGGCGCCGAAATGTCCAAACATTGATGAGTTTTTCAATTTTTGATCATTTTGCCACATCCATAACCTCAAAATCTAATTATCAGGTTCAGAGAAATTATGAAAAAAAAATAAAATATAATAAAAAAAACAGAGTACGCAAGCAAAATAGATTGGCCTATTATTTATCCGAGGATCTGGATTGTCCTATTCGGAGCGTAGAATATATTTTGGATATAATATTTTTTGTATCATTTTGGGATTTTGAAAATTAGGTTTTATTTGTTTCATCGTTCTTTTTATAGTGGGGTAATATAATTTTCCCGCAGTAGAGAAAATGTTTATCCGCTTCAGACTGGCACTTCTGACTGGCTAAGATCATTGACTTCTCTAAAAAATATATAATCATCTATATAAGCTGCCATTTGTGCAGAAACAAGGAGTAGTGGTGAACAAAAAAGCAAGCAGTTTGACGCAAAATAAAATTGTAGAATCTTTCTCCAGTATATTTGCACTGTAATCTGTGTAATAATAAATCACAATAATTTATCGATATAGCGTTGAATCTTTTGCCTTATATCTACAACTACAATGTTATTCCTGCATTTTTGTTTTTAAAGTTTTATTCATCCATTATTTCACATGATTATATACACATTCTGGGTGGATTCGCACGAAATTCCACGGTCCACATTTATGCAGTTCATTATTTTTTCCTCCTGGTACTATTTCTGGAAATTAGTTAATCCATACTCCTCTATTGTTCAAACAATAACAAACGATAAATTTGATCAATCAAGGAAAAGTCATGTTCGAATAAAATTATCCTGAATGTTATTTTACAAGTGTATAATCAAGAACGGATATTTGTTTATCTTGTGGCTCTACCCTGAGTAAATCAAACAAAGCTTACACCCTATGAGATCTTTGCACTTGAAAGTATTCCGCAGCACGCACATTATACATTAAGATATCTACCCTGTGTTACCCCTACATATAACCACAAGTGTGAATCGTATTAGCCCCAGTAAACATTCAATTCTGAACTCAAATAAATGAGCATCAGATGCATATAGATACATTACTGCAGTAGAGAATTATTGACTAGCAATTGGAATAAGTCAGTAGCTTTGCAATTTCCACTGCAACAATCATATAATTTTGCAGTTTTCAACCGAATAATATAAATTGATCCAGGATTCGATAGAAATTCATATGAAATTATCATTGCGAAACAGTAAACTATATTCCTGGAACTCACAGTAGCAGCTGGATCATAAATTAATTCCCCAAAGACCTGGGAAGTAATACCAATTTCGGAGTGAAAAGAGCAAGAAAGTAAAGCAGAGGATCAGAGACCAAAACCGCTTTCAAATGACCTGAGCCAAGTGCTAAAGGAAATGATCAAAAAAAGACTAATATGCTCACTTTACACGATCATATTTTTACATACAATTCTACGTGTAATTTTATATATATTTCCTGTCATATTCAACTATATGGCTTCACTTTGTATGGATGTAGGATAACAGATGTAGTGCGTATGACACTGCCTCACATTTTTGATCACCAAATCCATCCAATTCCTCAACCCTCTTCACATGAGACGCTGCCAATATTTTCCCTTTGATATAACTTTTTGAGGTTTAAATTCTACATTAAAAGTAATTGACTGAAAATCAGTTCTTATGACGCGGTTCATTCTGAAATGTCGAATCAGTTATTCAGTTTGAGCACTTAAAATATCTAAATATTTACTCAAAACATTATTATAAATGAAAACAATAAACTTTTAAAACTTTTATCTTGCGTTTACATACATTATTTTGCTAACTTATTCATGAAATTATCATTTGTAACATCACATCGTGTGCTATTGTATACAAAGTTTTTGTTATAATTCAATCCACGAGAGGCGCTACTGTCACTTGTGCACGGAGCGAATAGAACATTATCAATTTTGATGTATTTTCTTGATTTCACATCTTTTATAATAGTTTCTCACAAAAACAAGAAATCTTCTATTATGATATTTATAATGACACATAGTATACTGACAGCTGCTTGAACTATAAGCTGTATTCTTTCGTTCACGGAGTACTGATCTAACTTATCTGGTTCACTATGTCCTTGTTCTTTCGTTTACAGATTAGTTACCCCCACTCTAAATTCCAACAACTCCAGGTCACCAACAACTCCTCTAGCGAAAAGCTAGAGGAGTTCATGTGGTTCATATGTATTCAAAAAACGGCGGAAGTTCATAGCATTTGAATCATAAGAAATGAAAAAAATTATCTTGAAATAGCTTTGGTTAGGCAAAAAGGAAAGTTTTGTGATAATTCATCCTGAAATTGAATTATAATTATCAAACAGATGAAAAAAACTACATATATTTGTGTTTTGTATATATAAAAGACTATTCCATTCGTAGTATTCATAACAAGGTTAACAATGCTAAATCGCCATAGAAACAGTGCATATCAGTGGGTATTTGGACGTGTAAAAATACCATCGAGTATTACACTAGTGGTCAGAGTGAGTATTTTCCTGAATATCTTCATCAATTTTATCTTCTGATCTATCACCAAACCTTTCTGAACTAGATTCCATATCAAGACGCAATATATTTCTCTATTATTTGTCAAAGAAAATGCAAGAAATTCCGATTTTTCAGTTTGACAGAAGTTTGTTTACTCGTTCCTATAAAAATTACGAGAGTTGTTACTAGATACATAGAAAACTAGTTTGAAAAATGGTTTGACTCCTGGAATAGTCCTCCATATACCATTTGTAGTTAAAGTATTATATACTATTTTTGTGGTGCAATCACTCATGTTTATTGTGCTTGTGAATACCACTCGTGCTGCACACTCGTGGTATTCAAAAGCAAGCACAATAAACATTCGTGATAGCACCACAAAAATAATCGATAATACTTCAACTATTTATGGTAGGTATAATAAATGATAATTTCTATTAAACTTTTCTGAATATTCATAATGAAACGAAATCAAAACAAATTTTAGGTCATTAATCACAGTCAAACGCAGACTCAACAAATGTTTGGTGTTCTTTCGACTACAACAGATCATATGATCTCGACGCCATTTTAAACTAATCTTAAGATTCAGTTGGATCAGTAACCAGTGAACAAAAGAATACAGCTATAATAAGAATGAAGTTGAATGCTAAACGTGACAAACAAGGCGGCAACTACGAATTTCAAAGTCCCTAGACATCACCATAATTTGTTGAAAATGGCCTGGAAAAACTTAAACATGCTCTATTTGAACTATTTTTACAACTTAGTATTGAACAATGCCATTCTGTAAAATTCTATCGCTTTATACGTTCAAATATCATTGAACAAGAGGATTTTGTGAGATTACATGTATAATTTATAACCGTGAAAAGTGGGTAATTTTATATCAACTGTAATTTAAAAAATAACAAATCAACCGCTTATGACTTTGAACAATGTTTCAGATGAATTTTGCCCGAAATTATCCAAGAATCAATTTCAATTTTATGGCACATACTACTGTTTTTGGAATAAACGCAAGATTCTGAAGAATCCCATCAGTAAAGTGTTGTTACCACCGGTTGAAAGAGATCATTCACGAGCTTAGAACAATCATTCTGATAGAAAGCTTAAGTATAAAATTTCAGTCAAAAATTCGTACGCGTTCTCAAGTTATCGTGCTTTTAGACAGATTGACAGATTCATCAATCTCGAACTGTCAAATAATCACGATTACAATACTTCCTCTATTATAGTAAAAGCCGGTGTAGTAAAATGATAATAAAATCGCTAACTCTCAGAACGGAAAATGAAAATTATCCTTCTTACAAAAATAGTTATACAAAACCAGGAGTAAAATGAAAGAACAAAACAATGTGGAACATCACATGTCTTATCTTTGATTTTCCTGATAGACTGGGAGCTAGTGACAGGTGGGGTTCTCCGATTTTATACCGCTTGCCTTTTTGAGGGTTGATAGTTTACCTCTTGATAAGAAAGATAAAAATGTTATTGAGTGATGCACGCTTTCCGGTCATAGTTCAAATTCCAATTAGAGGTCTGCAAAAAAGAGTGTTTTTTTCCGTGATATCATATTGCATGCCTTTGTAATGTTGAATAATTGAAATTAATCTAAAGCCAAGTACTGAAAGGCAAGCGATTCGCAACAGCCCAAGTGGCTCGAAGGGTTGCGTGAACTTGTGAAAAAAAAAATGAAAAATGCCATGTTCCCAAATTGCATGCCAATAGAAAGAATTGAAGTTTTACTCATAAAACCCTTGTAAAAAAATTGACAAGCATTCCTCGTTGGCGCAAGGGCTTGAAATTTGGGGGTAATCTTGCATAAATTTTGCACTAATTAGCCGTGATTTCAAATTACCTCAAATGGAGCAGAAACTTTATTTTGAAGTGAAATAATCATAAAGTTAGAATGGCTTGCATGTTGTTTAAGTCCTTCATATTTTAAATAATAATAAAAGTTGCATAAAAAACTCGCAAAATTTCTCTGACTTTATTCTGCCTGCCATTTTGTATTACATCAATAAATGCTGTTCTAAATTAATATGGGAAATGGCAAGCATGTTTCTCAAGCCCTTCGTATTTTAAATGATAATGGAAGTTGCATAAAAAACACGCAAAATTTCTCCGATTTCATTCTGCCTGCCTTTTTATATTACATTAATGAATACTGTTTTAGATTCATTTGGAAAATGGCATGCATGTGACTCTGACCGATCATTGAAAAACTTTGGAAAAAATGACAATAAAAAGTCAGAATATTACCGTGATTTTATTTTGTATTTCAATAAAGGAATACTCATGCTTCAAGTTGAAATAAAAAAAAATTAATGCTTATGACATAAGACAAATAGAGCAAGATCCCAGGCCCGCCAGACCTTACTTATTTTCTGAGAAACAAAATGTGTGGAATAAAGTAGTGTTAGTATGTACTTTGATCATACGCATACTAGCTAGTTTGTGGCGACGGCCAATTCACAGATACGAGGTGCTAGCGGTACGTTAAGACATTACTCACTTTTCTCAAGGTCTTGAGTGCTGATTTTGAGATATGTTTCAGAGAATATTGTTAAAATTGATAATCAACACTTCTACAAACTTTCCGTCGGTGGTAATTTCTGCTAGACTCTTTTAAGCTCACAAAGAATAACGTCATCTGACTTATAGTTTGAGTGCTAATTTTTACATATGACACTCAGGGTACAATTTCAATACTTTTTGTTATCAGCTGGATTAATCGTAGGGCTGAACATCCTCCAGAGACATCTAAGATATCGCTGTGAGTAAAAGCGTGAAGTCACTATTTGTAGACTTGATAGTAAGTGAAGTATCTATGAGCATACAACTCTTCCTTGGTCTGACTATTTATAAAAAGTCTTGAAATTGCTCACTGAGTATTATATATAAAAATTAGGACTCAGACTATAAGTAGGACAATGATATTTTTTGCGAGCTTTGAAGCGTTTAGCAGGAATTAATGCCGAAGAGAAGTGTCTGGCAGTATTGATTATCAATTTTCAACAATATTCTCTAGAACATACATAAAAATCAGCACTCAGACTCCAAGAAAAGTGAGTTTTGTCTTGATGCACATATAACACCTCGTATCTATAAATTGGCCGTCGGCACAAACTAGTAAATATGTGTATGATCAAAGTACCGACTAACACTATTCTAATCCACAAATTTTGTTTCTCAGAAAATAAGTAAGGTCTGGCGAGTCTGGGATCTTGGACTAAAACATTTACAACTGAAAAAAAATCAAGAAAATATGCCCTAGAATCAACTTAGTTTGTAATTATAGATATTAAAGGAGGTAAATCTTTCATAATAGTGCAGATTATATATTCAAAGAAATACAATTAGGTTCATAAACAATTGTAGGAAGAGTTAAGTTTCAATTCATGATTTATATATTTTTCATAAAAAAGATACCTGAAGATGACTTCAAAAGTCGAAATGATCATCGTGAATTAATAAAGAAAATCATAAATTGAAACTTAACTCTTCCTACAATTATGAAAGAGCATGATATTGTAAAAAGGGCCGAGAATAAGGACCATAAGGATAAATCGGACGATGATGACAGCGACACTTATTCTTGAATAGGTGATGAAACTGACAATAATTATGATGAAGAAATGGAAATTTGAGCAATTATTGTCCTTTCATTCCTATTTATTTATATTATGAAACATCCCATTAGCTATTTAAGTATGATTTTTCTATGATAATAAATATTTTTTCTGATAATTAGCTTTTTTATTTTTTCATAATGATAACAATATTTTTGCATGATAATGAAGATATACCTACTCTTAAGTTCCAGATGAAGGCAATTTAACTTTCAAAAATATATTTTGTTACAATATTCCATCCACATAACTTATTCACATTCCGGGGGAAAAGTAAGAACGTAATTATAATTTTTTTCGTTGTTAATATGTGAGATTATTATTTTATTAATAGCAAGATTCAAAACCTTAATGTTTCACAAATTCAGAAGTTGGGATGTCAACTGTACATACGTGTTTCGTCCTTATTTGGACTCTTTGATATAGTATTATTCTAGTGCCTTATTGGTTGCAATTTAATGTTATACCCAGTTAGAGTTAATACTGATATCAATGGAAAAATTTGATGTTTCCAGTGATTTCAATTGAATATTTCTGGAATTTTTGCTATGAAAACATTATGAATAATTTAAATTGTAGCTCACTGCAATATTTTGAGAGAGACTCACCTAGGCTATTATTGTTTGAAATAAGTCAAAAAATTTGAATAAATAAATTCGCAGAGTAATTCCTGTTAATTTTACTGAATTAATTTACAGGTACTTTTTCTCAACCCTTTCTCCAAAATTTATCAATGATAAGCCTAAGCAACATGCTTGCCATTCTTTGTGTCGTCTAAAAAAAATAATTTTGAACGAAATATACGATGGCATGCAGAATAAAATTACGGAAATTTTACTTCTTTTTCTTGCAACTTCCTCAATGCATGCCTTCATTTCGAGACATCCTGAGGTGCATGCCAATTTCCTCAATAACAATTCATCGAACAAATTACCTATAGTTGAAATGGCATGCAATTTCAAATCACGGCTAATTGGTGCAAAATTTATGCAAGATTACCCCCAAATTTCAAGCCCTTGCGCCAACGAGGAATGCTTGCCAATTTTTTTACAAGGGTTTTATGACTAAAACTTCAATTCTTACCATTGGCATGCAATTTGGAAACACGGCATTTTTCATTTTTTTTTTCACAAGTTCACGCAACCCTTTCAGCCACTTGGGCTACTGCGAATCGCTTGCCTTTCAGTACTTGGCTTTAGATTAATTTCAATTATTCAACATTACGAAGGCATGCAATATGATATCACGAAAAAACCACTTTTATTTCAGACCTTTAATTGGAATTTGAACTATGACCGGAAAGCGTGCATTGCTCAATAACATTTTTATCTTTCTTATCAAGAGGTAAATTACCAACCCTCAAAAAGGCAAGCGGTATAAAATTGGAGAACCCCACCTGTCACTAGCTCCCAGTCTATGAGTATATTGCAAATACAGACATATTTTTTGTAGATTCATTATATCATTTACCTGGAGCTACAACAACGCTTTGATGAAAATGAGTAGTTATAAAAAATGGATTTTTTGAATCAGATTCTGTATATTTATTTCTATCTTCCGACGCTTTGACTTTCTATCCGAAAATCTTCATCAGAAAAAATGATACATAAATAAAAAGAACTGAGTTTCAATAATTATAATGAATATAACAAAAAAAAGTATCAAGACAAATATTTCACAAATCAGGTATGTCTATTACAGAGGAATAAATAATATGAGTCTTGAGAATTTCACAGACTAAAGTGAATTGATTTATACAACATACAAGGAATATTGTCCTTGCTATTTTTGAAATTTTAGTTATAAAATTTGTTATATTCTCTTGAAATAAACAAAGATATAAATAGATTAAAATCATGATTTATATTGGAATTATTATTACTTATATTTGGGAATCACATGCAAACGGTCTTCAATTGTTTTTTGAATAGGTACAATTTGGTTCTATTGTGTTTGACATTAGATTGGAGCAACTGCGAAAAAAGTGTCAAAAATTATTTTTTTGCACGATTGAGCGTTTTCATGTGTTTTTCGGCCCTCTATTTGAGGTGATATGCTGATTTTACCGACAAACTGTGAATACTATGGTTATGCTGACTTACCGCCCATGGGCAAAGGCGGTAAGTAAGGAATTATGTGGATTTTCACAAAAAAGTATTCATTTATTTCTGGTTATTTGTAATTGAATATTTATAATAAAATATCAAACTTGACAGCTGACAGCGAATAAGCAATCATCAGTAGTAACTCAATTTGAAAGAGAAAATGAGAATCCATATTTTGGGTAGGTCTTCCAATCGTGCAAAAAAATTTGTAAGCGTCACGGTCAATAAGTACAGTACCGATTTCGTATATATTTGAGAACCTCGTCAAGGCTCGGCCTCCAAACTATTATTCTCAATCGGTAAACTGTACTTACTGACCTTGATACTTAAATAACTATCAAACAATTATCAATTGCTTTTTCCACAAGTTATTCGAATGATGTCTAGTTTGGTATCAGTTTGAAGCTTTCGAGGAGATAAGCTCAGTCAAAATCTGATTATTCTTTTGATTATTGAATGGTTTTTACAACCTCAACTAACTAACTTGACAGAAAACCTATGACCATTGTGAAATAAAACAGGAAATCGCCATCTATTACTTCTTCTACAATGACAGCTGTCTCTTTGATGTATCCAATCAATTGATACGACATTCTTTTTCGAGACACTAAGGAAACTAGCCAAATAACTCATGATCGAGAAAGTACTTTGCGGGCCACAGCAGATTTCTCCATTTTCATTTGAGAATATTGTCGTAAAGTAATAAAGATGGCGTTAGTGTCTAGTTTATCATCATATGCGAATCAAGCACATGACTGTAAAACCAAGACTTCCAAAATGTTACTGAATAACATTCGAAAAATAGAAATAAGATCTATTCTAACTTTATCAATACATTCTTCAAGGACGGTGTCTCTTGTTTGTTATATTTATTAATTGATTTTTGACTGTAATAATTGTCAAGACTCATATTATGTATTCCTCTGTAATAGACATACCTGATTAGTGAAATATTTGTCTTGATACCTCTTTTTGTTATATTCATGAATATAATTGAAACTCAGTTCTTTTGTTGAGAATTCTTGTGACATGTTTGGACCTTGGAAATGTGTATGTCTGCAGAAACGAGACATCGTCCTCATATGCTATGTTAATTAAATCTTTTTTCACTATAATAGTTCTCAAGACTTATACCATTGATTTCTCTGTTTGAGGTTTTTGCGTTGTTTTTCCTCAGACTTTGGATGAATACCAGAGGAATTTCGTCCTTTTTGCACTTATTGTGGAACCCAAGCTTTCACATCTAGTAGTCTGTATATTTTCAATTTTTAATTTGAAATTATCTAGATACTTGCCTTGTTCATTTTTGTATTATTTTTTCTTATGAAGATTTTCAGATAGAAAGTCGGAACGTCAAAAAATAAAAATAAATATACAGAACTTGATCCAAAAAATCTATTCATTATGATATAATTCAGAAAAACATGTATAGATCACTAAAAATGAGTATAATCTATTGATAATTCCAACAACTTGCTTTTAGTCCAGGATCTGATAGATTTAAGAATTTATTTGAAGGTATATTTTTATCAAAAAACGTTATTCTATGGTTCCAGTAAAGATTTAATCAGTTGGATATTCATTCTATAATTTTTTAATATAATAGACTCAAGGTAAATTAAAAAGTCGACTAAAATGGAGAAAAATTAAATTTCAATCATTGTGCTGATGCGGTTACCGAACCATGAATTCACAAATTGGAATTTATTCATAAATTCTGTCCTAATTGCTTTTTTTAAATTATTAATCCAATTATTCTATAATTTCCTTCAAACGTACTCATAACTCAACTCATTCATTATCCTCCACTTTGAAAACATGTTTTATTTGGTAGATATTTACCTAATATTGCCACAAACGTCTACTACTACTACTAAATAATGTTAATATTCTTCCACATGGTATAAATTAGAGATTTTGGCATTGTGCTTTCTACTCGATTATCTAAATTCATAGTAGCTAGAAAGTGTGCTTATCTCACTGATTGCTTGAAGTCTCACAGAATATATCTTAATCTTTCTGGATGTGTTTCAAATAACTACTATACCTCCGTATATACTAGAAAAAATATTCATCATACAATCATTCTTACATACACATCTGTTATATGTAACTTTCTGTCTTCATTTTTTGTCAAATTTAATTTCTTTACACTAATCTATCTTCATGAACACTTTTTACCCATATGAGCTGTTTGATAAATCCTTTGAAGAATGTTTTCTTCCACACTGTTTTGGAATTTGCATATTCCATAACCAGAAATTATGTGGGAACAGGTGACATTCCACACGTCGGAGTCGTGTGAGAATAATATTCTGTTACCGTGTAGAATCATTTCCAAGAATTAGAAGCTGTTAGTTTTGGTAACTATGGTTACGTCTCAACAATTCAGATATTTTTGACAAAATTAGTTACTCAGATAGATTTGATTTCACAATAACTTCTATGCTGCCTTGATATTTGTACAAAGTTTTATTAATTTAGGACCACTGGTTGGTAGAAGAACTAATTATTTGTTCCGAAGGAGCCAGTGTAATACATAAGTCTACTGATATTTAGCAATAATTTATTGTCAACTGAATATCATTTTACACTTACTGCTGTTCTTTCTTGATAGTTACACAAAGTTTCATAATCATAGGACCACTGATTTGTTATAAAATTTTGTTTTGTTCCGAAGGAGGCAGTGCGACTTATATTTCTAGCTGGAATTTTCAGATTCCAAATTGATAACTAATGAACATAAATATATTTATACTTCATTATTATTGTGTGGTCATCCTCATTCTTCTATAATATCGATGTAAACTGTAAAGTCTCGTTTCTGTAGGGCCACTGGTTCAATAATGAATTAATTATTTCTCAACTAATTATATATTTGAAGAAAATTGACTGATTGCGTTAAAGGTTGAACTATTGGCAGATACAGACTACATGTCAGTAACTCTTAAACAAAAACAGGTTGTCGAACTGATTTTATTTGATAATACCTTCAATGCTTTTTTGATATTCATACAAAGTTTTATTGATTTCGAATCAATGGTTGAGAAACAAATAGACTGATTGCTCTAAAGGTATGCAACTTATCAAATAATTAGTAGTTATAGTTTGTCCAACTTTCATTTGAAAAAACAACTTTTAAATCCCTCTATGAACACTAATCGCTGCTACCGATTAGAATTCTTGGTTTCAAAAATATATGCGCCTCGCAGATCACAAGAAATATGTAAGAAAGATGAAAATTGCTTGAAAATTATTCAAATACAGACAGGGATTATCGGATTGTACCTTCATAGACACGTAGCTACTCAGTAAAATACTTATCTTGTGCTTCTTATCTTAGCTTAGCAACGCATACACAATACTGAACTGTGAAACAGTAAATATTTAATGCGGAATGTACAGGATAGTATCACATTTATCTATAAATATTGGCAGAAATTATGCACATTATCTCCCAATAGAATAAATATAAAATCAATCGGAAGGTTTCCACGACCACCCGTGAGGGGCTGCGTGAAGTAGGCAGGCCAACACTGAGCAGAAATGTTAATAATTTCCTATACGTTAGTGCTTCGCTAGTGCTCTTTACTGCTTCAAAAATTTTGGAAAAAACCTTATAGTCTTTGAGAAAATTCACAAATAAAAATTACCTGCTCACTTCACGCCAGCAGGCCATACATAGATTTTTGACTAAAATACAAATATGATATGTTAGTGCTTTGTTAGTGCCCTTTTCTGCTTCTTATTGTTTTTCAATTCGTGTACTCTAACTGGCATTAAAAAATGTTCTGTCTAGGCCTGCTAACTTCACGCTAGCAGGTCACAAACGTGCTTTTTAAGGGAAAATTATCATGGTTCATTAGTGCTCCGTTAGTGCTCTTTGCTGCTGTTAATAGTTCTGATATTCAGCTATGCAAGTTAGCAATAAAAGAATATTTTACTTGGCCTGCCAACTTCACGCTGCCCGGCCAAGAAGATATTAAAATTTAAAATTATAAATCATATTGATTGTTAGTACTTCGTTAGCGCCGTTTACTGCTGTATATAGCTTTTAAATTAGCCTACGCATCTTGCAGAAATAAAATAAAAATTACCTCTTATACTGACTTGAGACGGACAAGTTCAAGATTGGTTGTTTAACTTATATAAACAATGTAAAATCTATATGAAATATCAATCAAATTCTTGAACATTGTTGATACATTTTTTATTGAAAATTCCATATTCAAGTGTAGGTAATTTATAACTCAAAGAGTAGCGATATACTCATTCTTATTCAAATTAAAATAAAATAAAATTTCTCATTTGATCAGACGTAACTTAGCGCCTAAGACTTCAAAAATTACAATTAATACTCGTAGATCTTAAAAGCTCTAATTTCTTGGCTATAGGTACAGGGGTGGTCATTTAAATCTAAGGAGTAGAACCTTTTTCTAGGCAACCCTATAAGATATGAGCAAACTCGAATCCATAATATTCAATAATATACATACCTATGTCTCACAGAATGCGAAACCATATTATTCAAATCTAGAAAATTCAAATCTTTGGAATACAGAATCAATAAAATTGTGCACCATATAATCCAAAATATATTAAGTCAATTTCAACATATTATTCAAAGTTAGATGATAATTAATTTCTACATGTTGTCATCTATTTTTCGGACACAATATAACGCATTCATATACTCATACATGAAACTAGTGTTAGTGTTCATAATACAATGTAGATGGCGCTAATGAGAGTAACAGTGAAGACATGATGGTTTTCAGGTTGGCCACATTGCTAAATTCTTAACAATATTAAAGCTGGGACCATTTAACCATTCAATGGTACTGTCAGATCCAAGGCAGCAAATTTGAAATTCTCGTACAGAATCAAAATAATTATTTAAGTATTTAGGTCTGTAAGTACAATTTACCGAATGAGAATAATAGTTTGGAGGTCGAGCCTTGGCGAGGTTTCCAAATATCATACGAAATCGGTACTGTGCTTATTGACCGTGATGCTTACAAAACTTTTTGCACGATTGGAAGATTCAAAATGTGGATCCGAATTTTTTTTTTCCAAATTAAATTACTACTGATGGTTGCTTATTTGCTGTCAACTGTCAGGTTTGACATTTTATCCTGAATATTCAATTACAAATGAGATTCTATCAACAGCCACCTTGGTTGATGGTAGCCTCAAAGTTACATTCACACATTTTTTGTGATTTTTGAGTTAATTGTTATCAATAAATATTGGAAGTCAATCTTCACAACTATGCTGTAAACAAGGTTATAGGATTGTAATATTCCATAAGAACGCTGAAGATGGATGGGTGCACATCCGAAACGTCCAAAATTGAATAGCAACATGAATAAAATTAAGTGGACTGGATCCATATTTGGGTCCTTCAATCCGCATTAAAAAATTTCAAATAAAGATAAATGAATGAAATTTTTGTTGTGAAAATTCACAATTTTTTATTTACCGTTTTTGCCCATGGGCGGTAAGTCAGTATAATCATAGTAACCACAGTTTGCTGGTGAAATCAGCATACCACCTTCAATAGAGGGCCGGTAAACACATTTAAAAGCCTAATCGTGCAAAAAACAATAATTGAATGGATGACTGTTTATTGATCCAAAAAACTAAAATTGCCGCGTTTTCTTATTGCTTTGTGCAGACACATAGTATGTATAGGTCTACGGAAATGCACGGCACAGAAGCAAATCAAAATTATGTATGGACTTTTAGACAGTAGATGGTGCACTAAGTAATTCTGTAAATAAACTGTTATAAAATCTAAATAGAATAACAACAATAGAAAACTAAATCCACCAAAACTCAACTTGAGTTCAGTGTACATGTTTTTGGTAAATGTAAAATGATTTTAACATGCAAGTGCACAGTTTTCATTGACTACACAAAATGTCAAATTTGAATATGAAAATAGTGCTCATAGTTCATATCTCGCTGAAAGTGATAAGTATCTGTATTTCGTACTTCACAATTACGCCCCATGGACAAACTATTCATAGTGATCTGAAAGAGTATACCCAGAATTTTTTTTTTCAAGTATAATAAAGAAAATTAGCTGTAAAATTGATATATTGGCACAGTTCACAATTATAAATTGAAAAAAATAATATTTTCCAAAGATATAAAAGAAATGACAGATATTTTCATAAAATAAGCAAATAGATGAAGATATTCTGATAGAATACTGCATCCATATAAAAATTGAAAAATATATTATGATTCAAACCATGAAGCGTACTAAGATATATATAAAATTAAATGTGACAACACAATAATAAAACGGAGCAATTTCAATTCTTTGGATTATCAAACAGTCATCCATTTAATTATTGTTTTCTGACACTGTACGAGAATCTCAAATCTGCTGCTCTGGATCTGACAGTACCATTGAATGGTTAAATGCTCCCAACTTAAATTTAGTTGGAAATTAAGCAATGTCGCCAACCTGAAAACCATCATGTCTTTACTGCTACTCTCATTAGCGCCATCTAAATTGTATTATAAACACTAACACTAGTTTCATCTATGAGTATATGAATGCGTTATATTGTATCCGATAAATAGATGACATGTAGATGTAGAGATTAATTATTGTCTAACTTTGAATAATATGATGTTGAATTTTTTCAGCAGAGAATTTGTTGATATTTTAATTTAATAAAATTGGCTTGATATGTTTTGGATTATATGGTGCACAATTTCATCGTTTCTGTATTCTAAAGATTTGAGTTTCCTAGATTTGAATAATATGGTTTCGCATTCTGTGAGACATAGGTATATTATTGAATATTATGAATTCGAGTTTGCTCTTATAGGGCTGCCTAGAAAAAGGTTCTACTCCTTAGATTTCAATGACCATCCCTGTACCTATAACCGAAAAATTAGATCTTTTAAGATCCACGAGTATTAATTGTAGTTTTCGAAGCCTTAGGCCGCGAAAGGAGCAGTTACGTCTGATCAAATAAGAAATTTCATTTTATTTTATTTTGAATGAGAATGAGCATATCGCTATTCTTTGACTTATGAATTACCTACACTTGAATATGGAATTTTCAATAAAAAATTCAACAATGTTTAAGAATTTGATTGATATTCTATATAGATTTTACATTGTTTATGTAAGACAAACAACCAATCTTGAGCCTGTCCGTATCAAGTCAGTATATAAGAGGTGATTTTTATTTTATTCCCGCAAAATGCGTAGTCTAATTTAAAAGCTATATACAGCAGTAAACGGCACTAACAAAGTATTAACAAACTATATGATTTATATTTTTAAATTTGAGTATTTTCTTGGCCGGGTAGCGTGAAGTTGGCAGGCCAAGTGAAATATTCTTTTATTGCTAACTTGCATAGCTGAATATCAGAACTATTAACAGCAGCAAAAAGCACTAACGAACCATGATAGTTTTTTCTCAAAAAGCGCGTTTGTGACCTGCTGGCGTGAAGTTAGCTGGCCAAGACAAAACATTTTTTAATGCCAGTTAGAGTACACGAATTGAAAAACAATAAGAAGCAGAAAAGGGCACTAACAAAGCACTAACATATCGTATTTGTATTTTAGTCAAAAATCTATGTGTGGCCTGCATGCGTGAAGTGAGCAGGTAATTTTCATTTGTGGATTTTCTCAAAGACTATAAGATTTTTTTCAAAAATTTTGGGAGCAGTAAAGTGCACTAACGAAGCGCTAACGTATAAGAAATTATTAACATTTCTGCTCAATGTTGGCCTGCCTACTTCACGCAGCCCCCGTGAGGTACTACTGTCAGCCCATTCACCCTTTTCACTGTGCACGTACCTTAGTCAAATATGTGGTTCTTTTTATTGCTGCAGTGTGGCCAGTCTCAGATTTTTCAAATGTTATACATATAATCGGCAATTTGTTGTCCGTAGTTAGTTGAAATGCCCAAAATTGTTATTTTTCAGTAACAATATCAATTATAAAAATTCTGCACTATTTTAATCTGATTTAACTCAACGGATTATTTAAGTAATTAACAATGATTAAAAGCGACTACTATTCTCTACAACAATTACCTGGAAGCCTGACCGATATGAGGTAGCACTACTTCAAAGTATAGACAGAGAAAAATGAAAATTTTAGAGTAATACTGACCTATGATACGTCTTATTGAGTAACTACAGTCTTGTTCATGAAGGTACAAAACATTATTTTTGAAATCTGCGAAGAGCATATATCTGCTTGAAACCAAAAATTCTACACAGTAGTAGCGATTAGTGTTCATGGAGGGGTTTAGAAGTAATTTTTTCACGTGAAAGATAGACAAACTGTACTGATTCTATGCCAATAACTTTTTAACAAAAACAGACTGTTGGAACAATTTTATTACGCAATAACTTGTATTCTTTCTTGATATCGAATGAAATTTTCACGAATCTGGGACCACTGGTTTTGTGAGGAACTGATTATTTTTTTTGAAGAAGCCAATGTGACTGATAAATATATTAGTATTCCAAGATTCTATTTCTATAATTTATGAACGAAAACTTATTGACAACTAAATATTATTTTACAGTTACTACTATTCTTTTTGATATTCACACGAAGTTTCATAATTATAGGTCCACTGGTTTTATAATATGATATTTTTTTATTTAAATGAAGGCAATGCGACTCATAATAATTTCAATTAGTATTTTCAAATTCCAAATTGATAACTTATGAACAAATATATATTGATACTTGATTTTTACTCCGTAATCACCGTTATTCCTCCGCAATATTAGTGCAAAGTTTTGTTCATGTAGGGTTACCGATTTAATAATGAATTTATTTTTTGTTTGGAAGTACTTGATGATTTTAATTTATTCCAGCATTTTCAGATTTTAGTCAATATAGCAGGAAAAAAATGTTTTCATCTGAAGTCCCTTGAGGCCCCAAGGACAAGTTTCTACTAGTTTGTATTACGCAAAATCTAAAAATGTAGGCTATCAGTTTTCTTAAATACGGTTGAATAAAACACGCGACACAATACTTTTAAGATTATACTTTTTTATTCTGTCATCTGTCAATCATCAATACAACAAAACTCAACAAGTGAACATATTGAACATATATTAATACATTATATAGAGATGGCAATGATAAATAAATCCCTACAAAATGCAAAAAAAAATAATGAATGAAAACGCCGAAAAATTGATAATTATTCGTTTTATAATTAAAAAATGGAGATCGAAAAAATTAATGGGTCAAAATTTTAGTATTCAGTGTTAAAAAAACATTCCAAAAGATTTCACAGAAATTTGCTCAGTGGGTCCAGGTTCTGAGGTTTAAACCTTAGGGCACTCCACTAATTCAAGTTTCACTAGAATGTCTTGTTCCGTGGGATAATTAGATGGAATTTGTACAATTTATTCCAATAGGCCATGTCAATCATATTATTTTATTATTATCACATTACAGATACTCATTCCAATTCCTGAAATTCTCAAAGATTGAATTTGGTATATTATGTATGAGGTTATATACTAAATATTGACTCAAAAATTATTAGTGTTACTTCAGATCTATCCTACTGAAAACTAATGTTTTTGCTGTCATGTTTATTCTGCATAGAGAGTTCCATAAAATAGGATGCCTGTTATTCCTCTTCTGCAGAAATTACTCGTGATATATCCACAATCTGAATGTTACATTTGTCGGAAGTAGTGAAGATGAGAATATAAATTATAATAGTTCATTATTTCATTAATATGCTCAGCACTTCAGGAAGCATTATTTAAGTTTGTTGTAATTGAAATGCTAGGTAACATTCTAAGAACATATAAGAAAACTAGTTTAAAATTTTTTATTCAGTTGTAACGATGGTGTTGTAACAAATTACAATATTTTATTTGATATTTTGTCCAGTTGTTGCGATAGTGTTGTAACAAATGACAATATTTTATTCAGTGTATATCGTACACTCGCTCATGCAATCTTTCATAAACGAAAAACTTTCTTCAATGATAAAGATGTTTGATGGTTTCTTATGAACAGTACATGAGAATTCGAAGCTTCAAAGCTAAGTTCATAGACTTCAAAACAAAAGAATAATTCAATATCTGATATAAATGCAAAATTACACTGACAAACAATTGCAATACATTTGTTGCCATAACGCTCTTATCAACTTCCTTTCACAGTTAGGACTACATTTTGTAATCAATATTTCGACTACTTTGGGACAAGCTAGAGCATTGAAACTCTGTATACATGTATAATTTGATATTACATGGGCTATGTGACGTTTATGTGAACTCAATATGGCGGACACATTCCCTTCTATATGAATATTAAATGAAAAGATTATTCAAGAAGGAAACAGTAAGCTGATGTGTTCAGTATAAATACATTATAGCTGATGCCTCGTATCCCAAAAGAGTGCAAAAAAATTACTTCCAGAAAGTTTCCAAAGTAACGGCTCTGTAGAGTACTGGAAAGAGTGAAGTAACTCCTGCCTCAACCTTGAATTATTATTTCAATAATTGTGACTACACTTGAACTAAAAGCGTTAGGCATGAGAAGTTATAAATTTAGACGAAAGTACCAACAATTTTACTCTAGTGCTTTACATGAATCTTCTTTGTACTATACTATTTTTTTTAAAGAAGCAATGTTTTCAAAAGACTCTTTCTATCATTTTATTTAGTGAATAATAATTACCGCAGAAGTGATATCCTAAAAGCATCATGTTTCTTAGTCAATATTATCAACAAACTCAAGTAATGTTACCTACTCTGATTATATTCATCAATTACGGCACAATAATTGAATCCCGCTATGGTGTAAACAATACCGCAGCAACTGAAGATTCAAGTCTCCTAGCCACTGAACTTTCAGCTCACGTTCATGTTCAAAAGACAAAGCGGAATAGCTTATGGTTCGATATTGACGTAAGAATATGCTACAAGGGCTTTGAAGTCACCTATAGGTAGGACTTCTCCATCCTGTCTCATACAAGCATTCGCTCCTGCCATTGGCAGTTGTCATCTCCCATCTTTGCTTGTCCTCATCTTTGTTAGAGTTTCTTTATACAGATGATGTGACCAGGTAAGGTTATGCTATTATACTCTAAATATAATTTGAAATGATCACATTGTTCTTGCGTAATATTACTTAGAATGAATGTAGCTCTGTACAATAGCAAAAGTGATCTATTTACCTAGGCAAAAAAGTACTAAATAAAGTCAATTTTGAGAGTTCAAATAATCTGATCCGATATCTTGGTATATTAAGCTGTCTGGAGTATTATAACAATAATTTCATATAACTTTGTATTTTCATGCTATCGACAATATCATACCAATCATATTATCCTTTGAGTTTTAATATATGATGAAATATGTAATGAAGTAATCTCTAGAATTGACACTCATAAATATGATAAAAAAAGTCGAAACAATTTATAAATTACATTAGGTGTGCTGAGCGCCAAGATGCTGTGAAATTTGTTTCAGTAGTCCTTGGGTAATGAGAACGTGGTTATTACATGTCATGAAGAACTAAGTATATTGACTACTTGCAATTCTTCAAGCTTCAAAAATCTATTAAGTTCTTCTTTTTTCCTATTTTGAAATTATTTTTTGAATATATTTTATTAAATTTCTTATAATTTGATAGCGTATACACATATTGCAGCGGGATATACACTTGACAAATTATCACACGTCTACATATCGCGCTAAAATCGCTTACTTTCACTTTAACTGTAACTATCAGATTTCTAATCTAGTCTCTCCAATCCCGCCTGACGTTGATTTCCATAGTTACTACTTGGTAAACTAGAACAGATGCGGTAATATGTCCTACTAGTCTGAATGGACCAATGGAATCAATTTTACCCTACTACCTAACAATTACATTTTGTGATAATAAAGTATTATTTCATATTTCTGTCGAATGAATAATTTTTTAGTGTGTTCCCAATGCCAACTAATATAAATATTGCAATAAATTATAGAATAACTAACAAACCTTAATAAATACTGGTGTAATCTTGCCCATCTTTATCCGAAATAAACCATCGTCTGAGTAATTCACGATTTTATATGGTCCTTCCCAGCCCCTCTGAGCGTTGTGACAGTCCTTCTTCTATAAAGGTCGTGATATCACATAAAATCGTTTTGCTGGAACCGAGTATCGTTAGCTCGAAGATCATATCGAATCTTTATTTTGTCGCTAGCAGTTCATTTGTTCTCCCATGCAGAATTATGAACGCACCACAAGTTTTCCTAAACATTGCTGACCCATTCTGAAAACTTTTGCTCGTCTTCTGAAGGATGTCCAACAAACATATGTCTACAGTTGCATCCCCGATCCAAGATGATGGTGGCTTCAGCCCCGACTCTTGGGTTTGAAATTTCTTGGAAAATATTCTCTTTTAGAATTATTAATTTTTTGCATAGCACTTCACATTATTTCACAATATTTTGTGTGAAATTATTATTTATCTGATTTCTTCTATGTCTTCTTAACGCCGAAATGTCCACCGCTGTTATCGTCATGCAACAGTCGTGAATCTTGCCCTCGTAAATCTTTCGGCACTATCAGTTTTTCTTTTGATATTCCTATCGAAACTGTTTTATAGTTTATATGGTACGCCGTTTTTTGTTCTAAGAGATAGGCTTTTATGATCGAGATCATATCTAGTGTTTCTTGGAAACTAGTCTTCTGGCTGATTTAAATCCACTGTATGATTGACTTCAAAATTGAATCATCCTGCTGAGCCCACTGCAGATCGTTTTCGATTTAATAGAGAGCGGTTCGGCAATCAGAGAGAAGCTGTTGCCAAATCGACGATGATCAGCCAGACCTCGAAATCAGAAGCTCTTCAGTTCATGGAGATTCATTGGAGAAGTCCAAGTTCTCACAACTTGGATTCTCTCTGGTTCTGTCCGAGATTTATTACCACATGACCCAAATATTTGACTGCCGTTAGGAAAAGTGATACTTTTTCGGATTCAATTCCAGATAGGCTATTTTCAACTAGTGAAATACTTATCTCAGTCGGGTCATTTCCTCTTCAAAGTCTCGTCCATTCACTATTAAACCATGGAGGTAAATAAGCGCAGTTTCCTGTGTCAATGTCTGTAGCACTCTCTCCATTAATCGCTTATATGTGCTTGGAGCATTGTAGAGTCCAAAGAGATAATTCTGGATTTCTATAGATCCGCACAGAATGTGAATGATGTCTTTTCATTATCTTGGTCGTTCATTTCAACTATTCACTCTGTAAGTCTAAGTTAGACTTGAATATTCGAAAATATTAAGGATGTGATTGAATCTTGATAGGAGGTATGAATCTTTCTTTGTGACAAATTGATAAACAAATAGTATTTAGTGAGTCCCTGCTCTGGCATTCTTTTCATGATGGAGCATTTTTTAGCGGACACTAATTGTTACCGATTACAATATTTGCGACGTTACTATTCATACAAAATTCGTACTTTGTACCAAGGCTATAATAGCCTTAGAAATGATACTTAAAAATGAGTGTTGATACTACGAGTTTTATTATTTTTACGAAGTTCCGTATAATATTTCCATCACAATATTGTTTAATGATATTTCATGAGAAGTCTTTGATTTATATACAATGAGATTGATTTATTTCTTATCAATTGATGAAATATAATTTCACTGATTAACTGATCCCAGCAGATCAAATCAGCACGGAAAGTTGTAATAATCAAGAAATCTCTGTAGATCATATCAGCTCAGATAGCTGCAATAGATTTAATGGTATTACAATAATACAATTTGACATGTCTCAAAAACTCACTCCATTGTATCACTTTGTTCAATTTCCGGTAATCCACACAAAAGCTAGTTAAACTATCTTTCTTCCCTAATAAAATTGTCGAATGGCCTAGATAATTGTTGATGGTTTAATGACAAAGTTATGTTGGATTGATATTATATAGTAACTTTTAATTGTTGTTTCCAGATGTAATGTTTCACTTTAATAACTTGATCCACATCAATAACAATTTGCCGATTATAGCTTCCAGTTGATATATAATTGCGTTATGTATTGGAAAACTTTTTCATGCTATGCGTTGTTAACCAAAAACCAAAAATGTACAGTGAATTCGTAAAAATTGAAAAGCTGAAAGATTTAGATAATTGGAAATCATGGTAATTTTAGAAAAAAGCTCAAACAAGAGTCAAACCTGACCCATTACCGAGCAATGATTCCGCAGCTGCTGCAGAGTATCAAAGCATGGACAAAATCGGGCAGTATGATACAAAAATATACAGTTACCATGATAAGTGAGCAGCCTCCATATCTCAAATTGTCAAAACTCATGAGAAAAATGAGGCAAGTTGCAAGAATTTTTTTTAAATTAAAGCAAAATGACTGTATCCCCAAAATAGAGTACGAGAAACAAGATGGTAACACTCGAAATAAAAGAGGAGCATTCATTGGAGAGATTATTGCCCCTGCCCTATTGTCGCAAGGAATTCCAAAAATATGATTTCTCAACTCAAGAGTGGGTCAACGTCACCTGAACAAAATTGGTTTATCATTTACCAACAGCTCTTAACACAAGTTCTAGTAAAAATTAGGAACGATGAAGTAATATTTGCCATCGGAAAGAGTGAAATAGATATTCTTGCATACAACCAATCAAAATGAGCTCAAGACTATCTGATAATTTTGTATGTACCAGAATTGAAATATAATTTATCGTTTTGTCTTCAGGACTTGAAAAAGGCTGCGAAGAAATGGAAGCGTACATGCAATGGGCAATCGATCTGGGAATTTGTATTGAATAAAGTTGAAACTCTACGAGCCAGAGTCCAGCAGCCATGACTATGATAATGGGGCGAATGGATTCTCTTGAATTGAGGCATGAGATACTATTATGAGTAGCATCCGATGCTGGAGTGCTCTGGTGCATCTTTCCGTAAAACCAGCTTTAGGAAGTATATTTTTTTTTATAATGGAACCTGAGCGGCTATACTCCTTTATTTCCAATGCGATCAATTTATTCCAACTTGCTAACTGCTTGACATGATGATACGCTAAAATGGGCTCTACATATTTCATAAAGCGGTCTTTGAGGCATCCATCGCGACAGAGGTAGTTGGAGAATCTGTGTTTTGCTTGGTATTTGGGCTTTGCTTACTTCGCCCTAGCAAATAGTGGTATGCAATTTCTATCAGTCTGAATAATTAGGCAAGACTTTCGTCCCTGCGCTCCCCGTCTTCCAGAAGTCACGAGCCGTCACTGACTATCACATCAAAATACGGCGCATGTCATGAGTATACTGAAGTAGTGGAATATCAAGACAGAATTTAACCTCAATTGGCATTTTGCAGGCTGTGATTCAAGAAAAACGACACGAAAATCTTTTACAAATAAATCGCAGACGAGTAAACCAGTAGAACATATTCATGCGGATCTTCGCAGATTGAGGGAGCAGCAGTTCATTGACAATTTGAGATTCCTCCTATTTGTTGGAGACGATTATCCACCTCACAGGACAGTATATTTCTTGAACCATAGATACGAAGTTATAAAATATTTTGAGGATTTTTCAGAAGCGAGGGAAACACTAGTAATAAAAGTAGAAATATTGAGGACAGATGATGGGCTAGAATTACAATCAAAGGAATGCATCATATAATAAAACAGAATTGTATAAAGCACGGAAGAAGTGTCTCATACTTATATATTTCACAATAAAATGGCAAATTTGAACGGGAAAATAGGACAATAGTGATAAGATGGAATGAATTTGAAATTATGGACAGAAGCCTTATTACGGCTAGCTACAGAGTGATTAAAAATTATTGTCCGTGCCGTCTTGTTCCGATTTTTTCTTTGCCGCCTGCTTGAGATAGTGAGCTTCAAGTGACAGGTGACAGTTCCTCTGAAAACACTATAGTTTGGTAGAATAATAATAAATTTCCAATAATCATTCAATAATACAGCCATTCACCCATTTCCTTGTTTTTTGAATCAGATTATGGATGAATCTGTCATAAAATATGCAGAATATACGCCACTGTGTTCTTGAAATGTCGGTAACGTAGTTAACAAAATTAGTAAATTCATACTAACTTTATTCCATGAAGATAGTTTTGATCATAATGCGAACTTTCATTATTGATCACTCTCTACATTATCAACCGCAGACGAGTGAACAAACAGGACTCTTAATGAACTTTGGTTCCGAAAATAGTAGACCACTTGAATTATAAAATTTCTTGTAAAGAAGATACACACATATTTCAAAATAAAAAATTTGATGTTGATACTAGATGACACTAACATTGACATGAGGCGGAATCAATTGCAACCAAAATATGAGGTGATCATTCAGATGCAACAATAGTCCTGAATATAAAATTGCAATAATCTGCAGCTGATCGTTCTGGATTCATGCGAATTTGAAAAACTATTCCGGTTCAGTCGATCACGCGGGCTTAGCTCAATTTGACCAAGCTCGCCGCGGAACTTTGGAAATGTTATTAAAACTTGTAAATAAATCAGTGGAATGTTTAAAATAATTATGAAATAAAAATATCTATTTCGGGGTTAGACTAGGAGATTAATGCGATCGTTCAGATGGTCAGCGCACTTCTGCCATTCTTACCAGGTAAAGGATTATCATCAGCGCAGTTTCAATACACCCAGTTGTTTACCTACCCATTTTCACTACTGACATGTAATATAATTATTCTTTTTCCTCTATTTGACGGAGCATTTAAAACACTTTGCTTTTTGTCATTTACCCAATCCTTTGATACCTTATCGTGTGTATCAAACCAAGTTTCGTCCAAATAATGAATAAGACGATTTTCATCTTCGAATTTTGATACTAGATTTAAATATTCCTTGCGCCAACTTACTAATCTGAGAATTCTTACAATATGTCTATGAGCGCTCAACTTTTCAAAATATATAACAAATCCTCCGTAAATCTATCAATTTTTCGTCCTCCAGTATAACGACGAGCTCTCTTCTCTAAAAATATTTCTCGCTGAATGGCGGTTTCAATTGCTCTTATGGACACTTGTGAAATGGAATATATACAGAAATATAGTCATAAATAGATTCTTAATTCGATGTTAATATTCAGTAACATTTACTTATTATCAGTTTATACCCAAACAATATGGAATGTGTGAAAAATATTTCGTGCGGGAGCAGTTCAAAACCATTATTTGTCCATGTTCTTGCAAACATGGTCTGAAACTCAAACATTCACTTTTGTCTTCATCTGGTTTTGGAGATTGGGGTGCTTCTTCACAATCGCCTGAGACCCACGGCTGCCAAATTTTAATACCAATATAATGTTCTATGCAATATACTTTAATAATAATCACAAGCTGTGGTAACGTTGATGAACAATTAGAAAATAACATTATGCTAGTTTGGCTTGCTGAGAGATTAGCGGTATCAATATTTGATACCCTCCTGTTTTGTTATTTTTATGTCGTACAGTAATCCATCTGTCATGTAAATGTAGCTTTGGGATATCCAATGCTCAGCTGCGTACTGGGAAGAAGCCTTCTATACTAATGGGCTTCTTACAATTATATACCCCATAGTAGAATACCTGAAGATCACATTCATTTCAAAGAAGAATCTTTGAAAGGTAACCACAATCATAAAATAATTCAAACGTCAACTTTTGAGCTTTTGGCGTACTATACAAGTTTTTGTACAAGTGAGTAGAAACGAAGAAATCGGATGCCAAAACAAAACATGGAATTTTTGTAGGATATGACGACAAATGATATAAGATATAGTTTCCATCAGAAAATTAAAATGGAGCCCACAGGAAAGTTGTAATTTGCACAGACAATCTGATATAGCAGAAGAGAGAAGAAATAAAAATCACACATAAGACATTGAAGATAATCAAGAACTCACTGAAAATGAAGAACTCAAAAATTATCGTGACTATTCCATTCGTAGTATTTATAACAAGATTAACAATGCTAAATCGCCTTAGAAATGGTGCATATCAGTGGGTATTTGGATGTGTAGAAATACCATCGGGTATCACACTAGTAGTCAAAGTGAGTATTTTACTCAAAAATGTGGATACCTCCAATTTGAAATCTCGTGCTTTTTTCGTATTTAGTGAAATATTTTTCGAATATCTTCATCAATTTCATCTTCTGATTTATCACCAAACCTTTCTGAATTAGTTTCCATATCAGAACGCAATTTATTTCTCTATTATTCGTCAAAGAAAATGCAAGAAATTATAAATTTTCAATTTGACAGAAGTTTGTTTACTCGTTCCTATGAAAATTACGTAACTTTTGATTTATAGGAAACCAATTTGAAAAAATGATTTGACTCCTGGAATAGTCCTCCATATACCATTTGTAGTTGAAGTATTATAAACGATTTTTGTGGTGCAATCTTTCATGTTTATTGTGCTTGTGAATACCACTCGTGGTATTCAAACGCAAGCACAATAAACTTTCGTGATAGCACCACAAAAATAATCGATAATACTTCAACTACTTATGGTATAATAAATGAGAATTGGGAAAATCAAGAGGTAGATGGTAACCCAGGAGATGAGAGAGCTCAAGATCAAACAGAAGTTATCGATCTTCAAAATCTGAAATAAAATATACAGCATCGATTTGGAAGCCGAGAAAATATTCGAGCATTGTTCAAGCGTAAACTATATGAACTAGGTTCTTCAGAATATTTTTTCCACAGACTCTCTGTTTAAAGAAGCAATTCAGAATGAGGAAGTAACGACGTGGAAAAAGACCAGGAATAAAGAAATCGATCGACGAAAAAAATACCTGGACGTTGGTTAACCAACCAACACATACACAAATATTCCTGAATCGTTGGGTTTAATGATACAAACCTGTGAGAGATAGCAGAAATGTACAATTCAAAGCCAGACTAGTAGTTGGAGATCTCACACAAAGAACAAGCGTAGAATATGAGGAAATTTTCATCCTAGTGATAGAATTCGGATCATTTAGATCAATTAGATCATGCTGTGTGCTAATAAGATATTTATCAAATATAGTTTTCACGGTCATAATTCCTAATAACCGTGAAGATTTCCTAAAGTTCTAGCTAACATGAGGTATTTATTCCATCTGTCTTTTCCTAAAGCGTGTGGAATGGGTATCATTCGATAACTGCATAGTTTATTACTGAATCATTTTAAAGTAAACCAAAATATTCTGAATGTTATGGTATACTGGTTATGATTTTGAGTAAATCTCCTAGGAAAATTCAATTCATCTTACTCTAAGTACTGGATTTATAAATTTATAAAAATTGTTTAATTTAAAAATACTTTCACCATAATAATCTTAGTGAAATAATTGTGATGTTGTTTTGGAATTTATTTGGCGCACTGCTTGCATCTTCTGGTCTCGTCGTTTTTGTGGTACATTTTAACATTTTTTGAGGAGTTGTTTTTGTAGTATTCGTACAAGATGATACAAAACAAGCAGAATAACTTCTAAGATTGGAAATTTCCAATAAATTTATTGATATTATTGATATAAATAACAATATTCAATTGATGAGACGTTAAGACACTGTATCAACTGTATGTGTTGATGAGTAGAAATTAACATTGTGACGTTACATGTGCTCGCGTTAGTTCGGAAACTCTCGGCATGTCTTTGCTACTGAATTTAAAAATTTATTTTCAATAAGCTGACCCGGTGTACTTAGTACCGCCTCAGAATTAATAAATTTTGATTGCAACCTACTTCAGCTTACCTTTTATATGAGGACCTTATAACCCGGAAATGATCAAGACATGTCAGACTGTGAAAAGATCTTCTTTTATAGTAAAACAATCAAAATATGAAATTTTTGTATTTGGCCGAGAATTTTCTGTTTCCTGGAGTGCTTTTTGAGTTAATATTATTTTCTTTTTTGTTAATTTATCGAAGATTATACATCAAATATTCAAATTATACATGACATATTCAGTCAAGTGGTTATATAGAAGTCATTATTATACTAGACATAACATGTAACAATGAAATGAATATGCATGCGTTCTGAATAATCCAAGTTTACCAAACTCACTTCGTTGACGTTTTACTGTTGACCGACGTCGCTTCGCTCGCACAACTGCTTGTCTTTAACAGAGTTTGCAACGCTCGCACTGCGTTTTAACGTTGACGAAGTTCGTTTCGCTCGCACGGCGACCAATCGTTGATCAAGCTAATTTCGCTCGCATGGCGAAAAAAAGCAGTCGAAAGGACCTGAAATTTCCAAATTCATCTTCAGGTCCTTCCTGCTGCTTCTATTTGTTCTACTCTTGGACGAATCTTATAGGCTGAATACCATAAATAAGGGTCTAATAATATAAAAAAATCTGGTTTATACAAAATGTATGAGGGAATAATATTTCTCGGATTTTTTTTTTCGTGAATCTTTCTGATGTTCTAATACTTATTCTGTTAATCCTAAAAATCAAAGATGATGGAAATCGTTCAAGCCGTTCTTGAGTTATGAATTGTGTAACTAACACGACTTTGTTTTATATAAAATGATGATATCAACCTAATTTTTGAAATAAACTTTGGTGATGTGATAATAATAGTTAATTATCTGTATATTGAGTCATCAATAATACACATGTTTCCTTCAAAAGCAGAATAAAATCATTTAAGAAAAAACTCATTTACATATAGATTTTTTGGGCTACGAACAGTTGCGAGCGTCCTCAGAATACTCTATAAAAGTTTTGCCGTAATCTGATCAATGGTTTCGAATCGCATAGGGCTCAAACATACAAAGATTGATTTTTATTTATGTTGATAGAAGATAAAAGATAGAAGATGAAAGATAGAAGATAGAAGATGGATAGATAGAATAGCAGATAGATGTATAGGAAAAGATTTGTTTGTTATAATTCTTTAATTACAACGAAAAGAAAAAACTAAAACTACTTTTGTTATGAAACTCATACAAAATGTGCAACGAAACGAGGAACATGTGAGTTTAACATGGAATTTTCAAATTGTACGATTATTGGCTCTCGTGTATATTTTAGAGAAAAAGTACAGGAATGGAAAGTAGTTCAAAGTAAATTTTTACTTGTGAAAATTTCTTATTCAGTGCAGTAGAATATCTGTAGCATTAGATATAGAAAATAAAGTATGACATTTTCGTCAAAAATCAGATACCCATGGAAATAAAAAACGAATGAAACAAGCTCTTATTCTGATAGTTCACTTTCGTGCTATCATTGTTAATTTATTTAAAATGCTACAGACATTCTACAGTATTAAATGAAGGCTTTCTATGAGTAAAAGTTTATTTTGAACAGTTTTTTATCATTGTTAATTGTTGTAATAACACGAAATTAAGCTATCAGAATAGGATTTCTTTTAACTCGTTTTTTTATTTCCATGACTATGTGATTTTTGACGAAAATGTCATATTTTATTTCCCAAATGTCTAATGCTACAGGATATTCTACTGCAATAAATGAAGACTTGAAATGAGTAAAAATTAATTTTAAACAACTTTTTATTCTTGTACTTTTGCTGTAACATATACAGGAGATCCAATATCCGCATATTTTAATCCTATCTTAAACTCCTATGTTCCACGATTCGTTGCACACCTGTACCTATATGATCTTTTGATTCATGACAAGAAAAAATTTTTCTTCAAAAACCCAATTGTCAAACTAACAATGTCGGACTATAGGTTATGATATCTGAATAATATATGTATTTTTCAATATTTTATTTTTAAATTCAGGATGTTTTTTTATTGTGAAGACACGCATGATTGTGTAAATATTTCATCTGTCTCCATTAGGAACATATTCTTACAAATTGTAACATTCTGTTTAATAGTCAAAAGTTCAACGGATGATTGATAATTTGAAGATAAATAGATAATTTACATCTCCCAATTTGCAAACGTTTCGGTTTTATATAAAACCTCCATCAGTGCCTGGAAGGCAATTCATTGTACATACGAACAACAATGAATGATTGAGAATTCAAAAAAACTCAATTCCCTAAGAGATAAGCAGATAACCAGAAATTTGTTATTGTGACTGACACCTTCCTCCTACAATATAGAAGGTTGTGTTCATTTCAAATAGCACCTGGTAAATCTCCACAGATGTCACAACATTCGAGTTCAAAACTGAAACTTATTTGTGAATGCTTTTTTCGTAGCAACATGAAATGTAAAACAAAACATAACACTTATCTCATTTGTGAATGAACCCTCAACCGGATAGCACGGAAAATGTGAGATTGGTTATGTTTCGCGATCTACTGAAAATGTGATCGAGATTGTAATCTGCTTGTAAAATTGGTTCAAAAAGATACGAATGAAGTTCGCCTTTTTCATCGCCCTCACCTGTCTTTGTCGAGTGCAGCCAACACCATCCTGAACAATAATGACGGTCGTTTGATTCTTGTATCATAATATACTATGGAACATACATATGAATTTGAAAAATTCAGTGGACAATCATCATTATTATCACGGATGAAGTTGACTACCTAAAGCTACGCTTTGGGCTTCGTCTTCATCTTCGTCTCGTGCTTTTCCACCACCTCATACTTTGCTCTTACCTCTGTCGAGTGCAGTCAACTTCACAATGGGCAATAATGACACTCGTTCGGTTCTTGCTACATATTTTCATACATCTTATACATGTATTTCTCGTATTCTCTAGTTGGTACAAAAACATGGTTTTTATTTGTATCTATTTTCTCTAACACTGTTTTAGAAACCGCACGTTGCACAACTAAAAACAATGTTCGAACAAGTGACATCCCGACATATCGTTTAGAATTAGTCCGTCAACCACTTAGAATCATTCTATCATCATTTCCGAGGAATAAGAAGCTGTTACTTTGATAAGTATGGTCACGTTTTAACAGTCCAGTATTCATTTGACGCTCTGAATATTCTGTAAAGTGATGTTTCGTTGTATAAATTTTTGAATTTCATATAAAATTTATCATCTAGATGTTTGTACAAGGCCAGTGTTTTTCGGTTCTTTTACACATTGTATTTCAACATTGTATGTATGAGAATCAAGTTATTCATCCAGTATAAACAATTGTAATGTTCATCATTTAACAGTTTTAAAGGCCAAAATTATGATTTGTTGCATTGACATCGGACTCATGTGTTAAATCTTGAAGTTCCAGTAATGTAACTGGAACAGATCAAAGTTTTTATTGCATTTGTACCGATCATAGAAAGTGAATCTATAATTGCGTCATCTAGACAGAGTATCATTTATATCAATTCTCGCCTTGGGTATCGTGGATATTTGTGGTTTCTAGAGGAAATAACTGATAACTATGGTCACACAATTTCAAAATACATAACTCAATAATGAAGAAAAAATCACATAAATATAAATTTCACACCAAAAACTGTGAAATATGTGAAGTGCTGTGCTATGGAACATTAAAAATATGAATAATTCAGAAAAAGAGTAAATAATGAGTAATTGAATCAATCCAAATGGCGAGATAGCACAGTGGTGGAGTGCTAGCCACTGGACGCGGAGTTCGTGAGCTCGAATGTCAGTCAGGTCATGAAATTTTTCACGGCATGGCTGGATCAGTATTCACTCTTGTTACCCTACCGATTTGGGCGTCAAATTGATTTGGCAACAATGAAGCTATCAGACACCGGATAATTGTTGTAACATGAGCCTGCACTGTTCATTGGCAACACATATGGCGGCAATGAAAAACGTGGCAAGCAAAAAAAAAAATTGCTGTCTGTATCAAGTCAACCTTGGGACATTACCAACAGATTTAAATTCCAGAAACCATTGGAAGAAAAAATATCTCTAGAAGCTAAAAACATATGTGTAGTTCTAAAATTATTGTCTGACGTCGAAATTTCTATTCTAGGCTGTGGCAGTATTCTCTATCTTACTGTTGAGTATCAATAAAAGTCTACATTAAAGATCAATCGACGGGAGATACTTACTTCATCATTTTATGCAAGAAGCGGCACTTAAAAATTGAAATTGAAGAAACCTGTGTTCCACAAGAACTCATATCTAAGAATCGGTTTTTAAAACTATCATCTTAGACAGGGGAGCAACTATTTACACGTGTTTTGTCCTCATTAGGACTCGTTAGTACAGTATAGCCAAACCCAGATAGTCAGAATTTGGATTATTGATTTTTTACATTAAAATAGTTTTATTCGAGAAATTACAATGTTTCAATTCCGCCATCATTCTCAGAATCTTCAGGGAAAGAACTCAAATCAGTATCAGAAAATCTTAGCTCTAAATTTTGACATCACCCTCATAGAATATCACATGGTCTGCACTCTGTAAGAACAAATTTGTCCCAGTTGCGAGTTTAATGAACGTTTCTTCATAATTTATTATTTATTGAAAACTAACTATTAAACAATTCTAACGATGAATAAGATTTGACAAGAATATTCTGAAAAATCACATGTTTGTTATTATTTTTCACATATATCTCCCGCGGAACGATTTCGGTAATATCATGTATCTTTCTTACTCGATGGAAATAACCAATTTTATTAATATAAGACAATGATTCTGTCACGGACGGTATCTAATGTATACTTTTTCACTACTAGCCTACGAACACAACATTATCTACCTTTATTTGACATGTGAAATTCTTTTTGTTCATCTTTGATAGTAACCATGGTAACCTAAGTCGATAATAATTTACTATTGACTTTGGATAACAATGGGAACTGTCACTTTTTAAAAGCCCTGAATCCTCCAAATACAAATATTTCAAATATTATTTGCTATTATTATTCAAATATTATTCGATTCAATCAACGCTAAACACAAGCAATGTGTAAACTATCGATTTGAATTGGCTACTTAATTTAAAATTGACGTATCTCCGAGATATGTTTACGATCTAAGATGTACGATGCGTTGTGAATGTTGCGATGTTTGGACATTTGGCTGTGAAATCTCGGACTGATAGAAATAAATGAATCAAATACTATCCAATGTATTTATTTAACAATAACATTAGAGAAATTGAGCTGCTAACAGCAACAACAAAAAGTATTCTTATTGAATAAGCAAATAAAAAAGTGAGGCTACAAATATTACATACATTGCTGTTTTAATTATTATAATTGCTCGCTTAACGGTATTTTTGACAAAATTTGAAACAAAACTTGTCATTATATAAGTTAAAACGGGTTTATCTTCTTATTTTTGTCACCTTAGTTTTATGAAAGTGGAACTATTCATTTTATCTGTGAATTTTTTATATATGTATAGATTCAATTTTTTATAGGTATGGAGCGGTGCAGCAGCCCTTGCATGCGGAAATGTTGCAGGAGTGTTCACCCATTATCCTCGAGAAGTAGCTCAACGACGAGCTTTTCTTGAAACACGTCAATGTATTGAGGCCAGACTCACTACTCAACGAGAGAATCAAAAACAGGTCAGTGAAACTATTATAGCTACTTAAAATTATTATAAGTTATCTAGTATTGTTATTAGGAAAATTATTATCTCGTTATCTCTAGAATATCTGCTCAATCTCATTCTGATACATAATGCATAGAAGTTACTAGTCAATATACCTCTTTTCTCTGCAGTTTCGATTCCACCTGGGTCATCTTCAGGAATGTAAAGAATTTTGTATTTAACGAAATTTCACGCATGTAATTAGGAGGACCGAAATCCTCATGGTCCAAATAATGACTACATGACCATGAGGATTTCGGTCCTCATAATTACACGTGTACAAATTCCTCCAAAAACCAGATTTCTCTATCTCCAGAGGATGACTTAGGCCCACCTTTGGAGAAGAGAATATAATAATATCAAACTTCAGACTTTATTCCCCATTATCTTTATTCAACTTACCCTTCAGCGTCATCTAACACATCGATTTGAGTATACTAATATTTTTATAATCTTGTTACTAGTTTCCAACATAAATTACACAAAATTATTTCAGTAAATCACGTGGCGATTTTTGGAGTGTTTTTAGTAAAATAGAGATCGTGTGAAAAGCGCAAAAGGCTGGGTTTGTGTATTACGCTCGTTGATAGGCGTTATATTGATGTCAAGGGCGTAGCTACATGTGTACCAAGGAACACGGGCAGATTCCATTCGGTGCTTGCTTAGAAGATAATTCAGAACTGATGAATTTTTCAAAGAGATGCTAGAATTTATTCTTCTTGATGATTATTCTTTCAATAGTAGTTGTACTGAAACTATAACGGTTTATTGTTTGCTTTTGACAATCTCAATAGAACTCTTGAGTGCAAAAGAAGGATTTCAAAAATTCTTGAATGATGAACAATTTTCTTAGGAGTATTATGGTGCATGTGAATCTTGGCCTGTCTATTACTCCATTTGATTCAGATTTAGTTCATCAACAGCTATCGCAAACGAAAGAGCTTATTTCTAGGCTAATCATTTTTTTTCTTTGCACATTGAACTGTATAGAGTTTTCTCGCATACCTAAGTTTTGTCTTACACTATCAAATACGGTATTTGATATTGAAATTCGAACAGAAAAATTCATGTTATTTCTGATTTGCAGAGTGAATATCGAATAGATCGCATATATTTTGAATGATATGCACTTTTAGGTTCGAATTTACATGTCAAATGCCAACATTTCATCTACATAGAAATTCATGTATACTACAGACAGAGGAAATTCTGGTCTCAAACTTACTTCAGTAATAAAGTTGATACAATCATAACAGGGTACGTCTATTCCATCCTTGCAATTCTCAAGAGAAAATGTATAGAAAAAAGCCTCTGGATCCATCGAATACAATTATTAATAAGAATCGCTACGCCTCTATAGTTCATTTCAGTTATCTCTTATAAGACTATGATTCAAACATTCTGATTGGCCGAAATGCAAGCCAATTTCCCATTGACACAAGAATGCACTTGACTATCTGTCAGTTGCATCATTTGTCAGTTGTTCATCAATTATCGTGAATGGATTTTACAGTTCGAAGATCTAGATTTTAAATTGATTTCCAGCAATTATGTCTATATCCTGCATTCAATGTTAGTGAATTGTGTTCGCATTTCGGCCAATTAGAGGACTTAAATCGTAGTCTCTGGACCATTCTTGACTGAGATGGACTATACTTATTGATAATGCGCACTTGGAGAGTGAGTTATAGTCACAGTTCAAAAAATTTTGAATATTCAAGTGATGATTTTATTCTGTTATTCTTCCAAAGCACATTTCATTGGAGGCATCATATATTTGTCCATTTTTTCAGAGCAAACAATGAAACATGGATTCGTCGTGCTAAATGCTGCATTCAATAAAACGGAAAGTATTATGAACAGATGCTCTGAATGTTTCTCGTCATCCGACTAACCCGTCTCCCAAAAAGCTAGAAATTTTTTAAATGATGTTTTGTTATCAATATGTTGTAATTTACATACATATGTTAAAGTGTAAAGAATCAAAAGAAAGGATGAAATGAAGTAGCCTCAGACACAAGTTAATTAAGGGCTCAATGTGATATGTCAAATTAAATTTTGAATCTGAGAATATACTTTATTCTTTAAACAAGTTCGCACATTTGAAGCTAATAAAATTCATATTGTAGTCAAAAGTTATGGCTGCATTTCTGCCAACAAAACTGATAGTCCGGGAGGCAGCGTTGCAAATGAAAAAGTCATTTTAGAAAAACCGTTTTATTCTTTAAATGATTGTTTACAAACAGTCATTTGACAATCTGAGCGTCAGCTGCAACAATGGTGGTGGAGCTACTGTAGGAGCATTCGGAAGGTAACATGTAGAAAAAAAAACGCGGAAAAAAGTCATTTCATAAAACTTTAAAATTAGTAGGATTGATGTTTGAATAGTGAACATTATAAAATAACCGTCAGCTGCATTGAAATTGGTAAAAAACCCGTTAGCTACCCTTATGAACTGGTAATAAAAAGTAAGTTTATACAAAGTTATTTGATAAATAATTATGAAACTCATACAGCGTACTTATAACATAATAAAAATGATAAAATTATAGTCAAGTGAGTTTCTAGTGGAGGTTAGACCGTCAGCTAGAGAATTATAGGTGTCAAGCACGCATGGATCTTCAGCGAAGAATAATTCAATTAACTGACTGATTGACGATATTTCCCTTATCATATCGTTGGCTAACTATTAGTTTCACTAAGCTTAGTGTTAAAACTTATAAATATAAAAATTTGGGCGATTATTATAGTTATTTATGATATAGGTGCTAAAAGTGTCATTTTATTTTGTGACAAAGGAAGTTTGTAACCTTTGGAACAAAATAAAATCACTTTTAACACGTATATCATACACTATTTTTCATACAAACACTATTGATAGTGATAATAATGCGAAATTGGTGAAAATTTATACAAATTATGACATATTAGATGAACTGTCATTTATGTAGCAACCATGTACTCCTTGATAGCAACCAATGTTTTGTTGTTATTTACACAGTTTGACATATATTTTGAATGGAATGGATAGTCAAGAAAATAAATTAATTCCCAGCTGAAATTGAGGGAGCAGTTACTAGAACTGTTCATTATCTATTATCTTCGAAGTCGGGGCAACTGGACGAGACCGTCTACGGACGTTTTTTAAAATGGTGCGAAGATAAAAATGTTTTCAGTAAATATTATGAGATTGTTTTGTGGGCGTACTTTTAGGAGAAATCCAAGTTGTGGAAATCGTCAACGTTATACGCTAGGCTAATCTTGACAGCTCGGAACACGCGTGCCATCTAGCGGCGAGTAGAATAAACTCTTAGGTAAGAGATATGATAACGAAAATAAAATGATAGTTTTGATTTGAGAATATCGAGTGTATATATAGAAGAAAAATGTTGATAGTAACCTGTGAATTTGAAGGAGTTAAATTTGATTGCTTACGTCAAAAAAGTTTGCCCAGAGGAAATTATTTGAGTTCAAAATCGATCGCCTGAAGATTCCAAATTGTACGTATGTTCTTTGATAAACTTTTCGTTTTGTTATCCTATTATTAAATACGACTATGGAGAGATTCATTCAGAAGAAATAAATTGGTTTATAGTTTTCATGTTGGTAATTTCGAAGACATAATTAGCGATGCATGTGGAAAAATCATTGGAGTTGTATTACGCGAAACTCCGGGCGTTTATATTGCGAAGAACAAGTCAGAAAACGTACAATCCAGTTGTGAGTATTCATACTTTTCTCAATAGTATTGTGAATAATAGCAGAAACTCATTTTTTGTTGTTTTTGGAATTTCTTATTGTTTTCTGGATAAATTATCGTATAGATTAATGAAGATCGAATAATTGGAATTGCCAATTGTAGCTGTGAGACAGAAAAAGGATATTGCAAGCACGCTGCAGCAATTTGTATCTATGTGAACATAGAAAATACTTGCTCTAAAACGGATACACCGATGATATGGAATCGTCCCCCTCAAAAGCAACTTGCTAATGCGGTATGCAAGGGCTGCAAAGTTAATGATTTTTTTCAAATTGCAAAACGAGACACTGTCTCTAAAAAAAGAAAAAAATCATAATGACAAGTATAACTTGAATGTTGATACAAAAAGTACCTATATTGAATCAAAATTTATATGAAAAACATAAAAGAATATACATTATACCAATAATTATATATATTTATGTCATCAGAAATTTCAATAATCAATTAACTCGACGAACCGAAATAGCCCATTTTTTGTAATCTTTTTTTCCATTCTCCATTTGGACAAGGGTAAAAAATCAGGTTACAATTTTCATTCTCGGTGTTTTGACAACCAGGTACGCAACAACTACGACCTATCCTCTATTTTTTCCACTCATGGTTCATCAACACACTTCAAACAATCAAATTATTTAATAAAATACATCAACTGTCGCCCGCTTGCAGCGTGACAGCGAATAGGTCAAACTTCGTTTATAACTTACGAGTTTCTAAAATTTGCCGCATCGAGGCGCTACTTACTTCATTAACCAAGCGTATAGTCGAATTACTCTGTATGTAAAAAACTATGATGAAAATAAAGAACAATCAAGATTAAGTAAACATTATATATTAGTGTTAAAAGTGAATCACATTGTTATCACTTTTAACACGTCGCTAGTGGTAACGTGTTAAAAGTGATAACAATGTCATAAATTGTCATTTTTAATACGCTAAGCAACCATTAAAAGTCAAACTTTTAATAGAGTTTGTATAAAAAATTTATTCAACCAATACTTCACTGTCTCAAACTTTTTTTTCTCTGACTAACTTACTGACGATCTTTCCCTTATTATATCGTTAGCTGACGACTAGTTTTACTGAGCTCAGTACTAAAACTAGTAAATATGAGAATCTGAGATATAATAAAATCCATTCAACTAATATTCCACTGCTAATTCTAATCATATAATAAAGAAATCATATTTTCCAAAATCACTTGCAAACTAGAAACGCTGCCGCCCAGATTATAATGATGGTATTTGCCGAAACTAATCGTTCAATGAAAAGATAGCTGTGGAATATTCACCGAGTGTTTTTCTTCAAAATTTATCACTTAAAAACATTTATTCAAATTGGAGTGGAGGAAATAAAGAAACCAAGTAATCTTATATAGAATGTAAATCAACTTGTAAAGTTACAATCATTGTGCAAGATAATGCGCCTGCTCATAAGATGTTGTCAACTTTACAAAAAATGAACGAATCAGGCTTCGAACTGATTAATCGTCCCCTATATTTCCCTAATTTAACTCCAATAGACTATTACATATTCTTGGAGCTGGAAAAAGTATCTGGAAGGTCACGAACTCTGTTCAAATAGAAAGGTAATAAGTATTATGGTGAACTGGTTCGAGACCTATATTGAGATATTTGTGGATCACAATCATTTCTAAGACGTATCAATATTTCTATTTAGTTGGAGATCTCAAATTTGAAACACTACATATGAGATTAGACTGTCACTCCAAAACTTGGAATCAGCTTAAACTCCTTCAAAAATGGCAAATACTCTCCATAGCTCTAAATAAAATACTCAAATCTAGTCTTGGTTTTAATTATCACTAGATCTCAATTTCAGGAAGATTGATTGAATCGACTACTATTCTATCTCACTAGCATTACAGCTCTTATAATTCTCTGAATCTGAATGGTGGATCAAACGATTATTTTCATCCTTCATACAGACATATTCTGTTCAAAGCCTCAACTCGAGATCTCATTTAAAAATAATCCCACTCTCTTCATCCATCATCATTATTATGTAACTTCACATTCCATCTCAAGCGGCAACATGCCAAACACATTCTGAATTTCGTGAATCATGTATAATTTTCTAAAATTTGTATGTTGAAGCTTTGAATGAATTGTCGGTAGGACTTGCGCTTCCTTAGAGTTTCCGAAAGCATCAAAGCTCAAACGGACTTACGTGACCAAACACAACAGCCGCGTCAAGGAAACTAAATTGCAGAACGTGAGGTGGAATACATTCTCCAAATTTCCCTCCAGTTTCTTCGCTGCTGCTTTTCAGAAAACTGAAGATGTAATTAATCATTAGAGGATGCTTATCTGAGAATGACTTTTATTGATAAATATGTAGCATGAAAATGTTCAATACTTTGCCTAACATGATTAAATATGATTGAAAGACATATCGGCTCGTAGTCAGAATGCAGTTTCAAATCCAGGTCTGAGTCTATTTTATAACCATGACAAAGTTTAAAAATTAGATTAGGTTATAACACTGTTTTGACATGTTGTCAAGGTTTTGCTTAAGCCAGACTTAGATCCGGGTTTAAAATCGCGTTCTGACTAAGGTCCAATATGTTTGAGCTCGAATCATCATATTTGAAGTATAAGACACGATACTACTAAACTTTGAAGCCTGGTTGCATGAAAGTTCAATAACTAAATTGTTCTTTAAAAGTGAACAATATCAAATCGAGTATATTTGTCAAATAAGTTGCTCAACATTGCTGTCTAAATTTTGATTTGATATAATTCATTTTCAAGGAATTGTTTAGCTATTGACCGTTCATGCAATGAGGCATGAGCCTGTTTAAAAAGTTGAATAAACTTCCAGAAATATATGTACCTGAGCATTCTAATCTTCAATTGAAATTGATTTAATATTTTTAACATCAACAGAGCTTGAGGACAGAATATAAGTAGTCTAACTATAAATTCTTTTCGTTGTATAGGTCGTAGAATGAACTGAATTCAGTCAAAAAGAAGATAAATGTAGTATTCCTTCGGCAAAATATAGTATTCTTCAAAATGAGCTTGGTATAGAAAAATATAGTACACTTGAAAAAAAAACTAGTATTTCCAAATATAGACGAAGATATATTTGTTACCTATTTATAATGATAAAGACTATATTTTCTTGCGCTTCTTGCATTTTTCAACATTTTTTGTCTAAAATAGAAGTTTCATAATTACATCCAATTTTTTTATTAATGTGAATCAAAAGCTGGAATGATGTTCGAATACATGCTATGGCATCACTGCATCTGGCAAAAGTTAATGAAAAGACACGTTCTTACATTTTTAAAATGAAGAATTTATTTGTTGAATTTCGATGTTGAAAATATAGGTTCGTATTATAAAAAAAGATAGCGCTATATGACAAAACATGAGATTGTAAGAGAAAGTGCAGTATTTTTGCATATTATATATTTCTTGAACAGTATATAGTACGCAGCCCCGGAATATAGTACAATACTATATATTATAGTACAAATGACAATCCTAGGCAAAGCTCGATAACTACAAAATATCGAGAGAAGAAAGAGTTCTAAATTTTACGAGCAAAATCAGTACGAAGATACGAGGCAAGGTGAAAAATAAAAATGGAACAAGAAATAATTTATCCAGTCAAAATCTATTTTATTTCTGAACATAATCTTCTTGTAGCTCGATACACTTCGTACAACATTTTCCAATTTCTCAATCCCTTCCGAATAAAAGGATTATGGCAATCCTTCCAAATTGATGTTTGTTTCAGCGATGACTTAAACGTTGAAGCCATATTTCATGCCTTTCGAGCCGTTTCTTTGAATCTAGCAATAGATATAAGTCGCAGGATGACGAACCAATTTGTAGCGCAATTTATACAATTTTGCTATTACGATTGCGAACCTGTGCTCCGGAATGGAAGAGCAACTTTTTCTTTACCAAATACGGCCATTTTTGCTTCAAATCGGTGTTGAATCAATTCAATAGATCTGCATAATAATCGCCGCGAATCGTTTGGCCCTCTTCAAGGTAATCGATATGGACGATACCGTATGCATCTAAAATAATTGTCTCCATGACTTTGTTGGCCGATAAAACCACTTTGATTTTTTTCGGCTTCGACAAAAAGTCCTCCTTATTGCACTTGAACATCGTCAAATCCACCTTTGAAGTTCGCGTTTGTTTTCAACAGAGAACAAATGTGCCATCTACCTGCAGATAGATTTCGACGGCTGTCAAAACTGAACTGAATGTCACAAATTTTAATGTGTTCTGATTAAAGAAGGATGACCATTCGTCTTGGATCTTCCTGGATTGAAGCCCTAGGTCTCGTATTTATATATGTCCCGGAAAATGTACTGAATTTCCTATACGCTTCTGTGTACATGACTATATGAACGCATTCACTCATCTACGCGCATGTGCATACTTTATATTAATTTTTTTTCTTATATATACAGTACCTGGCCAAATGATTAGGGACATTCCATGAATTTTTGTACTTTCCACTTTTATTGACTATTATTTTCAACAAATTATTGGTTGTAGGTCTTATTGATCTTTCTTATATAAAAGAGTGTTCAGTTGGGATGCTAAAACAATGAAGTACGGAAAAAAAATATTAATTTCTCAAATGAAAAAAAATGGAAAAGCCAAAATAAAGAAATAAATTCAACAATAAGAATTTAGGCAGAAAATCAAAATATTAGCAGTAAACTTGAATTTAGTTTTATTTGAACGTTTTGGCCCCGAAACGGCCCTCCATAATCTGCTTAAGTGGAAGTTGAAATATCATTACTTTTTTGGTTGAATTTAAAGTTATTTTATAGAAAAAACATCAAAATTCAGACGTTGAAGCTAGGAAAAAAAAAGCAAATAATATGAAGCCTTGACATCACTAATATTGATTTTTATTAAGTAGTAACATTGGTGGTTCACGTCATGCATCAAAAAACTCCAGGCTCTTATATTGTTTGGTTTTTTTTTTCCTGGTTTGAACGTCCAAATTTTTGTTTTTCTTGCAAAATAATTTTAAATTTAACCGACAATGCAATAATATTTCATCTTTATATGAGCTGAATATGAAGGACCATTCCGGCGCCGGAACGTTCAAATAAAACTAAATAGAAGTGTACTGCAGATATTTTGATTCTTTGCCACGATTTTTGATTGGAGAATTTATTTCTCCATTTTTGATTTTCAATTTTTTCCCAATTGAAGAATTAATTTTATTTTCTCGTTATCCATTGTTTAAGTATTTTAATTGAACACTCTGATAGGAAAAATAAACCAATAAGACTTGGAGTCGATAATTTGTTGAAAACAAGTGTCGGAGAAACTAGAAAGTACAAAAATTCATGGACTGTCTCTAATAATTTGGCCAGGTACTGTGAATATATTTTAAGAGCTTTATTTAAGAAAAAAACTATAAGTGCACATATTTATGAATGCTTCGCACTGATTGGACGCTCGCTATCCTGCGTTATATAACGATGAAATTGGTCACCCTAAGTTAAGGTAGTTCCATCACGAAATGGTTGAATTAGGAAATTGTTCAAATTTGACATACGTATTGCTGACCATGTGAACAACACTACTATAAAATTTGAACAAGTTTCACTATCCCGAACCCGAGATATATATAACTGAAGTTGACTCAATTAACACGTAGCATATGGACCATGCAGAGACAAACAGCACATTATTAATTCTACCGTTAGAACTAAAATTAAGAAGTTTATGAAAAACGAGGAACAGCTAAAGCAGGATATCACGGATATTGTAAAAAAAAATCAAGTTGATTGACCATCTAATTTGACAGATATAATCTGGAGAAGTACTAAGATTTAGCTGCATACCACATATTTCGCAAGCGAATGAGCGAATGGTGGGGAACGGAACGTTGCCACGATTGGCCACGATCGTCTTTCTAACACGCACACATAAGAATGCGTCGTCTGTATAGGCAACATTTTCTTTGTGTTGAGGCAAAGCCGGTATAGTTCCATCAAAAAGTTTACTCGCAATGTCAGTTCAAAAGAATTTTTAGAATAAATTTTACGAAAGCAAATGATATTTATTGTATATGTTACTGGCACCGAGTACGTATATATGGGATTTACAGAGTTATTGATTATAATTTGAACGAATTATCAACCATTTTAAAATGCAGACGATATGTAACTTTTGGTTGAGGCTGCCGCAGGGGAACTACCTCAAAGATGGTTCTTCACCAAAGTCATGTATAATATGCGACCGTGGAGCCATCTGTTTTATTTTTCAGGTACTATTCACCTTACCCTCGTAGAGCTAAATTGATTGCATGAGAGTACTGGCATGAAACATGACTCAAACCATGAATATACTAGGCAGATTGCAGCTTTCTTCAGTAGTTAGGAAGCCTCATGAATCACCATGTGAATTTGTCCTCTGTGTATTTCTTTCTAAATTATTAGTCTGTGTTCATAATATCTTGTTGGAACTTTTTTAAGAGTGCAGAATTTGTGCTATTTTTATTGGCAGCTAGTGATTCAGATAATGATATTCTCTAGATTTCTTTCTATCTTCTCCTCAATATTTTATATATTTTTTTGCTGGACATGTCTGAGCGATGTCAGTTTTTTTGACTCTACAGATCCAGCTGATTACATACGATTTTATATTGAATTTCATTAACTATGACAAATGATCATGCAATAATGAACTGTTTTCTGCAATAGATCTATCCAGTAGATCATTAGGAAAATCGTAGAAAAAAATCATAAGATTATATAGCAGGGGAATAAAATTTCAAAATCTAATATATGAATATTTCAAAATAATTGGATCGAATCGAAAGAATCTCTTGGCCCAAGGTTCTACAGTGCAAACTTCGCGCGGTGCAAGCCTCAGTGCGGATGACTACAAGTCTATCCACTGCTTCATGAAACATGTAACAATTAAATAAAATTTTGACGGGTACATGAATGAATTCAGCAAGTTTAATTTTATACTCACATTCCACAATTACAGAAAATTTTTGTACAAAATTTTTATAAAAACAAAATAATCTGATAGTAATCCGATCAACAGAATGAAGAGTCACAAAAATCAGTGGAGAATAGCGATTTGTAGCGTATATAAATGCGAACAGACTTGAGGTTGGGGCAACATGTAATTTTTCAAAGGCAAAGGATCATTATGAACTCTTGAGGGTGATTCAAAAATCATATAATTTTTCAAAGGATTCTTTTTTCCAAGTGTTTTAGAACGGTTCAGATCTGTGACATGGAAGTGTAGAGTTTTTCTTGGAATAATTACTGTAAACCTGTGAGTATTCAAATAACCAATAAGAGACAAACATTGCAGAAAACGATGAATATATTGTCAGCAGGATAAAAATATGTATAAAAATGAAAATGAGAATATATTCAAAAAATATTACTGGAAATCAATTACTACCTGATCTCTCTAAGCTAGAGTCAAGGTCAAATATAATTATAGGACTTACCCTTATAAAAAATAGGCCGTGTTCTTCACTACATGAAGAAGCTTGACTAGAATATTATAGATGAGGACAGATATAAGTTAGAATAATTGATTAAGGAGAAGATAGAAGACATTTCCATGGTGATTAGTGGAGGTTATCTAACTAATGAAGAAAGCTAAATTCAGCCCACTGACTCTACTCTTGAACAAGCGTAGGCTGCACCTTGAGAACTTTTTTTCTAGAGAGAGACATAGCCTGACCTTATAGTTTCTATCTCCCTTTTACCAATGGTATGAAAGAGACATTCTTTACATAGCGTTTTTCTATTTAAGTTCCTACGGACTTTATAGCTTATGTCTTCTTTACAATCCACGTACCACCGCCTTGTACCAGTGAAAATGTATGACTGCATGAAACTATCTAGTATATTCACTCCAATGAGCGAGCGCCTTTAGTCAATTTTATCCAGTTAATCAATAAGGTTTGAGTCAAGTTGAAAACTGGATATAACTGTATTCATCACTACCTTCTCTCCACGTGTTCAATTCAGAACAATAATATAGATTCGGTATGCATATTCATTGAATGAAGTGCTCTTTAATGAATTTTAATATCGCCACCACTATTGGCGTTAGATTTCTATTCAAGCTGATCTTGGATCATACTGTAACGAACTTAAGTCTATAAATTAGTCATTTCGGCTTTACTGGTGCTTAGAATTATTGTGGAAATATTTGACATCAAGAAATAGAATTTTCTGGAGAATTGCTGGTATCTTCTAGCGATTTCTAGAAACGCCTGGACGGGAAAAACGTAGTGTGGAGAGACTCACGTTATATATATATATATATATATATATATATATATATATATATATATATATATATATATATATATATATATATATATATATATATATATATATATATATATATATATATATATATATATATATATATATATACATATATTAGAATCAAGTTATAGTGTAGTGTAATAATCATAAGTTCAAATTAGAATTGGTCAGTAGAAGTAGTCCTGATTATCTAATTTATTATTTCAATAAGTCATAAAAATAAATAGTAGTGTTTAGTAACCTCTGCTCCCTAAATTGAAATTAATAACGTTACAATACGATTACCGACCTCATCCGATAGGACTCCTTAGGCTTGTCAGACTGTATATTACACTTGAAACTGATGATCTGGATTCTACTCTTTGAAGGTCAATTGGCTAGTCTCTTACTTTTTGAAAGAGTTTTGTTATCTATAAAATTCTCTCCCATTTCATAACAGTCCACACTACACCGCCTCTTTTTTTTTTTTGATGATTACTATTAAGCTGGAACACCACGAATAGACTCGTTTTGACGTGACGCCCAACCTTTCTCTGTGTGAAAATTTTCGTTGTTGGGAGATGAACTGTGGGTTGATAAGGAACATGTCAATACGATGAATATCTAAATTTGATTACAAACAGGTTGTTCTTTAATTTAATCTTGCGCTAATCTATCTTCTATCTAATATAATAAGAATGAATCGCTGTTCGTTAGTCTCGCTATGAAACCTCAAAAACGGGTTGACCGATTTGAATAATTTTACTTTTATTCTGTTCGCTTTGATACAGTGGTGGTTTAAATGGGAAATGATCAACATACATCACGTAGTGCACGAGCCGTATTTGTTCGTTCGCGCACCATTCATCCAATCGGATTAAAATATTCTATAGTTGTTGGTGGCACTATTTTGAAGGTTTTCATTATAGTATTATCAACGCACAACAAGTGGCGCACGAGCCATATTTGTTTGTTTGTGTATTGTTCATCCGATTGAGTTGAAACTTAATATAGTTGTTGTTGGTACTTTCGCGAAAGTTCTTATTGTAGTATCATCAACGTGACGCACGAGCCGTATTCGTTCGTTCACGCACCTTTTCAGAGGCGGCTCTAGCCTACTTAGCGCCGGGGTGCGAAGATAAATAAATTGCGCCCCCGCCCCCCTACGCCCATGCCGGTGTATTTTTTTCTTCTACATAAATCAGGAATTAGAGAGGAACAGTTCAACAAAAATTACAATATTCCACAAAATTTTATTTACATTAACAAAGTAAGAGTTACAGACATGAGTAAAAATTGAAACCACAATATACATAATTCCTCATTTAATTATTGAACTCTACCTTCTTAATTTTCTGGCAGCAAATTCTTTTACTATATCACATACATCTATGTTGATATCGTTCTCTATACTAATAAAATAATTGCTAAATTTGAAGGTCTGTACATTTTTTTACGTTTTCTTCTCTTTCCAATTTTCGCTTTCCGGATTGATTTCCAGAGTGTTTTCTCCTTCCATCGATCATCTACATACAACAAATAAATAGATTGAAAACGAAACAAAATTTTATCATTTATTGTATCAAAATATTTTTCTGTGAAGCTTAGCGAGTACATAAAATGCTGGATTTTGGGATAAGTAGGAATGTTGCGAAACCAATTACAGCGATCTTTCGTAATCCAAAGTTGTATTTTATGTACATATTAATCAGAATATTTTTTCTTCTTTCGCATTTCGGTATTAAATCGTTAAAAATTGCTCCGAATTTCTTTTTCTGATTTATATAATTATTTGTTCATCTCAGGAGGTTTGGAACAATTAATAATAATTAATTGATTACCTATAGCTCTATATATGTGCAAAATACGATTTCAGATAAAATATTATATTGGATTTAATACAGAATAAAATTCTTTCATTCTTAGTGTCTAGTTTCATAGAAAAAAAAAATATATCGACTTACCTCAAGTATTTAAATTAAAATTCTAGAATGGAACAGTGACTTACCCACCTCAAAAACGAATCTAGGAAAAAAAAACCCCAGAAAATAAAATCCCGGAAAAAGGCCCCGGAGAAAAAACCCCCGGAAAAAAACCCCTGGAAAAAAAGCCCCCGGAAAAAAACCCCTGGAAAAATAGCCCCTTGTGATGAAAACCGAAGAAAGTTTATATAACGATTATAAATTAGGTATGTAAGGATGTTTTCATTATGTTTGATAATAAAACCAAGAGTTATAAACAACAATTCTTTACAACGTGCATAAGTTCTATGTATTTATCAACGTCAATAATAATATAGAAGAGTAAAACATTTACATACATTTAATTTTTGTGCAGGTTCAAGAATATTTTTGATATTTGAAAAGTTTTCAGAGGTCACTGGATAATGATGAGAAACTGATTTTGGTCGATTGTTTATTCTGTAAATAATTCCTGAAGCGTCGCAAATGAGGAAAAAGGTTTTAAGAGAAAAAGTTGAATATTATTATTATTCAGTCAGTGGCACACGTGAATATTGTTATTGTAAGGCATATTTTTAAAATACGACACAAAGTTATCATTTTTCTAATAGAACTACTACATAAAAATAACAGCAAAAAACTACATATTTTTTAATGATTTTAATAATATGAAATTTATTCTCTTAGTGTTGGTACAACATGAGAAATTTTACAATTCCTGTATTTTATATTGAATTATATGTAATGCCTCAACTTACCTAGCCTTTATATTTTCAAATAATATAAAACAATTAAAAATAATAAATGCATGTAAATGCTTTTACTCCACTATATAGTTATTAACGCTAATAGATGAATAAAACAGAAGACATTATATTTACGTCTGTATAACGTTATCCATCACGCGTTGTTTAGAATTGTTGTTTATAACTCTAGGTTTCATTATCAAACATAATGAAAACACCCTCATATACATACCTAATTTATAATATTAGTTATATACACTTTCTTCGGTTTTTATCACAAGGGGGCTTTTTTTCCAGGATTTTATTTCCCGGGAGATTTTTTTCCTGTTACCCCTCAAGGCACCCCTTTTGTCAAATCAACTGTTGAGTTCTTGGAAGTGAAAATGAAACTCTGAGAAGGATATCAATTGCGACAAAATATTTCTTGTTATTAATTTTTTCTCCTAATTCGTGTTAAATCAAAATAGGTCGAGTATATATTTTGCCTTACAATTCATTTTGATTTTTAGTCATTCTTCAGAATTTTCATGTCAAAAATTATTTTATTGATCCTAATAAAATATTTTGTTGCTGAAGTGAGTATTCAGTGAAAAATAATTATTTTCGGGGTCCAGCTGCCGCCCTCAAGGAGGCGCCGGGGTGCCGTGCACCCCTTGCACCCCCGCTCGAGACGCCCCTGCACCTTTTACTTGAATGAGTTGAAGCTGGGTCTTTCCGTTCGAGCATAGTTCAATCGATTGAATTGAAACATTCTATCTATAGTTGTTGCTGGCGCTTGCGTGAAAGTTCCCGACATTATCAACGATATCACTTATTTTCAAAGTGGACCTCCTGAGGTCCACAGGAGACTTGACAAAGATCTACTTTTGATGAGAAAAAAAATTGGTGGTCCACAAGCTATAAGTAGGGGTCCACGAAAAAGGATTTTGAGTTCACCGAAACCAGTAAGATTCAGAAAATAGTCTACGAGAAGAAAAAGTCTGGGAAAAAATAGCACAAAGAGAGAAAATTCGTACATTTGTTTGTAATATTGTAATGAATAATCTTACTAATGGACCGATTCCAAAAATTCTATTACCAGTAAAATCTTATACCTGTAATCACATAACATGGGCTATAACTTACTTTAACAAGAAGGGTTGCTCATATATATATATATATATATATATATATATATATATATATATATATATATATATATATATATATATATATATATATATATATATATATATATATATATATATATATATATATATATATATATATATATATATATATATATAAATAAGAAGTATATATTGTCACAAATTTATTGTAAATGAATAACCTTAACTTGAATTACAGTTCATTTTTATAATTTACGAACTGTCACAAAATCGCTAACTGTCATTTTTACTTGATCTTCACTAAACTTTTTTCGCAAATCTATAAGCCGGAATCCAATATACTCGAGAATTCCATCCAATCCAAACGTCCGAAACATTCAAAAGTACCAATCGCATACAATTTGCCGCAGCAACCACATTTTGCAACAATGAACTAGCCTTCAAATATATAACAACTGATAAGTAAGATAAGACAGAAGAAAGAGTCCTTGCGATCACATTATACTAAGAGTGCGGAGCACTAGGCGATCACAACGATTGGTTCAGACCGCAAATAAACTGACAGTTCGTGACTAAGATCAAAAAGTAAATCATTTATAAGATTGAACTAATCTGCAGCAAGAAGAATATATGAATGGAATGAATTCAAAATGCTTGTATAAATTAGTCTCTCAAAGGCCCGATCTAATCTAATCTAAACTTATCTACAGTGTATTTGAACCGAGCTTATTTACTGTGGTTACAATTGCTAAATAATTGCTACCATAGAAGATAACCTTATTCAATTAAACTGTAGATGAATTTGGATTGTACCACCAGGCCATAATAAAAAATAATTATTATGAGATACCGTAAAATTATCTGCCATATTAACGAATGAAGAGTTTTTGAGTCAAAAATACAAATTAGAAATATACTTTTCAATTTAAATCTCTTGGTGATTTCTACAAAAATTAACGCAGCGATCTCTTTGATCCTTCCCTCAATCGCAAGCCTTGTGATCTTGGAGCGGTCGCGAAATGTGACGTCATCTATGGACACATTGATCTTTAACACAGATACCGCGACCGTCTTGTGGAATGATTATTCAGACGATATGAGCGTTGCAGTCGCCTATGGGACGTACCCTTAAAGTGATTCTAGAAGTGATAATTATTGAGTGCTTTCTGTGCAAATATATGTTTAAGACTCTAGAGAAAAAAAAGAAAGAAGTAAGAAAAAATTCATCTTAATAACCAAATTAAGATTTCAATAAACAAATCCGCAACAGTTCGGGAATCTTTGTTATTTAAAATAATTTCTGTAGGACTAGCGATACCTACCCATTATTGCGTAGGAGAGCGTATTTTTTTTGTTGAGAATACACCACGGTACAAGACATAGTAGGTAACCTAACTCGCCCCGAAAATGCGTCCGCTGAGATGGTTATAGTTCGCGCTGTCGCCGCTAGAGACGCCTACATCAGTAAGGCCTGTTTTACAACAGTGTTTAATGTATAATTACAACAAACTTACAAAATTTCACGAAATCATTTATATATTGAAGTTAACCGTATATGTAATGTTTACAGCATATATTTTACTTTAATTAAAAATGGATATACTTGTTAAATTAGTGTTGCATTGAGTAATATTCAATATTTAATTATTACCTATGCAAGAAACTCAGTTGGATAAATTCCGAGATCACATGCGATTAACAATAATTGAGAAATATTTGAACAATACATTAACAATGTGTTTAATCTTCAAGAATACATATAGATGATATATTTTCAATTACAAGAAAATTGTTCGAACTTTCAATAAAGGAAACATGAAAACATAAGTTAAACAAAAATTAGATTAAGTTCAAAATATTATATTTCTATATTATACATAATGTTTCACAACGTAATAGTTTTTTCTGTATTAAGGGCACTTATATTTATTTTCAACAAATACACGTTATTTTAAATTATCTTATACTTAATTCATTAACATTGTCAAAATTTAGATTTCATTTGAATGACTTGATACAAATTTACTTTGTGAGTAAATTTGAATGAGAATTAAATTCATTTATGAAACTGGACCTAGTTTAATAGTTATTTATACAAGTGAATTAAACCACTGTTTATTTGCGAGAAGAAAGTTCAAAATCAAGAGCGCGTTCAGCGCGAGTGCTTTAATTCTTTGAGCGAATAAAGAAGTTTAATTCACTTGTTTGTATACATAATTTTATTCAATTGCTTTGTCCCAAATTTCTATCATGTCAAGTGGAGCTCTAAAAACACTATATTTTATCTTACAACTCTCATATCCAGAATTACAATTCGGGACAAAACATTTTCCAGGCATTTTAATTGAATGTTCATTTGTCACACGGCTATCACTTTATTAAATTATTATTTATTTACTATAATCTGACTGTATTCAACGACACAAACACTAAAATCAAACGCTTTTCAAGTGGCAACTAAGCTCTACATATCCGCCATCTTGAAACATTTCCTCTCACCTCTCACGTCCACATGCTTGACGCAGTCAGCGGACACATTTATAGTAGACCGGCAATGAGAGTTGTTGGGGCCTGGAATACACTCACCTTTCATGTGCTGTCTATGTCCTACAGCTAGTAATGAATGAAGTATCACCGTTCGGTATAGACAGTATCCTAGCGTAGGACAGGGAAATCCTACCATTGTATTTGTAGGACAACGTAGCCATTAAACTATACTCATATTCAATAATATATACTTCTAAAATCAGCCAGATGGTAATAAATTTTACGTCGTTGTTATTTGAACAAGTTCGGTGAGGCGGACGCTATGATCCATACCATCTGTCTCGTGGGACAAACATTTTTTCTTATTTTATATTAAACTAGTAGCCCTTGCCAGCTTCGTTCGGGTGGACACTTATTAATATTTAACATCTTTGTTCAAATGTTCAAGCCACAGTTTAATGGTATAGGCTATGTGCAAGGGGGCGGAGTTTGAACAAATATCGATGCGAGCGCTCATTGTGAGCACCATTGTAACCATTGAACTCCATTTCTTAGAATACGTCAATGAGCTGTCATTGAGCATTGTAGTTTAGAAGTGAAAATAATTGCATATAAAACATGGGAAAACGTTTGTTTTGTTTCAGGCATTTGTGTTAAGGATGATTCAAGTGAAATATAGTTTTATGGATTTCATGTACCCAGTTATAACATAAAAAAAACGAGTGAAGTGAATCAAAGCGGTAAATAGAGTATTGTCTGTCTTTCATTAATAATCTATATAACGAATATGTTTGTAATTCAATTGTGTAATTAGAAATATTCATCATCGATTTGGGATTCATGAATTTGCCTCTATCTCTAATTTGTAAGATGTTTCAGTGATAGAAGTTTGTCAGATGCACTTCGCAATAATTTTGTTGTTAATATTGTTAGCAACATATTCTTCAACATGTTTAATATGACAAAACTAATTCCACGCTTTTCTTCAATGCTTCCTCGGTAAAAGGGATACAGTGTTTAATGAATACAGACCCGATCTGCAAGATCATCGGCGTCATAATTTGAGGTTATCCTGTCAATTTGGACGAATTAAGACGTTTTCTCTATAATAGGTGCGTTATCATTGAAGAAAAAAATACTCAAAATAAATAATTTCAACGTACCTTTTATGCTATGCAAGTTATATTATACGCACACAGCTGAATTAAATAATATTAGTACATTTAAAAAATTATAGGTATGAAACAATGATAAAATGGAGTTCAATCGTATTCCATTGCCCGCTAAAGGCGCTGGTAGACTTCATGCACGTAGACTATAAGATAATTATCAAGAATGATACCGTATTATTTGCTTGAATAATACAATCAAAAAATCATAGCCTCAACTGTGAAAATTTGTTGATAAAAAATTACAGGAAATAAAAGATTACATTCCAGCGGATTTTACATCTCGGGTTACATCATTGGAGTTTTCGTAAGATATCTTTTTTTCAATTAAATCATACCTTGGTGATGATACAGGACTCTACTGGAGAGATAATTCTCATAATCAATCCAGTAGTTTCTGTGTATATTCATTACAAACAAAAATACAAATCTTTTTTCTTTATAATATTGGTATAAATGCTAGATACTGACAGGAGCTTTTAAGAAGCGTCAGCAACAACTATAAAAAGTTTCAATTTGATCAGATGAACGATGCTCGAACGGACAAATACCGCTCGTGTGCCATCTATTTCACGTACATGAAGGGGCGCATGAACTGTACATATTCGTTTGCGCATCGTTCATCCGCTTGAGTTGAAACTTACTTAAGTTGTTGTTGGCTCTTCCACAAAGGTTTCTATAATTGTATCATCAACATACATCAAGTGACGTACGAGCCATATCTGTCCGTTCGCGCATTATTCATCCGATTAATTTAAAACTTCGTATAGCAGCTGTTGGCACTTGCATAAAAGTTATGCAGGGTACTACTAACTTGAAATAGATGGCACAAGAGCGGTATTTGTCCGTTCGAGCATCGTTCATCTGATTGAATTGAAACTTTTTATAGCTGTTGCTGTGACTTACCTAAAAGCTCCTGTAAGTATCTATCATTTATACCAATATTATGAAGAAAAAAGATTCGTATTTTTGTTGGTAATGAATATACACAAAAACTACTGGACCGATTATGAAAATTATTCCTCCAGTAGAATCCTATATCATCACTAAGTAACATAAGCTATGATTTACGTGAAAAAAAGATACCTTACGAAAACTCCAATGATGTAACCCGAGATGTAAAAAGATGACCAATAAAATTTCATACATTGCGTGCGCTGAAATGTAATCTTTTATTTCCCGTAATTTTTTATCAACAAATTTTGACAGTTGAGGCTATATTTTGATTGTATTATTCAAGTAAGTAATACGGTATCATTCTTGATGATTATCTTATACCATTAAACTGTGCTTTAAATATTCAAACAAAGATATTAAATATTAATAAATGTCTACCCGAACGAAGCTGGCCCGGGCCACTAATTCTGTATATTTCCTACTTGGAGGTCTTCTCTAGAATAAATGATACAAGAATAAACAAGGCAAGAAGGTATCTAGATAATTATAAATTAAAAATTGAAAATATACAGAATACTAGATGTGAAAGCGTGGGTTCCACATTTAGTACAGAAAGAACAAAATTCCTCTGGCATTCTCCCAAAGTCTGAGGAAAAACCACGTAAAAACATCATATAATACAATTCTGAAAGCATATAGATTATTAAAAATTTGCTTGTTAATAATGAATAAAGTATCTCCGTTCTGTTGACAGTATCTGAGCGTAGGACAGAGTAATCTGATCATTTTATTCATAGGATGTCGTAATCATCAAATTATGCATATATTTAATGATACATATCATTAAAATAAGCCGGTCTTCGATAAATTTTATTTCGTTGCTATTTGAACAAGTTCGAAGAGAGGACGCTTTGATTCAAACCGTCTGTTTCGTAGGACAAATATTTTTTCTTGTTTTATGTTGAATTATCTTAAGATTGAATTGAGAAACAGCCTGTTAGTAATGAAATTTAGGCAATCACCGTATTGATATGCTCTTTACTAACCCACAGTTTCATCTTCCACTATCGAAATTTTTTATAAAGAGAAAAGTTTGGCGTCTCGTCAAAACGAAGCTACTTATGAAGTTTGAGCTTGACCATAATCATTAAAAAAAGGGACAGTGTATTGCGGATTATAATTAGTAGAAGAGGTTTTCCACCACTTTGATTGTTTGAGAAAACACTGACAAAGTTTTCTGAAGTAAGTGAAAACGGAGTTTAAAATGCCTTGTTAACTTTGAGAGTTGAAAGTTTCGGCGAAAGCTTTCTCTAAGCTAACTTATCTCGAAAAATACAATTTTCAAAAGCTGATACTAAAATTCGGAAAGCGGTAATAAATTTCACGGCTTTTTACCAAGAAATGAAGTTCCTTGCTAGACCTAAAATTCTCTAATAAAACGATGTCTCCCTATTTTTCGGATTAACAAATTGTTTGACGTTTATCATGAAAGTTATATTAGAAGTAGATCACTTGCGGAATCATTCAAACTATGATCACTTGTATCGTATAAACCTGAGGTTGGAGCGCTAGGCGATAACAAAATACACATTTTACAAGTAATTAACTATCACCTGCCCGAGCATACACTTGAGACGGCTATATTATCACAGCTTTAGCAATACCGCCAGTTTCAATTTATATTGATAATACGTCTACTATGGTACTTTTGATGGTATATGAATGAGTATCATGATCACAGAATCAGAATATCAATACTGTAACGAATTTGAGTCTATAAATCAGTCATTTCGGCTTTACTGGTGCTTAGAATTATTGTGAAAATATTTTACATCAAGAAATAGGAGCAAATATATTTGTTTCCTAGAAAACTGCTGGTACCTTCTAGCATTTTCTAGAAAAGCCTGGACGTTTGCGGGAAAAACGTAGTGGGGAGAGACTCACGGTATATATATGTGACTGACTCAGCAAGGAGCATGATTGATTTTGGCTCAGAGACCTTATACTATGGACTGCTAGTGGTTGAAATAAATTGTGTTATTTAGAATAAATCAATATTGACATGAATAATTCAAGTTAAGTTATAGTATAGTGTAATAATTTTTAGTTTTAATCAGAATTATTCATTAGAAATAGTCTTAGTTATCCAATTTATTATTTTAATAATTCATAAAAATAAATAGTAGTGTTTGATAACTTTTGCTCCCTGAATTAAAACAAATAACCACAATACGAATAGTATTAGCGGTCATTCATGAAGAATTGAAGCTTGGAAATATCTGGACATTAAAAAAAAGTTCAGATCTCAGAACCAGTTATTATATTCTCATCTTGATAGAGAGGCACCGTGTCTCGTTCTTATTAGGATTAATAAGTACAGTTCAACCAATCTACAGATAATAAGACTTGTTAGTCAGATATATTATTCCATATAAACATATGAAGATGTAACTTTTATTTGGCTCGAAATTGGCAAGCATTGAAATGAGAATATTTGGACTCCCAACTCAGCACTCATAATTGAACTAAGCAAATTCATCCACACCATAATATCTGTTTCACCACAATGCTTACATTCTTAACTGTACGGCATCCAAATATTGGATTTAACCGTAAGAAACTCATTACACAAATGTAAAATTTATACGCGGTATCATCTAGCGCAGGGGTGCTCAACTCAAATCGTTTGGTGGGCCAAAGAAATTCTTTACTGAGCTGAGATGGGCCGCACATATGAAATTCAGCACATAATATGCAGTGTTTATTATTGCAAAGTTCAACAATTCAAAGTCTATATTTCAATCGTCTACTCTAAATGTCTAAAATAGTACGGACAGTTGAAAACTACAATTAGACCGCAAAAAGTCCGTAGGTCGGGCATGCCTGCTAGCGAGTAGAAACTGAAACGTGAAGCTAAATTGAAATATTAGACAGAATAATGTGATCTTTATGACATGTTATTTTTATTATTCTATGTTTACTCCAGCAGAAAATCATATTTACTGTCATAACTGATTTTCAAAACTCAAGTTCGTCTTAGTTCACTTAATCTGCTATTTCCCTGTCTAAAAAGAGAAATAATCATTATTGAATGTGTCAATGCATCAAATAACTAACTGATATCATTTTATTCAAAGAAGTAGATAATTCAACATTATTAATGCAACAATATCATTGAAATAAACAGAATGGTATCATTCAACCAGTGTTGGTCTAGACTAGATAATAAAATATTCCATTTAGATGATAGGTTTCAGGTGTTATGTTCTACATTATGTAAGATAATAGATGATTAAGTCAATACTCCTAGATAACAGACGAGGTTCAATCTGAGAAAGATCAAAAATGATATGTATTACTCAATTAATGATAAATAGTATGGGAACGATTAGTGTTCCATCAAGACAAGATTTCTTGTCTTGATGACCATTTCTTGTCTTGTCTTAATTTTCAAGACAAGAAAATAAAAATTTCTTGTCTTGCCCATTTCTTGATGACGCATTTCGTGTCTTGTTTCAAAAATTCTTTATATTTCTTCATCTTGACTTTTAGGGGTAATTCCCTTCCTTCATTGTCTTATCCAATCTGAACACTCAGTTTAGCGTTAGTGTCTACCCTTTATCCTCCCTGTCAGTTATGTTATGAATCGATTCTAGCAACATTTTCCAAGATTGCCACCAATAGAAATAAATTAGAAGTCTATAATTTTCATGTTTTAATCAGTATTTGAAATTATTATTGTTATATGATATAGCAATGTTGCTAAGAGTTAACAACTTTCTTAGAGTATTGAGGATTCTACCAATACATTTCTCTTCTACATAAACGAGTTAATCACCGGAAACTGACGACTTATGCTTTCGATATGTATCAAATATTTGTTTTGAAAATCATAGTCACCAATAATTTTCACTCCCCCGAATAGGTTTAAATTTGTAAATAAGCTTTTCTAACTAGAAAATTTAGAAAAAGATTCTTCATTTTCAAAAATTCTTATATTGCAAGCCACCATACGTCACCATGAGAATAACAGCTGTCATTTAGACAATGACAGCCGTCACTTCGACAGTGACAGCCGTCACTTCGACAGTGACAGCCGTCACTTCGACAATGACAGCTGTCACTCCGACAATGACAGCTGTCACTTTGAAAATGACGCTGTCACTTTGAAAATGACGCTGACACTTTAACAATGACGCTGTCACTTTTACAATGACGCTGTCACTTCAAACAATGACAATGACAAATATCACTTTGAAAGTTGGTATAATATTCCTAAATTCATGAAACAGTGATGAAACTGGCCATGAAACTTTTGTCAGGAAAAAACTGTGATGACCACAGCAGATTTCGATATTTCAATAATAAATATGCAGATTTGAATAATTGATTATCAAGATATCAAGATTTCTTGACAAGAAGTCTTGATTCTTGATAGTAGGTACATTCTTGTCTTGTCTTGAAAAATGAAAAATACTTCTTGTCTTGGTCTTATCTTGATTTCAAGACAAGATCAAGACTATTTCTTGATTCTTATGAAACACTAGGAATGATACAATATGTGTCTATTCCTTTTTCATTTTACTTTTTCGCCATCGGAATTCTTCCATAGCCACTAAAGTTTTTCGTTTTCAACTTTTAGAGAATTCTATTGTGCCAATAGAGCCTTGATGATCGGATTCACAGCTGATATCTCCTGGAAAAAAAAATCTAACGTGAACATCACGTGACTTACTTGTACATCATATATTTTAACAGTCGAATATTATAGAAACAGATCATCATTCTTATGCTACAACTTTTCTGAACACTGATTTCCAATATTCTTCGGCTAACAGATCTGAATTTAAGCGCAATATTGAAAAATGTTCTAACTGAAATGCACTTCCAGTTTAGTCGATTGCTATGAGAATAGTAGGCAATTATTCAGAAACTACAACAGACTAAAATACCAAATTTCAATACTCTTTGGCTGATCGTTTCGAATTTATGCGAAAAATTGGAAAAGACTGTCAAGTAAAATGCACTTCCGGCTCAGTCGATCTCCATAAAATGGGATATAAACGGTACTATCGTCCTAAATACTGAATTCTATCATTCTACGTTCAATCGTTTTGATTTATGCGGAAAATTCGAAAAATGCTCCGGGTAAAGTGCACTTTTAATAGAGACGATTGCAATCACAATGCGAACTGTAGAACAAGATGCTATAGAAATGCTTAATACGAGATTTTAATACTCTACGACTGAATTTTTCGAATTCACACTAAATTTAAATATCCACTGGCTAACCATTTTTGATTTACGCGAAAAATTCAAAAAAAGTTTCAAGTAAAGTGCACTTTCGGTACAGCGACCATAATGCAAACACAACTAGATCCTAGACCAGTCTTAGATACAAAATTTCAACATTGTAGTTTGACAGGTTTTAAGATTGGCGAGTTACGAACGAACACACATACATACATACATATTCAGGGATGCTCAAAGGAAATTTTCTATCAAAATCTCAAAATGTGAATTCTGTCGGTTTCACAATACTTACTTTTACTTTATACTAGTAAGTAAAAAGGTTTTGACCAGTCGTCACTCACTCTATCATAAACTTCAAAACAAAATCATCCAGGTAAGTCCGGTGCAGCTCGATCAATGTCAACATGAAGCCATTTTGCCCACATTCAAATGTTCTGATGACGTCCTCATACGGTCGACGTGACAAAGAATTTGCATTAGCGTTGAGTCTTTCTGAATCTGTGATGGATCTCAACATCATAATATCAGCCGATATTCCAAGCAACGAATAATGTCTCTTAGAACTTTTGAATTTCATCAGTCATCGCAACGCTGATAGGTCAGACGATAAATCCTTATTCGTGTAATAATTTTTTGAGATTTTCCATGTAGCATAGAAACTTCTCTGTAACAAACCAGTTCTTTTGGATCTCATCTATAGTTTCGATGTAATAGTCAATCACATTCTCAAAGTTGACTTGTTATTGGAGGTAACAGTTTCAATTGCAAGGCATCTTTGCCCATATTCCAGATAATTTACTCTTTTCGTTTGAACGCACCGACTCTAGAAACGTCGTTAGAGCAATTCTAAGTTTCTCGAAAGCTTCTTGGCCGTCACTGTTCTACTCAAATTCCTGATTGTTTTCGATCAAAGCAAATAGCAGCTTGGCAATTGAATAGAAGTTCTTGGTACATATACATACATATATTCATACATTCATTCCTACATTATAAATCACGATTTTTCCTCAAAATATTGATATGTTACTAGCATTCATATGCCTAAACCAAAGTAACTGACTTTTTCCTATTCTCCCCATCTCATTCTTCTCAATACTATATTCCTCATATATCAATTTCTTTTTTGCATGATTGGGCGTTTGCATATGTTTACTAACTGGGGTTGCCAAACGTAATATAATATATAGTATTGTACTATATTCAGGGTCTGCGTACTGACTGTTAAACAAATATATAGTACGCAAAAACACCTTGTTTTGTACTGATAATGTCAGTGAAAAAAAAAACTGAAAAGATGTATAAGAGTTCAACATTCACGCACTATATTCAATATACAATATAAAAATTATTAATTAGAAAAAAACTCTCTGAAAACAAGCTTTTATTCAATATTGTAGTTGTAATAGAACGAAAATAGTAATTTTATGCAAGGGCTATACTGAATTTTATTTATATAGGTGAATATAATTGAGTATTGAATAAATCGATCAAGATCTTATATGGAACTATCTAATTATGCATGTAGGCACAATGTTATGATAATAACTGGAATAAAAAAATCGTAGTGATACCTAATGTGCTGTAACATCAAATAATTTTTAAAGCTTTTACCGCGCAAGACATTCATCAAGTTTGAATTCCTCTTTCTCCTTTTCATATTCGCCCTATAAGCTTTTAAAATTACTTGATATTAGATATAATTGTGAATATCTATTTTTCTGTGATTATTATTATACATGATAGTACTTTCATAAAGATCTCGATCAATTTATTAAATTTCATTCACCTACATAAATAACATTCAGCGTAGCCCTTGCACCAAATTATTATTTCTATTGAAGTACAACTGAAATATTGAATTTAAACTTATTTTTGAAAAGTAATTTCCAATTAATAACTTGATTTTGATCTTTCTTGTTTTCTCCTTGTGTATTTTTGATAATGCATTATTATTGCGATTTGTTCTGCTCATTAATTTCGAACTATTTGATTCTTCAATGAGAAAGCCTTCTACAGATTCAGCTCTGTTAAGGGCAACGGCAACATTAGATTACCCAGGGACGGAAAGTTTGTACTTCTTACTCAGCAGTGTGACCTTTTGATGTATTGAATTTAGAGTGATATCTTTTTATTTTTTGTATTTTGTTACAAAATTTCGCCTGACGTCTTTTTTTGTACAATTGTTTTCCTAGTGCATACTCATGTCGCCATCTATGTAGCAGATACGCACTTATTTTGTAAATAGTACGTTCATATGACACGGGATTAAAGCGCTCTTTTTGGGAGTCGACGCGTCTGTTTCTTCCTCGGTCTCTTGCTTCCGAGCGGTTGTTGCAGACGTTTGTTTTTGGATAGTCTTGTGATTTTTCTTGTTATTCTAAATTTGGTGATTATTTTATTTAATTAAAATCAGTGTTATGATTTTGTAAGTATTTCGTTTATCATTTTGTTCACGTATTCCAAATTTAGTATTATTTTTCGAGTGATTTCGTTTGAGGCGACCCGCGTGGTTAACCTTTTGTTCTCCAAATTTATTTCTTTCATCCTTAATTATTTGTTAGTTTTTTGTGTTCAGCACCTTTTTACTACCTTGAAACTTTTATACCAAATTGATATTTTTGTTCTAAATTTATTTTTTTTCTAAATTTTACAATAGCGTATGCAATAGCCGTTCCGGTCGTAGGAGCTGGTCTTCTCCTCTTTAGGAGGTTATTATTGTTTGTTGTCCTTCCTCGGGAAGATTCGTTTAACTATTTCTGATGTTTTGTATTCAGATTAGTTTTGATAATTATTACTATTGATAGTGTTTCGTACACATGTCTAGTTGCTACCTGCCCTAGTTTACCATAATTTTCCGTCTACAAGAGTAGACATTCCTTCTTTGTAATTTACCGGTTTTCTTGTATTTCTGTTTTAAATTTTTTTTACTACCAAACGCGATCAGGCGGATATCGATTCGGTGATACGCGATTTTTTTATATAAACACTCGAAGTAATAAAACCTACGAGATTTGTGGCTATCTTCGTTCCTCCCTTTATCTTTCCTCACCTAAGTATGTGTGCTGTATGAATGATTAGTGAAAGTGGTTGATAATAAATAATTTAACTATATTTTGGATCCAACGCGTTGCGGATTTGTCATTCAACAACTCGTAGTTTAGTTTCTCACGTTGTTTTTGTAGTTTTTTGTTTCCAAAGCTTAAAATATTTTGTTGTGGGCTTTAGTTCCCGTTTTTAAGCTGGAAAATCCTACGAGTTTATGAAGATTGATCCAATTTTTTTAGTAACGAACCACGTTCGTAAATTTATCGACTCGACGCTAATAAATCCTTTTTCTTGTCCTGCTAGACTTTGTATTTTCTGTGTTGTTCTTCTCTTTAATGCTCAGCGTAGATTTTTTTACTTTGTAAATTTTTAGTGCACTATTTAAAATCAGACAAATAAATAACCTACTGATTATTTTATTTAACCTTTACTAAATTTACAGTTTATTCATTTTTTTAATTGAATCTAAATTTATTCATTCAAGTTTAACGCTTCACGTTTGAAGAGAGCTCTCAATTTTTTTGTAGGAACCTCCTGTTTCAGTTGAATTGGATACTGGTTGGGTTGTTTGTTTTCAGTGTAAACTGCTAGGAATCTTAGGGACCTGTGGCCACTTGAGACTAGTTTTTGACCAACTTCAAGTTAAGAAAAAACACCAACACGTCTACGACTTAAAGAAGAACATTAATATCTCCCGAAGTTGACGACCAAGCGCACGGCCAACCTTAACACCTTCAAGGACCGTTGGGTATTTATCAAAGCCCTATAAGACGCAAGATCAACTTTACTTAATTCAGGGAACGTTCTTGTCTGACGTTGTTTTTGTGGCTACCAATTCGACATCTATCTCCTCTGCCGATACTAGTCTTGAGTTCCGCCTGAAGAGGATATTTAGCTAGTTTTTGGTAACGTAATTTTGAACGTCTGTGACGTGCTCTCCAGTTCCCTTTTGGCTGTTGCAGTGAGATTTTGTTTTTGTATAATAGCTTCAATCATTTTCGTAAGTTACAAATTTTTTGAATTATAATTTTTGGAATTCTTTGCTTTAATTTAATAATAATTTCATTTATAATTGATTTCGACGTCTATGCTTTATTTCTTTTTTGCTGTCGCTATTGTCTCCCAGAATAGTACCTTTTTCTCCTTTGATCATTTCCTGGGAGTGGCGCCCATTTCCTATTTTTCAGGTAAAATATTTCTGGTGCCCTTATTAATAGCTAGCCTGGGTCTTCACTTTCAAGGTAGGATATTCCATTACTTAAATTTAGTGTCAATCAGCAGTACATTAAGTTTTTGCCACCAAATAGTGAAGAAACATTACCTTTTTTAATTTCCTACTGCCACCTTGGAAATAGGAAAAAGGTACACTGACGTCCGAACGTGGGGCCCTTAACTTTGTTCAGCCTTGAATTTTGTTGCAATTCAAATAAATACTTTTTTGCTTCTCCAATTGGTTGCACAAACTTTGACATCGAAAAGAAAACTGGAAATATTCATCCTGAAATCCTTCTACTCTTTTCTTTCTATCATTACTATTTTTCCTCTAGCATATGCAAGATACCTCTACAACTCCTTTTTGTGCAATTACTAATCAAATAAACTTTTCTGAGGTACATACCAAGATGAAGCCCGAATGCATCGAATACCTATCGGAGGATGAATTGTTATATGAACTAGGAAACCGAGGTGTTGAAATCAATAATTTGTCGGTGGATTTAAAACCTATATTGAGAGGATTGCTGCAAGTTGAAGGAATAAATGGGAATCCATCTCCTATACCACACAATTATATACCAGCCACTGAAAACGCGACATGTCAACAGAAGCTACTGGATTTACGTGGTAAGATAGCCCAAATCAATAATGATAATTCTCGTGCTATTTCGTTGCGATTAGATTACCTTTACAATCGCGTTTTACGTTTAAATTCAGTTCAACCTTGTCCAAACCTATTAGCTCTTATAGCTGATTTGCGAACACAGCTCGACAACTTTTCGCGATTACAAGCTCCTTTGGCTGAAGCCGATCTTATTTCTTTCAATAATCAATACGTATCCTTACCAAATTCTACACCACCGACCCCAGTAGAACATCAAACTTTGATTGACACCCCAAATTATTCTTCTTACGGTTTTTCACAACCTTTAAATGCACCATCACAACATCTATCTCTACGACAACCTATTTTTAATTTGACTGTTCCATCTCCAGTCGTTTCACCGTTAACAAATAATTTACAACCTACTTATTCTTCAGTTCCTGACGTCTATAAATGGAATTTAAAATTCGATGGTACCGGCAGTGTCAACTCTTTTTTAGAACGTGTAACTGAACTAGCTACTTCTCGAGGTGTTTCTTTAGCTAATTTACCTAAACATGCTAGCGAACTATTTACTGGACCTGCTTTAATTTGGTTTCGTGCAACTCGAGATGATATTCAATCATGGGATGATTTATGTTATCGCTTAAGACAAGCTTTTCTTCCATCAGATTATGAATTCGAACTTTGGCAAGAAATACAATCTCGTACTCAGGGTATTGATGAAAAAACCGAACTTTTTGTTGCTGTTTTGAAATCGTTGTGTAGCCGCTTACAAATTAAACCAGATGCAAAATCTTTTCTAACTTTGGTTTTACGAAATTTACAGCCTCGCTTTCAGCAGGATATCGCCGTTTTACAATCTCCTACCATCGAACATCTTATTAGTGTTTGTAAACTCAAAGAAAACACAGATCATAGGGTTGAAAAGTTTAAACCACCACCTTCTCGTACAAATAAATTACTAGAGCCCGAGTTAGCTTACCAACGTTCCGTTGCATCTTCTTCTCGTGTGAATACTGTGCACACGACACCTTCTAAAAATCAAAATACTCGTAAGTGTTTTAATTGTGGTGATCCAAATCATTTAGCGCCTCAATGCCCAAAGCCTCATAATAAGCATTGTTATAGTTGCGGTTATAAAAATGTCACTCGTTTTACATGCCCACATTGTTCAAAAAAAAGAATAGGATCGCGTTGTTTCAGTCGCCGACGCACACGATCTTTTATTAAGACTGACCGTTCAGCTTGGAATGACTGGCTGGAAACTGTAGCTAAATTCTGTAAAAGTCCTATCATTTCGCCTATTATTCATCATCCTAATTTAGACTCGCGACCTTTTGTTAAAATTCTTTTCGGAAAAACTCCTGTTGTCGCTCTATTAGATTCGGGTGCTAACGTTTCTGTACTAGGAAATAAAGGCATTTCTTTACTTTCTGCTAATAATATACCCCTTTTACCTTCTAAAGAACCTACTGTAACTACTGCAGATGGTGCTTCTCAACAAGTCAATGGAAAAGTTACCGTTCCTATCACTGCAGATTCAGTCACTCATTATATAGACTTTTTAATAGTTCCTGCTCTTGAACAATCTGTCATATTAGGTACCGATTTCTGGCAAACTTTCAATATTCATGTCAATTTCAAAGATAATTTATGGAATTCTAGGCCGACTATAAATGCTTTTAGTTCACTACATGATTCTACCGAATTAACTACTTCTCAAACTGCTGCTCTACAAGTAGTCATAGATTCTTTCAAAGAACTTGGCTCAAAACCTCTTGGACGCACTCATTGTCTTACGTATTCAATTGATACTGGCGATGCCACTCCTATTAAACAACGATATCATTCTGTCTCTCCAGCTATGTTGTCCATCTTGCATCAAGAATTAGATAAAATGCTTGCACTCGGTGTAGTACGTCCTTCAAAAAGTGCTTGGTCGTCCCCCGTTCTAATCGTGAAGAAAAAATCCGGAGAGCCCCGTTTTTGTTTTGATGGCCGTAAACTTAATTCAGTTACCAAAAAGGATGCTTATCCTTTGCCTTTAGTCAATGACATCTTGGATCGATTACGCGATGCTAACTATTTGTCTTCAATTGATTTAAAAAGCGCTTTCTGGCAAATTCCACTTGATGACGCTTCTTGTGAAAAAACCGCCTTCACCGTGCCAAATCGAGGTTTATTTGAGTTCACGCGAACCGCTTTCGGTCTTACAAATGCTCCTCAAGCCTTGCAAAGATTAATGGATGCCGTTCTTGGTCCACTTTTACATAAGTCTGTTTTCGTTTACTTGGACGACATTATAATTTGTACTTCCACCTTCGAAGAACACTTGTCAGTACTCTTTGACATTCTTAATCGACTTAAAAATGCAGGTCTTACTATCAACTTTGGAAAATGTGAATTTTGTAAACCCTCTTTAAATTATCTTGGCTTCGTAGTTGACAAACAAGGATTACGTACCGACCCAGACAAGGTTGCCGCCATTAATAACTACCCTTTACCACGAACAGTTACGGAAATTAAACGATTTTTAGGTTTAGCTTCCTGGTATCGGCGTTTTGTACCTCAATTTTCATGTCTTTCAGCCCCTATCACTGCTTTAACTAAAGGAAAACGCAAATCTAATATTGTTACTTGGGATCAAGAAGCTCTTCAAGCTTTTGATAAATTAAAATCTTCACTCACTTCTTCACCTGTTTTGGCAAGTCCAGATTTTACGAAACCATTTACCATTCAAACTGATGCTTCAAATTACGGCATAGCCGCTGTATTATCTCAAGATTCCTCTGGCGAAGAACATGCCATTGCTTATGCAAGTCGTACTCTTACGCGCACTGAACGTAATTACTCAGTTACTGAACGCGAATGTTTAGCCGTTCTTTTCGCTATTACCAAATTTCGTCCTTATGTCGAAGGTACTTCTTTTACTGTTATTACTGACCATCATTCACTATTATGGCTTATGAGAATGCAGGATCCCACAGGTAAACTTGCTCGTTGGGCTGTTAAGCTTCAACAGTTTGATTTTCAACTTTTACATAGACCTGGAAAACTAAATACTGTCCCAGATGCTCTTTCACGTGCCCCATTAACAATTTCAACTTTATTTGTACCAGCCGATAACTCAGATCCATGGTATATAAATCTTCGTACTTCAATTCTTGCTTCTCCTTCTGATTATCCAGGATGGCGTGTAGAGGACCAGACAATTTATAAACTTGTTCCGCAGAACCGTGCTGTTAATTTATCTCCATGGAAAATAGTCGTTCCCTCAGATCTAAGGGATGAAATTCTCAAAGAAGCTCACTCTGCTACTACTTCTGGTCATTTTGGCGTATTTAAAACCCTTCGTCGTCTTTCCGAAACATACTATTGGCCCGGTATGAGACGTTCCGTACACCGATTTGTAACGCAATGTAAAATTTGTTTATCTCAAAAACCTTCTCAATTACCTTCTTTAGGCCATATGGGAGAGCCTAAGAAAATTAACTATCCTTGGCAGGCCATCGCCATTGATCATCACATGGGAATATGCATTTATTAGTAGTATCAGATTGGTTTTCAAAATTTCCTTTATTATTTCCACTTCGTCAAGCTACTTCTAAAAGTATTACTACTATTCTAGAACGTGATGTCTTTCTTCTCTTTGGAGTCCCTCAAATTGTAATTTGTGATAATGGTACTCAGTTCAATTGTGACGAGTTTCGTCGTTTGCTGAAAAAATATCAAGTTCCAAAACTTTGGTACAATGCTAAATACCACCCGCAAGTAAATTTTGTAGAACGCACCAATAGAATCATTAAAACCGCTATTCGATCCTTTATTAAAGACAACCACCGCGCTTGGGATGTAAATTTACCCCAAATTGGTCAAGCAATACGTACTTCTGTTCACGAAGTTACTGGTTTTACTCCAGCATATCTTAACTTTGGCCGTCACGTACCCTTATCCGGAACTTTTTACTCCACTCCACCTGATACCATTTTATCTGATACTCCAGCTACTTATGCTAATTCATTTAAAGAATTGCATACTAATTTCCAACTAGTTCAGAAGAAAATTATATCTTCATATGACCGCTCCGCTAAACGTTATAACCTTCGTAGACGTTCTTTAGAATTCTTTGTAGGTGATTCAGTTTGGAAACGTAATTACGTACTTTCTGATGCTACCAAACATTTCTCTGCCTCTTTAGCTCCTAAATACATTCCTTGTGTAATACACAAAAAACTTTCTAAATTAGTTTATCAACTTCACGACCTAAATGGCCGCGACTTAGGACGTTGGCACATCAAAGACCTAAAGCCTCATCCTTCTGATGATGATAATTCTTCAAATCAATAGTTTTGTTACAAAATATTTTACATTTTCTTAAAATTCTTTTTACACATATTTCGTTACGTCCCAAATCGACCCCTACTTATAATTTGCTACCTCCTATTTCGTCCCTATTCTTAGAAATTTTTCTTTTCAAGAAAAATTCCTTTTTCGTGGAGGGGCAGTGTTACAAAATTTCGCCTGACGTCTTTTTTTGTACAATTGTTTTCCTAGTGCATACTCATGTCGCCATCTATGTAGCAGATACGCACTTATTTTGTAAATAGTACGTTCATATGACACGGGATTAAAGCGCTCTTTTTGGGAGTCGACGCGTCTGTTTCTTCCTCGGTCTCTTGCTTCCGAGCGGTTGTTGCAGACGTTTGTTTTTGGATAGTCTTGTGATTTTTCTTGTTATTCTAAATTTGGTGATTATTTTATTTAATTAAAATCAGTGTTATGATTTTGTAAGTATTTCGTTTATCATTTTGTTCACGTATTCCAAATTTAGTATTATTTTTCGAGTGATTTCGTTTGAGGCGACCCGCGTGGTTAACCTTTTGTTCTCCAAATTTATTTCTTTCATCCTTAATTATTTGTTAGTTTTTTGTGTTCAGCACCTTTTTACTACCTTGAAACTTTTATACCAAATTGATATTTTTGTTCTAAATTTATTTTTTTTCTAAATTTTACAATAGCGTATGCAATAGCCGTTCCGGTCGTAGGAGCTGGTCTTCTCCTCTTTAGGAGGTTATTATTGTTTGTTGTCCTTCCTCGGGAAGATTCGTTTAACTATTTCTGATGTTTTGTATTCAGATTAGTTTTGATAATTATTACTATTGATAGTGTTTCGTACACATGTCTAGTTGCTACCTGCCCTAGTTTACCATAATTTTCCGTCTACAAGAGTAGACATTCCTTCTTTGTAATTTACCGGTTTTCTTGTATTTCTGTTTTAAATTTTTTTTACTACCAAACGCGATCAGGCGGATATCGATTCGGTGATACGCGATTTTTTTATATAAACACTCGAAGTAATAAAACCTACGAGATTTGTGGCTATCTTCGTTCCTCCCTTTACCTTTCCTCACCTAAGTATGTGTGCTGTATGAATGATTAGTGAAAGTGGTTGATAATAAATAATTTAACTATATTTTGGATCCAACGCGTTGCGGATTTGTCATTCAACAACTCGTAGTTTAGTTTCTCACGTTGTTTTTGTAGTTTTTTGTTTCCAAAGCTTAAAATATTTTGTTGTGGGCTTTAGTTCCCGTTTTTAAGCTGGAAAATCCTACGAGTTTATGAAGATTGATCCAATTTTTTTAGTAACGAACCACGTTCGTAAATTTATCGACTCGACGCTAATAAATCCTTTTTCTTGTCCTGCTAGACTTTGTATTTTCTGTGTTGTTCTTCTCTTTAATGCTCAGCGTAGATTTTTTTACTTTGTAAATTTTTAGTGCACTATTTAAAATCAGACAAATAAATAACCTACTGATTATTTTATTTAACCTTTACTAAATTTACAGTTTATTCATTTTTTTAATTGAATCTAAATTTATTCATTCAAGTTTAACGCTTCACGTTTGAAGAGAGCTCTCAATTTTTTTGTAGGAACCTCCTGTTTCAGTTGAATTGGATACTGGTTGGGTTGTTTGTTTTCAGTGTAAACTGCTAGGAATCTTAGGGACCTGTGGCCACTTGAGACTAGTTTTTGACCAACTTCAAGTTAAGAAAAAACACCAACACGTCTACGACTTAAAGAAGAACATTAATATCTCCCGAAGTTGACGACCAAGCGCACGGCCAACCTTAACACCTTCAAGGACCGTTGGGTATTTATCAAAGCCCTATAAGACGCAAGATCAACTTTACTTAATTCAGGGAACGTTCTTGTCTGACGTTGTTTTTGTGGCTACCAATTCGACATCTATCTCCTCTGCCGATACTAGTCTTGAGTTCCGCCTGAAGAGGATATTTAGCTAGTTTTTGGTAACGTAATTTTGAACGTCTGTGACGTGCTCTCCAGTTCCCTTTTGGCTGTTGCAGTGAGATTTTGTTTTTGTATAATAGCTTCAATCATTTTCGTAAGTTACAAATTTTTTGAATTATAATTTTTGGAATTCTTTGCTTTAATTTAATAATAATTTCATTTATAATTGATTTCGACGTCTATGCTTTATTTCTTTTTTGCTGTCGCTATTGTCTCCCAGAATAGTACCTTTTTCTCCTTTGATCATTTCCTGGGAGTGGCGCCCATTTCCTATTTTTCAGGTAAAATATTTCTGGTGCCCTTATTAATAGCTAGCCTGGGTCTTCACTTTCAAGGTAGGATATTCCATTACTTAAATTTAGTGTCAATCAGCAGTACATTAAGTTTTTGCCACCAAATAGTGAAGAAACATTACCTTTTTTAATTTCCTACTGCCACCTTGGAAATAGGAAAAAGGTACAATTTTTTGCAATAAATCTTTCATTTAATACCCGTATCATGATGGTGGATCAGAAAATTTGGTCCGCCATCTTAGGGTATCCATCATATTGAATTTAGTGTGACGGTATTTTACTTTTTGTATTCTTCTTAGCAGAACCTTCCATTTGATACCCATATCATGTGGATGCATAAAAGATAACTGGTTTGCCATTTTTGGGAGTCCGTCTTATTGGAATTAGAATGGCATCACTTAGTTACCATGTATTGTCATCCAATATAATAAAAATGAATTGCTGTTCGTTAGTCTCGCAAAAACGGCTTGACCGATTTGAATATTTTTTCCTTTGTTATGTTCGTTCTTATACAAAGATGGTCTGACTGAAAAATAATCAACATACAATTAGTAGTGCACGAGCCGTATTTGTTCGTTCGCGCACCGTTCATCCAAGGATTAGTTCAAAACAAACTGTAGCTATTGGTGGCACTATCGTGAAGATCTTCATTATAGTACCATCAACATATAATGAATGGCGCAAGAGGCGTATTCGTTAGTACATCGTTTATCCGATTGAGTTGAAACTTACTAAAGTTGTACTTTCGTGAAGATTTCTACTGTAGTGTTATCAACGTGGGGCATGAGCCGTATTCATTCGTTGACGCATCGTTTATTCGATCGAAATTAAACTTATTACAGTTGTTGTTGGCTCTTTTGTGGAGGTTCTTAATATTATACCATTAACATGTCCTAAGTGGCACACGAGCCGTATTTGTCCGTTCATCTGATTGAATAAGAACTTCAAATAATTGTTGTTGGCACTTGCATGAAGATTTTGACACAGTACAACTTACGTGAAATAGGTAGTGCACGAGCAATATTTGTCCGTTCGAGCATCGTTCATCCGATTGAATTAAAACTTTCTATGGATGTTGTTGGCGCTTACGTGGAAGTACTTGCAAGTATCTTATATTCATATCAATATTATAAAGAGAAAAGATTTGTATTTTTGTTTGTAATGAATGAACTCGAAAACCGCTGGACCGATTTTAAAAGTTATTTCACCAGTAGAGTCATCACTATGTGACATGAGCTATGATTTCCTTTAAAAAAGGATACACTACGGAAACCCCAATGGTGTAACCCAAGATGTTATAAAATGACCAATAGAATTCCATACATTGCGTGCGATGCAATATAATCTTCTATCTCCCGTGATTTATTTCATTAAATACTGATGACGCTATCTATACGCCTATTGCGTATCCTCAGTGGCTCCGCTCTATCAGTTTTTTAAAATATATGAGGCGTGCCGTCAAAAACGTCAAACTGTCAGACGTCATTTGTGTATGTCATATTATTCGATAATCATGAGTATAAATCATTCACTTGGAATTGTTGTATTGTTGGATGTACTAATATTAGAGCAAACTGCCCCGAACTATATTTTTATAGGTCTCTGGGAAGAGGTTATGAAGCGAAACAAATATGGATAACAACAGTTAAACGAGTGTAATTTCATGCAATAATCTATAAAAATGTATTAGATATCATTCAATTCTCAGTATCAATCGTCTTTATTCATATTTGAATATTATAATTGTGAAGAAACTCAATAAACACCACTGAGATAAATTTCTTAATCGACTGGCCAGTCACACAAATTCGTCTTAGAACTCTTTACTGAAGGCACCAAATTTTTGCTCTATATTCTTCAAAATTTATGAGTTGTTTTAAAAATACACAATATTAGAAAATATTTTTTCCTCAAGGATTCCGCTCAAATTAGGTATAGCACATTATAAATCTAACTGTAATTGATAACCTTCGTATGAGTCACATAAACAATAAAAATTAGTGATGACTATTGTTGATTTGCTTCTTTTAGAATATTTTTGTCTACAAATGTCGTCATAAATTAAATACAATATTATGATCAGGAGTAGAGATGGAAGTCATGGGTCTTATTTTGATTTCAAAGCACATTGACATATTTCAAAACATTGACAGGTGACATCACACCCCGAAGTTGTGATTATTGAATAACATGCGGCGCTTTTCGTCGAAATTTAAAGATACGCAACAGGCTCATACATAGATCTACGCACTTATCAACAAATTTTGACAATTGAGGTTATGTTTCTATTGTGATATTCGAGCAAGAGATTATCTTGTACTATTTAACTATGTGTCTGTTCACCTACACATACTGTGACGTCACTTGACCAAGAAGTCGCAAGTGATTTGGCGTAAAATATAAAATGCAGCTACTTGCATCATCACACTCGGGTGCTACAGGTTACCTACCTATACACCTTGAATATGTAACAATGGCACGAAACTCTGATCGGCAGTAAGGCGGTGTTATACCACGGCTCGATGATACCGATTAGGAAGGCCTAGGCCAAACAAAGGCTGTTGCGCCAGTGATGATGATTGAACTATGATTTAAAGATTCGAACAAATAATAATAAATATCCACCCATGCGAAGCCGGCACGGGCTGCTAGTCCAAAATAAAAGTGTGTGCAAAATTTTAGCTTTATCGGTTGGAGATGACTGTTTTAAAATTCAGGCACGAAATTTGCCCCATACCAACAAGCCAAGTTGAATGAAAGCTTGTAAAATATTGAATAATCAGACAATATTATTGATTCTGATGAATACCATGGACGATGTTATAGCAATTTTATATCTTTGATATCTTAATATCGTAATACATGAACAACTTGTTCTATTTTTGATTTTAATTTTGTTTGGTTTGCATCATTGGTTGCTGGCATTATAGTTCAAGGTGTATATTGAATAAAAAATAGTTTTAGTAAACAACAATACACCGAAAGACAACTCCAACAATGATGGGAATAATGATATCAATGAAAGTAGTGACGAGTACGATGATCTTGAAGATACTTTATTTCATTGTGTCACCATAATAGGGTGTGAATGATTAATCAAAATTTGTATGTGATTTTGAACATATTGTGACGTGCGAGAGTGAGGGGGGAGCTCGTAAAGACGACGTAGTATGGGGAGGACTGGGAGGAGCTTCTTGTCGCCTCTTACGCCGCGCCACGTCGCAGCACATCACTCCTCCCATTGGAAGCCTCTAGTGATTCCTAGAAATGGAAAGAGTCGCGAAAATCGAAAGTTCGAGAAGGACAGTGTTTCTCTATATAAGGCCAAGCCAAAGACGTGTAGGACAGTACAGTAATAAGAGTATTAGTGTGAAATAAATAATGAAGTGACAAGTAAAGTGGACAGTGCATATAAATAGTGAAATATTAATATCTGTGACCTTGTTTAAATTAGAATTAAGTGATTAATATATAAATATAGTGTTTTCAGTGACATAAGAAGAATAAAACTTTTATTTCATCTAGATTATTAAATAGTGACTTTTATTTAATTACGATCTGATTTCGTCAAGCAATAAACATTACAGTGGTGTCAGGTGTGGGGTTGTCATAAACAATTTAGTATTTTGTTTATTGCTGTTTTGTAAAATTGGATAATGGCGTCTACGAAGCTGTTGAAAGATTTGAAGGTCGCAGAGTTGAAATATCAATTGGAAGAGCGGGATTTGAAAACCAGTGGCCGCAAACAAGTTTTAATAGAACGACTGCGAGACGCTTTGACTAAAGACGGTGAGGATCCTGATACATATTTGTTTGAGGTTCAACTTTCTTTAACCGATTTCGCTATAAATTTAGAGTCAAAATTAAAAGAAAATTCTACAAGTTTAAAAGAAGATTTAGAATCAAAATTAAAAGAAAATTCTATGAATGTGGAATCAAAATTAAAAGAAAACTGTACAAATTTAGAATCAAAGTTAAAAGAAAATTCTACATTATAAGAAGCAAAATTAGAAGAAAAATTTCTAGAGAGCTCCAAAATTGTAAATGAAAAATTAGGCAAGTTAGAAGAAAATTCTAGAAACTTGAGAGAAGAACTGCATTTGAAGACCATTTGAAGAATCTGGAGCAGGTATTTGAACAACTAAAGAAAGCTGTGGTGGAACTACAACGACTTGACATTGACATTGACCTGATTTCTACTGTCAATGTGCCACACAAATAGGACATTTTTCCAGATAATATTTGTAATAGGGACATGATAGGGACTAGGTAAGGCTATCCTTCTATTGAAATAAAATCTATAATAGATATAAACTTGAGACATGTCCAATTTGCATGGAAAATTGACAGTAGAAATCAAGTCAATGTCAATGTCAAGTTGTTGTAGTACCAGCTCTGGTTTCAAACTTAGTCCAAAGAAATGCCACTTATTTCAAGAACGGGTGAACTATTTGGGACATGTGGTCTCCGAAGAAGGCGTTGCAGTTGATGCAGAAAAGATTAGGACAATTCAAGAATGGCCGGTACCTGCGGATGAACATCAGCTGCGCAGTTTCCTCGGGCTCTGTACCTATTACAGAAGATTTGTTTATGGATTCGCCAATATCGCCAAACCATTGACCAGACTGACGGAAAATAATCGCAGATACAGCTGGGATGAAGACTGCCAGGTCGCTTTCGAGCGACTGAAACTACTCCTAGTCCAAGCACCAATCCTGAGCTACCCGAAGACGGAAGGACGTTTTGTTCTGGACACAGATGCCAGCGACGTCGGTATTGGGGGCGTCCTGTCCCAATTGCAGGAGGGTCAAGAAAGAGTTATCGGGTACTTCAGTAAGGTTTTGTCAAAGCCAGAAAAGAACTACTGCGTCACAAGACGGGAACTGCTGGCAGTAGTGAAGTCCATCGAGCATTTCTACAAATATTTGTATGGTAGGAATTTTCTGTTAAGAACTGACCACGCTGCTCTGAGATGACTACTACAATTTAAGAATCCTGAGGGTCAGGTCGCTCGATGGATCGAAAGAATACGACTTCAACATAGAACATCGAGCCGGTACAGCACATAAGAATGCTGATGCTTTATCAAGACGACCATGTCCAAAAGATTGTCATCATTGCTCTAAGATTGAAGCGAAGGCGTTCAGAACAACTGTCATTGACGATGCTTGGAAACCACAAGAAATAGAAAAGGACATAAATGGCGACTCAGAGTTGCAAATTATTCAAGAATGGAAGAAGAAAGGAACAAGACCGACATAGCAAGAGGTGGCACCATACTCCCCGACAGTCAAATCGTACTGGGCGCAATGGGATTCCATAATCCTGGATGAAGGCGTCTTGAAGCGTGTCCTGAAGGATCCGGATGAAACCAAGAGTAGAGAACAGCTGATCGTTCCTAGAGGTCGGGTTCCGGAAGTCTTGAGACATCTCCATGATGGAGTGAGTGGAGGACACCTTGGGGTAACTAAGACTCTGCAGAGAGTTCGTGAGCGTTTTTATTGGCTAAACTGCAAAGAAGACGTTAGGGAATGGTGCAGGAAATGCACTACGTGCGCTTCAAACAGCGGACCGCAGAAACGACCAAGAGCTCCGATGCGACAGTATAATGTCGGTAGTCCATTCGAGAGGATAGCCATCGACGTAGCAGGGCCATTTCCCGAATCAGACGTCGGAAATAAATACATTGTTGTCGTCATGGACTACTTTAGTAAATGGGCGGAAGCGTATGCCTTTCCTAATCAAGAGGCCGCTACTATTGCAGACGTCCTAGTGAAGAACTGGATCTGTCGTTTTGGCGTTCCCTTGAAACTTCATTCTGATCAGGGAAGAAACTTTGAATCTACACTTTTCCAAGGGATATGCGAAGTACTGAATATTCGTAAAACCAGAACCACTGCATTACATCCGCAGTCTGATGGAATGGTGGAACGGATGAATGAGACCATCAACAGACACCTGGCCTAAGTTGTCTCTAGTCACCAGAGAGACTGGGACAAATATCTCCATCTGTTCCTTCTGGCCTACCGCTCATCGGTACACGAAACAACTGGACAGACTCCAGCAAGAATTATTTTTGGACGGGAACTTCGGCTACCATGCGACCTAAAGTTCGGCCGCAAACCTGGAGAAGACTTGGCTGGTGAAGATTATGTCATCAATTTAAGGTGTCAGATGGACGATATCCACTTCCGAGTCTGTATAAACATCCAGAATGCCAGCGACCGGATGAAAGAGACCTATGACGTCAAGGCACGAGACGGGGGTTTTCAACTAGGAGACTCTGCAAATCAAGAGTGGTGCACTTCAATCGGCTAGCTCCATTTGCAGGAGACAATAATGAAGATCCCAACGACGCACGTGCTCGTAAGATCCATGCGCAGGAAGATTCATTTGAGGAGTTCATGAAGACTTTTTCAAGTGGACGTCGGGCTCGATTCGAAATAACTACCGAAGTGCAGCAGGATCTATTCAGAGTCCCGGCCGACTCCTTCTTGGTCCATTGTGTATCAGGAGATTTGTCCCGAGGAATAGCAGCAGTTTTCAAGAAGAAGTTTGGCAGACCAGAACACCAGAAGCCTACAGTAGGGAAGACCATCTGTCAATCTGTCTGGGACAATACGACAACCAAGGAACGCTATATTTACCACATGGTGACGAAAGATAAATTTCATCATAAACCAACCTACCGTTCCATGTGGGAAACGCTGCAAGACATGCGAGGCCATTTAATGCAGAACGACATCCTGAAACTGGCAATACCAAAATTGGGCTGCGGTCTGGATGGATTAGATTGGAAGATCGTTCGAAATATGATAGAGGTAACATCTCAGAACAGCGGAATTCAAATATTGGTCTGCTGTTTCCACCCAGCAGGCCCGATCGAACCAAAAACTGCTACTTCTACCAAACTACTGGTTGCACCGAGGGTGGCGAGTGTCGATTCCGGCATAGACATGAAGAGGGCAGTGTGACGTGCGAGAGTGAGGGAGGAGCTCGTAAAGACGACGTAGTATGGGGAGGACTGGGAGGAGCTTCTTGTCGCCTCTTACGCCGCGCCACGTCGCAGCACATCACTCCTCCCATTGGAAGCCTCTAGTGATTCCTTGAAATGGAAAGAGTCGCGAAAATCGAAAGTTTGAGAAGGACAGTGTTTCTCTATATAAGGCCAAGCCAAAGACGTGTAGGACAGTACAGTAATAAGAGTATTACTGTGAAATGAATAATGAAGTGACAAGTAACGTGAACAGTGCATATAAATAGTGAAATATAAATATCTGTGACCTTGATTAAATTAGAATTAAGTGATTAATATATAAATATAGTGTTATTAGTGACATAAGAAGAATAAAACTTTTATTTCATCTAGATTATTAAATAGTGACTTTTATTTAATTACGATCTGATTTCGTCAAGCAATAAACATTACAATATCTACAATAAGAAATTAAATTTTGCAAAAATAACTTGTTTTTCATCTAATTTTAGTCATTCTACTGTACTTTGAGATGAAAAACCTAGTTTAAATATTCTTCTGTCTCTCCCCTGACGTTCCTTAGCGCAGCCGACTTACAATTGATCGCGTTTTTATAAATCACTTTATGTCTCTCAGGCTTTGATCTGTCTGGTTCCTTATTGAAGAGCTGAATTCTTGTTTGGCAAATTAGTTTCAAATTCTTTGATAGCATAACTATATTATATTGCAATTTCAACTGATCTAAAATGATTTTAAATTTTTGAATTTGTACCAATACAAATGAAATATGCACAGGTTATAGCAACTGCTTTCATCAGCTAGATGTACCGCATTCCTACCAAGCTTCAATAAGAAGAGGAATATCAAAAGACCAGTCGACCTGATATTCTTTCTAGAAAACGTTGCCAGCTCTCATACTGATTGTATTCAACAAGCATATTTCACAATTAATTTCGAATAACACTGTCATACTCATTTCTCAGATCGAAGAAGCCACAGCACACCTTTATACTTTTTTCAAGTGACTATACATCGGTCAAATGAAGGAAAAAAAATGATTAATACATCCTATTACGGGCAGACATCTTTCTTGCACATCACTTATTTTTGATACTGATAATGCTTACACCTTATAAATTGCCCTACCACACTCAGCAAACTTATTGCTCGAAAATTGGAATATTCGCTCCAACTGCTCTTGTCTTGATTAGAGAACAAATAGCAGCTTTTTTCAATCATTAGGAGCCACACAACATCACAAATGAAGTCTAAGCAAATAGTCTTTCCGTTGGAACTCCTCTATACCTGGCGCCTTTTCTTTCTTTGAAGGCCTAGTACAGAAGCTTTTCATCTTGAAATTATGGAAAACAAATAAGGCTTTCTCCATATTTCAAGTCATGTAGATATTTTGGAAGATGTAAATCTTCATGGGATGGACCGTTGTGAACAACTCGAGAAGTACGAGTATAATATTCAATTTTCACAGAAATCAAGAGTCGATGAGTGCCATGATGTACTAGTAGCACTATGTCGAGAAGTTAATAGAAAGAATTTTGTATTTTTGCGACTTTACATTGCAGAGTAGAATAGAGAAGACAGTGGCGTCGAGGCCTAAAAAATTCAAAGTCTCTACTCTTATTCTGCCGATGTGCATATTCTTCCTGTTGTGTTAATACAAGTATAATAAATCGAAGAACTCACAAGGTCTTAGAATATTCAAAAACGATGTAAAATCGCTCAAACTTAAAGCGTTGCCTTGAAATATACTGTTGAAATTACGCACCATTGGTGCTACCCCTAACTAGACTTGAGTATTACGCATTGTAATCTAATATACCCCTTTCACTATAATGCTTCAATGCAATTCCAACTCTATCAGTTCTCTTCCCAATGCTAAAAGATTTTTTTTCCTGGAAGGTTATGGTTTTAGTTATTAATTTTAGTAAAATCGGTACTCCAGAATTCTAGATCCAAACTAAATGATATTTTTCATACGTATATTTCTTGTTCAAAAATATCATCCACTTCAATATCTAACCTATATTAACGTTCGATGGAGTATGCAGAAATTCAAGCAAAATTCCCGAAACCTTCGCAAGTTCAAAAACTTTTGATCAAAATGAAAATGAAGTGAGAAAAGATAAATACACGACTATTTCCTTCTCTTTATTTATAGAACTAATTTAATGTTCAAATATTCCAAGTCCCATTTAATGTAAACATGCCAAATTTGCTTTGGAAATTAACAAATTTGTCTGAAATTATTCACGGCCAATTATCCACCTATCCTACCTTCAGCCTTATTATCCTTAGTTAAATTTATTCAATTAAATTTAACTGAGAATCCTACTTTCTACGGTTGATAATTTTTGAGGCAGATAAATTTCACGTTGTCAAATTTGAATTAAGTATACTATCAATTCCAGAGGTATGTATTTGCTTTCAGTACAACTTGAAATGTGTAAACAACAGTATTTGTTCACAAACAACGCCATTATTCATTATTATTGATTTTTGCATCCTACTTAATTGACTAGTGGCATAGGTAGTAGTCACTAATTCTAGGATCGATAATAACTATCTTCTTACTTTTTAAAGCTAACGTACTCAAAGATAAGAAAAGAATAGATAAAAACGATAAGTGAAAGTAGGTCAATAATTTAAAATATCGAAGTCAATTTCAGAAGGCATAAGGATCAATCAAAGACATTTGAAAATTGTCCTTTATTTCGTGGTCTTTTTTATTTGGACGTTTCAAGCGATAAAAATTTTCGTCCATCATCAGCTGATAATCAAAAAGTACAATGAAAAAAAATACGACAAAAACAGCATTACACACTTACCACTCTATCAGTAAAATATAGAATAATTGAGAAATTTTAAAACTTAAACATAACAGTGCATAGCACGTGTTGAAAGATCTCTCTACTATTAAAAGAAGAGTAGGTTCAAAAGTGTAAGATGCATTATACACGAAAAAAATGCAAACTATATGTTCTCAATTAATCACTTATGCTTATATCTATGTAAGTAAGTAAATTCGAAAAATAGTAATAAAAGCATAAACAGCGTATAATTTTCTAAATTATTTTCTAAACACGGATGATCACAGTATCGCTCATAGTTTCTTTTACTGAATGGCTATACTTTCTCCTGGCCCACGCTCTATGTATATCTAATACAACAATAGGTCATAATTCAAAAGTCTAACAGTTGATGCCTGGCAACCACCGAACATCTAGTAACCATAGGCTGTCAATCACGTCTGATGATTGAATATCGACTTGGTCAATACTAACTAGGATTACAGTTACAATGAACTATTGGCCAAATAGTGGATTCAAAAAATAATAATTATAACTAATTACTTAAAATATTTGACTTTTGTGACACTGCTGCCCCCTAATGGTTCGTCGTCCTTGGCGGACATATTTCCAAGGACGACTTTTGGTTTGCTGTTTCTGACAATCCGTATCAGGAATACAATGTCGTTTAGGCATTTTATGACCTTGTATGATCTCTTCCAGTCTCTCTGCAATTTGGGAAACTCTCTTCTTCTTCTCCTAGGGTTGTAGAACCACACCTTATTGCCTTGCTAGAGCCTGGAACCGTTTGCTCGCAGGCCATATCGGGCCTTGATTTTGTCGCTGGTAGCTTGTATGTTCTCCTGTGCAAACTAATGGTCGCTTTTTACAAGTTGTCCTGAAGATGGCTGATCCATTCCGGCAACTGTTGCTCGTTGTCTCCAGGTGGATGTTCAACAACCATATCCACCGGTAACCGCAGCTCTCGACCCATCATCAACTTGACTGGAGTATACTGGGTGGATTCAGTGACTGCCGACCCGTAGGCTAGTAGACACAGGTGAATCTTTTTATCCCAATCACCTTGGTGCTCGTTGACAAATTTTGACATATAATCCAGAATTGTTTTGTATATAATGTAGCTTTGTAGTTCTTGTCTTGCTGATACCCAAAATCCTCATTACGGATTGAAAAATTTCAGATTCAAAATTTCTGCCTTGATCGGAGTGTAATTCCAACGGCACCCCGAATCTTGAGATCACATTCTGAGTAATGGCTTTCGCAACTATTCCTTCCTGATTTCTTACTGGTAATACTTTCGGTCACTTGATGAAATGATCCATGACAACAACCAAGAGCTTGTTTCTCCGTTCAGTAATAGGTAAAGGTCCAAGATTGTCCACGGCAATTCTCTCAAACGAAGAGCCCACGTTATTTTCTGTAAGAGCAAACAGCGGCTTTGCAATCAATGAGAAGCTCTTAACAAATCGGCGATAATAACTGGCCAAACCCAGAAAGCTTTTCAGTTCGTGGATGTTGCCTGAGATCCTCCAAGTTTTTACAGCTTCCATTTCCTCTGGATCTATCTGTACTCCATCACTGGACAACACATGTCCCAGATATTTGACTATCTTCTGGAACAAGTGACATTTCTTCGGGTTTAATTTTAGGTTGGCTTCTTACAACCAGCGCAACACATGTCTCATTTGAGTCATCTCTTCTTCAAAACCTCTCTCATGAACTATCACATCATCCAGATAGAAAAGTGCATTTTTCCATGACAACCTTCATACGAGAATTGCGGAGTCCAAATAGCATGACTGTAAATTGTCATAGACCCGCACAGGACGTGAATGCTGTCTTTTCTTCATCCTTCTCGTTCATCTCAGTATTCACTCTGCACGTCCAAGGTAGAAAATCATTTTGGATTTCCAACAGCATCGAGGATGTCATAGATCCTTGGCAGGGGATATGAGTCTTCTTTGTTACTTCATTCAGTTTTCGGTAATCTTTACAAAACCAAGTAGAACCATCTTTTTTCTTTATCAAAACAATTATAGAAGCCCACGAACCTGTCGATGGTTCAATGACTCCTTTCTTCTGCATATCGATTATCAGTTCTTGAACATCTTCAATCCGGGATATAGGTATTCGCTTTGGGGGCTACTCTATCGATTTTATACTGAACTAGATGTGTGCGTTCAAAATCACTTGAATCCTTGGCAAAGATATTCTGATATTCCAGCAGCAAATCGCGTAATTTCTTTTTATGCTCCTTCGTCAAGTTAGCGCTGTTTCTGTTGAATGAATCTTGGCTTGTGTGACTTATGCCCGTAGTCGAAACTCAATCTCGTTCTTGAGTATTACTTGGTCGAGTCGAGGCGAAGTCACCATAGATACTTACTTGATAATCTATCCTATAGTCAATACTCCGTGAACTCTTGGCGAAGCTTGCGATTTCTTATTTTTGACATATATTTGATTGATATGTTCGACGTTCATGACAGCATTTGCGAAATATTCCTAGTTTGTCTACTGAATTTGATCTATTTCTGGACAATTTGATTGGTAAAGTAAGTTTCAGTAATTTGGCATATCTCTATGGCATATATCCATGTCAAAAATAACTGACACGAATACTTGAGCACGACTCAAGGTAGCCTTGTAGTAGACTCAAGTAAAGCCGGAGTCAAGCAAACGAGAATTATTACTCCGTAGCCAAATAGCGACTACTGGTAATATTCACATACTTGAGCAATTCTCAAGTCTGTGATCGAGCGAAGTATCGACTATAAGTACGAGTATTAGTTGCCTTTAAAATGGGTCCTTCTTGATAACTGTACCTTCCATCTTGCGAATCAATGTGACGTCCTTATGGTGTATCTTTTTTAATTCGAACCGAACATTTAGAATCCTGACCATCAGTTGTTAAGAGTTCTTGCTAGTATAACGGATTTACTCCAGCTCAATGTCCTGTCATGTTCAAAGACATACGTTGCACCTTTTGGAATGCTGTCTAGCTTGAATGAAACCACCTTTTCTGACTGAGAAGGTACCAAGAAATTCTTTGGAACAACAACATCCGTCACTTCCATCCTCATTTGTCGACAATGAAAAAGTACTCCTTCTTTATCACCAATTTGCAGGACATCACCGTTCAGATCCAAGACACAAACAAGATTTCGCAGAAACTCGACGCCCAAAATACAGTCATCCACAATTGTAGCCATGAATGCTTGATGCTTTCTCTCCAAATAACCAATTGTGAATTCAAGCTCCTTTACACTGAGTACTGGAATTCTGTTCCCATTTGCTGTCTTCAGTAAGATCCGTTGGTTCTGGACACGTTTTCTTGGGATACAGCCAGCCTCTGTCCCCTAAGACTGGCTAAATTCAGTTTTCCGCCGACGTGTTCGTGCGACAATCGACGATACGCTTGGCATGACAGTATGCGCGAATATGGCCCTCCTTATCACACTGCCAAAGTGCCAACATCTCATTCTCCTCCTCTGTCCAGATGAGGTCGCTAAAAATCGAGAAATAGATTGCTCCCGTTGGCAATTCTCTGAATTAGTCGTGGCCGCCTCAATTTCCAGGGCCTCTGTTAGCGCTACTCTCACCGTCTTTGGATTCGCTAACCGGACAACTCACCTAATTTGGTCGTCGCTGATGCCGTTCATGAATAGTCTTACTGCTACATATTCCTGCGTTGAGCCAGGACAATTTGCAAGAGCTTTCCTGGCCAGACTCTGCACAGCATAATATTGTAATGTAGTTAGATCTTCTTTGTGTAGTTGCGTACGATTTCGTAGCTGTCCATGTGGCGATTCTATGATGTGCTCCTCCCCGAATCGCAGCCTCAATTCAGACGTCAGTTGCCCATAATCCAGGCGCTTCTTGTTCGGTCAGTCCTGACAATACCGCTAATACTGTATCCCGGAGCATTCCAGCCAGTACAACAGGTCTCTGCTCTTTGCTTCATCCATTATTCTTCGAAATCAGATCAAATTGAGCGAAATATTCATCCCACGAAGTCTTGCCGTCGTACGGCTTGAAGTAGATGCTGGAGCACTTTCTGTGAGGGCTACGCCATCACTATTGAGACTGAAGCTCTGCATTCTCTCGGTGACAATAGAGTCTAATTTTGCCTCCAACTCAAGTTCAACTTGCTTCATTTGATTTGCACTTGCACGATATGACGCTTTACTCTCACAAGATCCTTATCTATCTTCTGAATCTCACTCGTCATACTTTTGTTCTGTTCTGTTGATTCCTTTACTGTCTCCATTTCTTCAGCTACTGTCGCTTTCACTGATTCAGCTACGGTCATCTTCATACTTTCCGTGGTTTTAGCCATCTTCCCTTCCATAGACTGCATCTGTTCCGCTATGACAGCTTTCATATTTTCTGTCGACGCCCTCTGTTCAGCTGCCGACGTCTTTATCAACTCCATCATCATTTTCAACTGATTTTGCATCTTGCTGATGGCCATACTTCTTGTTTAGGGCATTTACGACAGTCCCAACTCAAATTTCACAACATTGCACCCTAATCCACTCTCCGTCGCCCGGATCTAAAATTATTTCCAGTGAATTCCTCAGGATTCCACTTCTGACACCAATAATAATGTGAGCTAATGATTTAAAATATTTCACATTTATTGAGTCTGGCTAAATACGAAGTCTTGTTAACACGACGATTAAATTGGAAATTATCAATTATGACAGCAAGAAGTGGTCCCGGATTCTTAGTTCTATTATGCATATCAACTCAATAAAAAGAGCGTTACAGCATTTCAAATGTAAGGGTTTGATTATGATGGAAATCACATTTAGAAATTTGGATTCATAGTTTAAGATTCTCGTTCTCTTCTACTTTTTGAAATATGACCTAAAATTGACCTTTTGAATAGCCATGTTACATCGCCAGAATCCTTTCATTAGTACAAATAATTGAATGCCGTTATGATCTATTACTCCTATCATATAAATATAGATGCTCTCCCACCATTTTCTTGATTCTAAATCTCATCTCCGACAGTTGTCAATCTCAAACTTCTGACATGTTAACCAGTGTCCACGATTGACTGGATTTATAATTGAGAAAATCTAAATTTGTAAATTAAATCAATCATAAACCAGCCAGTTCATGATGGATTTAAAGTAGAAATTTACTTTTAGAAATTTAGAATCATATAGTTATAGATCCTCATTCTCGTTCATTTTTTGTAATATAACCTGAAATTTACCTCTTGAGTGGCAATTTATATCGCCAAAATTTTCATATTTGCACGAACAATTGAATCTCTGTTTGATTTATTAATTTTATCGTATAAATAACCGTGCTCTTCCACCATATTCATGATCCGAATATTTTTTGTGTCAGTCATCAATTTGAAATGTTTGAGATGTCAGCAAATGCTCATGATTAGCTGGATTTATAATTCAAAAAATCTAAATTTGAATCTATCATAAACCAGCCTTTGAGTGCTCTTGCATTTAACTGGCACTTTTTCCATGGATCCCACGTGTTCAGCCACACATATACAGCGATTGTACTGGCTAGTTTGCTAAATCTACGAAACCATGTCTAGAGCTCGTCGGAACTGAAGTTAAAAAAAACTATGACAGCGGCTCTCAAAATATGGGATCATTGTTAAAACTCTGCATATTCTCCTTTCTTGTAGTATCATTATACACAGAAATTCATATTATATTATGAGAATGTCGGAATTTCCCATTTCGGAAATACAAAATCACTTTTTGTTCAATAATTGACATCGGCCAGATTGGGAATTTTTTCATCAGTAATTATGAGTTTGGCACTGTTGATTTTCGTAAGGGAACAACTAGACCCTTAAGTGTATCTTGAAAAAAATTACAGCGAATTCGACTGAAAAACTATCGGAGGAGATAGCTCCACAAACTTTGGATAAGTGACTCAGAGAACGAGCGACATATATACCATATACCATTACAGGCTAAGATTATTTTTTCAGCTATGGTTGTCCGAAATCAATGTGCAGTTTTTTTTTATATCAGAATATGTGAACACTCATGCTCATCTGTCGACGAGATGATAATACTAAGATATGATTTTCGGTTTGATGAGTGTGCAAATTTCTCTAAATGAAAAGAATAGAGAGCTTTGTATGAATAATGGAATCAAGGCTGTGAATTAAGTCATACAAATGTGCTTCGATAAATGGGATTGACTTAGATTAATTCTCAAGTATGTAAATGTTGGTTTGAAACTATTATTAACCTAATTTGAAACGATGGCACTATCTTTATAAACACATGTATAATGAATGTTCAAGATGTGCCCTGGAACTGGGAACTTTGCATGTTTATAGTAATGAAAGTTGACAAGTTTTCGATAGAATATTCACTGATTGTGAGATATTAAGAAACTTCAACGCTTTCCATCAAATAATATTTACAAAAAAAATCATAGTCAACTCACATTACACTTCAATTATAGACATTATGTTTGACAATAATTCACTTCATTGTTCTTTCAGCCAATCATTTCCTTAATCACTTCAGAGCTATGCAGTAGTAATATTATATTGGATTTCAATAAAACGGAAAGAAAAGGTATCGCATTCAGCATTACCATATTCGACGTGATATGGAAAAGTACACGGACTCTTCAGAATTATTAATCTGTTTTCGGAAAATTACAGCAGTTGAAACAACAATATCTGCGATTGCAGATTTTAAATCTATTCAGAAATGATTGTGAATGGTTTACGGCTCAACTTCCAATTCGGAAATGTCCAAGTCCAGAGTTGTTGTGAGAGTAGCTCGACGTCTTTGATCAAGAAAAATTCTTCCCCACCATGTAGACATTAAAATCTCAGTTGGTCTTTTTATGTATAGGTATTTGCCTATTGCTCTGGTTGAGATCAAATTCTCAAATATTTCCAAGATACAAAGCAAAGCTAACTGCGCATCATGTAGCAAGTTTAGTGTTCACTCACATCCAACCTGAGAGGATTCGAGTTTCCTAGTAATTGAGGATTATATTTTGTACAACACAGTTGTACGTCATCATTAGTAATATGATATACTTACAGCTGAATATAAGAGCTATTGTAGTGTAGCAGCTTGTCAATCACGTTCGTAATTTTGATATGTCAGTGTTCGCATTTTTGAATGGCTAGTCCATTTGTTCAGATTTTGTTTGGCTCTTTGTAACTCCTATTGATGGAAAATAACTGATATTTATACAAAGGCAAAGCCATTTTTAACGAATGTATCAATTTTTGAACGGTAAATATAACAAGTAAGATAGGAAAACTATTAATACTATATTACTTATAATTTATGACATGTTTCACAAAGCATCTTTTTGGTAACAAATCTTTCGGTCACGAGCGTAGCAAATGTTCAGAGTAACACGTGTTAAAGAAGTTTTTAAAACAAAACGCATACTTAGGCAGCACAAATTATTTTGGAATAATTAAATGTGAGAAAATATATCTTATTTCCTCAATTTCTAGCCGCCCGCGCTGCTGTGGCGTATGTTGATTGTATGAATAAAAATCTTTTGTCGTGATAAGTTGATAATGAGCTCAAGTGAAAAATACTTGGGAGATTGTAATTCGTAATTCGAGAAGAAGCAGATTGAATGAATGCCGTTTTTCTTTTTACAGGTAAAGCTTGTACATTAATAGAAATTATAAATGTAATAAGAATAACTAAATTCAGACTATGGCCTGATTCTTGTACCGAATTGAATATAAATATATATCTCACGTAATTTGAAAACTAGCTACGCTCGTTTTGACAAATATTACGTTTCGTCAAACAATATGACACTTTTCATAACTAATTATGTAAATAACTATTTCATAGTCATTTTTTAGTACTCTATGAACAATTGAGCTACATAAATACATTTTTCTATACAGTTGTCATAAAGTGTACTTTACAAAACTGGTTTGGGTATTGTAAAGTGCCTCTATAGGCTATGTGCAAGGGGGCAGAGTTTGAACAAATATCGATGCGAGCGCTCACTGTGAGCACCATAGTAGCCATTGAACTCCATTTCTCAGAATACGTCAATGAGCTGTCATTGAGCATTGTAGTTTAAAAGTGAGAATAATTGCATATAAAACATGGGAAAACGTTTGTTCTGTTTCAGGCTGTTGTGTTAAGGATGATTCAAGTGAAATATAGTTTCATAGATTTCATGTACCCAGTTATAGCATAAAAAAACGAGTGAAGTGAATCAAAGCGGTAAATAGAGTATTGTCTGTCTTTCATTAATAATCTATATAACAAATATGTTTGTAATTCAATCGTGGAATTAGAAATATTCATCATCGATTTGAGATTCATGAATCTACCTCTATCTCTAAATTGTAACATGTTTCAGTGACAGAAGTCTGTCAGATACACTTCGCAATAATTTTGTTGTTAATATTGTCAGCAACATATTCTTCAACATGTTTGATATGGCAAAACAAATTTCACGCTTTTCTTCAATGTTTCCTCGGTAAAAGGGATACAATGTTTGATAAATATAAACCCGATCTGCAAGATAGTCGGCGTCATAATTTGAGGTTATCCTGTCAATTTAGACGAATTGAGACGTTTTCTCTATAATAGGTACGTTATAATTGAAGAAAAAAATACTCAAAATAAATAATTTCAACGTACCTTTTATGCTATGCAAGTAATATTATACGCACATAGCTGAATTAAATAATATTAGTAAATTAAAAAAATTATAGGTATGAAACAATGATAAAATGGAGTTCAATCGTTCTCCATTGCCCGCTAGAGGCGCTAGTAGACTTCATGCACGTAGCCTATATCTTTATAGACACCAAACCTTCGTGCACCAAACCTAATTTTGTATTAGGTTGGTAGCTACACTGCTAGGTGACATAACTGTTATTTTGAAGTAAATTCTCGAATTGTTCAGGTTTATATTTATTTATTCCTCAGAAGTAACATTCAAATTAACAAAATTTGAATAATATTTTTGATTTTTACAAATTTCTTATCTGTCAAGTCTCAGTGTTATCCAAAGTCAAATAAGAAATTAAACATCCTTCATCGTTTTCAAGCTATAAGCGAGTTGTCTCGGGATAATTTTCTTGAGCTTTCAAATGAACCGCAAAAATCTATGAAATTATCAGCATCGGCATCCTCACACTCACCCTCAATAGAAATATTCTCAATTGTATCAGTACTATAGTACTGTCTATAATAAAGGTCATGAAATCTCTTTTCTGAGGCTTCTATCATTTCTCAATCATATTTGTCAAGTTAAATGTATACATTTTGTGTCAGGGATCAAAAGTTAAAATAGCGCAGTGTATCCAAACGTACAAGTATAGATCAATTCAGTGCAGATCACAAACATTGTTGACGTATTCCAGAATTCGAGACCCTCGATCGAGATCGAGACTCTCAAGCCGAGATCGAGACGAGAACGAGAGTAACTCTTTCGAGACGAGAGTGACTTCAATATCGTTTCAAGAAATCGAATCGAGACGAGAAATGATGTATTCTCGTCTCGTTTCGTCTAGCGGCATCACTAGAGGGCTGGCATCATCTTTGGCTAAAATCGTGTTTTGTTCCGTGCCACACACTGTATTTTTTATAATACTTGCATTGAAACTTTCCATATTACAAATGTCATAACAAAGTAACTATTTTCTTTTGATTTTGCAGGTAACAAGGCGACAGTAGCTGCTTGTGCTTTATTAACTGAGATGTTGTGGTGTACTTAAAATTGTCGTGTCAATACTTTTTTTCTTGAAATCAATCGCCTTTTTAATTTAATTTACAGTTACGAATACAACAACTGCTAAATTAACCAAAGTTATATGATTTTCATTTGGAGATTGACAATGAACCAATGCGACCAGAGATAAAACGATGTAAGAAACAAATTCAGCGGGCAGCACAAGCTTGTTTCTCACCTAGGGCAGAAACAGGCTTGTTTCTTTCCGGCTATACTCGCATTTGTCTGAAATTGTCTTGTTTTGACTGGAAAAATGGGCGTTGAAACGCGTTGTTCCAATGCAGGTCCTTTGAAAAATTATTGCTGCTGTTCTGGGTGATAGTCGATGTAAAGTGGTAATGCAATGATCCTGCAACTTTAAGTAGAATGTAAAATTTGCAACTTTTCAGTTAGATTCTTGTATCGTAGTTCTTGCCATGAACATACCAGCCAAATTTTTTTTTGGTTCAACATATTCTATAATAGTTTTTTTTAATGTAAATAACTCTTCTGCAGTATCAACATGTGAGATACTTCCAGCATTTTCATCACAATCAATGCAGTATTAATGTACATTTAGAATAGCCGAGAAGTGAGTCTTCTGAGAAAAATAGTTCTAATAGTCCAAAAAATATGAGCAATAGCTCATTTGATTTGGAATAACATTTAAAAGAAGATAGTTTCAAAATATTTCCCGCCAACAAGAATTGAAATAAAACATGAATTAAAACAATAATATCTCAAACAGTAATATTTACATACACACCACCTGAAAGAAAACATCAAAAAGTACAAAAACATTGAAATGAAGTCCGAAATCAATCTACCTGGTTCATAACAGAACGTAGCGTTTATAACATTCTAAAACAATTGAGAAAAAAAGGGACAACGAATGCGTACCGCAAAACTATACAATTGAATAAACGAAATATGTGGTGAAGGCACGAGGTATCTAATTAAGCAAATCAGCACCAACAATAGTCCAAGTAGTGAAAAAATTAAAACCTGAACCACTCAGCTGGCGATGTCTCTGGAGATCCATCCTGATTGGCACCTCTGCCTGACGTCTGGATCTTAGACTACAGATCTAATTGTCCTTCAATTTCGATATTTTATTCATCCATCCTACCATCTTTCTACACAGGTACTTTCATAGCTGTGTGAGGACGAAGAACCTAAAATTTAAAATAAAGGCTGATTTATGATGAATATAATTCAGAAATTCACATTTAGAATTTTAGATTCATAGTCTTAGGTCCTAATTTTTTTTTAAATATATTTCAAAATGAATTCTTGAATAGCCATTTTACACCGCCAAAATTGTTTTATTGGCAGAAATGATTAGATTTAGAATTGATTTATTACTTTTATCATATAAATATGGTTGCCCTTTCACCATATTTATAATTTGAATATCTTTTCTGTGACAGTTGTCAATTTGGAATTTCTGACATGTCAACCAATGTCAACGATTTGCTGGATTCGATATTTAGAAAATCTAAATTTGTAAATTGAATCCATCATGAACCAGCCTTCAGTTTATTTCGATCCGCCACCTTGTAAGTAATGTTACATTATGAACCAGAACAAATACGAGTTTGAAATGGATTCTAACATATTTTGGTCGATAGAAAATTGTCAATATTAATATTCCAAGAACCCATTATCTCCAGTCTATTCGATAGTTTTTCATATACTTTATCTTAGATTATTGAAAGAGAAATGCGTGGCACTTGAACTTTGTAAGCCAAATTCAGATTTTTGTGATTTTATTTTGGTAATACTATATGCAATACCTGTCACCTATAACATAATCATGGCTTTTGTTCATTTCTCACCTTTGTACATTTATGAAACTGTGCTAGAGCTTCTCCAAATGAGAATGAAAAATGTAGCAGAGAAATATCAAGAATACCCAATATTCATAGGAGATTTTGATGCTCATATAGAGGATTTGAATCAAATGGCAGACGTGATCTTCTGCGGCACAAGTTTAACATGGACAAAACCGTAAATAGGAATGGAAACAATGTTATAGAAACAATGAAATCAGGAAACTTATATGTAATAAATGGTCGAAGCCGCAGTGACTTCCCTGCCTACTACAAATTTATCAGAGAATCTGGAAAAAGTATAATTGATGGGAATATTTTTCCGTCATACATTTAATCAAACATTTGAATATCCCTACCCAAATTGTACTTCACAATCACTTTATCTGCTCCCTTGTAATTCCTTGTTCAATTTCTGGCACCAAGCTGCTTCCTAATGGACATACAACATCTCAAAAAATAGGAACAGTTTGGGATTTCACAAAAGAAGAGTTATATGATTTAGAACTTTTCTCTCATGTACATAAATGTGAAAGTTGCTCTCAAAATCATGAGATTGATAATATAAATACGTTCCATTCTACAGAATTATCCCAGAATTTATCATAAAATTTTTTGTAACAAGTTTGAGAAAGATAAGATCTGTTTACTATTATGCATGTTTGAAGAAGACGATATTACCCATTTTCTCTTTCTCTGTCCAATTTTTATTTTATATCATGAAGTTCATGGACGTCAGTCCAGAAGAGCTTATGCTCCGAAGTCTTCTCTCAAATATGAGGCAAGTGGAGACCTTCGACACCTATAATTCTGTAAACAATTCATTGAAACTAAGAAATTTCATTTTTAATAATCAAGCAATTGTAACAGTATTATATACACTTCTCAGAGGTATCCAACATTTCTTTATATAAGCTATAGCTTTATAACAGATTAATTATTATTATTACCTGTCACCAATTCACTTGATGAGTTTTTGGATGCCATCTTGTGCTATTTCAAAATATTGTTGGTAGCTGTGATTGGTTTTTGCTTGCAACACGTGTATGAATACGCGTTGAAATTCGGACAAAGATTTTTGTGATTCGACGAAATTTATCTCAAAGTATTGGCCATAAGATAATATGCACTCATTGTGAAAATTACTTTCTCAATATGCTGTGTAACCCTCGACTAGCGACGAAAGAAGTCTGCATTTCTTTATTCAGATTGTATCATTCTCTCTATATGAAATTCTATTATTCCAATAAAGTACAAGAATCATAAACAATATCTAGAAAACCCTCATTATCTCACCAATAGAAGAATATTCCATCTTTATTTTCTCAAATCCATTACCGCATCAGTTTCTCAGCCCCCAAGTATTGAATAACTAGCGTGTAAACACTTCAGAATTACATCTACCGCCCTCTTTCAACCCCTAATGCAGCACTCACCTTAATGAACCCCATATCGACTCCAGGAAATATATTCGAAGCTAGTGAACGCGCTTAAAATTGGATTGATTTTAAACGAAGGAATGTATTACTCAAGACGAGCTAGCTTATATAATCTTTTTTTCTCAACACCGATTGAAAATGAACTTGGTACTGTGGTCATGAAATGTATAATTTTCATCACTGGTCACTCAGTAAGACAATGTTAGAGAAAAACGAAAAAAAAATGAGTACCATAACAACCATTTCATTGCTACTTTGGAATTTCTACGTTCTACTAGTATAGCCTGTTTTCTCCTGAATTTTGAAATTACAAAGAATACTATTATTTTTGTGTTTCTGTGTTATTTACATTCCAACTGACTGGATGTGGGAGAAAGAATTATTTGAAATACATTGAATGTCAACATGTTATCAAAAAAAAATCGAGCCTCTAGACTATAATTTTTTTTCGAAAATTAGTTTCGAATGCGATAAGTTTAGAATAATGTATGAAAAAAAAAGTAGTTATAAGTAAAAATACAATGATGGCACATTGATCTCATGCGGCCACGAAACTTGGCCTTAAAGGCCATGAAGGGCCAATGTATCAAGTTTATATTGCTCCTTTGCGAATAAGACTTGTTATATGATTCTTTGTCTTCTGATATAAATGAACTAACAAGGCGTTAATATGAGAACTTATAGAAATAATCATCGCCATTTACAGCGTATATTGCTAGAACACCTTTCAGATATAGACGATGTGAAGGTTTTTAAGTCTGATGCTACGTCAGATAAATGTAAACCTGGAACAACTGAAGAATCCGACTCTGATTCATGTCAGTAGAATTAGCCCTCTTATAAGAAAGTATAATTTGAACAGAGAATTCTCAAACAAATGAAATTGTACAGAAACGCCTATGCAGCGCATAAAAAAATAGCGGATGAAGTATTATATATATGTATATATATATATATATATATATATATATATATATATATATATATATATATATATATATATTATACTCTATACCAAACTACGTAGACCTTGATTTATCTAATCAAGCAGTTAATGCATTTGTAAATCTAGATCGAAGCAATAGAGGACACTGTATACTTCTACATGAATATACGAGAAATTCTGATTCGCAGTAGAGAAGACGCTTCAAGGTATTCTAAAATGTTTCGAGTGTGATAAACATTATAGCTTATCATGTGTCTTTTCGTAGTGCATAAAGTGATGAAAATCTCATGGAAGTTTGTTTGATAATTTTTATTTTCGATATTTTTTCAGCTATAGTTAAAGAAAACACTCATTTAGTTGTTCTTGTGAATATATTTGTCTAGAAATAAGAAATATTTCACTTAAAAGGTTTTTTTAATTCAACATCAGCCCATCGGAGTAGATTCTAATTGTTCGATACTACTGTGAATATAATTTAATCATAAGGATGAATTATAATAATTACTAATTTCTGATGCTTTTTCCTCAGAAAACTCCATAGACAAGCTCATGCAGTACCTCGCTTGAGTACATGTGCGATTCGCATATGATTCATATGGCCTGTAATTCCCAAAAAAGTATGAGACCATGATCATCTCGCTTGACACTCAATGTAATATCTGAGAAATAAATTGCCATTCTATATTCAGAACTTTCCAAACAATAATATTACATGTCTCACAAATTAGCATATAAACTGTCTCTAGTATATCTGGAAAATCGAAAAAGCAAGAACTTATAACATCTCCGAAGAAACCTAAAACCAGAAAAAAGAGAAATATGGCAGTGGATTCTTTTCGTGAAACTGTAATTAGAAGTTGTATAGCTTTATTCAAATCATACCAAAATAATGTTGAATAACATTACATTGATGTATCAGCAATTGAAAGATCATTCGTCAGAACATTGGATTCGCTTGAGAGAGCATGATAATAGAAGAACAATTTATTAATTTGCACATATTGTTTCCTCAAGATAGACATTTTTGTGCAAATTTATAAAAAATTAAGAGAAATGTACCTTGAAATATTATTTTTGGATAAATCATTGATATTTCAGAAAGAATCTAGTAACCGTAGCTGAAGGAATTCTGATGCTGAATGCTCTCTCATTTTTGCATCAAAACGTATTGAAGGAGACTATCACGGCGAAATGAATCTCCATTCAAGGATGGTTCCATATAAATAATCTATTAACCGATATAAGCTATTTGCGGAAAAAAAATAAACAAATTAAATAAAATGTGTTGATACAAATGAAAAAAAAAACTAATACTAAAACATTAACACATAACGAACAGAGTTTGAAGAATGGTTCAAGGAACAATCAGTTCCAAATTTAGAAGAATCTTTTATAATCATTATGAATATTGGATCTTACTTAGAAAATTGGCAATTCACCTAAAAAGTAATTTGAAGAATCCTAAAATCTAGTAATGATTATCTACCCGTAGTATCGAGTTCTAAGAAAACATTTCCAAAATACAACTTGTTTATGTTATGGTCCTGTAAGTTGAACTACCCTACTTCTGAATTGGAATATATCTTAAGATTTTGTTCAAGAATATGTCTGTCCTATGAATATGTGTACTTTATTTCAAGGGTGCAGTTCTTGACAAATACGTAGCTGTTGAAATTGCACTTAAATATGTATATAAGATTCTTTGTTTACCACCATACCATTGCATTCCAATGCTATTGAAAATGTCTGGGGAATATCCAGAAACCGCTATTACATTGGACGGGACAGATTCGCAAGAAAAGATGTGATAGATAAGTGGTGTGAGACACACACAGCTACAGTCTAGGACAGAGGTCGGCAGCCTGCGGGCCACATGCGGCCCGTTGCAACTTTTTGCGCGGCCCGCCAAAGCACCAATATTTATTTTTAATAATATTTATACTCGTATATGATATAAAAGCACTATTCAAGTTACATTTCATATTTAAATGTGAGGCCAGCATGAAAAATTTTAATGTGAAAATGGCCCGCCGTCCGAAAACGGTTGCCGACCCTTGGTCTAGGACATTGAGGCGTTTTATTTTGTATCATTGTTCTCTGACGAAAATCCTTGGTCAAAGGATCGAAACATCAAAGTTTCAAATGGATATACAGAATTTAGAATCAAAAGTCGTTTTTATGGAATATTTTTTATCTATCTTCTAGTTATGTGATCCCATTTATCTAGTTTCATTGATTTTTGGTCACTTCTCAGAATTTTTGGAATGTTTCTAGATTCTGGTGGAACACGCCAAGGGAGTATAGGTAGTCCGCGCAAAATATTTTGGCAGTCAGAAAGAATATAATGCAATATAATAATGACTACCTGATTTATCCAGTGCAATTTATTATTATTTATGTATTTGTATGCTGTATTTGGGGTTAAATTGGGTGAGTACGTCTATCTTCTTATGTATTTTATTTATATAATTCTCATGAATTCACAACACAAGACTGCCAACATATCTTGCATGGACTATACTATATTTTCTCAAGTGAAGCGTATGGAAACCTTGAGTAGATTCTATATTTGTAGCATAAGAGAGCAAGATCCTAGGCCCGCCAGACGTTACTTATTTTCTGAGAAACAAAATATGTGGAATAGAGTAGTATCAGTATGTACTTTGATCATACGTGTACTTGTTAACTTGGGCCGACGACCAATTTACAGATACTGTGAAAATTAGAACTTGTTATCTAAACATTAAATTATTAGAAATTGAATTTAGTTATCGGAGAAATGGAAAATATTCATTTCTTTTTCTAGTTGTCAGAGTAGAATAAAAAAAAATCTCAAACGATCAATATAAAGTATTTGAATGTAATGAGCGCATATTAGGATATACATATTTCTATGCAATTCGAGTTCAATTAAATACAGAAAGTAACTTCATTGAAGCCGATATTCGTCAAACTTAGAAAATTATTTCCTTTTAGGTAATTTTAAGCGTTCACATTAAGCGTAGTGGTACATTCACGATGTTTTATTTAAAGAGAAATAAACGCTGCTAAAATCTGTGTTTGAATTGATTCTTTGTTGAGTGCGTATTTCAACAGATACCAGGTGCTAGATGTACGTTAAAAAATTACTCACTTTTCTCAAAGTCTGAATGCTGATTTTCGAGTATGTTTTGGAGAATATTGTTATAAATTGATAATAATCGACACTACCAGGCACCTCTCATCGTTGCTAGACGTTTTAAAGCTCGTAAAAACGTAATCTTATCTTTAGTCTAAGTCTTAATTCTTATTTATGATGCTCAGGGAATAATTTCAATACTTTATGTAAGCAGCCGGTATTGGCCAAACATCCTCCAGGCACAACTGGAACCTCGTTATGAGTATGAGCGCGAGATTATTATTTATACACTAGATAATGAGTAAAGTATTTATGAGCATCTAACTCTCCCTTGGTCTGGCCAATTACAAAAAATATTGAAATTGTGCCCTGAGTATCATATATAAACGTAAGGACTCAGATTATGAATGAGATTACATTTTTTTTGCAAGCTCAAAAGCATCGTTCAGGAATTACTGCCGATTAGAAGTATCTGGAAATATTTATAATCAATTTTTCAAAATACCCATAAAAATCAGTATTCAGACTCTAGCACATGGTATCTATGAACTGGCCGTCGGCCCAAGCTAGCAAGTATACGTATGATCAAAGTACATACTAACATTACTTTTTTCCACACATTTTGTCTCTCAGAAAATAAGTAACGCCTGGTGGGTCTGGGATCTTGGACTAAAACTTTTGTTTCCGAAAGAGATAACATTTTAATGCAGAATTTCCTTTTTTCAACAGTTCATTGCAAATAATTTCAACTACCATCAAATTTAAGTTATATCATGGTACGAGTATTGCAAATAGTTGAATTGATCTTTCTTGGAAATTCGATCCAAATTTTCATTGTTTTGAATCCAGCAGTCAAATAACTATAGATATAGCGATAACACAGATGGATGTTTTTCAAAATATGGCATCATGGATATTAATTATATTTTAATATTTTATTTTCTCCGCAACATGTTATATAGTCACCCAGCATAAATTATATTCAGAACCATGGTGCTATATGAAACAATAACTTCAAGCACTATGCCGTCAATTGTGGACAGTACACGTGAGTACACAGGTAAATTGAATTTTTATCGGCAGACGGGCTTTTCCAAGAAAATATTATTATACTGCATTCCTCGCATTGATAGATCATCAAGAAATGATTACCTAGAACCTATTGCCGTACAAAACTAATGGGATCGGTAGCCAGGAGAGTTTTTATTTTTATTTAAATTCTTCTCTCTCCAGACCCGTAGGATGCAAGATCATTTGAAAATATATGGCACCGATTAAAAAATATAATCCAACATTTTCAACTACTTTAACAATTTTGGCGTCCAAAATAATGATTTATGTATAGCAAATATCGAAAATCTGCTGTGGTCACCGCAGTACTGCCCTAACCATAAATCTAATGGCTAGTTTCGTCGCTGTCCAATAAATTTAGAGTGTAGCATCAATTAATTGCATATTTCTAAGTGACAACTGTCACTGTTGAAGTCACAGCTGTCATTGTTGAAGTGACAGCTGTCAGTGTCAAAGTGACAGCTGTCATTGTCGAAGTGACAACTGTCATTGTTAAAGTGACAGCTGTCATTGCTGAAGTGACAGATGGCGGTTGTATTTTATACCTTCATGAAATAAGTATTTTTGAAAATGAAGGATCCATTTCTAGATCTTCAGAGTCCCTAGTTCATTGAAACATATAGTTTTGACATTTGATCGCCTTCTACTGATACTAACCCTGGTACCGCATCAAATCGACATTGACATATTTCGATCTTGTCTTGAACTCCCAATCCTTATCATCATTATCTAGATCTCATTTTTATAGACGGATAATTGATCTAGTCTCTGTCTCGTCCTTACAATAAATATTAATTGGAAATATGTCGAACTTGCATGACAAATTCACAGTAAAAATTACGTCAAGATTAATGTCAAGCCGTTGTAGTTCCACCACAGACATCATTTGAATAATATTTTCTTTCTTACAAATTTACAATCGTTCAAATATCACTGAAATTATTCCCGCAGGAGCTTAAATTTGATGCCAAACACGATAATATTGCTGAAGCTGTGAATGTAATTATAATAATTAGGAAATTCAGTCAATTTATCTATCAGTTAAATGGCTGGCGATGATATAGAAAAAATATAATGGCACTCTGATTATAAAGCCAGATTGATCAAATTCAACAGTGGCAATAAATAAGAATAAATATATTAGTAAAATGGAAGATTCTTTTAATACATCAAAATAAATTATATTCTCACAACAAAAACTCAAAATATGAACAATGAACTAGTTTAAAATTTATTTGACAAAAAGTCGAATATATTGGCGTAGTCACAGAGGAAAATTCAACATTAAGCGATGCAGTTCCACCAGGAATTTATGGCCTTGTTAAAGTACACTAGAACTGACTAGAACAAGTCTCTCCGCCTGATTGTTTCTGACTGTTTCTGACATCAATTCTACAACAGATTATCTAAATATTTGACTTGACTGCTCAGTGGCTTATACGAAGATGAGTATCACATTGAGAATTATTACTTCCACTTCAAATTTAATGGTGAGTTTTATATGCAGATTTATGATGGCACTGCTGATATTTTATTAATCGATCATCTCTTTTCTTTAATATGGACGAGAGATTATTGAATTTAGATATATAAAGTTTGATAACTTATTATATTTATTTATCTTATAACATCTGTAACGTTCAGAATTGGAGTAGCAATTTTATCAATTCAAGATAAATCGGCCTTGCTTAGTATTCTCAAAAATTATTGATAAAATCCCAGGGTTGGACTGAGTAAATGTGAGATTAGCTTCAACGAAATATGAACTTAATAAAACAAATATACTGGACGTTACGCAAAACGAATTTCAATTGAACAAAAAACTAGGGCGCCACGCAATTGTTGACTTTCCCGTCCCCAGGCACACAACTGCGAAAGTACCTGTGAAAAAAAGATGGTAGGATGGACAGGTAGAATATTGAAGCTTAGGATAATTAGATCTGCCTGCGTCGATCAAAATGCCGCAGAACATAAAATAAAACAATATCTTAAACTGCGATACTTACTTACCAGCTAAAATAAAACACTAAATAAAATTACTATGTGAAAATTAAAGTGGTAGGTATTTCTTTCTTAACAAAATCAAGTTTACCAAAGTAGTAGATATTTAATAAAGTTAATTCAAAATGAAATAAAGAAAATACCAAAAGTAAAATAACAGAAACAAAATGTTGAACAAAATGGCGGCAATTCGCGTCCCTAACGCAGACTTCAGCAAGTCTCAACAAAATTGATACCTAAACAAAGTGCTTATAAGAGCCACGAGGTGCCAAATCACACAAATAGCACCAACAAAAATCCAACAGCAAAAAAAAAAAGAACTAAACCACTTAGCTGGTGACGTCGCTGGAGTCCCTGATTGACTTCTCTAGCGTCTGGATCTCGACCTCGGATCTAATTGACTGGATTCCGGTTGGTCGGGAAAGCCAGGGTGGAAGTGAGGTACTTCTACAGTGTGTGCCTTGGTTTTGGACGACATTTGATCGCGGATGGTAGCGATAAAAAGAACAGCCACTAACAATTTTAACTAATCCCCAAGACGTGGGCTGCTCCGCCCAATGGCCAAACTGCCTCAAAGTATCCGGCCGGAGCACAGGTTTATCTCTAAAGAATCCTCAAAACTTGAGCTTGCATAGGCAACAAAAAACTTTGGAAAAACCCCACAAAATTGTAGTAGTAAAATGAAGAAATGTAACGTCTGTCCTATACGAGTACTTGAGGCTGTCTATCGACTCAAGTTAAATCAAATCCGGTACGATTTAACTTAATGGAAAATAAACCGTTTTTTATTAAATTAAAGAAAAACCTAGCGGACGCCTAAAATAGCTAATATTAAAAAAAAAACTCTAAAGTCACTGCCTGTAGCGCGCGCCTTGCAACAGCGACAATTTGAAACAAAAATGTTAAATTAAAATTAATTGACAAAAGCAAACAATAAACACGTTTTAAATGAATCCAAAAAAAAAAAAAAAAAAACTGAGCTCGAAGAAAAGAAACGGTGCTAAATATTTGAAATATGAATGAAATTATTGAATTTAAAACTAAAAATATCTTTGACCGAAGTAAGTGAATATAATGAACCAAATTGAACCCAATTGACCCAAATTATAATTTTAGAATTTAATCAAACAAAAAAATGATCAAAATCCAAATTGGCACGTAACAAATCATCCAATAAAAACTGAAATTCAAGTAAATAGATACCTGTAGCTAACAATTACTCTTCATGCCTCGCAAGGAATTAACCACTGAATTTGAAAATAAACGCTTTCAAAGGAAAAGAAGAATAAAGTATTTTTTATAACACGTGCACCGAAAGTACCCTATTACCAGTAAATTTTTTCTAGAGGTGGCGGAGGGAATTTTTGTTTAGAAGCTGAAATATTTCTAACTTAATAAAAAGATAGTCTTACTTTACAACTGTATGATTGGTTTTATTGTTTGTAACAATCACTTTATCTCTTTTGCTATTCATATTGATAGTAAAAAACTAAATTGAAACCCTACACTGCGAATATCAAATCTAATATAAGTGAATTATTTATCTCCACAAATATAGTTGAGCGTTGAAATAAAACATTTGTAAACAATAATAATGCAACAATGACTATACTCTACAAAAAAACACTTTCAACACATCACGTAGATCCAAAAGAACTGTGTGCATACAACTGTATGATTGGTTTTATTGTTTGTAACAATCACTTTATCTCCTTTGCTATACATATTGAGTCATGGTCGAACTTAAATAAGTTTTAAGGCGACGAAATGCACTGAAGGAACGCTCTAGTCATGCAGCAGAAGCAGGAACACTCATGATGAGTATAAGCAAAAATATTACTTGCTGAAGAAGAGCTTTTATTGTCAAAGATTCTTTACTGAGCTTCTGTAAGATGTCACTAGCTCACATGTTCATACAGCATGTTGCTCGGCTAACCTTAAACATATCAGCGACGACGAACGATACTCAACGCAACCTATCAATGCGGGTGTTTAGACTTTAATAATTCGAATATTTTTTGCATGTATTTTCAAATTCTGTAGATGTGGACATTCAAGAGTAGCTTTCACATGGCTTGATATTCTAGCACTCAACTTCATCACTTTGGGCTGTCAGCAGCTCTTTGTGTTGGCAATGTTCACTTATGTGTAGGATTAAGTAATAATTTTGGAATAATTTATGTTTCCAAACATCTGGACAATATCTTCCGAAGAGCATGTTTTTTCCCTTCTTTCACTTTGAACTTAATTGGTTCCCTACTTTTAGGGTATCACTTAATAGTCTAAGATCCGAATTTAGAACGACCTCCACCCATCTGTGACAGTGGTGAAATTTTTTTTAATCAAATTTACTATACTACAGAATACATCGCAAATGGGTTGGCTAAGAAATTCCTGGCAAGGCTATGATTAATTAAATATTGAAAATTGACTTTTTGTTACTTGTACTAAGTACAAAGAAGTATTGTGTAACCGACAGAATTCACTCATCGAGATTTTGATGGAAATATCCGTTTTGAGCATCCTTGAATCAATTTTGACTGTTTTTGGCTTGATGTCGGTACGTATGTTCGTGCGTACCTGCGTAACTCGCAAATCTCAAAACTGGTTGAACGTATAATGTTGAAATTTTGTATTTGAGACTGGTATAGGGTCTTGTTGTGCACCTCGTACTATGGTCTTAATTGTCTGTACCGGAGGTGTACTTTTCTTGAAACTTTTTTCGAATTTTTCTGATAAATCCAGAATGATCAACCGTAGGATGTTGAAATTCAGCATTTAAAATTGCTGTAGCATACAAACAGTCATCTCATATTTCCGTACCAATCGGCTCAGCCGGAAGTGCACTTTATATGACAAACTTTTCGAATTTTCTTCATAAATTCAAAACAATCGGTCGTAGAATATTGAAATTTTGTATCGAGCACTTCTATAACATCTAGTTGTACATCTCGCATTATGATTGCGATCGGCTGAACTGGAAGTGCAGTTTACTCGAAACATTTCTTGAATTTTCCGCATGAATACACAGTAGAATTTCACTTTTTGAAATTCGACAACCGTCATTTGACCAGATTTTTTGCTGACGACCTTATATTATCGTGTTCACAATTGAATATCGCTTATTTTCATATAAGATTTATTCAAGAAACAGATGAATGAAAATAGCTAGTATTAATATACCTGTTCATACCTGTCAAATCAGCAGTTACGCCAGGAAAAAAATAGATAACCCAACGTTTACATATTCTATAGGCTCCATACTTTCGATTTGTATTAAGTTCATTCGTTAAACTAATGAATGCAACGTTAAACGGAAAGTCAATTTTCGATATTTTATTAATCATAGCCTTGCCAGGAGTTTCTTAGCCAACCCATTCGCGATGTATTCTGTAGTATACTAAATTTGATAGAAAGAAATTTCACTGCTGTAACAGATGGATGAAGGTCGTTCCTAATTCGGATCCTCTACTATAAAGGCAGTTCGATTTGAGCCTCCTACTAGAAAGGTTAAGTTTTATAGCAGTTGTAAATTCAAGTTAATTTCATATATTTGTATTACCCAATTTTACGTGAGATTTTTGTTTCCTTTAAATATTTTGTGCTGTAAATAATTAGTGTAAATAAACATTCTATCCTAAAATTTCGAAGTGTTTATCATTCTTCACTAAAGTGAGAAAAAGCTACAGCATCCTACTGCATCCATCAACTAGCAGAAACAGCGGGTTTAAACTAATTTTATCAATGAATTGTCTAAATTCTAGTCTAGACAATAAATTATAGAATTTTTTTTCTAAATTGCGACTTGTTTCTTTTATTGAAGTTATTAGATAACAAAAAATCTATAAGTTTTGGTGTGTCCAAATTCACAAATATTTGAGGAGAAAAAACACAGTCTTTGCCCCCTAATAAAATATGGGGGAACAACTGACCCCTCTGATCCCCCGGTTCCTATGCTCCTGCCTATTACTGAGCTGACTTCTGCTTCGAAAGTTATCAATTCCAAACTATGGTAATAATTTTCAATAATTCTCAGTTGACAGGGAATTATTGGATATTAATGTCCGCTGGGTAAAAATGAAAATTGTAGAACTGTAGATCATTGATGCTATTGGATTTTTTCATTTCATTGATATACTCGTGTCAAATTGATATTTGAAGGAAATTTGTATCATAGAATGTGTTCGTTATAGTGTGTGCATTTATTGTGAACAGGATAGCACAGAAAATGTGAAAAATGTCAATCAATAAAATAAATCATTCAAGTTATGTTTTATTGGATTAGTTTACTGTTATGTGATTGCATTTGCAAAAATCTGTGTGTCACATCGATAAGATATGAAGCGATTCTGGAATTTTCTATATCGCTACAGAACTGTAAATCTAAACAAAATCGCAATAATTCTTGTTGACAAATACATCTAGTGTCATTTAACATCAAGAAATGATGTGATTTTGTTCAGATTTACAGTTCTGTAGTGTTGTAGAAAATTCCAGAATCGCACCAATAGTTTCAATACATCCAAATTTATTTAAAAAGCTTAGTAAGGGGGGTACTTTGGTGCACTGATTACAAAAAGTCAATCGTATGCAACACGGACACTGAACTACTGGCATCATTATCACGGACAAATTTGGCTGCACAAAGCTACGCCTTGGGCTTTGCCCTTGTCTTCGCCTTGTGCTTCGCCCTCGACTTCGCCTCGTACTTCACCCACGCCTTTGCCTCGGCCTTTTTCCCTCGTCTTCACTGAATGCAGCCAAATTTATCCTGTACAAAAATGACAGTCGTTCGATGATTGTAGCATAATATACTATAATATTTACATCATTGTGTACTTGTTTTCATAGATGACATTACAAAATTTCAAGCAATCTTAAAAGTGGTTGTGAATGCTACAAATTTTAATCGTGCGTAATTTGAACTTTGAGTGCAAATTAAGCAGAGTCTAAAGTGATTGTGGATGCAGCTTAAGAACTACATAACATAATTCTTATGGAAATCTTACGCGTGTTCACAATGAGCATAGCATAAGCATAGTATAAGAGTTATTTTGTAGAGATATTGCGGTCTGAGTTGGTGAAAAAATATTGATACTTACTTTTAGTATCTGTCACATTTTAAGTTACTTGTCTTAACAACGCTTTGCTTTGGTGTACGTATTTTTGTTTTGATTCAATTATTTTATTGAAACAGCCTTTTTGAAGACAAACTTTTTTCAAATTTCATATTCGAAAATATTGCTCGTTTTTGAATATGATTGTGACGCATAGTGACAGCGCAGAGTGAAAGATATCGCGAAACAAGGCTATATGAACATAGGTGCAACCATGAAAACGTTTAAATTTTTAAAATAAATCAGCCGAAATGTGCCCCTGTTACAAATTGCATGGAATTATTTTAAATGAACCGCTCACACTAGCAGTTTTATATACCAAACAGGACAAACACAATATTAATGACGTATTGGTCATACACACCTTAGTCATTCCTATCTGATTTCCAAGGAACCCCAGACTTTGTGCCAACGATGCAACAGCCCAATAACGATTAAACACGTTTTATTCGAGTGTAATTTTTACCAGCCAGACAGAGGCCGAGTAGGAGTCTGTAATATTCTTCCAGGAACGACAATGGACTATAGTGTGTATAAAAAAGTGTCAGATTTCCTTAAAAATATTTCAATCTTCAAACTGATATAACCTTCATTTGTAATTACTTTTAGTCTCACACCGTGTGACCCTATTTTTGGCTTCTGTGAATGTAAATAATGTATTATACTCAATCTTTGAGACTAAAACGTAAACTTCGAAGTCGCTAAAGGCCTAGTTGTCGAAAAGCGACCATTAAATAGAATCTAAAAATAAAAAAAACAATGTTAGTGAAAGGACAGATAATATAGCGCAATATACAATAATATAATTAAATAGTAGATTAAGGTGTAAGTTTCATAAGACATAATCTTAGGGCACGCGTTCTTGTTGGAAAACGAACCGCTTCTGGGGAGTTTTCTAATGTACAAGTGACCTAAAATGTCTTATGGAACGTGTATCTTATACCATTTTTTCTATTTGGGTCCATATATGTGAAAATTAGAAAAATATATTTTAAAAAGATCGATAAAGAATATTCAATTTTTTATTTGACTCTTATCGGAATTTAGGAGACCTTCAGGAGATATAATATTGATATTGCAGCAATCCAGGAAACGAAGCAAAAAGGTAATGATATTTTCGAAATGGAAGAGTATGTTAATTTTAACAGTGGATTTGGTACCAAATACTTTGGAGTAGGATTTATGGTTAAGAAGAACAGGAAGAATTCAGTTATGGATTTCACACCCATAACTGAAAAACTATGTAAAATAAGAATAAGGGGAAACTACAGAAAAATTAGCATACTGAATGTACATGCTCCCACCAATGAAAAAGATGAAGAGGAAAAAGATAAATTCTTTGATGAAGTAACAAAAATAATAAACGAAATGCCAAAATACGACATTAAATTATTAGTAGGAGACTTAAATGCAAAAATAGGAAGGGAAGAATGTTTTAAAGAAATAACTGGTGGCTTCAGCAAGCATGAAAAGTCGAATGAAAATGGAGTCAAAACCATCGAATTCGCATCAGAGATGGATATGAAAATAAGAAGCACAGCCTTCCAGCGGAAAGATATTTATAAGGGTACGTGGATATCACCAAATGGAAACAGCTGTAATCAAATCGATCATGTGCTGATAGAGAAAAAGCATGTTAAGGTAATTAGAGATGTGAAAAGTAGACGAGGTGCTGCAGGAAATTCTGATCATTTTATGGTGGTTGTTAAACTTGAACTAGTAATACCACAAAATAAGAAGAATAAAAGAAACCGTGTGAAAAGATACAATACAAAACTACTGCAAACTGAAAACATCAAGAATAATTTCGAAAATATTTTGCTGGACAAATTATCCACCAGCAAAAACTCAGAAGATGTTAAACAAAGATGGGAAAAAATAGAAGATGTAGTATGCGAGACATCAGAACTGATTTTAAAAGAGCATAGGGGAAAGGAAGATAAAAATTGGTTTGATGATGAATGCAGCAAGGCCATGACTAGGAATAAATTAGCGAGGATACGATTTCTACAACAAGGAAATGACGATAATTTCAAAAAACACATAGAAGAAAGGAATAACTATAAAAAGCTATGCAGAAGAAAAAAGGGAGAAAAAATGCAAGAAAAATTGTTACAAATAGAGGAAAAATATTAAAACGATGTAATAAGAAACTTCTATCAAGACGTTAAAAAACAAAAATTAGGTTACCAGCAAAAAGCAGTGTACTGTAGAAATAAAGAAGGACAACTGGTTACAGAAAAACAAAAGTTGAATAGGTGGATGGAATATTTCAATGAATTGTTAAACACAAAAACTGACAATGATATGGAAACAAAACTTGACGGGATTATGATAAATAATGAGCAAGTTGAGACACCTCATGATGAAGAAATTCTAACAATTTTAAAAAACCTAAAGAACAATGAAAGTCCAGGTGAAAATGGCATTTCAGGGGAAATTTACAAAATTAGTGGAACTAGATTACATACAGAACTGTGTAAAATTATTCAAAATGTTTGGAAAACTGAAATAATGCCAAAAAGATGGAGCGAGGCAGTAATTTTTCCCATTCGTAAAAAAGGAGACCGATTAAATTGTGACAATTACAGAGGAATTGCTCTACTTGATACTGCATACAAAATATTGGCAATATGTATAAGAAATAGAATGAAAGAAGTGGTAGAGAATCTGTTAGGAGAATACCAGACCGGTTTCAGGAATGACAGATCAACTATAGACCAGATTTACACCTTGAAACAAATTATGGGCGAACACCTACGAACACGACTTACCTCTTCATCTACTGTTTATTGATTTTAGACAAGCATATGATACCGTTGAAAATAATAAGCTCTATGAAATCTTGAGAGAATTCCAAATACCCGAAAAGTTGGTGAGGCTTGTAGAAATGACTCAAAAAGGAACTGATTGTAGAGTAGTAATAAATGGCGTTACATCCAATAGCTTCAAAGTTAACAGAGGGCTAAGGCAAGGTGATCCGTTGTCTCTAATGCTTTTCAATTTGGTACTGGAATGGATAGTAAGGAAAGGAAACATCTACAGAACAGGAGTCATTTACCGTCAAAAGCATCAAATTTCAGCATATGCCGATGACATCGCTATCATCACAAGGTCAAAGCAAGAATTGGAAAGAGTCTTCACAAATTTAGAAAATGCAGCTGGCAAGGTAGGACTGAAAATCAATGAGGAGAAAACTAAATACATGAGCCTAGTGGAAAATGATCAATCGGAAGCTACGATACTAAAAATGAAAAGCGATAGCGGAAAAATTCACAAATTTGAAAAGGTACAGAGTTATATTAACAAACGATAATGAAGAAACAGCAGAAATTGAAGCTAGGATTGCAAAAGGAAGTAGGAGCGCTGGAGCATTACATCATGTATTGAAATCCAAAGAAATATCATGGTCAACTAAAGTACGGATTTATAAAACTGTGATAAGACCAACAGTTCTGTACGGATGTGAATTATGGACATTGAAAAAAAGTGATCAAAATAAGCTGGAAATATGGGAAAGGAAAATATTAAGGAAAATATACGGCGGGAAAAAGGAGGATGATATAGTGGTGCGAAGAACAAACGAAGAGGTGATGAATTTATACGGTGATTGCGCGATAACAGGAGTGGTAAAAGCTCAAAGACTTAGATGGTTGGGTCACGTAGTGAGGAGAACCGAAAATAGAGTGATCAAAACTGTTTTTAAAGGTGGAATTACAACGAGAAAGAGAAGGGGACGTCCAAAAGGAAGGTGGAGTGACGCAGTGAAAAAAGATTTAGAACAATTAAACATTAGGAACTGGGAAAAGAAAGCCGGCAACAGGACATTATGGAGAGACATTTGTAAACAAGCCATGGGCCTGTATGGCCTGCAGAGCTAACTTATATATATTTGACTCTTTTGATAACACTGAGACTTGACAGATACGTAATTTGTGTGAATCTAAAATACTTTTTAAAATGTGTTGATTTGAATGTTGTTACTTTTTGGAAATAAATAAATATGAAACTGGACAGTTTGAAAATTTTCTTTAAAATATATTGTATTTTGATGACATATCAAAATTACTGCTAGGTTATCTAGCATCGTAGCTACCAACCTTATAAGAATTGGGTTTGAGTTCTATAAAGAGGCACTTTACGATACCTAAAAAAGTTTCTCAAAGTATACTTTATGACACCCAAATAGAAAAATATAGTTTTATTTTCCTGACAGTTCGTTGTTCACGTTTTTTGATGAACCAGTGATGCATACTTTTATTGGTTGATCCCACAAGAGACTTTGTTTTACGTGGGTCAATTTGTCAGTTTTTGATCACGCCTGTACGCATTATTGACATCACGCATTTAGTCAGTTGTGGCATATGACAAAATTTTCACTTTTTATAAATTAGACTTTAAAATTTATGTATCATATTCAAACTCCATTCCTTTTGTTAGTATAACATTATAACTAGATTCTAATTGCAGTAGACACAGAGGCCCGTAGTCAGGACGCGGTTTTATGGTTGTTAAGAAGAGGAGTGGGGTCAAGCTATGGTGGCAGCCCTGCTCTATGCTAACTACATAGGATAAACATTCATTGCCAATTTAAAATAAACCAAATTTCAATGATTAAAACTAATGGAAATGTTTGTTTCCGGTTGAAAATATATGATTTTGAATAATTTGGTTCCTTATTCTATTCTTTTAAAGAGCTTCCATCCGTTGAAATATTATTTTTTCATATTTTAACAAAGCTACAATATGATATGTATAGCGCGCAACGCTGTAGACTTTCAGAAGTATTTTTGACATCTGACGTTTAGTAGTGGTACCGAGTTTCATAACCAAACAAACTTATTGATGATAAATCAACATCAAAAAAATAATATCGATGGAAGAATAAATGGGTAACTCAATCAGTGTACCGTCAAGTCAGGGAAATGATGAAAAATCTTGTTTATTCTAATCACACACACTCTTCCCATTTCATATCATGCGGCGATGTTGTCAAGCGTATGATAACTTGCTAAATTTCAGTAGCTTTTGTACAATTTTTTTAAGTGATAATTCAATTTTCTCTGAAACTATAAACAAGACTTTTTTGAAACTTGGTACACATGTTTATAAGACTTTCGTAGATATTTTGACGATTTTTTGTAAAGTTGTCATTTCAGGTAGTCGAGATAATGACGTATAAATCAATGTGAAACACGTCGCGTGCATTAACGCAATGTAATAACATGTCACTGAACAGCAAATTTGACATTGTTTATCTCGATAACTAGAAACAAGATTGAGTGCAAATTTTTCTTCACTAAACAAATAATATACTGTAAAAATTTAAATAAATTCTCATATACCTTGATTTTCTTCTCAACAACCTTAAGCCCGGTTCTAAGTCTGGCTTATGCATAACCATGACAACACGTCGAAATAGTGTTATAAACTAATCAATTTTTAAACGTCGTCATGGTTATATAAGATAGACTCAGGCCTGCGTTTAAAACAGCGTTCTGACTACGGGCCAGAGGCTCTTAGTCAGGACACGGTTTTAAACTCGGTTCTAAGTCTGGCTTATAACCATGACAACATGTCAAAACAGTGTTATAACCCAATCGATTTTTAAACGTCGTCATAGTTATGTATAAAATAGACTCAGGCCTGGGTTTAAAACCGCGTTCTGACTACGGGCCAGAGAATCTCGCTGTGTTTCACATTGTTGCACACTAGAAGATGGCTAAGGTGTAGCCGAAACTGTCGAGCTAGAAAAGAGAAGATAGATAAATTATAAATTGGATAAATTCCCTTATTATTATACTTCATAAGTAGATAATTAAAATCTCTCATCATGAATCTCATTATCTCTCAAACATTGAAATATATTAACAATATATAGATCAAATTGTTGATTTCAGAGACAAATTCAAATTTTCTTTCAACATAATGCAAAAATAGAATTTTCGAGGTGAGCGAATATCAATGTATTGCCAAAATACTAATATTCTTTGAGTTTCAAATGAATGATTAACCAGACTACGATGGTTCAAAGTTGCAAAATACTTATTCCAATCGATAGCTATCATTCTTCCAACAAATGAGAAGCATTCAGTTCAAACCATAGGCGCACTATGAAAACTTTGATAAATTTTCACTCAATATCCAGTGGATTCACAGAAAAATGTTTGACGAGTTCTATTAAAGGTTTAAATCAATATACTTATTTCTGTTATACCTTGTATAGAAATAGTATCGTTTGAATTCAGTTTTAGTTCTTATTTCTTACATATCCATCGCAAGTGCAAGACTTATGACGCCCAGTAGTAGTTGAATATGTCCCTTATGTTTTCTCTGGTTGGGTCAGCCAAGAGTTCTGAGTTAGCTTTGGCATTGCTGCTGCTGCAAAAAAAAAGAAAATGATTTAGGTCATTTGGTATAAATTACAAATTGTATATAGTTCTTCTTGGTCAAATTTATGATGATGGTCGTTATGGAAAAGCGAGAATCGGGAAATGTTTGCGGTACCTAGTTAACTAATTGACTCCACGATACTGAAAGAGATATTCATGAAAAGATAAAGGTAACTTGTGTTATAAAGTATAAAGTTGCGATTGTATAAGGTTTGTGATATTTTTTGAGAGTTTCCCTGTTTGAAAAGCCAATACCTTCGGTTCTTGGCTATACTGTACTGACGAGTCCTAATAAGGACGACACACATGTATACAGCTGCTCCCCGATCTAAGATGATAGTATCAATACCGATTCTTAGATTTGAAATTTTGTGGAACAAATAAATGAGTGTCTCGGAATTTTTATATTCAAATGTTCAACAGTATGAACTTTGTCACAATTATATTGTGATATCTATTCTATTTACATCCAATTGCATTGCTAACTAAAGGTTTTGGATGAAGAAAAATTTCCATAATCAAATTATCTGTATTTATTTTTCTCTTGGAGTATTCTGTAATTCTGCTTGGAATATATTTTTTGATATAGAACTGTTGAGTATCTAGAAAAGAAGAACAGGTCAATATAATTCCTTAAATAAGTTGTTCAAATGGATATTACGTACATATTACAATCTTGAATTCAATTCATCGTCGTTCACTGAGTTGGAAGCATCTTTTGTTTTTGTTTGTATATTTACGATTCAATAACTTTTACGTAGCCATAAAAGTTTTCTGCTCATCTTGTAGCATATCATCAAAATTTGTTCATTGGCCCTTCCAGAATAACAATCTGCAAAAATTTCACTCCTTTTCAAGTTATTTGAATTTATTAACCAATCCCAGCAAAGTAGGTATTTACATCAGCAACTGTTTGTCGTGGGAGCTTGTTAGATGATGTGTTTTATTTTGTTTGCAGGAACGACTGTTGCTATCGGTGCTACCACGTCACGTTGCCATGGAAATGAAAGATGACATTGCCGGGAAGCCCAGAGAGGCACAGTTCCATAAAATTTACATCCAACGACATGAAAATGTCAGGTTAGTACACTACTTGTAGTTTATAGACTGGGAGCTAGTGACAGGTGGGATTCTCCGATTTTATACTGCTTGCCTTTTCGAGGATTGATAATTTACCTCTTAATAAGAAAGATAAAAATGTTATTGAGCGATGCACGCTTTCCGGTTATAGTTTAAATTCCAATTAAAGGCTGGTTTATAATGGATGTAATCGGTGATTTATTCTGTAGTTTTTAAAATTGAACTATATGCATTCCGACGTTGACGTTCATAATGACACGAAATATGATGTTAACTTATGCTGTAACCATGAAGTTCACCAACTTTCAAGTTTAACATCATACAGCTCATTCCCAACCAATAGCGAGCGGGCATTGTATCACGTGTAAACGTTGCATTTATTTTTGTATTTCAGCATATGTATTTGACCTGTATTTGACATTTCGTCATCACATCAAAAAGTTTGTATTGTTGTTTGAAATGAGTGATTATGATATAAAATTGATTTAACTTGTTGAAAAATTACCGCATTTATATGATAAATGTAACGTGGACTATAAAAATAAATTATGTAATGAAAATTCGTGGAAATACATAGCTGATGAATTAAGTAAGAAAATACATTAAATATAATACATTTCGTGGCAACTCCTATGTAATAATTTTCTTGTATTTTAGCAGAATTATTGAAAATATGACAGAATCGTTATACTGTCAATCAATTTGAAAATCATTCTCTAGATCCATTTCTGACACGATTCTAGAATTTTGACGTTTGATTATGAACCAAGCTGTTGAAAATAACATCATACATCCTGCATCATAAGTTAACAGATTAAGCTTACATCCATTATAAACAAGCTTTTTAACCATCATACAGCTTATTCCCAACCAATAGCGAGCGAGCATTGTATCACGTGTATGCGCTGCATTTATTTTTGTATTTCAGCAGACATATTTGCCATTTCATCTTCACATCATGAAGTTTGTACTGCTGTTTGAAATGAGTGATTTTGATATTTAGGTAATTTGACTTGTAAAAAAATATCCGCAAATATATAACAAATGAGACGTCGATTATAAAAACAAATTATGTGATGAAAATTCGTGGAAATGCATAGCTGATGTATCAAAAATATCAAGTAAGAAATTACATGAAATTATAATACATTTCATGGTAACTCCTTCTCTGTAATAATTGTCTTATATTTTAACAGAATTATCGAAAATATGACAGAACCGTTTTACTGTCAATCAATTCAAAAATCATTCTCTATATCCATTTTTGACAAGGTTAAGATACACGATCTTAAAATTTTGACGTTTGATTTTGAACTGAGCTGTTGAAAATAACATCATACATCCTGTATCATAAGTTAACAGATTAAGTTTACATCCATTATAAACAAGCCTTAAAGGTCTGAAAAAAAAAATGGTTTTCTCCGTGATATCATATTGCATGCCTTTGTAATGTTGAATAATTGAAATTAATCTAAAGCCAAGTACTGGAAGCAAGCAATTCGCAACAGCCCAAATAGTTCATAGGGCTGCTAATCCTTGAAACAGGGCATACATTTTTCGTTTATTACCGCTCTCTTGAAACTTCGTGAGTGACTTCATTGTGATGAGTCCGACAGCTTTCACATTTGACGAAATTTTCGATTTGGGGGCATTTTTCAGCGAGAGCTAATTGAATATGTCAATTTCATGAAGCCTTGGAAATGTATTACCGTCATATTTATGTTTAGACTAATCGAAAGATTTTTTGATTATAAAATGAAAAATAATATTGTCCGACATGAATATGGGGGGCCAGAGGTGAGTCCGACAAGCCGCACTTGCCAAAAGTACGTTGGTATGAAAACGGATTACCGCTAGTCTGAGACTTTGAAGACGTGTTCAATTATTTTTTTTCTAAGATTTGGTCATTTTGTCCGACAAATTTTCGGGGGCGTTTTCTCAGTCCGACACTGGAAACGTGTCAGGATTATAACAGTTCCTTCATCAATGACCGCTCATCTCTATGTTTTTCATTTTTTATTCAAATAGTGTCTAGAACATTACTGTATACATGTCCGACAATTTAAGTGGGGCAATATTTCAGAAAATCATAAATATGTTGTATGAATGCGGCCGCGTTCATAGACATATACATAAATGAAATGCATATCAAGTCAGTATGATTATTGATTATTAATAATGAAAAAAGGCTTGTCCACTAATATATAAATATTACACGATATTGCAAGGTAAACAATGTCTTCAAGAAAAATCAGTGATAACTTTGAAGTCGCGAGTGGTATTTGTAGAGGATATTTTTCGAATTAAATCGCTATTGGAAGTACCCCTTAAATGATGTTGATTTCAGCTAGTTATCTTTTCTATTGCAAAATGCACTTAATTGTCTCCGAATACTTTTTTGACATTTTCTTGTATTTTCAGACTTCTTGTTTTCAAACTCATTACAAATTTCCGCGAGAGATACATTACTAAAACGTTTCACATCTGAAATTGTAGAAGACTGATTGTTTGTTTATATTAATTATGCGTATTGTTTTTCATGGCATAGGTAATTTATCGCGATTAATTGTCTTGGGAATTGCAAAATTAAACTCCTGTTTGCAAGCGATCTGTTATTATTGTAACATGCGAGAGTGTCATAATTCGTGAAAATAAAATGAGCCCTGAATCCGACCCTTTCGGATATTTGAATCGCGTCACCCCGCCCCACACGGTTACCCCAAGTTTCTAGACTATACGTACCACTCAAATTGCTACTCTTACCACTTGATTCTATCAGTGTAATAGACTCACATATCCTCAACCGATTTTTAACTGTTCCTAGTTAGGGCGGCCTCGATCTCGGCACCAAACTACCTGGATCTTTAATCCCCTACTCGAACTCGGCACTATGCTATGGATTAGGATTTGTGACTCAATCGTTCTATCTGAGTGAGATTTTCTGGATACATGCGATTTTATATTAATAATAAACCAGACTCAAATTTAGCCGTACTTTTAAACGAATCTAATCACACATGTGACATCAACAACTCAAAAGTCCTACATATCGTAGACAAAATAATTTGTTTCCATTTGATGCAAGAAATTCCAATGTCAAAAATACCTAAAAAAATTAAATATTTTAATTTGTTCTATACATATTTATATGTTTTTGTTATACGGACAATGTATAAATAAGTCTTTTTTTAATGATTTTTTTTCTGAAGTTTCATTAAATATTATTTGCGATATTATTTTTAGTAAAAATTAATTTTAAAATAAAATATAGAGACTTATAAAACCAAATCTTGCAGATAGATCGTGGCTTTATTTAAAAATTGACAGTGCCGAATTCGTGTGCGTCCCGGGCTAATCGGACTAGCATTGGTGCCGAGTTCATGTTCTTGGTGCCGAGTTCGTGAACGCCCCCTAGTTAATATAGAGGAATTTTTGAATGATGTTCGTTAGGAACCTTTCTCATGGCAAGTTTTATGAAGGACAGATTAATTCACTTTCCAAGTAAATAGAATCAACTCTTTTAAATGACAGTCGATTAGTTGACAGCAATGATTCTGTTGTCATAAAACAATTAAAATTGACTAGAATTAGTTAAATTAAATAAACTTACTCTGATAGTGAATTTACCTGGTCTTATAAAATCGGCCATTAAATAAATGGTGGAGGAATGAAATATTTATTTTTATACAATTTTCACTTGGTGAATTGAACTGAAATGCAAACAGATCGCAAAAGATGTGTTGTTAAATGCGTGGCAATTTTTATTGTCTTTGAAGACAAGAAAAAAATTATGTGAATCAAAAACATATTGTGCAGGAATATGCATTATACTGTATTTCAATACTTTCTTCAATTTTTCTTTACTTTCCTTCTTTCCTCTCATCTATACGCGATTTTATCTTTGCCCTTATGTAGGTATACCAATATCAAATAAAACACTAATTTATAGATCTGCACATTTCAAAATCTGTATTAATTCGTTTTAGTAGTGAATAAAAAACGCTGTATTTCTGATCAATCACTGCGCAGTCTGATTCAGTATTATATTGTTATAATCCCATCTAAAAGCAAAATTTGCTTCAAAAAGGATTGAATTTTTACTGAACTAAGCTAATTACAACGTACCTAATATTATCTTAACAGAAGGTAACAATGGAAGCTATAGATATGCAAAAGTCTAATTAAATTTTTACTTTGTTCCTCTAACAAGGCAAAATTGTCAGGTCTGTATTAATTAATTTTTATTGTCATTTCCTGAGTGGTGAAATTCTCAGCGTGTGCTCAGCAAAATGAATTCATGATCGAGATAATAATGAATCCTGTATTTGGGTATCATATATTTGATATTATATATTGAACATAATCATTAGGTAGGTACCTCTCGAAATACATAAATAACGTTTCAGAATGATTGTCTCGCAAAAATATAGCTCTACTTTAGAACTGTATTTACAATAGGACGAAAAATTATTCACAATCTCACGAATCATTCTACTTCTGATAAGACTATTTGCTTATTTAGAAACACAATATTTGTTTTTCCATTGCCGTACAAGTTACCAAAATGTATACAAATGCAAAAAAATTGTTTAAATGAGTCTGAAGTAGAATTCAAAAATAGTACTAGTTAGTTAATTGTTAATTTTCCAGGTTGAATTATTGAATACCACGAAAAAGAGGAAATTTTGGAGAAATTGCTATAATCCCTTCCTGGTTAATGGAAAATCTATTCAAATTACCAACACAAATTAGAACTTCATTCCATGTTCTCCAAATTTGACATCTACTGTGAGCTAAATATTGTTAAAATTTTGCTGAAATGGTAATTTACAGTTTCAGTTATACCAGGTACTTTCTGGTTACTAGTAGCTGAAAGGCTCTCAATCTCTCTTAGAGCACATATTCATATCTAACAGATGAAACAGTTCTATTAGATTCCTTAGATTTCTTGTTTCTGATCTAACCAATCTCATCATGGTCTGGTACAATTCGAATATTGGACATATTATCACATTCCAGCAAATGATGCTGAACAAATTTCAAGATGGATATATATATATATATATATATATATATATATATATATATATATATATATATATATATATATATATATATATATATATCCTCATATCGTTTTTGCGTCCTAATATTGCGCGTTCACATTTAAACTGGCGTCCATTGTAAACTGGAGTCCGTATATCGGACGCCACTTTAGAATCGCTTCTGGCTTGCTCCTGACCTCTAGAGGCTAAATTCAAAATTTCATTTTGCCGCCAAAATGATGGAAAAATGAAAATTCCCGTATATGTTCAGTTCCGCAAATTTCCGCTCAAAATTTAAGTGTCGTCAAAAATATACGCCTATATTTCCACTTCATATATTCCACAGTCATACTGGCGTCCAGCAACTTGACAATACTGTCCCAGTGCATGAACTCATGGCTGACTGAAGCGATCGATAATGAAACAGATGCTTGCGCTTTTGGAATGAAATTTGTTGGGACTATGGCTTGAATATTGGAATGCATTTTTTATGTATGGCATCACATATCATTTCTATAAATATATTATTGCAGACCAAAGTATTATAGTACAGTTATCTACTTGGTGTCAGAATGCTTGGAGGTAATTCTACATTGACTTTGGAATTTTGTCTAAAAATCCCTCAGCTTTGAGCAGTCAACAATATATATTAGGAAGAATTAGTTGAGTACTGACTCAAATATCAGAAGTTGGTGAAAAAATTAGTGTACCTCTTTCTAATGGTCCACAATCCGACCGCATCTCATCGTCCCTGTTCGGATTTAGAGCCAAATTGTACATGAATTAATCAAGGATATAGTAGTCATTAGGATGCCAGACTTTATAAAACCAGGATCCTGTCCTAAGTAACGAAAAAAAGCAATTTCCGGTCAATTTTTGGAGTTTACTAGAAATTAGAATCAATCGATAGCAGAGGTCAAGTATTTCAAACAAAACCAGGATGCTACCTCTGCCCTGTCCAAAACAGTAAAAAAACAAAAATCGTGGGATAAATTCAATTCGAGAATGACTAACACTTAGGTATGGCTGCCTTTCTCCTAGGCAGGGCAGAGAGTGGCACCTTGGTTCTCTCTTGAAGTATTCGAGCTTCGTTATCGATCGATACTAGTTTCAATCATAATTTCTATCAGGGAAGTTGATTCTGAAAAAAATTGATAGGAAGTAGTTTTTTTTTGACACTCGGGACAGGATCTTAGATTTATGAAGCCTGGCACCGTATTGACCACTACGTCCATTGTTAATTCGTATACAATTTAACCATAAGTCCGATCAGGCAACATAAGGTGTGGTCGGCTCCCCAACCATAAGATCACTTACCACGAATCTGAAAACAATGTGAGAAGTCGCTATTCCATTCGTGATATGGTCATATGATTGGGGTAGGATGAGCAAATTATTTCGATTGTATAGAGCAAGTGGAACATTTTAGTTGCCAGTTCTCATAGGTACGTATCACAGAACATAATACTCATATTTTCACAAAAAAAGTCATTACTTTTACTGGGAATAAATTGATGGAATTTATATTATTCATGTTTCTGAGATCTCTGATCATATGTCAGATCCAAAATTCATAATTCCAAGTTTCACTTAGTATGGGCGGAAAAGAAGTTGAATGGATGGATGTATCATCATTATTGCACATCTCCTGTAATACATTATAAGTGTAACTTAAGATTGTAACATATAAGCGGATAAAGTCTCATCTTTGCTCCTATTAATATAATCTACCATAAGATATCACATCCATCACGGCTGAAAAATTTGAATAGTATTCATATAAGTCAGGATCAGCAAAAAATACTGTTTGAGTTATTTTTTTGATCAATATGAAATTAACTGACATGAAAGAGAAACTTTTTGTATAAGGAACGGAAATGTTGCCTATTCACAAAAAGATAACTCTAAACCACTTTTATTAGCCATTAGCTCGGTATTAATTCAAGGTACAAGTTGAAATTCATTTTTAAATCAGAGCTTCTACCCATTTGAAGAACTTGACTTTCAAAGGATTACATTTTGAATGCATCCAACATTAACTGTCTCTGGGAAATGATATGCTCAAACTGATTTTTATTCTATGGACTATTTTTATCATTCTTTAAATCAATTTTTTCCTACTGACAAACTTTTCCAAAGATATAATTCTTCTTGAGTAATTTGCATGAAACCATTGAAAAATCAGTATTTTCTATCCCAAAATAATCATTTTTAATTATCCGTGACTTGACAAATATCAATTATTTCCTTCTAATATTTCATATTTCAAACATTTTAGATCAACTTATCCAAAAAAAAGTTAGATTAGAAAATGCTATGAAATTGGTTCAAAGTGAGATCACGAAATGTATATGCTATTAGGTCAAATGCGAGAATTATAAAAAATGTAATCTTTATGATCAGTTATCTGAAACACACAAGTATAAAACTTGATATTCAGTGAATAAAAGAATGAGAAAATAATGTTTCCTTTATGGTAATATCTAATATCTCAATATATAATTGTTGCAGAACATTATGAAATATATATTAGGCACTGATTGGCAGTATGAAAACTGTGGAATAGAATATCCAACAATATTTTCTGAGTTGTTGTTACAAGAAAATAATGATAAAATATTTATACAATACAGATCTTATGGGATATGCAGAACGATCTTAATTCCCGAAGAATACATTGAAAATTATGCAAAATACGAATAATCATAGTTTCCATGTGGATGTTTATACTGAATGATTTATATATGCATCAAACATAAACATAAATGTTATGAACTTTTTCTGAACCAAGAATGATTCCTTCAGAATTCCTTCAGAATTCCTGAGTATTTGTCGTACCTTTATTTCAGGAGCTGATCAAGGGGATATCATCATTTTCTGATTCTGGTTATTATCGAATAAAATATATTTTAAACATACATCTATTTCATTCGATATTTTGATTTCTGCGACCTATTACCTTTTGTATCATTGCTTTTCTTATTCAGTTTGTGGATGAATGAACATCGACTCTGTTCTCGCAACTGTGTGAAACATTTCTTCTAGTCGGGTAGCCGGCCGCAGCTTATGTTTCTTGATCGAACTTGCGGCTAAATTGTAAATGAATCGTTCGGCAATACAGGGTGTCCCCATGTAACAATCTTTAATGGTATATAGTATTTGGCGTACTAATCATGAATCAAAAATATATTTTTTTAAATTCTTCATTAAAAAAGTGTTTAAGTGAATGAAAGATTCCGGGACACTGGTTTGATGGCTACTCTTAAGATTAATCACCTTGAATTTATTAAAATAGACTACGTTCATGAACATTACATAAAATTGTCTCTGTATTTTCGGATATGTAGATAAAAAACAGTGGCGCCTAAAATTATCATGTTCTGCTAAATACTGTTAATTTCACTAATTTTGAAAAAATTCTTTTTGATTCATGATTAGTACGCCAAATACTATATACCATTAAAGTTTGTATAGATACACCCTGTATAATGGTCAATGAGGTGCCAGACTTCATAAATCTAGGACTCTGTCCCAAGTGTTAAAAAAGAGCTACTTTCGGTAAATTTTTGTCAAACTTAACTTCACTGATAGAAATTATGATTGAAATTAATACCGTTCGCTAGCGAAGGTTGAGTACTTCAGGGTCAGTACTTCAGAAAAAAACAAGGTGCCACCTGTGTCCTTCTAGGAGAAAGGCAGCCATACCTAATTGTAAGCTATTTTCATATTGAATCTCTCTCACGATTGTTATTCTTTTTCTTTGTCCCGAACAGGGCAGGAATAGTATATATATATATATATATATATATATATATATATATATATATATATATATATATATATATATATATATATATATATATATATATATATATATATATATATATATATATATATATATATATATATATATATATATATATATATATATATATATATATATATATATATATATATATATATATATATATATATATATATATATATATATATATATATAATTTAGCGCTGCAGGCCAAGTAGGCCGATGGCTTCTGTTACAATTTTTCGCCATTTTCTACGGTCCTGTGCTAATCGCTTAAAGTTCGTAATCCCTAGTGTCTCCAAGTCCTTTTTCACCGCGTCGTACCACCTCTCCTTTGGTCTTCCCCTTCTTTTTTTTTCACAACACCTCCGTCTAACATTTTTCTTACTACTCTGTCCTCTGGTAGTCTCAGCACATGCCCTAGCCACCGTAACCTTTGTGCTTTAGCCACTTCCACTATTCCAGGCTCACCATAGAGTTCCATTAGCTCGGTATTAGTTCGTCTTAACCACACATCACCCTCTTTTTTACCACCATAAATCCTCCTCAGAATTTGTCTCTCCCACACTTCTAGTTTATTACCACTGGTCTTATAATGGTTTTATACAACCGCTTTTTTGCACTTCTTGACACACTTTTCGATTTTAATAGTTTCCCCATAGCTCCCGCACTTCTGTTTCCTTTCGTTATCCGTGTTATAATATCCCGCTCTTCGCTATTGTTGTTTGTTACCGTAACACCTAAGTAAACAAAAATTTTAATTTTCTTGAATGCGTAGGTCTTACCTCCTCCAACCTGTATTTTAAGAGACTCTTTTTGTGTTTCTTGATGTTCCGACTCTATCTCCATGTATTTGGTTTTGTCTTCGTTTATTTTTAATTCCATTTCCTCCGCCGTTTGGACTAAACGTTTGCATACCTCCTTCAGTTCTGTTTTTGTTCTGGTTATTAACGTTATGTTGTCTGCAAACGCTAAACATTGGTGTTTTAGTTGACAAATGGTTCCTTTTGTGTAGATTCTGCTTTTCCTTATAACCCACTCTAACGCCAAGTTGAACAGGACGGGTGATATTGGGTCTCCTTGCCTCAGTCCTCTGTTTACATCGAAACCCTCTGATGTTTCTCCATCCACCAGGATTCTGCATTTTGTCTCTTCATGGGTCATCTTAATTGATCTTATCATTTTTTTGGGCATTCCTAGTTCTGCGAGTGCTTCATACAGCTTCTGCTTATTTATTGTGTCATATGCTTGTTTGAAATCTATAAACAACATTTGCAGGCTTAGATTGTGTTCATAACTATTCGCTATAGTTTGTTTCAGTGCAAATATTTGATCCGTAGTTGATCTGTTCGGTCTAAAACCAGCTTGATATTCTCCTAGGATATTGTCCGCTTGTTTTTGTACTCTATTTTTCAAACATCCTGCTAAAATTTTGTACGCCACGTCTAATAGTGCTATACCTCTGTAATTCTCGCATTTCAGTGTGTCCCCTTTTTTATGAATTGGGCATATTAGTGCTTCCTTCCATCTCTCAGGCATACGTTCAGTCCACCATATATCCTCTATTATTTCCATAATATACTGAAATACTTCGTCTCTTGCATTTTTGTATATCTCTGATGTTATTCCGTTTATTTCCGGGCTTTTATTATTTTTCAAGTGGTTCAGTATTTCTCGAATTTCATTTATGTCTGGTGGGTTTTGCTCTATACTATTCCCTTCTTGTTGAGTTGTTTCGGTTTCATTTGTAGTTTCCAAAGTCAGATTCCCCTCATTTAGCACGTCCTTGAAATATTCTTCCCATACATGTAGTTTGTTCTTTGCTGTCACTAGTTCTCCCTCTTTATTTTTACAGTACACTAGTGGCGGTTGATACTCTGTTCGTTGTTTCTTGGCCTCCTGATAAAAGTTTCTCAACTCCTTGTTTTTAAAATCTTCTTCTAATATTATCATTTTTTCTTCCATCATTAGCCTTTTCTTTTGTCTACACAATTGTTTCGTTCGTCTTTTATGCATGTTCATTTGAGTTATTTTGTAGTAGGTTTCTTTTAGCCATATCCCTCTTCCTAATTGCACTTTTGCATTCTTCGTCGAACCATTCCTTATTTTTGTCCCTCACATTTTTGCGCAGCATCTGTTCTGAGACTTTAAGTATTGCTCCTTCCAATTTATTCCATTTTATATCCACCCTTTCCTCTCAAACTTACTCTGCTAGCTCTAGCTCCTTCGACAGTAGACTTTGAAATTGCTCTCTGCTTTTCTTATTAGTTAGTGGCGAGGTGTCATATCGTATCAAACGGTTGTGTTTATCCTATGTTACTTTTGGCAACTTCTGTTTCATTACTATTTTTACAAGAAAATTATCTGTGTCTAGTACTGCACCTCTTTTGCTTGTGATATTTTTAATTTGTTTCGCATGCTTACTCTCTATTAATACATGGTCCATTTGATTACATGTACGCCCATCAGGTGATATCCATGTTCCTTTATATATATCTTTCCTTTCGAAATGTGTGCTCATGACTTTCATATTGTTAGTTACTGCAAAATCAATCAACTTTTGTCCGTTCTCATTTGTTTCATCATGTTTGCTATGTACACCTATTGTAGTCTTATACATTTCCTCTTTGCCTAGTTTTGCATTGAGATCTCCAATAACTATTTTTAGGTCATATTTTGGTATCGAATTTATTATTCTCTCAAGCTCTTCATAAAATTCATATTTTTCTTCCTCATCCTTCTTGTTTGTTGGTGCATGTACATTTATAATACTGATTTTTCGGTACATTCCTCTTAGTCGTATTGTACATATTCGTTCGGACACTGGCTCGAATTTTATAACTTTCGGTTTCAATTCTTTTTTTATCATAAAAACTGTGTCAAAATATTTGGTGTCGTTTCCACTACTGAAAAATATATAATTATCTACTGCTATTATGTCGTTTGATTTTTGCTTTGTTTCTTGAAGTGCCAGTATGTCAATCTTATATTGTGTTAAGCACATTGATAGGTTTTTGAGTGTTCCCGATTCATTTATTCCTCTTACATTCCATGTTCCTAATATTAGCGTTTCATTTTTATGTTTCTTAAATAATTCTAAAATTCTTTTATCCTTGGTCATTGCTTGGTCATTTCCTATTACATCCGTATACATAGGTATAGATACACCCTGTATAATGGCCAATGAGGTGCCAGACTTTATAAATCTAGGACTCTGTCCCAAGTGTCAAAAAAGAGCTACTTTCGGTAAATTTTTGTCAAACTTAACTTCACTGATAGAAATTATGATTGAAATTAATACCGTTCGCTAGCGAAGGTTGAGTACTTCAGGTTCAGTACTTCAGAAAAAAAAACAAGGTGCCACCTGTGTCCTTCTAGGAGAGAGGCAGCCATACCTAATTGTAAGCTATTTTCATATTGAATCTCTCTCACGATTGTTATTCTTTTTCCTTGTCCCGAACAGGGCAGGAATAGTACTCTGGTTTCATTTTAGAGTACTTGATCTTCGCTATCAAATGATACTAGCTCCAAGTCAACGCCGGAAGAATTGATCAGAAATGGTATTTTTTTGACACTCCTAGATTCATCAAGTCAGGTATTCCATTGCCTACTATATTCCCGATCGATTCATATACAATCTAGCCGTAAGTCCAATCTGGTCGACATGAACTATTTATTCTAAAATCAAATATTCCTACTTCATTAATGGTTGGGCTCATACACATAAATATTCTAATAAATTCATGAGCTATTCATAATACTAGTTGAATGAAAGGGCAAGGAATTAGATGAGAATAATTTATGACTGCAGATGAGTTTGCTCTTCCAGATGATCAAGTGAAGAAGAATAGTCGAGGATAGATTAGATGGAGGTAACTTAAGCTGATAGCATTTTAGTAAATTTAGCTCGAAAACATGAAGAAAAATCTAATGTAGACACCGCACATGACTAACTTGTATATTTCTTGACTGAATAATTGACAGTTGACACTGACATTGATGCTAGGCAAAATTATTTCCAACTAAAATTTGATCATCCAATCATTTGGAATGCTTTAATTAATTTAAACGCTTCAGCAGTCTGAGATATTGAATTTCATCATTCTACGGCCAAAGTTTCAAATTTATGCGAAAAATTGGGAAATATTGTCAGCTGAATTATATTTTCGGCTCAGTGAATTGCTACGAAAATATGAAGCTATCATCATTCGAAAGCTACAATTGCTTTAAATACTAAATTTCAAAATTCTACACCTCATTGTTCTAGATTTTTGCAAATAATTCGAAAAACTGTTTTGTAAACTGCACTTCCGGTTGAGCCGATGGCAAAAACAAAATAAGGCACTCAAATTTCGTCTTGTCTTCTCTTGTAACAGCATCGTACATAACCATTAGTTTCGAAATAATATTGACATATTCTCACCTATGGAAATCAGTTTTGATCATTAAATAAATTTAGACAGCGTAACTATGAAAAAGTGGACGTCAAAAATTTTGGATTGTTGTTATTCAAACTCATAATATAATCATACTTGTTAGTCTCCACAATTCCAATTCACAATGCTCTGTCATGTAGATACATAAGACACCGTTCACACACACTTGTTCACATTAAAGTCTATTTCCTTGTAGTTGATGAGTAATTAGCTTTGTTTGCTGACATTCTGTGAATATATCTAGCGCTGCTCGTTCCTCTGTCATTTGAGTGAAAGTTGTTACTAGTTCATAAGACTGCAGGATCCCTGCTTGAACTTCATGTGTGTGTGTGTGTGTTTGTTGTGGAGAGGGGGGGGGGGGGCGGTGTGTACAGCTGAGTTGTGTAACTATTTACGAGAAAGAATATAACCCCTGAGAATTGTAAAGCTGCATTTTCACCCAAAACTAACATTTGTCACTGAACAAACAATTGTGTGTTATAGAAGATCTTGATTGTAATACATTAATTACATAAATTCAAAGGAATTCAGGGTTTGTGATACAGATAACGTTTCATGTTTTGACGAATCTAACTTGAACCCTCGTGTACAATACGAATATTTGATCAATTTCAAAAATTCCATATTCATTGAAATTTTTATAGGTATTATTTTTTTCAAATACATCAATTTTATATCAATTATTAAGTGAGATCAGTATGAATATTCTAGATCACGCAGAATCATCATTCTCAACGTGGGTACGCTTATACTAAGATCCTTTATAGGTGTCGACCCTTACCGATCAAGTAACCGAATGAAATTTATATTTCATGAAATCAAATATGTTGACAAAAGTAACGTTGAAAAGTTGCGTAAAGAAATCTGTTTTAGGTTATGTTTAATTGAAAATACAATAATATTTTTTTTCCATATCTTGTACCTTTTTCTATCTCCAAGATGGCAGTAGGAAATTGTAGAAGGTAATGTTTCTTCACTATTTGATGGCAAAAACTTAATGTACTTCTGATTGACACTAAATTTAAGTATTGGAATATCCTACCTTGAAAGTGAAGACCCAGGCTAGCTATTAATAAGGGCATCGGAAATATTTTACCTGAAAAATAGGAAATGGGCACCACTCCCAGGAAATGACCAAAGGAGAAAAAGGTACTATTCTGGGAGACAATAGCGAGAGCAAAAAAAAAATAAATAAAGCATAGACGTCGAAATCAATTATAAACAAAATTATTATTAATCTAAAGCAAATAATTCCAAAAATTATAATTAAAAAAATTTGGTAACTTACGAAAATGGATACTGCTATAATATAAAAAAATCTCACTGCAACAGCCAAAAGGGAACTGAAGAGCACGTCACAGACGTTCAAAATCACGTTACAAAAACGAGCTTATCCTCTTCAGGCGGAGCTCAAGACTAGTATCAGCAGAGAAGGTAGCTGACGAATTGCTAGCCACAAAAACACCGTCAGACAAGAACGTTCCCTGACTTAAGTAAAGTTGATCTTGCGTCTTATAGAGCTTTTAATTTCGTAGACGTATTAATGCTCTTCTCAACGTAAAGTTGGCCAGAAACTAGTCTCAAATGGCCACGGATTCCTAAGATCTCTAGCAGTTTACACTGAAAATAAATAACCCAACCAATTCAACTGAAATAGGAGGCTCCTACAAAAAAAACTGGAGAGCTCTCTTCAAACGTGAAGCGTTAAACTTGAGTTAATAAATTAAGATTTAAATTGAAAAACGAATTAACTGTAAATTTTGTAAAAATTAAATAAAATAATCAGTAAAATTATTGATTTCCCTAATTTTGAATTGTGCACTAAAAAAATTACAAAGTAAAAAACAACTACGCTGAGCATTAGAGAGAAGAAAAACAAAGAAAATACAAAGTCTAGCAAGACAAGAAAAAAGATTATTAGCGAAGAGTCGATAAATTTAGGAACGTGGTTCGTTACTAAAAAATTGGATCAATCTTCACAAACTCGTAGGATTTTCCATCTTAAAAACGGGAACTAAAGCTCACAACAAAATACTTCAAGCTTTGGAAGCCAAGAACTACACAAACAACGTAAGAAAATAAACTACGAGTTGTTGAATGACAAATCCGTAACGCGTTGGATCCAAAATAAAGTTAAATTATGTATTATCAACCAGTTTCACTAATCATTCATATATCAAACATACTTAGGTGAGGAAAGATAAAGGGAGGAACGAAGATAGCCATAAATCTCGTAGGTTTTTTACTTCGAGTGTATATATTAAAAAAATCGCGTATCACCGAATCGATATCCACCTGATCGCGTTTGGTAATAGAAAAAAATTCTAAACAGAAGTACAAAAAGTCGTTAAATTACAGAAAAGGAATGTCTATTCTTGTAGACGGAATAGTATGATAAACTAGGGCCGGTAGCAACTAAAACAATTGTAATGATTGTCAAACGAATCTGAATATTAAAAAACAGGAATAAGTAGAACGTATCTTCCCGAGGAAGGACAACAAATAAAATAGAATCAAAAGGTTAATCACGCGCCATGGTGGTTCACGCTCCGGTCTCGCTTCGATAAAATTATTCTTAGAGATGTTTCGGTATCGGAGTGTTATGGGACCGAAACAGTGTGAATAGGTTCATTGTATGTCCTGTAAAAATATTTGTGTATCAGGACTAGGTAAAAAAAAAAAAACAATAGCATATTCCTGACATCATTTTGAGTAGAAAATATCATATAAACATAATTATGTCCTACTCCTTTCAGTGCCCAATATACAAGAGATCAAAGTTTTATAGATAGCAGCAGACTTCAAAAATCTTTATATCACGATACCTCTGAGAGAAACAATAAGAAAATGACAAATTAATTTCAAATTCACAAATAAATACAAACAACCAATTACTAACCAGAATAATAAACGTCTAAATTGTCATTCGTAACGACCCAAATACAATTGATTAAGCTCATAATTCCATAATTCGTTGATATCAAACTTGCATCCGAGTTCAAGAAGCATATTTTAGAAGTTTACTATAAGATACAGAATGAATATATTCAATGTTTCCATTGCTTCTCACTCTGTTTTAATTTCAAATTGGCTGCTATCTATGAAATTTTGATCTCTTGTATCTTGGTAACAAAAAAGACTAGGACCTGTTTATATTACATGTTTTACTCGAAATGACATCAGGAGTATGTTATAATTTTTTTTTTACTCTTCTTCTGATACACTCTGTATAAATTAGGAATTCAAGCTGATCAATTTGGCTATTTCGACCAATTAAAACGCTATAGTAAACTCAAATATTAAATTTCATCATTCTACGGTCAATAGTTTTGAATTTATGCAAAAAATTAAAAGAGATTGTCAATTGAAGTTTTCTTCCGGCTTAGTTCAGCATTATATTTTGCACGGCTTTTGAAATTTGCAAGTCACGTACATACATACATACAAACACACGTACCGACGTCAAACCGAAAATTGTCAAAACGGATTCAAGGATGCTCAAAACAGATATTTCCATCAAAATGTGAATTTTGTTGGTTACACAATAGATACTAAATGAAAAAAAAAACACATCAAATATCTAAATCTAGTTTAAAAACCGACTGGAGCTTAAAAACAGAGTTCAAGTGTTATGATAGATTCAAAAAGAAGATTAGATCATTTGACAACAAAAAAAGTTCTGAGAAGCGTGAATGTTTTCAAATTATTTGCAGGAGATTGTTTAGGTAATAGTAGATTATATTATTAGTAGCAAAAATCAGGCTTTACGTGCTGATGTTTGCAGTTTGACTTAGGGATTTTTGGTTGAAAGTTTGCAAACGTGTTTGGCTTAGTATCTCTCCTTCAATTTAATGCTGAACTGTCGGTCATTCACAGCCGCTTGCTGGCACATTGTTTCCCATAGTATGCTGTAATAAAATTGGGTTAAGTCATGATGTTTAAACTGAATAAATATAATAAAACTAGATGTATGAATAACCACTAGATTAAAAAGGTATGTTATTATTTTATAATTATGAATTATATCTATTGTACCCACTATCATTATGTTGTATGTAATTTTATAGCTCTGAAGATGGTTTCAAATCAAACCGAAACGTTAGCAATCCATAGGAATATGGAGAATAGGATTATAGACAAAAAGAAAAGTGATCCCGGAATATTCGTATTTCTAGCAAATTTAAATTTACACTAGAAAATCTGCAGACTCTTATTAGCATTTTTACTGAAGTTAAAATAACATCAGAGGAGAGATAAAACTGTTAGATTTTATATTTCAAAAGAATAAAGATCTGGATCTAATCATTATCTTTGAATTGTATACTCTTTACAATGATACAAATATTACCAATATCAAAAAATAAGTTTATGTGAGTGATGTTAATGAATTGCTTCAACTAGTTCAGTTGAATTTAGTGTCTACATTTCTTCTTTTAATTAGCGTGTTTCCAAAGCTTGCAAAGGTATATACAGGATTCAATTTCCTACATTATTCATATAAGAAAGAGACTCCAGTAAAAACATTAATCGCTGCAAAAGTTCACTTGTATTTGAAGATAGAAATTTCTCAAGGCGTTTTAAATTTGAATGTCTAAGGGTCAGTTTCACCAACGCTAGTTAAATTTATCCAAAGGTTATTTTATACGAAAAGCATTGTTGATACAATTATAACCATAGTTACTGACTCAAAGTAACCCCTTGATAAATTTAACTGAGTTTAGTGGAACCGGACCTAAGAGGAATTGTATATTACATCTGAGGTAGGGAATATTTCATTACAGCCGAGGGCTTATATGACCAAGAGGCGAAGCCTCGAGGATCATATATAACGCAAGGCTGTGATGAAATTGCCACCGAAATATGTATATTATTTTATTCACAAACATCCTTATTTATTAGAGAAATAACTGGTCCAATTTGGTTCGTTTCTCAACAAAGTAATTTGATGCAGTAGTCTATGAAATCAGAAGTATTCTGAACAATTTAATCAATTTAACATCTGCGGAATTTATGAGTCAAATTATCCATATCAGTACTTCTGTATAGATTGAAATTGTAGATAGTGGAGATCAAAAGGTTATAACATTAAAATGGAGCAATATACTTGCCCCGAATCAAACGAAAGTCCTACAGAAGTGGTTTGATCTTCCAGAAAAGCGAGAATCGGTACATTAATTTACAATTGAATAACTTTTTCCAATATTGACTGTTTTATTTGAATCATTGGACATAACTAATATTTTTGACAGTACGGATTATTTCATTCTTAGAATGATTTATGACCAATGCTAGGCAGCCGTGCATAAACATTTCCCGACCAAGAGATGGAAGTGTCACTTCCGACCCATGAGATCGTCGTTGCAGTTTGAGATTACACAATTCCCAATCTTTGAAAGGTTAGGAATTGCCATATTACTATAATGATTGTGAATATGCTATGTCAGTAGCGTTGTGTGCGACATTCATTCACTAATATATTTAAAATCGTGACAATCCCCAAATTTTGACGTATTCACGTAATTTGCAAAACTGGCACTCAGAATTAGCAGAAAGTTTTTCACAATGACAGTAATACTTCGATGCGGGTCTCAAAGAGTTGATCTATCTATATTTAGATCCAAAAGTTTAAGCAAAGAGAATAAATTGCTACAAAGTTTACATGTCAGCGACGAAGAAGAAATTAAAAATAACGAAGAAGATAGTAGAATTACGGGAGTTACTTTGCGCGAATCGCCTGGCACATTTAGTGATGGAACCAATCCGAATTTGTATAATGTATTGGTCGAGATATGTGTGAATTATTATAAGTGTAAACATAGTTTCCTACTTGACATGATAATAACTACGTTCGGGTGTACTTTTTGTATGCTCTGTTCAATTATTGTCTGAATATTGAATCGATAATAGCTATTTATGTAATAAGTACTTAATATAAAACTTTAGAAGTTTGTTTATGTACAAATTACATACAAAGCTTTATGTTCGACTGCTCTAAAGACGCAGGATGCCATCTAAAAATATTTCTTAATTTCCCCTACAAAAATTCGGTAAGCATAACTTGGTGTGCTTTGCTAGTGTTGCTATTGTTACAATTGTTTCCTACTGATTGTTTGTAGATGTCAAAAATATTAAATACAATTTAGTAGAAGAAATAGATACTTCAGAAAGTGTAGAAGAGATTAATTATGATAGAAAAGAATAAATGGATACTTCAGATAGTGTAGAAGAAAATTAATACGATAGAAAAAAAATAATGGAAACTTCAGAAAGCATAGAAATGCTGGCAGCAACTGCCAAAGAATCACAAATATTAAGAGAAAAATGTTCTTGTAACAATAAGAATTTATCTTCGGGTCTGAATATTCGCGACAATACGCCTATTGCGTATCCTCAGTGGCTCCGCCCTATCGGTTAAATTTTACATCTACGAGGTGTGCCGTCAAAAACGTCAAACTGTCAAACGTCATTTTTGTATGTCATTATTCGATAATCATGAGAAAAAACATTCACTTAGAAGTTGTTAGATGTACTAATACTAAAGCAAACAGCCCAGAACTAATTTTTATAGGTCTCCGAAAAGAGATTATGAAGCGAAACAAATAGAAATGTGGATAACAGCAGTTAAACGAGTATGATTTTATGCAATAATCTATGAAAATGTATTAGATATCATTCAATTCTCTGTATCAACCATCTTTGAGAGAAGTTGAATATTATAATCGTAAAGAAACTCATAAAGTACCACTTAGATAAGTTTTTTAATTGACTGAACAGTCACATGAATTCGTCTCAAAATCCTTTACTGAAAGCATCAAATTTTTCCTTCTCAAGATTCAAGAATTGTTTGAAAGATAAACAAGATGAGAAAATCCCTTTCCCCCAAGGATTTCGCTTAAATTCTGTACGTATATAACACATTATAAATCTAACTGTAATTGATTACCTTTGAGATGAGTCGCATAAACAATAAAAAATAATAATGACTATGGTTGATTTGCTTCTTTTAGAATATTTTTGTCTACAAATGTTGTCACAAATTAAATACAATATTTTTATTAAGAATACAGATGGTACGTCATGGATTTCATTTTGATTTTGAAGCAGATTGACATATTTCAAAACATTGACAGGTGACATCACACCTCGAAGTTGTGATTTTTGAATAATATGCGGCGCTTTCGTCGAAATTTGAAGATACGCAACAGGCCTATACCAATTGTGTTATAAGTATTCATTACCATAATCAATAATATATTGATTTAATTGCTTGAATCTATTTTATGTTAATAAAAAAATCTATTTGTGAGACTTTTTTTGACAATGACAGAGTTCCGTCCAATTATATAAAGTAAAAAGCCTAGTCCAATTAAGTGGCACATTATGGGCACTAAATGCAACCATAAACTATATGATTATGATGCAGTCGAACATAAACAATACTAATTTCAATAAATAGACTTTTTTGGTTTTATTTCTGTATATTTATTTCTATTTTGACGTTTGGACTTTCTATCATCTTTGTATCATTTTTTCTGAAGAAGACTTTTGGATAGGAAGTTAAACCGTCAAAATATAAATAAATATGCAGAATTAAAACCAAAAAAGTCTATTTATTAAAATATAATTCTGGAAGCATGTATAGATCGTTAATATAAATTTTTCTCGTGATTTTACATAACTTCCTCTCATATTTACGAGCTAATAAATTGAAAATAATCTAGGACTATTATAAAAATTTCTTGATTTGGTGTGTTTTAAATTTTTCATTACGGAATCAGCATCATTCATGCCTGATGATTTAATATTTGCTTGCCAGATACGAGTTATCCGAAAGCATCATTCATTTGAATAAGTGAAAATTCATTAATAAGAACTCATTCCTGATATTTTGTCTTCAATTTATAATCAATGATAATATTGTTGGAATATAATTATAATAATTCAATATTGATACTGTACAAATATTATACAATTTAAAAAATACTAACTGCTTATCTCTAAAGTTCGCTAATATAATAATAAGGTTGTGTTTTTCTCATGATTGCAATACAAATGTATTAATACAGGTAAATTTAGGTCTGAAAATTGTTAATATTAGTTGCAACTGCAAACATGCAGCTGCAGTTAACATATAAATTAACACAGAAAGTATCTGCTTCAAGACCAAAGACGGACCAGCCAATGATTTGGAATCGTCCAGTACAATTGGATAAATATCATAAGAGTGCAAAGATTGATAGTATGTACTATTGCATGAAAGCAAACTGAGAAGATAACTTTTTCACAGTTTCTTAAGCCCATTTGCGATTCGAAAATGAATAAAATTTCAGTTCACTATTGCGCAATTGTGTGTGCGGACACTCGGGAACACAACAAACTAAACTTTGTCCCGATGATTTCCACTTTTTCAAAAGATTTTCAATTTTTATTTGCCCTAAACATACAGTTTGGCTTTATGCTCTTTTATATTTGTTTTGACAGCTCCAGTCAGTATTATTAAAGAGCTTAAAACTTCTACCGCATGGAGTCGCGTTTGTCGCTACTGACATAGCGTATAAATATTTTGTCCAATAAATTCATAGGTGCGTATTCTCACCTCTTAAAAAAGCACTACTTCAGCAAAAATTTTAATAAAAAGAGATAGCGCTATATGATAGAACATGAAATAATAAGAGAAAGTGCATAATTTTTCAGGAAGTAGTGCGATTTTCAGAGGTGAGAATATGGACCATAGTGTCTTCTATTATGATAAATCCAAAATATGGATCTTCTCAATAACTTGAATAGAATTATTAGTCTTGTTATCTTCATGTCTATATCTTCAATTTCAAAATGAGAATTGTTTTTCAATTTTCTCTAAAACCTTACTAATGAGGTAACTATTAGTTCAGCATTCTATGGTTGTCCAAATCTCTCATTTTGTATTCTCTTGATTCCATGATGTATTCTATATGTATTTTCAGATGACTTTTTCTCACGTTATATGCTAGCTAATTTGACATTTTCATTTTTTTAAACTGTCATGCTAATATGTATGTATTGTTACAAAATTTCGCCTGACGTCTTTTTTTTGTACAATTGTTTTCCTAGTGCATACTCATGTCGCCATCTATGTAGCAGATACGCACTTATTTTGTAAATAGTACGTTCATATGACACTGGATGAAAGCGCTCTCTTTGGGAGTCGACGCGTCTGTTTCTTCCTCGGTCTCTTGCTTCCGAGCTGTTGTTGCAGACGTTTGTTTTTGAGTAGTCTTGTGATTTTTCTTGTTGTTCTAAATTTGGTGATTATTTTATTTAATTAAAATCAGTGTTATGATTTTGTAAGTATTTCGTTTATCATTTTGTTCACGTATTCCAAATTTAGTATTATTTTTCTAGTGATTTCGTTTGAGGCGACCCGCGTGGTTAACCTTTTGTTTTCCAAATTTATTTCTTTCATCCTTAATTATTTGTTAGTTTTTTGTGTTCAGCACCTTTTTACTACCTTGAAACTTTTATACCAAATTGATATTTTTGTTCTAAATTTATTTTTTTCTAAATTTTACAATAGCGTATGCAATAGCCGTTCCGGTCGTAGGAGCTGGTCTTCTCCTCTTTAGGAGGTTATTATTGTTTGTTGTCCTTCCTCGGGAAGATTCGTTTAACTATTTCTGATGTTTTGTATTCAGATTAGTTTTGATAATTATTACTATTGATAGTGTTTCGTACACATGTCTAGTTGCTACCTGCCCTAGTTTACCATAATTTTCCGTCTACAAGAGTAGACATTCCTTCTTTGTAATTTACCGGTTTTTTTGTATTTCTGTTTTAAATTTTTTTCTACTACCAAACGCGATCAGACGGATATCGATTCGGTGATACGCGAATTTTTTGATATAAACACTCGAAGTAATAAAACCTACGAGATTTGTGGCTATCTTCGTTCCTCCCTTTACCTTTCCTCACCTAAGTATGTGTGCTGTATGAATGATTAGTGAAAGTGGTTGATAATACATAATTTAACTATATTTTGGATCCAACGCGTTGCGGATTTGTTATTCAACAACTCGTAGTTTAGTTTCTCACATTGTTTTTGTAGTTTTTTTGTTTCCAAAGCTTAAAATATTTTGTTGTGGGCTTTAGTTCCCGTTTTTAAGCTGGAAAAGCCTACGAGTTTGTGAAGATTGATCCAATTTTTTTAGTAACGAACCACGTTCGTAAATTTATCGACTCGACGCTAATAAATCCTTTTTCTTGTCCTGCTAGACTTTGTATTTTCTGTGTTTTTCTTCTCTTTAATGCTCAGCGTAGATTTGTTTTACTTTGTAAATTTTTAGTGCACTATTTAAAATCAGCCAAATAAATAACTTACTGATTATTTTATTTAACCTTTACTAAATTTACAATTTATTCATTTTTTTAATTGAATCTAAATTTATTCATTCAAGTTTAACGCTTCACGTTTGAAGAGAGCTCTCCAATTTTTTTGTAGGAACCTCCTGTTTCAGTTGAATTGGATACTGGTTGGGTTGTTTGTTTTCAGTGTAAACTGCTAGGAATCTTAGGGACCTGTGGCCACTTGAGACTAGTTTTTGAACAACTTCAAGTTAAGAAAAAAACACCAACACGTCTACGACTTAAAGAAGAACATTAATATCTCCCGAAGTTGACGACCAAGCGCACGGCCAACCTTAACACCTTCAAGGACCGTTGGGTATTTATCAAAGCCCTATAAGACGCAAGATCAACTTTACTTAATTCAGGGAACGTTCTTGTCTGACGTTGTTTTTGTGGCTACCAATTCGACATCTATCTCCTCTGCCGATACTAGTCTTGAGTTCCGCCTGAAGAAGATATTTAGCTAGTTTTTGGTAACGTAATTTTGAACGTCTGTGACGTGCTCTCCAGTTCCCTTTTGGCTGTTGCAGTGAGATTTTGTTTTTGTATAATAGCTTCAATCATTTTCGTAAGTTACAAATTTTTTGAATTATAATTTTTGGAATTCTTTGCTTTAATTTAATAATAATTTCATTTATAATTGATTTCGACATTTGTGCTTTATTTCTTTTTTTTGCTGTCGCTATTGTCTCCCAGAATAGTACCTTTTTCTCCTTTGATCATTTCCTGGGAGTGGCGCCCATTTCCTATTTTTCAGGTAAAATATTTCTGGTGCCCTTATTAATAGCTAGCCTGGGTCTTCACTTACAAGGTAGGATATTCCATTACTTAAATTTAGTGTCAATCAGCAGTACATTAAGTTTTTGCCACCAAATAGTGAAGAAACATTACCTTTTTTAATTTCCTACTGCCACCTTGGAAATAGGAAAAGGTACACTGACGTCCGAACGTGGGGCCCTTAACTTTGTTCAGCCTTGAATTTTGTTGCAATTCATATAAATATTTTTTTTGCTTCTCCAATTGGTTGCACAAACTTTGACATCGAAAAGAAAACTGGAAATATTCATCCTGAAATCCTTCTACTCTTTTCTTTCTATCATTACTATTTTTCCTCTAGCATATGCAAGATACCTCTACAACTCCTTTTTGTGCAATTACTAATCAAATAAACTTTTCTGAGGTACATACCAAGATGAAGCCCGAATGCATCGAATACCTTTCAGAGGATGAGTTGTTATATGAACTAGGAAACCGAGGTGTTAAGATCAATAATTTGTCGGTGGATTTAAAACCTATATTGAGAGGATTGCTGCAAGTTGAAGGAATAAATGGGAATCCATCTCCTATACCACACAATTATATACCAGCCACTGAAAACGCGACATGTCAACAGAAGCTACTGGATTTACGTGGTAAGATAGCCCAAATCAATAATGATAATTCTCGTGCTATTTCGTTGCGATTAGATTACCTTTACAATCGCGTTTTACGTTTAAATTCAGTTCAACCTAGTCCAAACCTATTAGCTCTTATAGCTGATTTGCGAACACAGCTCGACAACTTTTCGCGATTACAAGCTCCTTTGGCTGAAGCCGATCTTATTTCTTTCAATAATCAATACGTATCCTTACCAAATTCTACACCACCGACCCCAGTAGAACATCAAACTTTGATTGACACCCCAAATTATTCTTCTTACGGTTTTTCACAACCTTTAAATGCACCATCACAACATCTATCTCTACGACAACCTATTTTTAATTTGACTGTTCCATCTCCAGTCGTTTCACCGTTAACAAATAATTTACAACCTACTTATTCTTCAGTTCCTGACGTCTATAAATGGAATTTAAAATTCGATGGTACCGGCAGTGTCAACTCTTTTTTAGAACGTGTAACTGAACTAGCTACTTCTCGAGGTGTTTCTTTAGCTAATTTACCTAAACATGCTAGCGAACTATTTACTGGACCTGCTTTAATTTGGTTTCGTGCAATTCGAGATGATATTCAATCATGGGATGATTTATGTTATCGCTTAAGACAAGCTTTTCTTCCATCAGATTATGAATTCGAACTTTGGCAAGAAATACAATCTCGTACTCAGGGTATTGATGAAAAAACCGAACTTTTTGTTGCTGTTTTGAAATCGTTGTGTAGCCGCTTACAAATTAAACCAGATGCAAAATCTTTTCTAACTTTGGTTTTACGAAATTTACAGCCTCGCTTTCAGCAGGATATCGCCGTTTTACAATCTCCTACCATCGAACATCTTATTAGTGTTTGTAAACTCAAAGAAAACACAGATCATAGGGTTGAAAAGTTTAAACCACCACCTTCTCGTACAAATAAATTACTAGAGCCAGAATTAGCTTACCAACGTTCCGTTGCATCTTCTTCTCGTGTGAATACTGTGCACACGACACCTTCTAAAAATCAAAATACTCGTAAGTGTTTTAATTGTGGTGATCCAAATCATTTAGCGCCTCAATGCCCAAAGCCTCATAATAAGCATTGTTATAGTTGCGGTTATAAAAATGTCACTCGTTTTACATGCCCACATTGTTCAAAAAAAAGAATAGGATCGCGTTGTTTCAGTCGCCGACGCACACGATCTTTTATTAAGACTGACCGTTCAGCTTGGAATGACTGGCTGGAAACTGTAGCTAAATTCTGTAAAAGTCCTATCATTTCGCCTATTATTCATCATCCTAATTTAGACTCGCGACCTTTTGTTAAAATTCTTTTCGGAAAAACTCCTGTTGTCGCTCTATTAGATTCGGGTGCTAACGTTTCTGTACTAGGAAATAAAGGCATTTCTTTACTTTCTGCTAATAATATACCCCTTTTACCTTCTGAAGAACCTACTGTAACTACTGCCGATGGTGCTTCTCAACAAGTCAATGGAAAAGTTACCGTTCCTATCACTGCAGATTCAGTCACTCATCATATAAACTTTTTAATAGTTCCTGCTCTTGAACAATCTGTCATATTAGGTACCGATTTCTGGCAAACTTTCAATATTCATGTCAATTTCAAAGATAATTTATGGAATTCTAGGCCGACTATTAATGCTTTTAGTTCACTACATGATTCTACCGAATTAACTACTTCTCAAACTGCTGCTCTACAAGTAGTCATAGATTCTTTCAAAGAACTTGGCTCAAAACCTCTTGGACGCACTCATTGTCTTACGTATTCAATTGATACTGGCGATGCCACTCCTATTAAACAACGATATCATTCTGTCTCCCCAGCTATGTTGTCCATCTTGCATCAAGAATTAGATAAAATGCTTGCACTCGGTGTAGTACGTCCTTCAAAAAGTGCTTGGTCGTCCCCCGTTCTAATCGTAAAGAAAAAATCTGGAGAGCCCCGTTTTTGTTTTGATGGCCGTAAACTTAATTCAGTTACCAAAAAGGATGCTTATCCTTTACCTTTAGTCAATGACATCTTGGATCGATTACGCGATGCTAACTATTTGTCTTCAATTGATTTAAAAAGCGCTTTCTGGCAAATTCCACTTGATGACGCTTCTTGTGAAAAAACCGCCTTCACTGTGCCAAATCGAGGTTTATTTGAGTTCACGCGAACCGCTTTCGGTCTTACAAATGCTCCTCAAGCCTTGCAAAGATTAATGGATGCCGTTCTTGGTCCACTTTTACATAAGTCTGTTTTCGTTTATTTGGACGACATTATAATTTGTACTTCCACCTTCGAAGAACACTTGTCAGTACTTTTTGACATTCTTAATCGACTTAAAAATGCAGGTCTTACTATCAACTTTGGAAAATGTGAATTTTGTAAACCCTCTTTAAATTATCTTGGCTTCGTAGTTGACAAACAAGGATTACGTACCGACCCAGACAAGGTTGCCGCCATTAATAACTACCCTTTACCACGAACAGTTACGGAAATTAAACGATTTTTAGGTTTAGCTTCCTGGTATCGGCGTTTTGTACCTCAATTTTCATGTCTTTCAGCCCCTATCACTGCTTTAACTAAAGGAAAACGCAAATCTAATATTGTTACTTGGGATCAAGAAGCTCTTCAAGCTTTTGATAAATTAAAATCTTCACTCACTTCTTCACCTGTTTTGGCTAGTCCAGATTTTACAAAACCATTTACCATTCAAACAGATGCTTCAAATTACGGCATAGCCGCTGTATTATCTCAAGATTCCTCTGGCGAAGAACATGCCATTGCTTATGCAAGTCGTACTCTTACGCGCACTGAACGTAATTACTCAGTTACTGAACGCGAATGTTTAGCCGTTCTTTTCGCTATTACCAAATTTCGTCCTTATGTCGAAGGTACTTCTTTTACGGTTATTACTGACCATCATTCACTATTATGGCTTATGAGAATGCAGGATCCCACAGGTAAACTTGCTCGTTGGGCTGTTAAGCTTCAACAGTTTGATTTTCAACTTTTACATAGACCTGGAAAACTAAATACTGTCCCAGATGCTCTTTCACGTGCCCCATTAACAATTTCAACTTTATTTGTACCAGCCGATAACTCAGATCCATGGTATATAAATCTTCGTACTTCAATTCTTGCTTCTCCTTCTGATTATCCAGGATGGCGTGTAGAGGACCAGACAATTTATAAACTTGTTCCGCAGAACCGTGCTGTTAATTTATCTCCATGGAAAATAGTCGTTCCCACAGATCTAAGGGATGAAATTCTCAAAGAAGCTCACTCTGCTACTACTTCTGGTCAATTTGGCGTATTTAAAACCCTTCGTCGTCTTTCCGAAACATACTATTGGCCCGGTATGAGACGTTCCGTACACCGATTTGTAACGCAATGTAAAATTTGTTTATCTCAAAAACCTTCTCAATTACCTTCTTTAGGCCATATGGGAGAGCCTAAGAAAATTAACTATCCTTGGCAGGCCATCGCCATTGATTTAATGGGTCCTTTTCCTCGATCATCACATGGGAATATGCATTTATTAGTAGTATCAGATTGGTTTTCAAAATTTCCTTTATTATTTCCACTTCGTCAAGCTACTTCTAAAAGTATTACTACTATTCTAGAACGTGATGTCTTTCTTCTCTTTGGAGTCCCTCAAATTGTAATTTGTGATAATGGTACTCAGTTCAATTGTGACGAGTTTCGTCGTTTGCTGAAAAAATATCAAGTTCCAAAACTTTGGTACAATGCTAAATACCACCCGCAAGTAAATTTTGTAGAACGCACCAATAGAATCATTAAAACCGCTATTCGATCCTTTATTAAAGACAACCACCGCGCTTGGGATGTAAATTTACCCCAAATTGGTCAAGCAATACGTACTTCTGTTCACGAAGTTACTGGTTTTACTCCAGCATATCTTAACTTTGGTCGTCACGTACCCTTATCCGGAACTTTTTACTCCACTCCACCTGATACCATTTTATCTGATACTCCAGCTACTTATGCTAATTCATTTAAAGAATTGCATACTAATTTCCAACTAGTTCAGAAGAAAATTATATCTTCATATGACCGCTCCGCTAAACGTTATAACCTTCGTAGACGTTCTTTAGAATTCTTTGTAGGTGATTCAGTTTGGAAACGTAATTACGTACTTTCTGATGCTACCAAACATTTCTCTGCCTCTTTAGCTCCTAAATACATTCCTTGTGTAATACACAAGAAAATTTCTAAATTAGTTTATCAACTTCACGACCTAAATGGCCGCGACTTAGGACGTTGGCACATAAAAGACCTAAAGCCTCATCCTTCTGATGATGATAATTCTTCAAATCAATAGTTTTGTTACAAAATATTTTACATTTTCTTAAAATTCTTTTTACACATATTTCGTTACGTCCCAAATCGACCCCTACTTATAATTTGCTACCTCCTATTTCGTCCCTATTCTTAGAAATTTTTCTTTTCAAGAAAAATTCCTTTTTCGTGGAGGGGCAGTGTTACAAAATTTCGCCTGACGTCTTTTTTTTGTACAATTGTTTTCCTAGTGCATACTCATGTCGCCATCTATGTAGCAGATACGCACTTATTTTGTAAATAGTACGTTCATATGACACTGGATGAAAGCGCTCTCTTTGGGAGTCGACGCGTCTGTTTCTTCCTCGGTCTCTTGCTTCCGAGCTGTTGTTGCAGACGTTTGTTTTTGAGTAGTCTTGTGATTTTTCTTGTTGTTCTAAATTTGGTGATTATTTTATTTAATTAAAATCAGTGTTATGATTTTGTAAGTATTTCGTTTATCATTTTGTTCACGTATTCCAAATTTAGTATTATTTTTCTAGTGATTTCGTTTGAGGCGACCCGCGTGGTTAACCTTTTGTTTTCCAAATTTATTTCTTTCATCCTTAATTATTTGTTAGTTTTTTGTGTTCAGCACCTTTTTACTACCTTGAAACTTTTATACCAAATTGATATTTTTGTTCTAAATTTATTTTTTTCTAAATTTTACAATAGCGTATGCAATAGCCGTTCCGGTCGTAGGAGCTGGTCTTCTCCTCTTTAGGAGGTTATTATTGTTTGTTGTCCTTCCTCGGGAAGATTCGTTTAACTATTTCTGATGTTTTGTATTCAGATTAGTTTTGATAATTATTACTATTGATAGTGTTTCGTACACATGTCTAGTTGCTACCTGCCCTAGTTTACCATAATTTTCCGTCTACAAGAGTAGACATTCCTTCTTTGTAATTTACCGGTTTTTTTGTATTTCTGTTTTAAATTTTTTTCTACTACCAAACGCGATCAGACGGATATCGATTCGGTGATACGCGAATTTTTTGATATAAACACTCGAAGTAATAAAACCTACGAGATTTGTGGCTATCTTCGTTCCTCCCTTTACCTTTCCTCACCTAAGTATGTGTGCTGTATGAATGATTAGTGAAAGTGGTTGATAATACATAATTTAACTATATTTTGGATCCAACGCGTTGCGGATTTGTTATTCAACAACTCGTAGTTTAGTTTCTCACATTGTTTTTGTAGTTTTTTGTTTCCAAAGCTTAAAATATTTTGTTGTGGGCTTTAGTTCCCGTTTTTAAGCTGGAAAAGCCTACGAGTTTGTGAAGATTGATCCAATTTTTTTAGTAACGAACCACGTTCGTAAATTTATCGACTCGACGCTAATAAATCCTTTTTCTTGTCCTGCTAGACTTTGTATTTTCTGTGTTTTTCTTCTCTTTAATGCTCAGCGTAGATTTGTTTTACTTTGTAAATTTTTAGTGCACTATTTAAAATCAGCCAAATAAATAACTTACTGATTATTTTATTTAACCTTTACTAAATTTACAATTTATTCATTTTTTTAATTGAATCTAAATTTATTCATTCAAGTTTAACGCTTCACGTTTGAAGAGAGCTCTCCAATTTTTTTGTAGGAACCTCCTGTTTCAGTTGAATTGGATACTGGTTGGGTTGTTTGTTTTCAGTGTAAACTGCTAGGAATCTTAGGGACCTGTGGCCACTTGAGACTAGTTTTTGAACAACTTCAAGTTAAGAAAAAAACACCAACACGTCTACGACTTAAAGAAGAACATTAATATCTCCCGAAGTTGACGACCAAGCGCACGGCCAACCTTAACACCTTCAAGGACCGTTGGGTATTTATCAAAGCCCTATAAGACGCAAGATCAACTTTACTTAATTCAGGGAACGTTCTTGTCTGACGTTGTTTTTGTGGCTACCAATTCGACATCTATCTCCTCTGCCGATACTAGTCTTGAGTTCCGCCTGAAGAAGATATTTAGCTAGTTTTTGGTAACGTAATTTTGAACGTCTGTGACGTGCTCTCCAGTTCCCTTTTGGCTGTTGCAGTGAGATTTTGTTTTTGTATAATAGCTTCAATCATTTTCGTAAGTTACAAATTTTTTGAATTATAATTTTTGGAATTCTTTGCTTTAATTTAATAATAATTTCATTTATAATTGATTTCGACATTTGTGCTTTATTTCTTTTTTTTGCTGTCGCTATTGTCTCCCAGAATAGTACCTTTTTCTCCTTTGATCATTTCCTGGGAGTGGCGCCCATTTCCTATTTTTCAGGTAAAATATTTCTGGTGCCCTTATTAATAGCTAGCCTGGGTCTTCACTTACAAGGTAGGATATTCCATTACTTAAATTTAGTGTCAATCAGCAGTACATTAAGTTTTTGCCACCAAATAGTGAAGAAACATTACCTTTTTTAATTTCCTACTGCCACCTTGGAAATAGGAAAAGGTACAGTATGTATGTTGTGCTCTTGATAACTCAATGTCCGACTAGTTTATTATTGTTGTCATAACAACACTGATTTAAGGATAATTACTTAGGTCTGGTTGTACAGTCTGAGCTTATCCAAAGTTTAGTAAAACCAAGTTTAATTTCTATGGTTACAATTATTTCAGCAATTGTAACCATAGAAATTAAACTTGGTTTTACTAAACCTTGGATAAGCTTAGACTGTACAACTGGGCCTTAACAAATTATATCCGAGGGCATTATTTTGAAAAATAACAAACAAGTTTCCTAGTTACAGCAAGGAACTAGAGTAATTTCTCTGACAGAAATCACAATGACAGGACACACATTGCTAAAAATTTTGATTGAAATACTACAAATGTCGGACATTAAATATTGAAGGCACCACTGGAGTTAAACAGACAATAGTACCTACGGTCAATGTACACACCGGAAAGTACACTGTTGACCTTAGGCGTTATTATCCTTTTAACATCATTGATACCTTAATTACTATAAGAATCATTACAATAACTTCCATTCTTTTTAACAACATTGTAACTCTCATAGTTTTTGAATCGATACCAGTTCTTCTGCGTGATAATTATTCCTACATATTAAATTACTCTGATGAATTTTTTTTCCATTGTACACCTTATACTGGAATCTGAAAAAGAATATTCCAAGAGATTGAGAACACCAAATTTAGAATTGCTTGGATACTGCATACGAGGCAGAATAATTAAATACATACTCAATATTGTAACCATATTCTAGAAATTTCCAACAGTATAGCCTGCAGTCATCCAATGTTCACATGACGCTGTAGAAGTCTCCCTAGGACAAGGATGGAAGCTAAAGCGTTGTTAATTATAGAATAATGAATAAGGAAGCGGTATAAAATCGTGTTTAAAATATATCCTTACGTGTTTCGTACGTATTTACATAAGTGATTGCATATTAATGCGCACTAGAATGTGTACCGATCTAATTTCATGGCTTATGTATTAAAATAACACACATTTGATTTTGATGATTGTTTAGTTCGGTGCTATTGTTCTTAGAGGTATGAAGATCAGGAAAATTGAACGCTCTAGCACGGAACATCATACGAGAAGAAGGGGACTAACAAAAGCTTCACTTACTAGACCGTTTTCTATGAGTATTCAACAAAATAAAAATTGTAATTAAATGTGACAAAGTCTTACGATTTCTCATATTAATAGAAAGCTTGATGAAGACAAGAAAGCGCAAAAATACAGAAGAAGGGTTGGCAGAAATTCCACTGCTAACGCAACAAGAGATTTGGTATTAGCTGGGTGCATGATGACAATGCCCTTTATAACGCACATTTTTTCGGGTCTGCTAGTATGTAACATCGTTATTAAAATCGAATAACTGATAATAGTAGATTGTTTAACAAGTAGAGAAAAGTAAGAGTTTATTAGCGAGTGTAAATATTTGAATTCACAAGCGAGAGCAACGAGCGAGTGATTTAAATTTACACGAGCAAAGTAATAACGCTTTTCTTACGTGTTGAATATGATATTTCTTTGTATACTTGATGGAACAATTTAAGTGGAAGATACCAAGAACAGAAATGATTTTCTACAGAAATACTAATCAAGGTTGTGTTCTTGCAAAAACGTAGTAACTGATTTGACAACTGCTAAATAAAAGCATAGCAACCAATAAATAAAAAATTGATCTGTCACAAGTGTCGGAAGCTGAAGATTCTCGCGAAATTCTGCGGCAGCTTAAGAAGCGACTTCAAATCAAGAGAATTTTTGTTTCCTTATATGTTCAATCTGTAATTTTTTCTCAATGAGGTCAAAGCTGTCATTAGGGCGCGTGTCATAGTGCGTTTCTTGCTTGTTATTTTTTGTTGCTAACTAGAAAAGTGTTGCTTATCAGAAAACTGACACTTTTCTTCAATGATTTCCACATATTAAACCTAATATACAGGATGTGCAACGAAACGCGGAACAAAAGATTTTAACATAGGATTTCAAAAATGTGCGGATATTGGCTTCCTGTATATTTTAGAGCAAAAATACAAGAATGAAAAGTTGCTTAGAATAAATTTTCATCAATGATAAATCCCTATTTAACGCAGTAGAATATCTGTAGCATAAGATATTTGGAGAATAATATATGACATTCTTGTCTAAAATCAGATAGCCATGGAAATAAAAAACGAATAAAACAAAATATCAATTAAGATTATGATCAGGGAGTACTGGGAGTTTTCACTCTTATGAAGCAAATTGAACAGTTTCGCGCTATCTAGCGGGTTTGGAGAAAGTTAAAATTTTTAGCTGTGTGTGCTAGGTTTCAGAAGCTTCTGCGCGGTAAAATATTTTGCTGGAATCTGATTGGTAACCAGGTAGACAACAGACAATTAATGTTTGTTTATCTTGTTTGTGAAAATATGTCAGATGTGCAAAAATGAAAAATATTTTTTTCTGCTACTGTATAAATAAGTAAGCTTTGTAGCCCTGGCAACTCGAACGATAACGAAAGCAAACCTACGTGTTACCTCGTTGCTATGCGTTGCTAGCTACGAAAGTAATACTTTCGGGGCCAGGACAAAAAAGTAAATGTTTGAAAAAATGCAAATATATTGGAAATTTCAATATTCATTCAAATAAATAAGTAGTTTATAACAATAATCTATTTAATTTAATTTTATCTATTTATTGGTTTTGAGTAATTATGCAATTTGAACAATTGGAAAAAGTCAGGTTAGGAATATTATTTAAATTATTAACTTCTTTACTTTGTATTGGGAGATTTTTATCATTTTGAATTACGTCAAAAATCACATTTGCCACTGTTTCTTTATTTGAGGAAATATTAATGTGAATTTCATATAACACCTTTTTATTTTCACTCCGCTCTTTGAATCCTAAATATCGGCACTCGAAGCATTACATTTTCGTCAATTCAAGTAACGTTTTTATCAGCAAGCCATTTAGAAAACATGTATGTTTGATTGTACCTTTCCTTGGATTTATACGCAAGAAGTGAGGCACATGCATTGTACGCTGCATTTTGAATACCATTTTCATTTTCTGTTAACATTTTGAATCGGTCAAATGCAATGTTCCACTAAACTATTTAAACTCAAAATCTGTGACAGGCGCTGATGACAGATAATATTGTAAATAAACCGTTGCTATGGATAATTATAGACAGGTAAAACAGCCCCCATATCATTATTTCAAGTATGATAATCATTATTAAATATTAATATCTATATAGAACAGTAGCAGAAAAAATTTGAAACATCACACGATGCAAAAGCCCTTTCAGGTGTTCGGAGAGGGTTTGAACTCACACAAGAAAGTATACTTTCGCATCTTGTAATGTAAATAACTATAAAATTTTGAGCAAGACTGAAAAGGTGAGTTAGAATGGCAATATTTTTGAATAAATTTTAGTAAATATGAAGTATATACAAATCAGTCATATTAAAAATCTTGATAAATATAAACATTACTACTTTTTTAGATGAGCTACAAGAAACTTTGATCAGTCGAAGATTGTTTTTCATACAAGAAGAAACCGATTATTCGGTATAAGTACGAATGTGTGAAATATTTTGAACAGAAGTAGATTGTTCCACTAGGAGAATAATTCGAGGTGGGGCTATTTTTGTGTGGTACAAATAAACAAACAGATACTCAAGTCGTCTTTATGCTGTTTTGGATCCCATACAACGACTTGCGGTTGGATGCTGCAAGAAGTCATTGAAATCGAAGTATCGCAAGTATTTGGTAAGTATTTAAGTACTTATTTTTTGCTATTATGAGTAAATAATTGACATATTTATTTCAAGGTTACTACCGCTTCACTTCCTTCGGCTTCAGCTTCCGGTCCTGTCATTCATTTGGAGTTCAAAAAGAACAGAAAATATCTGGGACACAGAATTTTCCATTCATCATAATTATCATAGCTGCAAGTAGTTTTTGAAATGAATAAATCATTATCATCACCTATAATTCGAGAAGAGCAAGAAATATTTGAGACGAATCACCTGTCCGAATATTGTTACCTAAATTTCTCATCCCAACAATAACGGAAAATTCAAAAAGTGTAATAATTTTCTCGGAATGGGAGACAAAATGTATATTTTTTGCCGATTTTGAGTATTTTTGTTCACACAATAATGTATTTAGGGAAAATTTTGATCCCGATGATGAATTTTATACTTTTTATAGATGATTGTCTGATTCTAACTCTATGTATCTATAAATGTATTTGATCATCGTTTTTATCATTTGCAAATACTCTCAGAATTTGAATTATTGTGTAAAGAAGGTGAATCAAAAGATTTTCATGTACCATAAATTGTAATTCGTAGAGATACAGGAAATATTATTATTGTATTAATATATAAAATATGTAATTATATTATTTTTGTATAAAATATTGTATCATTGTATCAAGAGCTTCTAAATTAATTTGAGATCTCAGTCATAATGAGAAATCCAATTGAATTATCAAGAAATAAGAGATGAAATTTCTAAGATCTTGAATTACAGGCTTCATAATTTAAATTTTCACGTGGCAATGAAAATTTAAATTTTGAAACCTGAAATTTAATATCTTAGAAATTTCATGTCTTATTTCATAAATTCAAAAAATAAAATAAATAAAAAAACAGCCAGTGCCACCATGCGGTTTTGGAGAAAATTAATAATTTTTTGTGCTAGTTATTTAACATGGCAGTGAACACTCCCAGTACTCCCTGATTATGATACTTTAATGTGATGCTGAATCATAACACTATGAACATGAGGATTACAATGACTAAGTTTATGATACTGAATTGAACTTATTATGAATAATTAATCAACCTAAAATTCAAATTGAATACTTGATATCAAGGTAAATAACACAAATTATAATAAAAACATATTATCAGAATGAAGAAGCTCATATTTATATTGAATGTTCAAATAAGCCCCCATTCTGTGCCAAGCAATAACCTAATCTATCATAAAAAGAACTCTTAACATTCGCTAGTTGGTAGCACGATATTTTAGTGCATTCCAAAGATATTCTGTTTTTCAGTGTCTCTAAATCTAGATATTTTGTAACACTGTAGATCTTTGATTTTAGATGTCCCCATAAAAAAAAAAACATTTGGCGCTAGATTCGGAGACCGTGCGGGCCAATTTAGTGGTCCGTTTCTATCAATCCATGTGTCAGAAAATACTTCATCATGATATTGTTTCACAATCCTTTCATTATGAGCTGGACAACCATCTTGTTGCCACTATATTTCACGATCATTAGTCAGTTCCTCAACTGCTGGTCCAATATAATTTATCAATAGATCATAATAAAACTGACCAGTTAAAGTGCCGTTAATGAAATATGGCCCAATAATATTGTTCCTCAAAATTCCAATCCAAATATTTACTTTTTAGGGATATAGGGTATGAGTTGTAGAGTACAGATGTTTATTATATTTACACCAATATCTAAAATTTTGAATATTTGGCACATTGTTGAGTGTGATTGTGCTCTCGTCAGAAAAACAAATATTTCCGATAAAATGTGGATCTGAATTCGCCTCTTCCAGCATTAATTCACAAAATGTTGCTCTGAGAAACTTATCTTCTTTTGTCAATTCTTGGTGTTTGCTATATTTGAAAGATTTATACTTTTCCTGTTTTAGATAATTCCTAACAGTACTGTATGGAATTGAAGTATATTCTTTTATCTGCCGCAAACTTAAATTTCTATTATTTTCAACTGCAGAAATTACATTAATTTTGTTTATTTGTCTTTCTTCATCTTCATCTGCGTCAAGCCTTAGACACTTGCAAGGTTTTAAAACACTACTTGTTTTATTAAATCTATCTATAACACGAAATATGGATATGAGTCACCAAAAAATGCACAAATTTCATCATAGCTACTTCCACTGGAATGTATCTTGATTAACAAAATTTTTTCTTCGATACTAAATGAATTCATTTTGTTATTCACAAACGAACAGTTAGACAATTTATGGAATGTTACAATGTAGACACAACGATTACAACCAATTACAACAATTAACAATAATAACATGCATTTTTAAACCAAAAATTATATTCTATTTATTAGTGCAATAATATACAGGGTATTGTGTTTGAAGAAAGTATGAATACGACAATATCTACGGGAATTATTTTTTTCAACAAATTCACACAGATTTAGGCCCGGTATTTCAGTCCTCCGTTTACCTTAAGCGGAGCTTAATTACCTTGTTAATAATTGTTTAGCAATCATTACTATGGAAATTAAGCTACGTTCAAGGTGAACTATGGACTGATATACTAGGCCTTAGTTAGGCTATTAAAAGTACTAAGAACTTTATCCAAACAATTTTTCGATATATATAATAACTCCCGAGAAAAAAGGTGTATTTCCAATAAGGTGTAACAAAAAGAAGTACATCAAATTGAATCAGCTATAGAACTCGTCGAGAGTAACAATATTTCTTGAAAACTTCTTCCCAAATTCTTAATTTCTTTAACATTTTTACCCCTTCCATCGTCGTTCAGGTACTTCCATAATTATTGGATCCAGTAGCAGTAACAATGGAGAAACTGATTTTGACTTGAATGTAAGTTGTCAACTCTTTAAAATAAATTCTGCAAAAAAATCGATTATTACTAGCACAAAGCGGCAAGATGGCGCAGTGATAGATACTCCAGGAACTGACCGCACCTCATGCCCCTGATCGACTTACGACCGAATTGTGTATGAATCTATTAGTTATTCAGTGGTCAATAGAATGCCAGACTTTATAAATGTAGGATCCCGTTCTGATTGTCGAAAAGTATGAAATTTAGTCGTAATTCTGATCAGGGAACATAAAGTGCGATCGTTTCTCCGGCTAAAAGTGCTAGTCTCTGGATGCAGAGGTCGTGAGTTCGAATCTCAGGCAGATCATGAATTTTTTTACGGCTTCTGAATCGGTATTTATTCTCGTAAACTTTTCAAGCTAAGAATCAAATGAATAGATGTATTTGCTAAAAATTTGACTTTGGTACATAAACAATATGTTCAAATCCCGAAATTCATTAAATGAAAATGATAATAATAAATTATCACAAAAGTTTAAACTTATGAAAAGGTCTAATAGCGATTCTACAGGCTGCTCAGGATTAGCTCAGTGCTTCGATTTGGAACGCTTCTTGGATAGTAATCTTTCACTAAAAATAAAATAATTGTAATTATGTTAATGTTATGTCAAAATGCTCATAGGGGTCCACTTTTATCACTCGACTCATAGCATTCTACTTTGACGACTCCATTTCTACCACCATACTTTTTTACTACTATTATGTTTTACCACTATTATATTTTACCACTTTCATATATCACCACTATTCTTAAAATTACAATTCAATAAAATTTTATTCAAAATTATTGGATGTTATGTCCCATAGCTCTTAAGTTCTCAACAATTCTCCCTTCGTCTTTTCTGATATCGTAGAAAAAAAAACAGTTAGATTTGGAATTGAATTGGGAGGTTAGCGCGGCATGGCATGTTGAGCTTGGTCAGAGCTGGCGAAGCTGGATCGTTGGTTGGGTGCGAAGTACCGCCGATTAAAAACTAAAACCACTGTGTATGACATCAATGTACTAGTGGTTTGATAAACATTGACGTCAAGCTTGATCACAGCGGACGAAGCTCGCTTGTTAGTTAGGATGCGAAGCACCGTCAGTTGAACACACTGACATACAAAGCAGTAATGGAGGTGATAAAAAAGGTGGTAGAAAAAAATTATGTTGTTAAAAAAATATGTTAGTGGTAGAAATTTATTGGTTAAAGTGGGGACAAATCAAATTTTGATTTAATTCTGAGTACCCAACTCAAATCGACTATGAAATATGAAATCCAATCGAGCGTAGCATTATCAATAAACATGGATAAAAAGATGTCAACCCGCGAAGATCTTATCAAGAGGAGAATTATTAATTACTACAAGAATTATAAATTGGACCATCCATATAATAATAAATTATTAATAAGAAAATGTTGAAAAGCAAATTAATTCTCACATAATAGGCTCATCGGAGAGATTACTTTTTCAAAAAGTAAATTGTAGATTTTCTGGAAGAGCACGCCAACGGAGATATGATTCTGGAAAGAATTTATTCAGTTTTCAGAAAATTCATTGTCATTCGCACATTTCTTTCTACTTGTAGAACATTCATCCACTCTATCTATTTGATTGAATTATATTTTGGATGACAAAAAAAAAAGGAAATTTTCAAAGACGTTTCTAAATATAGAAATCCCTGTTACTTCGACTTTTCCACTATTCACCGCTACAATACGTCTTAGAATACTATCAACTTATTCTTAGCTAATATCTCAAGCAAAATTACTTCTAATGCTTTGGAAACGGGCAAATAACTCTTGAATGTTTCTTGCGAGCTTTTACCGGAGCTTCTTTTTCATAATTTGATACAAGTCTTAGATCGGCAACATCTTATCTTCCATGGTTCCAGCGATATGGCAAGTAGCATCATCATTTTGAGAGATTTTTTTAATATACAATTATTAAAACGCATCTGTCAAATTTGTGATTTTATAATTTTATATCCTTTTGAAGAATGTTATACATAAACCAACATTCATAATGTCTACAAAGCCTTTTCACATTGATCTCCAAATCATCATTATATGTAAAAGCCTTTAATTTGAATAGTGTTCATGTCAAAGAGTACTTCTTTCAGGAGATGATTAAACATCGAAAATATTCTCCTGCTTCTACAACTGTAGTTGTAAAGACATTTGAAAAAATGAGTTACGTGGCACAAAATATGCGGCAGCTTGTCAAGCCAAGCTCAACAGCAGCCATGTGTAATATTACACGTACCATTTGGAGCCAGTTTTGACCCTTGAATAACTCAAAATCTGTTGAATATAAAGACATGGAATTCGGTTCATTTATTAAAACTCCTGGAACCAACGAGAATCCCTAATTTCATGAATACAGCTCAACGATTATTGAGGTATCAAAGTCTAAAGATCGGCATCTTCTCACTGACTGACTGACATATGGATCAAAAACCTAACCCACATCCAGACGACCTAAAAAGTTGAAATTTGGCGTCCAACTGTGTAATTAGACGTATACAAAAGTAAAAATCTGAAAAATGAATTTTCACAATTTAAATTTGGAGCGAGGGGCAGCCGCGCTTAATAATGCAGCCAGTTCTACAACTTACTGTTTCATAAAACAGAATAGCTTTAGTGGATAGTGGATTGGTAAATCGTTTTCGTTTTTCTACTTAAGCCAATTAATCCTGATTATAAAAAAAAGAGCTCATAACTTTCGCTTGTGTATTTCTACACAGCATATTTAAGTAGCTACAAAAGATTAAAGTTACACAAATACTGATATAGAAAATAATACGATTCAAAGAATAATGTAGAGATCAAAAAAGCCTGCAAGAAGATCAACGAAGATGCCGTGCCCTGGCAAGATTAAGCTATTAAACGCCTAAATTGGTGAACCTATTCGAATAATATGAAATGAAACAAACGTTCATTGAAAAAACAAAAACTACTGTTGATTTTGAACTCTGTATATTTTATTTGAAATTAAAAGTAGTTTTTCATTGAATAAAATTCTGTGAAATGTATACATTCCCAAAAATTCATTATTTATCTATAAAAGTATGAAATAATTGTTCTTCCTTGCATGATATGCAGTTTCTGAATTTTTCAACAGAAATATAATGCGTTTATTTCAAGGACTTCTGTACCCTACCCTGAAACAAGAATTATTTATAATTACAGATATAATTATTGATGCCTTATTAACAATGCCAATAATGGAATTGTAAGGCTATATGATTCATGCACAATCACTCTGCATTCAAGCATGTTTAAATTTTATGCTGGATTTTATGATTCTGCATTAAATTCTTCTCTTATACGATGCTTAGAATTTCATATTGAAAATTATGCAGCAGAAAAAGCAAAGTATAAAACGGGTTTAGGAGCTGTGTTCCTCAGGGTTTGAAGTGCATAAACGTTTGTTTCGCCTCTGGGCCTTTACCGACTAGTAAAGTCAAATCCTGAGCTTTGATTAATTTCAACTTATCTTAATTATTTCTTACAACGATTAGTTCATTTTGATCCTACGACCAGCTTCTAGTTGAGTGTACCATATATTCAACCTTAAGATGACCGTCAGGTCGAAACGAAATTCATCGTTGTAATGCATAATTTGTGAAACAATCAAGTGTTTTAATTTTTTCTATTGTTCAATCATATTTCACCACGTGCCAATCAGTCATCTCTTGAAATTATCAATTCTACAGATCACTTTTGGACGATGAATAATAATAATTTTTGTTGAACTATACATTTTTTTTGTAGTAAAATTATATCAGAGCCAATAATCTCCTCCTGAATTTGATGTTAATCCAAATAATTAAATCTAAGGTTCAATTAAGTACCGTCAGTTTTGTTCAGTCTCTCGAGTTATTCAAGTCATTAGGATTGTGTGATCTTGGTTTTGCATATTGGTGAGTTGAGTAGTTGTAGGCCTTTATTTGTAAGCAAATGCCATTGCGATTATTTCCCTTGTGTTGTTGTTTGGTCGCAGCTCGTGCGAAAAAGCAAGCCAAGAAAATGACTCGTGCAAACTTTTCACTGGGTATACGGTAAGGGCAGAGGATTTTACCTGACTTTTCTAACGCCTCATAAGGCCTTTTTAAAGCCGTTGGTGTGACCGCAGCCAGAGTAATTCGGCGCAGATATGACTCAGTTACTCTTGACAAGCCTCCCGGGCTGATGTGTCTTGAGGACCCAGGGTTGAGCAGGTCGAGCTTCGGCGCTCCCGGCAGATGTTGCTCATGTGTTTTTGCATTTTATGCATTTGCTCTTTATGTGTGTGTTATGGTGTTTCAACTAATCAAACTCACTTAGTTAGTTGAATCATGTTTCATTGTCTTTTTTTTCACAGAAGTGGGTACGTGCACTATACGCCAAGAGACAGTAATAGCCAGCAAAGAATTTTAGTTCTCTTTCATTAAGATTGTTTAGGCAACCTACCTGTTTATCATCCCGGATGTAGTCTAATGATCTTTAACTGAAGTAAATTATGATATTTCTCCATAAAAAGTTCTGATATCCAATACAAAGCATAAATGTAAAGATGCGAGCTAAGCTTAATATTTAGAATATGCGTGGTTGTCGACTTCGCCGAGAAAAGAATTGATATCTAATTGGGTGCCAGGTTCTGTAGATAATCGTGAGATATAACAAACACCAAACATTATGAAATTAATTTGAAACATAATTTCTTGCTCTTTTCTGCTACAATAATATCTGCTATTTAAAAATATAGCTTCTTACATTAGAGCAGTCAAATTATTTACACAAAGCAGATAACTTAGAATAAATTGGAGCTCATGATTGGACTTGGCTAGTTTTTACCAGCAAATCAAATTTTTAGAAGCGTAAGATACGTTCACCTTACTATATAAAAACATAGTCTAAGAGCTGGCAACATAAAAATGCAAGGTATAAGGAGCATTGAATATTTATAGCTAAATAGGTTCCATTACCGCTCTCGAACACTGACTGACCAGTCTGCCTGCGCGCATAGGAAGACTATACAAGAAAAAAAAATTATACAGCTCAGAGATAGAAATTATAGATATGTTAAATATTTGTTGCTACGAAACGCGGAATATTATTGGTATATAATATTGTTGGAAGATAAAGGGCGGGCAGACGGCAACAAAGTGGTGGTAACTGTTGCGAAAAAGAAATGATGCGGCTCATTATTAAAAACTATTGGTAATAATTGTTTGACTGTCAACGAAACTATCACAGGAGAAAACGGTAGATAACATCGAGGCAGACCGTGATGAAGAGTGCGCGGTCTCGATCGCGCTTGACAAATTTGTTCTCTACGATACGTTACTATATACGAAACATTATTTCATCATATCATGTAGATAACAATTTCTAAATTAAACATATATAATAAGGAGTACTCAAAGATATGCTTAACATTAGAATAATTTTTATTAACAAAAAACACTATGAAAATTGGTCACTTATTCTATTCTACTATTTTCATTGGACTCATTGTTGAGTATTTTTTTTTCACTTTTCCATTTAATTTCAATCTTCGATTTGATTCTGTCGATATCCACTGTAGAACGACATTAAAAATCAAAAATAAATATGAACAAATATGAGATTGAAAGTGAGTGCAAAAATATTTACCTACCTGTTTCTGATCAAAAATAACATCTTCAACATTATGTGGTATCTAAGGTCCATCGAACCATTGAAACAAATTTCTGGAGTTTGTTTCCTCCCATCCGCTTTCATCTGGTATTAAATAAGTCAGAATTTTCAAGTGCACATGACTCCATAATCTTGCGATGTACATACGTAGATCTTTAAAATGTGGCTTTAATTCAGCTGCACACGGAGATATCAAAAAAGCGTCAAAATCTTGTAGTCTCTTCTTTTGAAATAGTTCATGAACGTCAATAATGCTATAGTTTTTCAGAAATAGCGCAAAGCGAGCGTTATCTACGGAATCAAGTGATTTCATTCCATATAGAGAACAAACAAATTCTTCGATGTCTCTAAATACTCTACAATGAATCCGATAAAAATAGCGGAACAGAATAAATGATCAATCTTCATAGTATTTTTTGTTAATAAAAATTATTCCAATGTTTAGTATATCTTTCAGTACTCCTTATTATATATGTTTAATATATAAATTGTTCTCATATTGCTGACATGATGTGATAGAATAATGTTTCGTATATAGTAACGTATCATAGAGAACAAATTTGTCAAGCGCGATCGAGCCCGCGCACTAGCGCACTTTTTATCACGGTCTGCCTCGATATTATTTTCCGTTTTCTTCTGTAAAATTTGTCACATGGTTTCGTTGACAGTCAAGCAATTATTGCCAATAGTTTTCAATAATGAGCCTTATCATTTTTTTTCACAACAGTTATCGCCACTTTGTTGACGTCTGCCAGTCCTATAACTTCCACAATATCCTATACCAATAATATTCCGCATTCCGTAGCAACAAATACCTACCCTTCCTATAGTTTTTATCTCTGAGCTTTGTCAATTTTTTTTCTTCAAAAAATTTATTCTTTTTGACCGTTCACCCCCGTCTTAGTCTTCCTACGCACGCAGGCAGACTGGTCATTTAGTGTTCGAGAGTGTTAATAGAACCTATTTAGCTATAAATATTTAATACTCCTTATACCTCGCATTTTTATGTAGCCAGCTCTCCGTCTAACAGTAACTTGCGTACAACATGAAAAATAAAGCTGATTAGCCAAATATAAAATGACTTGTATGTGAAAACTAGCCAAGTCTAATCTTGGGCTCCCTACTTTGTGTAAATAATTTGACTGTTCTTATGTAAGAAGTTATACTTTCAAGTAGCAAATATTATTGTAGCAAAAAAAAATAACTTGGCACCCATTGGTCGACGACTACGCATATTTTAAATATTGAACTTGTTTTCCATTTCCACATTTATTTTATGTATTGGATACATCTTACGCCTTACACCGCAAGGTAAAAAGGCAAACGGATTAAGTAAGTATTGGATACATCTTAGCCAATACAATAGTGATCATTTGTGAAGTCACTTCTATTATAAAAAGGAATTTCTTGTCTGCACGAAACGAAATTAACGCAAAAGAATTATGGATATTTTTTAGGCATGACGCATGATGAATAATATACAAGACATAAAAGATGCGAATATCTTGCAAGCAAGATAAGATTTCTTTCCTCATGGATAATATGAATAATATATTGGCATTTCTCGTCTATACCAATTTTTTAGTATTATTATTGAAATACTATATAAAGGATTGGTTTTAAAAACTATGTTAGTTGCATTTTGAATTTCAACTAGAGAAAATGTTCAGAACGTGGGCTACAGTATTATATGTAAATATATTTGTAGGTGGCTTTGAAATAAATTATATTTTTCATTTTATTATTCATTTTATCATTCCATGATTAACTCACAATGAATACATGAAAATATTTTATTTTGCTTTTCTAAATTCTATGTTTGTCATATGATTATAAAAAATTAATATAGATTAAAATTCTATAAACATGAACTGTTTTTATATATACTGTTAGAAATAAACATAAAATGTAGAGTGCGGGCCTAAAAATTCAAAATTTACAACCACGTTAAACATTACCTGATGTTAGAGATAATCACGACCGTTCTACGTTCTACTATGTGTTGGCGCACACTGTACTAAGAGATGCTTATGAAGCTCATTTTGGATTGCCATTCATTACTAAATCCTGTTTTCTCCGACAATAAAGTCTTGTATTATAGGAAGATCACAATCAACAAAGATCGTGGCTGCACCACTAGCTAACCGTTTCAGTACCGTCAACGTTACTATAGGCCAGTTTATATCTTAACATTTAGCGCCTCATTAGCAAAATATCGTCATATGTAGGTAAAACAAGTTTATCTCGTCTATACAGACATTTATTGAGTTCTTAGCTCAACTCCCAGATCTAATGGTCCGTAGTCAGGACGCGTTTTTGAACCCGGTTCTAAGTCTGGCTCATGCATAACCATGACAACATCTCAAAACAGTGTTAAAACCTAATCGAATTTTAAACGTCGTCATGGTTATATATACAGGGTGTAACAGAAATAAGTACATTAATTTTAACTAGTGATAGTTCTCATCAAGCATAACAATTTTTCTTAGTTACTTTTTCCCAAATTCCCGGGGAATCAAATAACAAAGGCTACGTTACTAGAGGATGCCCTCAAGGAGGTGTACTCTCACCTCTTCTGTGGGCGATTGTTGTTAACAGTCTTCTGGAACTCCTTAACAATAACGGTTATCATACCATCGGATACGCGGATGATATTGCAATTCTGCTCAACGGTAGATTCGAGACCACTCTTGCTTGTATAGCAGGTGATGCTCTCAAACTCACTGAACACTGGTGTAAAGAACATTTTCTTTTGGTCAACCCAACCAAGACGGAAGTAGTCCTTTTCACAAGGAAACGAAAGATTGGCACACTGAATATGCCAAAAATCTTCAACCAAACACTAAGTTTGTCTAAGTTCGTCAAGTACCTGGGCATCATACTTGACAGCAGACTCAACTGGAGTTTACACCTGAACTTCAAAGTTGAAAAAGCCTGTATAGCCTTTTGGCAATGTCGTCGAACCTTAGGTCAAACTTGGGGTCTTGGCCCAAAGATTACCTTATGGCTCTACATTGCTATTATTAGGCCAATGATATCCTATGGTGCATTCGTTTGGTGGTCTAGAGTCAGACAATCAACTGCACGATCAAAACTAGAACATATACAACGGTTATCATGTCTAGCAATTACAGGTGCCATGCGCACAACTCCAACAGCAGCGATGGAAGTCCTTCTATGTCTTACCCCTCTAAATCTTCACTTAGAGGAGGTTTCTACGAAGGGAATTCTTCGCCTCCTACACTTAGGTTTGTATCCTAAAACTGGAGCTAATACCAGGCATTGCTCCATCTTAAGGGAGGCAACATCGGGAGCTCCTCTCCTAGAGATGAGTACCGACTCCATTCTTCCAGAATTCTACTTTGATAAATCTTATCAAATTATATTAGATGGTCAGATATCCTCAACCTCTGATATTAAAATATTTACTGACGGTTCCAAGAAAGGAAAAGGTTCTGGTTCTGATATCTTTTCAGACCAAATGAACTTGTATGTCAGTATACCCTTAGGACAGTACCCCAGCGTCTTCCAAACAGAGATCTTTGCAATTTTGCATTCCGCGACATTGATCAAAGAACGCAAAAATAAATAGAAATATAAAGATATATACAGACAGTAAAGCTGCTCTTCGCAACCTAAGTGGATGCAAATTCACATCTAGGCTTGTCGAACTCTGTCACCTTGCATTGTCAAATATATCTCAACACAACGTTGTGGAACTTATTTGGGTAAGAGGGCACAATGGAAATGAAGGCAACATCTGTGCAGATAACCGTGCTAAACAAGGCTCGTCAGTTCGACCCTATGGTCCAGAACCAATGTTGCCCCTATCAAAAACTGTTTTTCACAACATAATCCACAGAATTACTTTTGAGAAATTCTCCAGCAGCTGGAACACTTCAACTTACTGCAATCAAACGAGAAATCTTATCCCCAAGCCATCCACCGAGCTGGCCAATTATCTCCCAAGACTTTCAAGGAGGAATCTTAAACTTCTCACAGAGGTCCTTACCGGGCACGGTCGCTTTAATAAGCACATGCACCGAATAAAAATTTCGAGCAGTCCTCTTTGTAGAGGCTGCAAGGACGACGATGAAACAGTGGAGCATATTCTTTGTGAACGCTCCGCTCTATCTCGTAAAAAAAGATCCATACTGGGGGAAGCATGGCCTTCCATGGCTGCACTTAGCACAACTCCTGCTGCTGACTTGTTAGCCTTCTTCCTCAGCGTTGACTGGCTTCAAGACCAGTAGCATGTAGCTGTGCACCCGGAGGTAGCACAATGGGCCCTTAAAGTGGCCTCGGTGCGCGTGTTTTTGACCCTCCCCCTCTCTATCTATCTATCTATCCCGAATTCCCATCTTTTCTAGCATTTTTATCCCCTGTAATTCAACGAGTCGTTCAGGTACGTTATTATTGGGTCCAGTAGCAATTCCAATAGAACAATAATTGATTTTGACATATGTGAGTTATCAATTCCTTCAAATAAATTCTGGAATAAAACCGATTAATTATTAATTATTAATTCTGTCTACGATTTCACGGGCAGTTTAGGATTAGCTCAGGAAATATTTAAAATCAATTACCAAATTCAGTTTGAAACATTTATAAGTTATATTTTCTGCTCTTCATGTAGCAATATTTTTATTGAATTATTCAGTGAATTAATTAATTTAAAATTGCATTCCATTTAATATTCCACCGTTTTCTTCAAATAAATTGTTGAATGATTTTCTCTTTATGTTTCTGATGAAGTAAACTGAGAACAACAACAACTTTTTTAACTGCTCGTAGATGGCAGCACAGTCTGACACTCCTGACACAGTTTCAGACAATCAGAATCATCTGATCCAAGTGCAATGAACTTGTGCGGACAATCTTATGTTTAAGGAATGTACTATCCGAAAATATACGTGAAATTCCTAAATAAAAATCAAATTTCTCAACACTGACACTAAAAGACCAAATTGTTGATTACAGAGACAAATTTAGTCTTCCTTCCAACATATGCAAGAATAGAATTATCGAGATGAGCGAATATCAATGTATGGCCAAAATACTAATATTCTTTAAGTTTCAAATGAATGATTGACAAATCTATGATGGCTCAAAGTTGCAAAATACTCCTTTCAATCGACAACTGTCATTCTTCCAACAAATGAGAAACATTCAGTTTGAACCATAGGCGCAATGTTTGACAAAACTTTGATGAATTTTTACTCTATATCCAGAGGATTTACGGAAAAAAGTTATTGTGAAGAATTGTTATGTTTGACAAGTTCCATTACAGGTTAAAATTAATGTACTTATTTCTGTTACACTCTGTATATATAAGATAGACTGAGACCTGGGATTAAAACTACGTTCTGACTACGGGCCAATCAGTCTTTCAACAAATATGTTAATCAATCGTTATTAAAACATCACAGAAAATGTGAAGCTACATCTCGGATTATTTGTGCTAAACTTATCGAATAGAGTAGCGCTATTTTTCTGTTGATTCTATTCTACACTATTATAGATGTCTACATCAATGTTGAAACCGTTTGAACTACAATGATCGAGTCATTGAGCAAGCTCATTGAATCTTCCTCTCTTGCGACAATATTGGAAAAAAATCTCCAAATATTTTATGTCATTCCTGACCCATGAAAATTTGCTTTGAGACTGCAATAGAAGCAGAAAATTGGGTCCCCTTCTAACTTGATTTTTCTTCATATACTTGATTTCTCAATATCTGTGAAATCGTATGTAAAATATTTCCGCGTTTAAACACTTTATACAGAATCTTCCGACTCAGTAATGTCAATAATGGTACGTTTATTGCCATGACATCCAATAAAAACTCCAGTTGAAATAAAAGGTCATAAAAGCATTCGATTCACTGGAGAATCAGTACCGCGTTGAATGTTTGTGGAAGTGCTGTGAAATATGCATGTGCCATTTGGGACGAGAAGTAGGTATCTCAGCGAAGAAGGTTTGTCATAAATATAAAAGATAGATATGCTTTGCATGATAAAAACATTTTACCTGCTTTTTACTGTTTTGTTTTCAATATATCAAAGGATATATGAAATGTGCTACATTAGAAACAGAACAGTTTTCAAATTTTCTGTCAGAAAGTAGCATAATTTATGAAGTAATTTTGCCTACCAAGACTTCAAGAAAGAGTACTCGACGGAATATAAACTGATTCACTATATAATATGTATGGAATAATAAATATGAGGCTTCAGAAATTTCATTAGCACATTACTTATTTCCTGTCCTGTTGAATCAGATATTGGATTAAATCCTGGAAAAACCTCCCTAATTTCTATTCGCTTGTTGATCTTGATGATTTATAGCAGAAGTGGAATCTAATATGATAGAATAGTATATTCTACAACAAGTATTGAAATGGCCCTAATTCCACACCACAAGGATTACGGTTTGCGAGTGTGGAATACGCCATTCCAGTACATGTTGTAGACCAAGTTGTAGACTATACTCTCTTTAACAAGGTTAAAGTCTTGGAAACTTACCAATATTTCTTAAGAAACTTTGAAGACTATGAAATGTAAAACGCAAAGTCAGAAAAGAATATCTGAATTGTTGAGACATGACCAGAGTTACCAAAGTCAGCACCCTTTTTGTAGAATGATCAGAACATACTTGAAACTTCATGAATGACTTCCTTTTGGCGAGTCTACGAAACTTTTTCTGTACGAGTTTTTTCTTAAGTGCAGCGTTATTTTTATCAGAAGGAAATTTTAGGTCATATTCAAATCTTGGCTACTCTTGCCTCTAAGAATTCTGTTGAGATTGAAAATGTCTTCAGTGAACCGTTTGTCTTGTTCGCTAATTCTTCATTTTCAAGTTTTTTTTTTGGCATTGCACTTCAGGAAGCTGTATATAATATATATATATATATATATATATATATATATATATATATATATATATATATATATATATATATATATATATATATATATATATATATATATATATATATATATATATATATATATATATATATATATATATATATATATATATATATATATATATATATATATATATATGTATATATATATATATATATATATATATATATATATATATATATATATATATATATATATATATATATATATATATATATATATATATATATGGCCAATCTGTTCTTTTCAACCAAAAACTTAATCGTATCAAGGAATTGAATTTTATGACAAAACGGAACAAAATAATCACCTACCTCAAATTTGGCCTCCAAGCAAAGCATCGACTAACTCGCAGAGAGGAGGGTGGGTATCTTTAATTTAATTTTAAATAATAATTACTTGTATTATATGGGCGCCAGGTATTTTCATTCGCGTACTCTATGCTCCAGAAAATACCAAACACTAAAAGCTGAAAAGATAAGAGCACACGGGAATCTAGGGGTAGACGCATGAAATTTTGACAGGTTGATAAATAAATAATAAGCCCTGGAGTGCAAGTTTAACCAATTTACCTTCATGTATTCAATGTTCGACTTAACCTGATGCAAAATACATGAAACCGTAATAAATACTCTATAATTTAGACAGTCAACCAAAATAATCCACTCGATAATAAAATTTGGAATCACAAAATAACTGGATGAAAGATTATTCAATAAACAAAGATTTGATTTTGATAACTCTAATTAATAATCAATAAATGGATAGGTGAATGAAATGGTGGTGAGTTGAACTTACAGCTAAATACAAAATTTTGATTCACTTGGCAATCTATGCGATCCAGTGGCGTAGTTGCTTCGACAAAAAAAATTGTGCCTGATGGCAAAAGTTTGGTTTAATTACTAATTAAATGATATATGAAGTTATTGAATAGACACTCAATATTCCTGAAGCTAGGACCAAAGGTTCCAGTGAATTTTTGGCATAGTTCAAAGGGGATTTAATCTGCACAATTGCCCCGTAGGCACACCACTGACAGGAAGTTGCTAGATAATAACGTGCGCAAGCGCAACACACAAGATGAGCCGATGTGAATGATGAGAAAAATTGGAATTGAGGTTTAAATAATTGATTAATGGTACTCATCCGAATGGACCGTGAAGATGGTATCCAGTCCAGTTGGTTGGTAGCTCTACCTCGGCGATAGATTGGGTGGCGGTGATCCAACGGTCAGAGATGGGCCAAAAGTTGACGACTCACGGCGATAAAAAAGTCTTACGGAAACTCCCCTAATAATACTAGGGACTCTCTGTGTTTCCACGAAAGATAAGGTTCCACACGAACGGAAATAGAAACACAGAACAAGGTGCTCCACAAATCGTACACTTAGATCCTCAATTACTGAGATTATTTAAAGGATTGAGCCGATACTCGAATCACGAAACTTCACAAATTTTACGCTCTAGACTCAATCTAAATAATATGATTTACGACAAGCGTGGTGCCAAACTTTGATTTACCGCACGTGAAGATGGAGAAAGCTCTCTTTTTCAACCGTTCACTTTCGCTGCTCGTCCCGAACCGCCCTCAGCTAAAAGTCAACCGTCCTAAGCCGTTTAATTATGTGCCCCAACTATCGAACATGAACTTTGATTTTTATTATACTGGGTGGATGCGATGACAGGAGAATATATTAAAAAAAAGATGAATAAAGAAAGTACTGCTAAATATTATAACGTTATAATATATATATATATATATATATATATATATATATATATATATATATATATATATATATATATATATATATATATATATATATATATATATATATATATATATATATATATATATATATATAAGACATATACGTATGCTGATCTGTAAGAGTAACTGGATAGAATATAAAGCTAAATGAAGCAATCGTTATGGTAAAAAATCTGACGTGAACATCACATGACTTACTTGTACATCATTGGATATATTTTTTACATGTAATAATATAATAATCAAACACAAAATTCCGCCGTTCCACGGCTAATCGTTTTGGATTTATACTAAAAATTATAAAAATCTGTCAAGTGAAGTGCGCTTTCGGGTCAGTCTGTTACTATGGATAGAAGGTCATCATTCTGATGCTACAACATTCCTTAACCCTGGACATTCACACTTCATTTGTTGTTGCTTAAGTGTCACACTGGGGTCTCAGAAACCCCAAACGAAAACGTAGTTTTTCTGAAAATTGGATGTTGTTTTTACTAATTTTCATGATACGTAATCTATTCAGGATAAATATGAAAGGAGTAAGAGAACATTGAGTTCTTTAAGAACATAATTTATTGAGAAAAAGGACAATGCATAAAAAAGTACATATTTTTCGAATTTTTCTAATTCAATGCATGAAATACTAAATCTTTCATGAAATCACGTTTAAGTTCATCATTTATCAATGCAGAAAGATCTTTGAATTCCGAAGGAGTCATTTCCTGCCGAAATGTCAAAATGGTGAATAATAGTGAACTTTCAGCTATGCCAATAAATCTAGCGCAAAATCCCAAACGAAAACTTAGTTTCTCTGAGAAATTGATGTTGTTTTGATTAATTTTCATGATATGTACTCTATTCAAAATGATAATGAATGAAGTGAGAAGCATTGAGTTTTTTGAGAGCACAGTTTATTGAAAAACAGGACAATGCATAAAACACATATTTTCCGAATCTTTCTTGTTTAATGCATAAAATATGAGATCTTTCATGAATTTCGCGTTCAAGTTCATCATTTATCAACGCAGAAGGGTCTTTGAATTCCGATGTAGTCATTTTTTGCAGGAATGTCAAAGCGGATAATAATAAAGAGCTTTCAGCTATACAAATAAATCTAACGCAAACAGTCACACTGGGGTCTCAGACACCCAAACACAAACAAATTCATAAATTATGAGCTACTTACTTCAGCTATCATCAAAATACATATAGCACATACTGAAGACATCACTAAACTAAATTTACGAGGTGGTCACATCTTACTATATCGACTTTGTGCTTGTGCATAAGATAAAAATTGGAGCATGGGGTTTCTGAGACCCCAGTGTGCATACTAACTTCTGAAATTCTACGGCTAATAGCTCTGAGTTTTCGCACAAAAATAGGAAAAAAAACTCAACTGAAGTGCACTTGCGTACAGTCGGTTGTTATGAGAATAATGGGCAACAATTCAGATGTTACAATAGACTGGAATACTGACTTTCAATATTCCAGAGTACTATCAACGAATTCTAACATTCACTCTACACTTCTGGTACAGACGATTGCAATTATAATGCGAGGTGCACAACTAGATGTTACAGAAATACTTAATACAAAATTTTTATATTCTACGACTGATTATTTTGAATTTACGCGAAAAGTTCGAAAAGTCTATCATATAAAGTGCACTTCCGGCTGAGCCGATTGATACAAAAGTAAAAGATAACTATTTAGGCGCTACAGTTATTTCAAATACTAGATTTCAACATCCTACGGCCAACTATTTTGGATTTAGGCGAAATATTCAAAAAAAGTTTTAGGTACCTACGTACAGTGCAATTCCGTTACAGACGATTGCAATCGTAATGCGAAATGCACAACTAGATCCTAGACCAATCTAAAATACAAGATTTCAACATTATGCGTTAAACGAGCTTTGAGATTTGCAAGTAACGAACGCACATAAATACATACATACATACGTACCGACATCAAGCCGAAAATAGTCAAAATAGATTCAGGGATGCTCAAAACAGATATTTCCATCAAAATTTCGAGACGTGAATATTGTCGGTTTCACAATATTTTTACTTTGTAGGTACAAGTGAGTGAAAATGTTGCAGCACTATTAGACATAATAATGTCTTAAACGTAGTTTGCAATAAGTTTGGAGAAATAATAGTTTTTTTTTTTGTGATATTCAATGAATTTCTGTATAAATCAACCTAATTTCAAAAAATCGGCGAAGTGCGTTGTGGAAAATCGATGCACCCAACGACATTTATAATCTTATTTCGCTGGTTACAACGTACACCGTCTTACGCCTACTCAAATTTATGTGAACATTTTTTGTAGTAGATTCAAAATAATGTGAACGTTGATTCAATATTCACATTCATTCACACTAATTTACAAATAATCAGTACAAAAACTTGTTTGATGTTTCGCAATACAACATATTCCAATTTGTTCCGACGTGGAAATCAGAGACATAAATATGTACAGTTATTCAACATGATAATTGGACTTTCGTTTTTATAGTGGTTGCTATCACCCTCCAAAAGAGAGGGGAACCAATTGAAACCAAACCCTTTAGTGAGAGGAAGCGGCATTTGGATCTAGTTTGAGGGTAATAAACAATATTCGGCATATGCTTAAATAAAAATAAAGTGCATTTGGCACTAAATAAAACTTTAAATTTTACTTCGAATAGATATGTTCAATAAAATAATGTAGTATTTCGTGGGAAACGGACTCCAAAATTCTTAACATGTTATTTACTGTCTCCTTTCTTTGAGAGACACCGGTAATAATTTTATAGAACGTACATGCGTGTTAAACCTCGCAAAGTGAATGGCTCCGTACTGGGAAAAAACGTTAACTGTTGGAATTCGGAGTCAATAATGAAGTTAATGATAATAATTTATGGTCTTCAATTTTCAGTCGAACGTAGTTTTCTGAATACAAGATGAGTTAGCAAAAAATACTCCGAATAGCGTATAACTGAAAGTATTTCAAATTTCAAAAATCACACAACATATCGTAAACAAACTACATGTATGAAAGTTTTTCTAGAGTTCTATCTACTCAATTTCTTTCAGGATATTAGAGGGAGGAAGACACACTTTTTAGACTCTAGGAGCGCAAATTTCAATATTGACCTAGATAAAAAAGTCAACTTGAAACTACTTTCTCATTAATTTAGGCACGGTATGTCAGTCCACGGTTTAACTTTAGCAAAGCTTGTTTATCTCAGTAATAATTATTGTTCTATCATTGCTATAATAATTGAGCTACGTTCAACGTAAACCATGGGCTGAAATACTGGGCCTAAGAAATATAACAATGGCTCACACGATTTAGTGTAGGTATAGAATTTTACTTTCTTATTTCTAAGCTGTACGGTTAGTCACTCCTAAGTGTTTCTTCGATATTTTAACTATACCATTGTATAGCGGTTCATAAAGAACATATTCATTCCAAACTTTATCTATAAAGTGCCAGTAGTCTACCGGTGGAATGGCTGTGACATACGGGCAAACGGATATGACAAGATTATAAGTCTCCTTTTTTGCCATTTGGCTACGGAATCCTAAAGACGCTAAGCTAGTGTTTACTCTGCCCACTTTTATTGATGTTCTCTGGATGCCCGATTCGGTTACTCATACAGACTAGTGAGATATGACCATCATATTCGCACTTGATGGTATGAACATATCTCACTGCAATATTTGTACATGATTTGAACGGTGAGATATCACAGGGGTAGAGTGCTAGCCTCTAGACGCAGAGGTTGTGAGCTCGAATCTCAGTTACGTTATTCAATTTCCATGACTATTCTGGATCAGTGTTCACTCTCGTTTCGTTTCCAAGTTGAGAATCAAATTAACTTGGCCTCGATGAAGCTATCTGGTACCGGCTACTGGGGACATAACCGACAGGTTCAAATCCCGAAATCCATTAATTATAATAATAATAATATTTGTACATGATTTCAATATGACCATTATATCTGTATATGATACCATGGATAATTTGATATATTCGAAATCCACCAATTAAAAATCAATCATTGTTTCACACGGTACTACTTATTATCCAGGTTTTGTTTTTACATATTGATATTGTGATAGACAGTCCGTTCTCTGCTCTTATCAAGGCAAGAACCCTACTGAGCTCTACCTGGTATTGCAAGGCAACTAATTCACTGTAAGCTTTTAGCTGCAGATATTGACAAGTACAGTCTATTATAACTGTACTTTGTCTCTCATGTGACTTACAAAGATAAGTGGTCTCAGGAATAGCGCAACCTCTGGACGTCATTATCGGGCCTTCTGCTCAAGGGTACAACGTTTGGCCAGAGCATTGTATTATTTTGTCTTACGAAGACTAGTGCTCCGATTCTCCTGCAAACATTGCTCGCAAATCCGATGATATCTCAACGCAAGACCTGGACCTGCTCCAGAATCAAAGAAAGTGAAACTGGACGCAAAAGATTCTCCTTCAATAGCGACTTGCATTATGTGCGCTCCTCTTGGTCAAGTGGGTGAAATTGAGGCTCGCCATCTCAAGCCGCTCCTGTGAAGCGCATTCCACTAATCTTCCTTGATTCAAAAAACGAATACTCCAAGCTAGTTCATGCACTAGCAAGAGTTGGTGTGGAAATAAAAAAGTCTGTCGACATTAAAGATGGTGTTCGACTGCACTTCTCAATAGAAAATGATTTTCGTGCTGGAAACATTACTTTTCACACATACACGCTGCAAGAAGACAAACTCTTGTATGATGTGCCGCGCGGCATATCGGAACTGATTTCTGAGGATAAAATCAGATTTAAACTTGCAGTAAGGAGCTATACAACAAAGTTTGTGCGCTGCATGACAGATAGTCGCGACAAGAAACCGCTATCTCTTGTCAAAAATGCGGAAAATGAGAGAATTTTTCACCTCAAAACTTTCATGTTCTTGAGAATATCCGTGGAATTTAAACATCAACGAACTGGAATTGGTCAATGCCACAACTGCCAACGCTTCGAGCACACCTCAGATAGCGCTGTGTCAGATGTGCGGGCAATTGCAACATTGCTGATTGTACTACTAAAGATCAAGGAGAGCCTGTCTGTTGCAACTGCAACGAAAAACACATTGCGAACTATGAAGACTGCAAATCCTGAAAAGCAGTTGTAGAAGCGACCAAATGCCAGTCGCAGCCAAGAACATTTAGTTTCGAACCGTTGAGAGATGACATGTCTTACTCGGCCGCTGCCAAAACTAGCAAAAGTGTCAACTGTAGCTCATCAAACGAGTTAACTCAAGCTGCTACTGCTGAAAGCTCCGCTATTAGCGATGGTACTCATCCTGAATATGTTACACAATCTGTAACCGCTTCGCAAGGCGAGCAGACTGAGAACAAACTCATGATCTTACTGACAAACTTTCATAATGTCAACTTGAGCAAAATGTTCACTTGAATCAAGTCACTGCTATCAAAACTATCAGCTGCAAACAATGACATAGAAATGCTGCTTTTTTTGTTAATGCGCTCCTAAATACCATCAACTTACTTGCTTAATGATAAAACGTTGTAGTAGATCAGAAACACTTAGAAGGTATTGTAAAACTACTCCTGCGTCAGGTTATTGCGCTGTCGGCAAGTTGATAAAAATACGGACGTCCATGGGCTAGATAAGGGGGAGCAACCCAGATAGCAAAGAAATATTCCAAGAATAAGCAGAGATTATTTCTTCCGAATATTCAGCTATTGTTGGAATATCCTATGTTTATCGGTATATATTTGTGGGATATTGATAGAATATTCCCATGTCCCGATATTGCATATCCTATAAATATCCCAGGAATCATCCTGAAATATGCTATGGATATATAATGTTATATTCTTGGAATAATCTATGAATCTCTATAAAGTAAATGTTCAATATATGCTAAGAATATTATAGGGATAATTGAAATCATATTCCTGGAATATTCTGGGCTGGTTTATGACCATATTGAAGCTGTATTTTTTTGGGAAATAAAATCATATCTGTGACAAGAAATTCAATTATTAGGAAATATTTATTCTTATATAAGTACAATTGAGAAAAAAAATCACACTCATAAAACTCACAAAAATGTAAAAATTCATTGCGTATTGCACTTAACTTCTAAAGTTGAAGAAATATATATGATATGAAAAAAATAAAACCATATTTGCGATAACAACAAAATACAAATGTAGATATACATTATATAATCTATTGACTTTTAATTTTCATATGTTCAGGAGCCTGCTTAGCCGTTTGGCAATTTTTAATTCAATTTGTTTCCCTGTGACATTTTTGGCGGTATGGTTCTTCTTGGCAGATTCCTAGATGATAAATCATTTGAAACAGATAATATTAATTATTATAAAACAATGCTTTACCAATAATTGCAGTAGTCAATTTGAGTTTTTTGTTCTCTTTATAGTCCCGCCAACTATATCCAGTGGCTAATTCATCCGCAAGAATTCTTGTCATCACTCTTCTTATTAATTTGTCCACATTTTCCTCTTTAATTTGAGCCATCGGATACCTGGAAACACATTCATTAAGTATATTTACAGGGTTTCATACAAATACCACGTGAAATAAATGAATATTCATTCAAGAGAAAGAAACAATAATATTAATGTTCATTTAAGAAATCTTTATTTGTTGGTTCAATCAATAGCCAAAATGAAAATAAAATAGAATACTTACATTTTTCAGAACCAATCCTCACACAAACGAAGAAATATCCGATACCATGTGCTGCGATAAATACGAAACGGTGACTCACATCTTTATAACTCAACGGTAAAACTTTCACTAAAATCGGCAGAGCATTGTAATAACTTTGTGCACCTTCTACAGGTCAAGATTTAACAAAAATATTCCATACATACCAAAACATTTTATGATATCACGTCATGAATGTAGTGTCTGAAAATTTTATGCATTCATTTATCATTATTCATTTATTTTCTTCTACTGCGTGAATGAGATACTCCACTCCTATCAAAATTTGATAAACTTCCATGAAAATATGAAAATATTGGATAAAAATTAGATATAAGTAATAAAAATATATTGAATATTGCTTTGTTCTAATGAAAGGTCGATTTAATACTCATATGACGTCATGATGACGTCCAAAAGTCTATCATTTTTTTCAAATAGTGGGCTCCATAGCTGTACAAATTCATAAAAAAATTGATCTTATTCATAGAAGAAATATGTTGCGTTATAATTTGATGTACTTATAAATCAATGGGAATGTATGGGACAAGTTGACATATATATCATTTCTATTTATCGAATGCCATTTAGAAACATTTTGACAGACCTCCAAATTTCACCGGCATGCGCAAAGAAAGAAAACTAGTTTCAAACTACTGAGTATTGTTTGGTCGGAAGAAGAGTGATTTTGACAAGTAAATTTGTTAAATTAATAATTTATCTAGCTAGAAATATTAAAAATAATTACGCCACCTATTTCACTTTACGTCAATATTCTCAAAATGTATGATGATGAATAAGACTACCGTTTGAGTGACAATAGACCTTTGGACGTCACGGAAAATTTCCAAACCTAAAAAAAAATATTTCTAAATTGCTACGAGCCTCTTTCGATTCGCATTTTCAAAATATTTCCATTTAGTCATGTCTCAAACTACTCTAATCCATTTGAAAATTTTATGTGTCAATGATTTAGGTCGGATTTAGGATTCAATTAATTATTTAAGCCATATTCCAATGATCAAGTAATAAAATACATGCATATTTAAATTAGATAGATGTGAAATTTTCCTGTCTTAAATTATTTTGAATAAGGAAATTAAGCTTTTGCAAAAATAAAAAAATTAAAGTCTAGACATTGGGAGCATGAAAAAAATTTTTGAGTATTTTTATATGCTCCCAATAATTCACTAGACAAAAATGTTAAATTCATTCCATTAATTTTCTTTTTCTCCGACGAGAAATGTACGTAAAGTACGGAAATAAAAGTTGGATATAATTTTTCTTATGAAATTTCACGATAATTGAGATATGTTTTTATATTGGGTTTGTTGAAATCTAGATTCTTGTTTTGGTTACAATTGAAGTCGTTCATCTCTTTCATCCTAACCTGTTATAACACAATCATGAATGTCTCCATTGGCCTCACCACCAACAATCGTTTTCAGTTATGAATAAAGTTTATAAAGCTGAGCAAAATTGAATATAACATGAATATCTATCATATATTCTACTAAGAATATACAAAATGTGATAATCTTTGAATATTTGTATCAAATATTCTAGGAATAATTTAGATAGACTATTCTCAGATGATCCATAGTATATAGGAATATGCTATGTATATTAATTATGAATATTCCAAGAATAAGCAAAATAGGATATTTCCAGAAGATTTATAGGCTGTTGGAATATACCATGAATATTTCGAATATCCAGGGCATTCACAGGACAACTAGAGAATATTCTCAGGACGTTATTGCTATCTGGGAACGTGGGCACTGTCCACCCTACAAAACTCATTGCCCACCCAAAAAATTCAGTTCCATCGTCAGACTTTCAACTTCACTGCACATTTGAGGAAGGTGTCACTTTTAGTCCAGGAAAATTGACATAATTTTCTTTTTTTTTTTTTTGAGTTAGCTTTTGGGATAATAATGTATCAATGTTTCATCCAAAATTTGAAGGGGGCTACATGGTTATACTCGCGGTTTTACGAATATAAAAATCTAATAAAAATGAATTATACATATTTCAAAATATATGCAATCTATCAATATGTTCAGCGATAAAATTTTCTACGAAGACTTTTTGTAAAATCAAATTTTCCACACCGTTTATAGTTATAGTTATCAAAATTTTTTGGATTTTTGCGTGAAGTCACGAATATAAGCATGATACACCCCTCAAATATTGGTTGTAATATTAAAACTTTAATTAGTAACCCAAAAACTATTTCCCTGCTAGAAATCTTATTGACTTCTGAAAAAGAAATCTTTCTCTGCCAATTTCCCAGGAGAGTAACCAAACTCCATAATTTCAAGGTATCACGTATATATTTCTGAATAAATTGTTCTGTTACTTCAAAAATTTGTCAATTGTACAAAAAAGTTTGTTGGAATTACCGAAATTGAAGCCTTGTGGTGACTGATGACCTGGCTGGCTGCCCCCCCTAGGAAAACTTCCGAGCTACGCCAATGCTGAAGTCAAGAGATACTTTTCACTCACTTGTACAAAGTACAAGTATTGTGAAACCGACAAAACCCATATTTCAATATTTTGATGGAATTATCCGTTCTGAGCATCCCTTAATCTACCTGTTAGGGTTGCAATCGTCTGTAACGGAAGTGCACTGTACTTAATTTTTTTTCAAATTTTTCGCCTAAATCCAGAATGATTAGCCGTAGTACACTGTAATTTAGTATTTGAGATTGATGTAGTATCTTAATGGTTATCTTCTATTTCTGTACCAATCAGCTGAGCCGGAAGTGCACTTTATATAACAGACTCTTCGAATTACGCATAAATTCAAAACAATTACTCGTAAAATATTGAAATTTCGTATTAAGCACTTCAATAACATCTAGCTATGCACCTCTTATTATGATTGCAATCGTCTGTACCGAAAGTGCACTTTACTGACAACATTTTTTGAATTTTTTGCATAAATCCAAAACGATTGAACGAGGAATGTTAAAATTCAGTTAGAATTCAGTATTTGGTACCGTCTCTCTAGATGCTCATATCTTATTTTCATTGAGATCGACTGAGCCGGAAGTGCATTTTACTTGACAGTCTTTTGGAATCTTTAGCATAAATTCGAAACGATTGGCTGTAGAGAATTGAAATTCAGTATTTCAGTCTGCTTTAGCATCTGAATGATTGCCTACTATTCTTATAACAATTTACTGAACCGGAAGTGCACTTCAGTTGATTTTTTTTTTCAATATTGTGCATTAATTCAAAATCCTGAAAATGGGTATTCAGGAATGATGACCTACTGTTTCCAAAGCAACCGACTGGGCCGAAAGCGCACTTTACTTGACAGAATTTCAGGACTTTCTGGATGAATCCAAAACGATTAGCCGTGGAACTACGGAATTTTGTGTATGCTTATCGTATTATTATATACAAAAAATATATCCAATAATGTAAAAGTAGGTCACGTAATGTCCACGTTAAATTTTTTATTATTATTACCAAATTAATAATGAGGTATATCCGATTTTAGGTGATCTTAAGTAACATCTGAATTCAAGTTATCAATCAATTTGTTCGTATTTCTTATTTTAGTAAAGCAAAAATCCAGATTTTGTAATGACTTTTGGGATAGTGGGCAAACATAGAAATCAACTCTATTTCTGCCATCAAAATTCTTGTCTTATCTGGCTGAATATCTCTAGGGAATCAATTTTTTGTATCTGTCCCTTACAATTCCACTTCAAAATACAGCATAAACTCCAATTACACGTTGTTTCTTGAAATATTATTGAAAATATTATAATTTTTGCAAATAAAGTCCCAAAAATATTTATGAGCAATACTTCACTTGCTAAGATCAAGATCCCTACCAAACTAAATCCTAGTAAATTTTCCAAATGTAAAAATATATGTCGTATTTCGTGAATGTGGATCTTTAATGTGCGAGTTCAAATCGCATTCTATTTCTCATATTAAAAATATACTTTGTAATGTTATAATGAACACAGTATTCGATTAAATATCCTTCACGATTATTTTTGACCTACTTTCTTGGTCTTTGACAAAATGTTGGTGTATAACTGTAGCTCAGTTTTGTTATGAATAGATTGATCAAATCTTATCCTTCATCCGAAAACCGTCGTCGTAAAGTGAGCTAAGTCACACACTTACCGATGTGGCTTAGCTATTTTCACCTCCACGACGAAATATGAGTTAGTAGTTGAACGATTTTGGCTCATATTCAGAAGCTTGATAGGACTTCATCCAGACTCCAGACCAAATTGTTGGCCTAGTATAGTAATCACATTATTTCGAAACTCAATTTTGATTAAAATAATAAGACTCTCGAAGAGTAGGGTTAAGCGGACATTAGACTTTTTTTTTAAATTTACGTTAAAAATAATGAATGAGATAGTATTTCATTGATTCTCATTTTGAAAATCTAAGATTATTTCTATGATCATGTTAGAGGCAATACTATCTAGAAGCACTTCCAAAATCGAGCTCTGAGCATGGGCATTCTCATTTAATATTGTTCTGCAATATCAAATTCAAATTAGAATATTCTAATTTTTTTCCTTTGTCATGCATTTCATTGTTAACAAAATATTCCTTTCTTATTGGAAGACGCAATAGGTAATAATAGTACAGCAAATGTTAAATTATGCTAATCTTCAACAAGCTAGGATATTGTTACCTAAGCCAGAACGGGAAAGTTTGCACTTATAGTGAGTAATAGAATAAAAATGAAGCGCAAGAGAGTTTGAAAAGTTGAACGTAGTCTTTTTTCGTCAATAAGTGAAATTTGTTTGATTGCAGTATTCTCTTTGCCGACATCTGTGGATTCACCAGCCTTTCAGACCAATGTACCGCTGAAGAACTTGTAAGATTGCTGAACGAACTATTCGCCAGGTAACTATTACTGATCTTTTCCATTCTTGTATAATCTTATTTTGGAAGTAAATATCAATATTTGAATGTAGGAGTACATTTATGGTCCCCTTGCCTAACGTGCAGCTAAAATTTAAGTCCTCTGAAGTTAAACTACTCAACTACTTGGAATCCAATTATTATATTCGCATAAAATGGAGCACCAATGCAGGATGAAACTATTCTTAGTTTTTGATTTTTACTTACTTGGACTAAGCACAAGAAAGTATTGTGAAACCGACAAAATTCACCTGTCAGGGCTTTGATAGGAATATCCGTTTTGAGCATCCCTGAATCCATTTTGACTATTTTCGGCTTGATGTCATTACATTCGTGCGTTCGTAACTCGCAAATCTCAAAACTGGTTGAACGTATAATGTTGAAATTTTGTATTTAAGACTGATATAAGATCTAGTTGTGCACCTCGCATTATGGTTCCAATCGTCTGTACCGCAAGTGCACTTTACTTGAAACTTTTACCGAATTTCTCTAATAAATCCAGAATTATCAACCGTAGGATGTTGAAATTTAGTATTTGAACTTGATCTAATATCATAATGGTTATCTGCTATTTTTGTATGAATCGGTTAAGCCAGAAGTGCACTTTAATTGAAACTTTTTTTAATTTTTTTGCATAAATCTGGAATGATCAGCCATAGCTTATTGAAATTTGGTGTTTGATCTTGTTGTAGCATCAAAATAGTTATCTACTATTTTTGTATCAATCGGCTGAGCCGGAAGTTCAGTTTATGAGTATAACAGACATTCAGAATTTGCCATATAAAACAATCAGTTTATTTTAAATGATAAGGTAGGCAATGATAATCTGTTGTCAATTTTTTGATTTTATTTGACATTTTACATGTCAAAATACTATTAAAATTATATTAATTTTAATCTGGGGTGACAGAAAACTTTATTGAATAAATTTGTGTATATATCAAATGATGTACAAGTAAGTCACCTGTTGTTCACGTTCGATTTTTTTATGTTGGCAAAAGTTGATTTAAAAAGAGAGGTAGAGTATAAAATAAAATAAAATAGAATATGTAGTAATCGTGGCTTTCATCTATTTGAGAGTATATCAATCTGGAAAGAGAATACTGGAAATATTTAAAACACAATTTAAAGATATAATCCGGAGCAAAATAAAACGCAAATATAAATATCAAAACAAAAGAATATAAACTAAAGCAAAATACTTCAGATCAGAATATCGCAGGCTGAGAATATAATATAAATGAAGAATTCAACCGGATCATAGAGAAAGAACAATTTAGTTTTCTTAATTATAAAATAAGCAAGATGCTAAATCAAAATGTCTTCAGGAATGTGCAAATAAACGAAGGCATTATCCAAACTTTATCTTTTAAAGACATAGGCTTGTATTCTTGCAGAAGCGCTACTTCCCAAAATTCACTATCTTTCTCAATTTTATTGTCTTAATTTATTCCAATTTTTAATCGAGTAGCGCTTGAACAAGAGGAAAGTTAGGCAAATGGTTTTACTCGGAAGTTATTACGGATACAAAAATATGCTAAATAACAAAATTGTAGATCAAGATGGCCAGTTGACTAGAGAATACAATATTTTTTGGACCAGTGGCTACAGCACAAAGTTATATTTTTTCGAATGGGATTATAAGTATTTCTTATCCCTATTCAATAGCGTATTTTGTCTAAACCAGAATATATATTAGTTTTATAACCTTACATAATGAAAATATTGAGCAAAATGCGATTAGAATCTGGACAGATCTTTCTTCTTCAAAATAAATATGCAATAGACTATGGATGAAAAACAAAAACAATATTCAGTAGCCTTCGAATATTATTGTTCTCATTTTATTTTTCATCTATCATACATACTATCTACCTACTGAGTTTGTGTTGACTAAGTTAATTTTTTTAAAGGCTGATTATTCAATTAATGAGATGGTAGATACGTTGAAATGTTACGTTTCTTCAAATAATAATTCAAGACTAAGATTAAATCGGTAACAATATAAGAATGATTTAATCCAAATTATACATATTTTGGCCTATTAGAAAGAAAACTGCGTAAGACTCTGCCTATGGGAAAATTCGAAACTCGTGTTACTATTAAAAATAGAGAAATTCATATATTAGTATATTGCAATATTTTCCTATGATATCCGATTATAGAGAAGCTGCACTGGAACTTAATACATAATTTTTTAGTTCAGGGAATAAAGACAAAAAATAGGTCACACCCCGGCATAATTCCCGGAACGCTGGATTTCTGCATGAAGCTTTCTTTTGTGGTTTCAAACAACATCCCGAATATCCCCGCCGATGCATACGTTAACTTCTATTGAAAAATAGCTATTATCAAATTTGTAGCTCAAAAAAATTACCTACAAGAAACATATCAGTACTCTTTTTCGTAATACTGACGGTTTTTGAAGAAATTCGGTTGAAATAATTCTGAAGTATATTTTTCTTATGATACGTGCACTCAGAGTACATATGTACAAGATGCATTTTTTCTTAAGTGGTGTCTTCACGTTTATTTGTGAATGAAAAATATTTATTTGTCAAAAAAAAATAAACAAATTATGCCCGGTTTTATAAAGGGCAGAGTAGTTTACTTCCAGAGTAAATAAAATTCACTCTGTTAAATGACAGTCGATTTTTTGACAGCAATGATTCTGTTGTCATAAAGACATTCAAAACGATTAGAATTTGTCAAGTAGAATAAAGTTATTCTGAGAGTAAATCTACTTGGTCTTTTATAAAATCGGCCATTAGTCAGTTATTTCTTATTCGCAAAATGATTGACTATTTTTGCTTCCATTTGAAAAAGCGTAACTTTTTTTTTAGTTTTTATTATTACATATTTTTTTATCGAGAATGTTCATTCAAATAACAGAAATCATTATAGAACAGTCAGATGATTAATTCTTTATTGATCAGACGAATTATTATGATTCTTCTTTTAACTTCATTTCAAATATCTACAATGTCTAACTCTTCATCATCTTCGTCCGTTTCCTGCATTTCCATAGTTTCAGTCAAGAAACACGATGAATCTTCATTTTCAGCAGGCTCGTTATTATCAACGTTATTAAACGCATCGGGTGATACATTCAAGCAATCCTGACCGAGACAATTGCCGCAACCTTGTGAACAGTATAACCCAACTTTTCTCCATCCCCAGTCTAGAGGGTCAAGCTCGTTACTAAGTCATACATGCAATTGGTAGTAAACACGATATAAATTTTATCAAGCAGCACTAGATGAGTGCTCTAAGAAGAGAGATATATCAGTTAGATCCTCATTGATTCCGATAGAATCTTAATCTGTTGCATTTGACTCAACATTAGTGCAAAAGTGGCCTTGACAATTGGCACAGACTGGTGAACATTACAATCCAATTTTTCTGCATCCACAATTGTTCGTGCAGTCTTTCTTGCAATTACATGAAATTGCATCCAACAGTTTCTCTGATGGAACAGGTAGAAGTATAGTCTGGATTGGCATCTTTTTCGAAGCTTCATATGAAGCAAGAAGGAAGCGAATTCCCCAGGTTTAGATGACGTCTGCTTAAGAGTTTATGTTTGTAAATACTTCTGCGTTATCCATCAAATCATTAAGTTTCTCAAACAGTTTTAATACTGCAGTTTTGTCTCTTCTGGGAATTGCTCATGTCGTATCGCAGCCAGTTATCGCATTTAAAAATTAAATATGAGCTCGACATTCTGAATAAGCAGTTGAACTTTGTGAAGAATATATTTTTGTTTGAATTTGAGTTTTTCCAGATTCTAAAAAGTAGATGATCTTATCGCTTGGAGTTCGTGCAGTCAGTATTACTGATAAATCTTCATTTTTCCAACAACGATAGTTATATTGGTGCTACCAAATTACTGTTTCAATAATGAGGCCATCAAAATCATTATTAGCTTGTTTCACAAGAATATAGGCAGCTGCGAACTCTTGACACAATAACAAAATCAAGCGAGATTCATTGTGAGTTTCAGCGATAGATTGTTGTTCGTTAGAACAGTCACTGATTGATCCAAAACTATATCAGACGATGAAGATGTTTTTGTAGTTCGACGACGCGACGTTGTTATTCGTATTTTCTAGGTTTGAAATCGCGATAACTCGAGAACAGTGCTTCGTAGGGAAAGAAAGTGTCAACATCCTATTTGTAGAGAATTTTACGATCTACAAACTTTTTCTCAGTCATTTTTCCGGTAGCTCTCATCGTTTCAGAGATATACGCAAAAAAACAAAAATTTGTTATCTTTGACCTTGGATGAAAAATAAAGCACAAGCAGGATTGATGAGGACTTTTGACATGGCATTTGTAACAACGTATTCAAAACTATCAAAAAGCCAGCTTGTTGGGAGCTGATGCAAACTCAGCACTTTTATTTGTCTATTTGGTTTGGGTCAATTTCTAAGTACATAAGATTTTGGAAAAATATAATTACAAACCATATAAACTACATGAAATTCATGATCTTCATTCTGGCAATGATATGAGAAGAGTTCAATTCTTTGAATAATAATAATAATAATAACAATAACAGAGTATACCGAAAGACATAATTTCATTGCAAAGATAATACCAGCAGCGGGTTGGCATACTCAAGAATAAAACACTAGGAACACCATACTATAAATATACACCTGAAAATATTATATTTTATAAAAATAGCAAGCTGTACTGGGACCGCCAAATAATCACAGGCCACATATATACCAGATATAGGCCCAGTTGCATGAAACATTGTTAACTTTAATCACATAGTCAGATAATTGATCACGTGTTTCCAACCTGTTTTTTTTTGACATCTGGATAGAAGTTATGATATTCTCATGTATAATTTTACAACAAATTCAATTTGAAACCGTTATTCAAACGTTTAAAACAAGTAAATTATCCACGCGACCTATTTTTTGCCAGATAAAATTTATTAAAAGATGAAGTTAACAGCACGTTAACTGACAGCCTTTTATTTATTTTCATGCAGCTAGCCTATAGTGTACCACGATTAGAAAACAAGCACTACCTTCTTGATTGACATAACTATTCCACATGCAACGATCCTAGAGAAGGCAAGAAAAGAAAAGATAGGGAAACACACAGCTCTTGCTCAAGAGGTAAAAGAAATTTGGTACACAGAAAACGTCAGAATATTACCAATAATTATTGGAGCTACAGCAAAAGTACCAGACTCACTACAAGGGTATCTACGGGAGATTGAATTGCCAATCAAAATATTTATGATACTCCAAAAAGTTGTGCTAACTGATAAATGCCGCATAGTACGTCAAGTCATGAATATTGAAGTATAAAAGAACACAACATGCAAACAGGAAAATCTGGACCTTGCTTACCAACAAAACCGATCTCAAGCGAGAGGAACCTGAAGAAGTAAGACACCGTGAAATCCCGGCAACCTAGAAGAAACGAACAACAACAAGAGGACTCTGAAAGCAAAAATTGAAGTGATGAACAAAGGAAGATGACAACAATACCAAAGGATGATTCACTTACCCTGAGCCCAACCAACTCACCATCGGAAGAAGCCTTAGAAGTAACCACCAACATGAGATGATACCACACCAATCCCATAGGAACCGACGCCGCAGAGAGGATCCTGAAAATGGAAAATGAAGTATTCATTTAAATTCTATTTATAATATATTTTTTGAGATAAAATGTAACCCAAACATGCCTTTATTATGTATTGTATATTACTTGCTCTTTGGAGCCGTTGTACTTTACTTGTAGAACCTAAAACAAAATAAAGAAACATATAATAATAATAATCTATTTTCCAACAGTGGAACCAATTACTGGGGAAAAAACAAATCAAATAGGTATATCCACGTACAATATAAAGAAAACAGAGAGAAAATATCTATAGAAATTACAGATAACGGAAAATGTCTCCGGAAAGTTAGTCTCTATTTTGGCACATGGTGTAGATTGGTGATCTCTGCAAAACATCCGTACGTGGGGTAGGTAAGTAGAGATTAGACGTGTCTTTGGCTGCTAGTCCGGACACACGTACTAAAATACATGCAATTAAAAAAGGATAGTTGATCTTATGGTTCAGCAATGGCTACAAAAAGTTCGCGCTGGATGATTCACGTCTGACAGATAGTGAAGTAAGATTGTGCCTTCCAAGGAGTAAATTTTGGTCAAATCCTCTAGGTGAATAAATCTTATCTATATTGAAAGACAGATAATTCAAAAATCTCTTATGTATGCGTTCAAGCGAGAACTACTGATATGTGTAAGAAGGGTACCACACAAATGTAGTATAATCCAGTTTACTTACAACCAGCGTAAAATATAATATTGTAATCAAAGACGTATCTTGGAATAAACTTGAAATTCTCATAAGATTGCCAAGAGATCTACTTACAACAGCTCATGCATTTTCTACTTGAATCATGAAGTTGAATTAGGATGTAAAAGTTATGCCCAAGTCTCTGACAGACAACTTTAAAACAAGAGATGTCCCAGACATTTCATATTTTTAAGGGATGGGAGTTTATCGTCTAGTATATAGTATACAGAGTTAAATTGTTGGTATGACACCACTCCTCTAGCAAATCAATATTTTTTAATAGGACAGTTGCATCACTAAGGGAAGAAATAGAACTATAAATTTTGAGATCATCAGCATAAGCAAGGACTGAACACGTATATGGAATAAGAAATTCATCAATAAAAAGCATGGACAATAATGGGCCAAGGTTCAAACATTGCGGCACACCTGATGTTGCACTAAATCTGAACGACGAAAAACCATTATAAAAAACGTATTGAAAACGATCACTCAGATAGGATTAAAGTAGTTTCAAGAGGGAGGGAGTTGCACTAAATGCACTTATTTTCGAGGGCAATATCCCGTGATCCAGTGAATCAAATGCTCGAAAAAAATCTCTAAAAATCACATCAATCTCACCGTGATTGTCAATTTTCTGATACAAACTGAGTGAAGCACAGAAGATTAGTTGTTGTCAAGCGACCTTTCATAAAAACATGTTTGTCTAGTGAGATGAAACGGCGAATACTGCCATGTATTGAATTAAAAAACATTTTCTCGAAAGTTTTCGCCAAGTTGTTGAGAATTGAAACAGGGCTGTGGGTTTTTATACTTGATCTATCGCTTTTCTTACAAATGGGAGTTATTCTTGTCCTTTCTCATCGTTCTGGGAAGGTGCATAAACCAATTGCTAGATTCATTATTGTACAAAGAGATTTAGCAAGAATAAACTTAGCGTCTCTGATTGAGTAACAAGGAATTTGGTCCTCCAGCTGAAGCCTTGTTAAGAAGAGTTTTGATTATGGTATATCATCTTCATCCACTGGACTTATTGAGAACGGAAAATAATTGATGTTTGTGTCATATTTACTGTTATAGGGCAAGATTGGACGGACAAACTCGCGAAAATATGTTGCAAATCTATCTGCAATATCTTGAAGTTGTTGAAAATAGTTTGCCTATCGTATAGTTCTCCTGGAATACGTGAGCCTCATCATTTGATTGGATCTACTTTCACAAATCACCTGGATTATTTTTAACGTTTACTTCGGCTGTACGGACGTGAGAATTGTAGGCTATATCAATTTGACGTTTTATTAAATTTCTTAACCGTCTGAATTCAAGTAAATATATTTGGTCTTTGAATGTTATCCACTTTTTCTTGTAATAATCGATAAAAGCAACTCTCCTAATTATGGAATATCAATCAGCTATAATACACATCACTGGAAAAGTACAAAAACAAATCCAATTGAAATTTCTTATTCAAACTCTCAAATATGTTTTTCAACTAATGTATGGTGCGGCGTTGAAAATAGTTCTATTTTGGGTCCCCATTTTTATGATGATATCTAAACATCTCAAATAAATTCAAACTGCTTGGAAGATGAGCTTCAAGATCATATTGATGATATCCCATTAGAAATTAGATCAAAAAAATATTTCAATCGGATGGAGCACCTTCGCACAATACTATGGTTGTAACTTGTAACTCATTATTCAAATCAACTATTCTTCAATCTCAGGATTTGTAACAGAGGCTTTTAGCATGAGCCCTGCAAGATCTCTCGATCTATCGCCTCTAGATTTTTTCCTCTGTGAGGAGATTAAAAAAAATGAAATTTGTGCATGATACGCACATTGCTACACTTGATTAACAGCTATTGTCGAGTTGAATGATGCAAATGTAGATTAAAATTTGTTAGATTTCATTTGTATGTGGGAGAAAAAACGGAAATTTTGAACAATATCGTAAATAGACATGAATACATTGATTCTTAGGATAAAAATTCATTCAAATTTCATTCGTAGTTTTACTTACTTTCAAAGTAATACTCTCACCACACGGTTATAAATATACTTGTAATTTTACAAAATCTTCTTGTTCAATGATATTTGGCCGTGTAAAAAAACGACAGGAATTTACAGAATGGCATTGTTCAGTAAGAAGCTGTAAGAATAGTTGGAATATGGCATGTTCAAATTTTTAAGGCCATTTTCAACAAATTTTGATGATATCTAAGGACTTTGGAGTCGGTGGTTGCTGGCTTGTGTGAATCACGTTTAGCATATAACTTTATTCTTATTATGATTCAAGCATCTGTCAGTGTGTTATGTGTCAATGTTAATATCTTTCTTGTTTTTGTAAAAAAATATTATGAAAGATGTAAAACTAAGAAAATACACCGAAATTGATAATTTTGTATAGACAAAAAATAAATCTTTATCAAGTGTCTAATAAACTCACACGCAACAAAAATACAAATGAAACTGTTCGTTGCTCCACAAATATATTAGCCAGGATATTAGCTGTCGCTGTCATGCCATCAAGTACTTGATATTTGATCGTGTGAAATGCAGCTATGAATTATTGTTAAATATGACAAGAAATACATGTAGAATTATATGTGTAAATATGATCGTGTGAAGTGGCCATAAAAGTAAGTAAGTATTGTGAAACTGATATAATTCACATTTAGAAATCTTGATGAAAGTATCCGTTTTGAGTAGCCCTGAATTCATTTTAGCTATTTTCGGCTTGATGTCGGTACATATATATGCATGTAAGTATGTGCGTTCGTAACTCGCAGATCCCAAGACCTGTGAAACATATGTCGAAATTTTGTATTTAAGACTGGTCTAGGGTCTAGTTATGCACCTCGCATTATATTTGCAATCGTCCGTACCGAGAGTGCACTTTACTTGAAACTTTTTTTGAATTTTCCTCATAAATCCAAAATGGTTTAGCCGAAGAATAATGAAATTCAGAATTTAAAATTGCTGTAGCATCTACATGATTATTTTCTATTTTTATATCGATCGGCTGAGCCGAAAATGCATTTTGAAAAACCGACTTCTCGAGTTTTCCGCATAAATTCAAAAGAACCAGTCATAGAATATTGAAATTTTGTATTGAGCAATTGTATTACATCTAGTTGTGCACCTCGCATCATGTAGCATCTGAATGATTGCTTACTATTCTCATAGCAATCGAGTGAACCGGATGTGCACTTTAGATTGATTTTTTTTTCAACTCTGTGCATAAATCTAAATCTTCTAGCCGTAGAATCTTGCATATCAGTATCTAAGAATGATGACCTATTGATTCCACAGCAACCGACTGGACCGAAAGTGTAGATACTTTACTAGAAAGATTTTTAGAATTTTTTGGATTGATCCAAAACAATTAGCCTTGGAACGATGGAATTTTGTGTTTGATTAACGTGTATTATTATATGCAAAATATATATCTAATGATGTACAAGTGAGTCACGTGATGTCCAAGTCAGATTTTTTTAAAATGTTTCCTTTTCTGTCATTGTTTTTGTATCCATGGCCTACTTCACAAAAATTTTTAGAACAAAAATTTACTAGAATTTCAGTGGCATTTTTCCAATATCTCCATCATATAAGTTTATATAACCAATATATAGTTTAGTCCAGAAAAAAATATACAATCGAATAGGAATGCAAAATATGAATAATCCTATTTGCTAAAATATAACTTTGTGCTATGCATTGAGAGCCGCTAGTTTGAAAATTATTTCATTCTATAACCAAATGGCCTATTGGGTCTCTTATAATTGTGTTATTTAGTATAGTATATTTTAATTTCAATTTAGTAAGACAATGTACCCAGCTTCCAATTCAATTCTATATGAGCAAGTAAGATGACATGGAAAAAAAAACGAAGCTACCAATTGTCAAACATAGTCATCATTCCAAGGTCGAACTAGATATTACCGGAAAATTGAATAAGAGGATAATAAATAATACAATTATCCCAAAAACGCCAAATTTATTCTCGTGGGGAAATTGAAAAAAAAAAAATTGGGAATGATACAAAATTTCGCCAATAGATATTAATTCTTGATCAAAATGGTCAAGAATGAACGAAAGAAATTTGACTATGAACTTGAATCATAAAACTCACATAATTCGCTACGCAAGAAGCGCTCATAGAAATCTCTAAAATTTCGGAAAACTTGACCGCTAATTATTTATTATTTATGAAAATTTCACGTAAGCTCTCTGCTCGACATTTCTCAAAGATATTTTAGCTTGAATACGTTTCTAAAAAATGTTCATGAACACGTGAATAAGTGAGCCAGAAAAATGAGATCAAATCATTAAAACTTTGCGAAATTGCTTCAGAAGGGGGCTCTGATGATAGGGACATCAAGGACAGTTTTCACCTAGAAAAATATAAATACTGTGCGCAGCTGATTGAGAATGATCAACTTGCGATACATCACGACACTGAGACAAGTTTCTTAGAAGATCTCAATCCGGTAAATCTCACAAGAGAAACGGGTGCGAGAAAATTTCATGCCGCATATTTAATTGAAGAACAAAAGGCAGTCCATGTTAATTAGTGCCAGAAAACTTTAAACTGGTGCGATTAAGGGAGCTCAAAAAACCCTCACAGCGTAGTGAGTGGTTTTTGTAAGCCATGAGCTGATTCTTATTAATACACAACTTGATTCCGTTGTTTAGGTGTTTCATGATAAGAAGAATGCTACGAAAGTTATCCGTTCTCGAAATGTACCGATTGAGATAGTCGCAAAGTTTATCTTAAAATGAAATCTTATAGCTCCAATCCCTTTCAGGACCAAACAACTATTACCTCCTATTGGTGTTGACAAAAATTTTTCTTGCCGGCAGTAAAAACTGAGTTCAGGAAAATCAATGTGGAACGACAAATCATAATAATTCTCCATCGAGAAAGGTGGGCACGTAAATTACGTCGTGTAATATGCTTCATTTCTACACGTAGAAAATTATTTCTTGCATGATTGAGCGTTTTCATGTATCTACCGGCTCTCTATTCGAGGTTGTATGTTGCTTGTACCAGCAAACTGTGGTTACTATGGTTATGCTGACTTACCGCCCATGGGCAAGGGCGGAAAGTGAAAAATTATGGATTTTCACAAAAAACTATCTATTTATTCATCTTTATTTGTAATTAAATATTCACAATAAAATGTCAAACTTGACAGCTGACAGCGAATAAACAATCATCAGTAGTAAATCAATTTGAAAAAGAGAATTCGGATCCATATTTTAGATCTTCCAATCATGCAGAAAATTTTGTAAGCATTATGGTCAATAAGTTCAGCACCGATTTCGTATAATATTTGGAAACCTCGCCAAGGCTTGGTCTCCAAACTATTATTCTCAATCAGTAAACTGTATTTACCGACCTTAATACTTGAATAACTATTTTTTACATTGTTTACTATTCCAACTTTTTGATGTGGAAAATGTCAAATAAGAACAGGACGTCGAATCTACTAAATACAATTAATATGAAGGCCGACAGGCCGTCGAATCCACTTGATACAATAAATATGAAGGCCGATATCTAAGTCCTTGGTTCATCTTCGGCGGAGCTTAATTAGTAAAAATTGTTCTAACAATACTTACAATGGAGATTAGGCTACACTTCAAGTAGACCAAGGACTTAAATACTGGACCTAAGAGTCGCTACATCTAGTAGTTATTGTTCATCAGAGTTTATTCGAATGAACAGAATTGTGGTCGTAGCTCTATAACCGTGGACTCTTCTGAAGTCTTACATTAATTACTCCAAAAACGATTTGGGAAATAATTGTCAAAATTTGTGTGACTATTTCCAAAAACAACATTCATGCAAATAAGTTTTTATCGAAACGATATCACAATCTTTTGTTGTTTCTTTCAATACTACAATGGAATTTTCACTTGCATCGTCATTAAAGGTCATTAGATACCTAATAATTCTATGGAAATTACCCTAAAATTATGCTGCTATTATTAATTATGTCACATAATTTTCTGCACGATCTTACATCTAGAAAATGGTAACCAATAGTCTTGAACTTGTTTCAGACAATACATTTTTTTATACTAGTGGAGAACCGTATGATTCAAACCGTGGAGCCGAACACCGGTAAATAATTTTTTATTAAATTGATATAATAGACGTGCGTAATCAAAAACATTCAGAATTCCTAGCGTAACAAAAATAAATACAGCTTCCCAAACTTGTATCAGGTACTTGTAATAATTAAATGAAACATGAAACACTTTGCTTGGAATTCAAAGCACTATTCTGATATTCATCTGGTCTCTTATTGCCTGATATTTCACTTGATTAATTTGTTTTTATAACGCTTTTATTAGCTTCACCTGTATCTATGGAACGGAATCTTTGAACGTAAATTTCACCCACTTAGAGACATCAGATTAAAATAAAACTTTGCATACTTCTAAAGGACCGATGACAATACAATAATTAAGTTGTGAAGATTAACTTCCAATATTTATTAATAACAATAGGAAAATAACAATCAACTCAAAAATCACAAAAAAATGTGTGAATGTAGCTTTGAGGCTAACACTAACCAAGGTGGCTGGTGATAGAATCTTAATCTTCACAACTATGCTGTAAACAAGGTTATAGGATTGTAATACTTTATAAGAATGCTGAAGATTGATGGGTGCACATCCGAAACGTCCGAAATTGAAGAGCAACATGAATAAAATTAAGTGGACTGCAATACCTAAAAATTTTTTTCACATATTTTACTACACATATCTATCAATAAGAAACTATGTTGCTGTATAGCCTGATTTCATGACTGGGCGTTAATTGAACTTAGATTGAAACAATGGTGCAGATTTATTTAATAAATTTGATTGGCCTGTGATGAGATGAAAAATTGATATTCTTATCAAAGAAATGAGCCATTTGAACCAGAATAATTTAACTCTAGATCCTGAAATCGGCCATATATATTCCATAGTATTGTATCTGATGTTCCGGCTTGCTTCGCGATTCTTAAGCCCGCCTCACGCGACGCTTGTTTCGCTGCTGGTTTTCCTGCACGGACTTGTGCTGGCTACCGTGCTTGTTTCTGTGTCAAAAAATGACGTCACGCTGATTTCGGTGCATGGTTACTTGCTGAGTTTCGTAATAGAACATGTGCTATTCTCCGTGCTTGTTTGCCTGATGAATTCGAACGGTGAGTAGTAAGCTAGCTCATAATCACGTGAGTATAAAAAGTGACGTTGATATTTAATTTTGAAAAAATGTAACATTTGAACTTCGTTATTAATCAATATCTGAGAACATGAAGAAAAAGGATCTTAAATGCATTCAATTTATGGTGATTCGACATCTGTTGGTTTTATATTAAATTTGGCAGCCACATTTCATTCTGAATGATTTCACTATATGAATATTATAATTAGGCAATCCAGATATCAGAAGATATTGAAATTTTCTACGTTTGTGTGTTATATCCCATCTTTTGTATATTTCTTATTTAAAAATGCTCCTGATTTCTGCGCAAAAACTACAAATCAATTTCATCATTGTCGATGAGTTCTGTTGAGATTCTTTTTGAATTAATGAAGACGCAGTAATAATCATCTATCACTGACGAAAATTTTCTACCAGTTCGTCTCAATTTTTTTTTCTGGCATATGCTAATCCAACCTAACTTCGTGTGAAACCAACACCGCTATCATAACGTCCAGCGGCGCAGCTAACTAGGAACCCATCAGCAAAACCAAGCATCGTATGACGCGGGCTTAAGTAGACATAAGTTTTCGAAGTGAAATTGCAGAGCTGTCATTCCGTCTTTAAAAAAATAATTTTTTGATGAGATTTTCTTCAATTACAACAAATGTAATCCTTCTGCTATATAAAAATTATCATAATAAATGATGAAGCAAATGAACTTAAATAAATGTCAATCAAAAATTTTCAATCTAACTTCGAATAAGCACCAATTCGATCGGAATTATTGACTTGAAAATTTCTGAAGAATATATTCAAGGTTCTTCCAAAGTTAATGTCCATTCACTTTTGATATTTGAGAAAAGCTATAAAAGTACCAAGATCCTGAACGTATTCATTTCAATACAAACTCACATTCCCAAAATTATTTCATAGTTTTAGTACTCTACTTTAGTGATAGGATCTGGAATCCACATAGAATTACCTCTATGGATTAAAAATTTAAGATGGTTTGCACTTCATCACATTAAGAAATCCATGACTAGCATCATGAGCGCTTTGATTCAGATGTTTACTCTGTTGCAATAATAAATACATCGTAATAATGATATGCCTGCGACACGCAACTTCTATTACAAGCACTTTAATGTTCTTTGTCATTAGAACTCGCGATTTGCGTGTTTCGAAAACATCTATGAATCAAACCTAATTAAGTGCATCGTGTGAAGCCAACTTAACTAAACTCCAATCACAATGCTTAGCGGCACAACTTGCCTGAAGCCTATCAGCCAAATTAAGCAATCAATCCAGCAGTGAACAAGCACCGTGCGACATAGTATCAACTCTTGTCCACAATTTTTTGAACCATTTACATCATTCAAACGATATCCTACGAATTGGAATTATTATCACAAGTTGGACTCACCTCGTAGCTAGCTGTTCAATTAGAGTATAGAAAATTGATAAAATTTTGCTTCGTTCATTAATATACATATATGCAAAACTGTTACAGATCTGCCATGAAATGCATTGGATAATCTTGAAGTGGGAACATCATTTGCTTCTTTTTTTTAAGTTCAAATTGTACCTATATATATATATATATATATATATATATATATATATATATATATCCTTTAAACCCATAAGTTAAATCCATGTTCGCCGTATTGTTCAGCATACCATGAATTATATACACAAAATACTGAAAAAATGAAAAATCAAGCTCTCCTTCATTTTACGTTTACTTTTTACCGCGCACACAAAGGAATGTAAGATTTGGCACACTTGAAGCTTGTATGATTTAATGCAGAATGCTGAAAGTATATAAAGGCTGTCCCATTTTAATTTCACGACGTGAAGAGAAAACTTCGTACCACGCACATGAGGTAGAGTGCGACTTGTAATACTTCAAGTCTGTGTGGAGAAGGAAGTGCAGAAAGCCAAAATTATATACAGACTGTCCGATTCCAATTTTACGCGAGGAGAAAACTTTGTACTGAGCGCATGATGGAATGTGAGATATTGCAAACTTGAAGTTTATGTGGAGAACGAGGACAGAATGCTTAAATTATATACAGGCTGCTCCATTTTGATTTTATGTGAGAATCAATGTGAGTTTTGGCATACAAAGTTTATTTGAAAAAGAAGTGCTGGGAGCTCAAATTATATACAGGATATCCTATTTCAATTTAACGTGGATAAAAGACTTTGTACTGTGCGCATGAAGGAATGTAAGATTTATACTTGAAGTTAATGTGGAGAAGGAGTGTAGAAAGCTTCAATTATATACATAAAAACGATATTATTTTTTGCTGGAGTATATCGAGAAATATGCACGGAATGGAAAAAGTGCTGAAGAAAGAATTTAATGATTTCTTTCCCCTTCCGAGGGTTGGGAAGAGAAAGTCACTTTGAAATCTTGAATAAAAACTACTATTTTTCATTTTAGATTCGAATGAAGCGTCAAATACCTAGTTAATTTTACCTGGAACCTCCGGGGTTGGAAGGTTGAATTCAGTAACCTTCCAACTTAGCAACATAATGGTTCACGGACGAATTCCGATTACTGGGCGAATACTATTCTCTTTATTCCACAAAATTGTAATGATATTCAATAATTTTCTGAAGAAAACTGAAATAAAAAATATCTTTAGAAAAAATACTCCAATGTTATGTTTTATGACAATAATTTTCTGTAGAAAACTGAAATAAAAAATATCTTCAGAAATAATACTTCAATGTTATGTTTTATTTCTGACACAATAATTTCGTTTTCTTTGATCTTTACCGTGAAATCAAAATTTCATGCCAATACTACACAGACCATCTTTTGTTTATTACGATGATATTCTTGTAGGCGATTAACTCAGTACACAAAATTGTAAAATACTAAATCAAGTAGAGTCCAGAGTCTACAACGATGATTGAGAATTTTTTTTTTTAAATCAGACTCCGTTATGTGGCTAGTGGCTACAAGGATAGCGCAGACCTAAATGGACCCGAAATTTTGGAAAAATGGCGCAAATATATCTATCTCTTAGACATTCGGAATAGCATAAAGCCTTTTCGCGGCTTGATTGCTATTCGTGATAGTGCAAGCGCCTGTTTCAAAAATGATGAAAACTAGACCACATATTATCTCCTCAATAATTCCTCTCCTTTGTTTTTCCCCAAGTTGAAGAAGAACTAACCATTCGATCGCCTATATCTCATAAGATATTGGTCTTACAGAAATTAGACTAAGTAAGTTAATTACAGCTACAACTACATTTTTAATTGTGTTTCTGTGATGATGGAGTCACATCCACGCCTAATGACAGTTTTTATTGGTCAACATTTCAAGTTCAGTTGGAATACTGCTCTTGGTCAAAATATGGAGTCAACAGGAGAACATTTTCGAGTCATGACTTTTTATGATTCTAAAACAGGTTCAAGCGCGTATGAGTATGAGAAAAGTTTAGATTAGGTTTTTAATGAACAAGCGCCTTATCTGGCTACTATTCACCGCTAATATGAAGAATTTGATTAAGGAAAGAAAAGCATTATCACTCCTAGGAAAATAATCCAGGAGGACTATGAAGCAGCTCATGCGGTAATAGAACATTAGTTCAAGATCAGATTATCAGCTATCAAAAGGGTCATCCACGATCACACGCATTTGAAAAGAGCTATCAGTCGATTTTGCCACATCAGCTGTTATTATTTGAAAGATTTGACGTTTATGGCAAATTGTTACACGATCTGCTTTCTTAGAATCTGATTTGATTCACAACTCAGTTGGTTACTATGTTGGCTTTAGACCTGCATAAATCTTCATGTGTGTCAATCTCTATACCGGCAATTACGTGGTGTCTCAGTATGGTGTACAGGTTATCACACATGTCCAGAATTAATCAGGTCCTGAGTTTGAACACAGGCGCTGTACAAGACTATATTCGACCAATTCAAATTCCTTCTACTCTTCACTTTACTAAACATCTTTTCAATAATTTGTCTTCATAGCTTTTTTTCGACCGCCAATTGCAATTACAGTCATCACCCTCCAATAAAATTAGGTATAATACAACACAGGCGGAGCTCTACCATCCTAGGAGTAGACATTTTAATATTATCTAGTTACTATTTTGTATTTTTGTTGTCTTGACAATTTTGTTTCTTTATTTTTTACACATGAAAAAGGCAGCACTTTGCTTAAGATTCTCAACAAATTATGATATTAGACTTTTTGAAATAGTTTTTAAAAAGTTTTATTGTTGCTAGAAACTGTGCAATACAAGATACAAAGTCGAAGTAATAAAAATTAGGAAAACAAACATGTTTTCCTAATTTTTATTACTTCGACTTTTTAACTAACTTATTATTACACATAGATGTCATCACATATACACTTTAATTTTATTCACTCCTGAAGATGGTCCAGGTGGGACTGAAACTGTAGAGTAGATTAAAATAAAACTCTTGACTGAACTCCCAAATTTCATTTTCTTCATATCAACTATAATATTGGGATTTTTTTACAATTTATTCTCGTTTAATTTGAACTGTTCCAATTTTGAGTTGAATTTATCTGTTAAATGCTTTTCATTCTTTATTATCTGTTCATTTTGATTCTGAAGGATTTTTTGATTATTTCTTATTTGTTCGATTAAACTATCATATTTTTCTGCATCATTTTGATCCAAATTACCTGTAATTGATCTAATTATATTTCCTAAACCATTTATTAAACCGCGTTCAGCTCTTTTATTGAACAATTTTTTAATTTGCTGTTTCAAATCATTCATAAAATAAGATAATGCTTTGCTTTGCTCTTCGAAATGATAATTATTCCGGGTCTGTCTTAAAATATTAAATGTAATATTGTGCAGTTTTGAATACTCTACATAAAGGGGGGTAATATTATAATTGAAATAATGTATTACTTCTCCTTCTTTTAATTTACAATCACCAATTCCGAACAAAAGGAATCCATTATTGTTTGAAATGTCCACTAGTTGAGCGGTGGTAAAAGCCCTGAAATCAAGTTTTAATTTTATCTAATTTGAATTTTCGAATATACCTTTTATCTTTTATTTCTACAGTTCCTAAAATAGGATTATAATTTTCTACTGAAACTCTTTTGAATATAGGTTTTTTTATATTTGTGCATCAATCTGTTATTTTGTTTAACATATACTTTTTCTGGTAATATAAGAGGTAATTCATTTTCCCTCGTTCTCTTTGCTTTTTCTTTATCCCTAATCTTATTGATTGCTTTATTTGTTGTTGATTTTTTTCTAAAATAATCATTTATAATCTCTTCATCAGAACATTGCTTTTGGAAATATTTATTTTGCTTGTTTTGTCCGAAAAGTATTTCGCAAGGGGTCAACTTCGTTGTTGAATGTTTTGTATTATTATATGCTGTTACAGCCTTATTTATAATATATTGTAAATCTTTATTCTTACTTATAGAATGTAATATGCGAAGATGCTCTATTAATACAGAATGAAATCTTTCAACCGCGTTCGATTTTGGATTTGCTATACTGATTAAATGTAGTTTGATGTCATGATTATTGCAATAATTTTTCACTAGGGCATTATTAAACTCTAGTCCATGGTCGGCTATTATCATGTTTGGTTTTTTATCAGTTTTTATGAATTCTTCAATGATTAACATGGTTTCTTTTCCTGTTTCATTAAAAGTAGGATGAATAAATTCAAATTTAGAAAATTGATCGAATATAGTAATAAAATATTGTTTATTCAAAGTTAAAAGATCTATATTTATGATTTCGAAAGGAGTTTTTGGTGTAGGGGTCAAATTATCGCTTAATTGTATAGGATGTCGATCATATTTATTTTCTTTGCATATTTTGCACTGATTTATAATTTCTGTAATATCTTTAATCATGTTCGGTCAGAAATATTTTTCTTTTAGCTCGTTATAAGTTGCCATTATTCCTCTATGATTTAAATATCCATTATGATTATCAAAAATTATTTGGGTCTGTTTGTCTTCATTTTGAACATCTTCTACTAATTTATAACATTTTACTAAATTCATTGTATTAATTTCAAATTTATCCTGTAATATCTGATTCAATGTTTGTTCATGTTGTTTGGGGATTAATATCAAATACTTAACTTTCGGTACTATGTAGTTTTTCAATACTTCTAACAATTGTTGTTCTTTTTCATCTATATTAATATTGATAACAAATCTTTGTTTTTGATAGTCAAATAATTTCATTATTTTTATATCGAATGGTTCATTAGAAGAATGGAAAATAATTTGATTTTTTGCTACGTTTAATCTATTATATACAGATTTTAATCCGTTAATTGGGTCCTCGTTAGAACTATGGATTGTGTCTCCTGATTCTGATTCATTCACAATTATACTTTGTTATTCATTTCTGTCGTCATAAATTTTATCCAATGTTTCATTTACTATCTGATCTATTTCATCTGTTTCTGAACTAAAATTTTGTAACTGTTCATATTCATACAAATTTATTTGTATTTGTGTACTATCAAAAATGTGCTCCAAAATTTTTATTAATTCTGATTTTTCTAATTTATCCAATCCACATGATGAATATGGAATATTAATTTCGTATACATCATTCTTTATTAAATAATCCCGTAGTTCAATAAGTGTTTTCTTAAAATATTCCCGATAAGCATTTTCTAAGTATATGTCCTTTGTTATCAAATGAATGATAATTTTATTATCTGTATTTTGAATAATTATATTTTTATTATTCATGTTTCTTTCACAATAATTTTTACTATTAAATTTTGAATCAATTTGTCTTGCCAAACCTTTTGAAAATTTCAAATCTCTTGATATACAATGAGCGAAAATATCGGTATTCATTACATCTCCTGATTTTTTATAATTTTAAATTTATCTCTTTGTCTCGATAGAAAATCTGCTATTTTGTTTGTTTTTCCTGGTAAATACTCAATGTCAAAATTGTATTCTCCTAATTCTATCTTCCTTTGCATAAGTTTCTGGTTTGCATTTTTCATAGAAAATAGCCAAGTAAGAAGTTTATGATCAGTGCGAATTGTAAATTTTCTGCCGAATAAATAGGGTTTAAAGTTATTTATCGACCAAATAATAGATTTTAACTCTTTCTCAATAGTGCTGTAATTTTGCTCTGTAGAGTTGAATGTTTTTGATGCATACGCAATTGGTTTCTCTTGTCCATTTATAACTTGTGAAATTACTGATCCCATGGCATAATCTGAGGCATCTGTTGTCAGAATGAGTTTTTTTGAAAAATCGGGGAATTCTAGAATTGGTGGATTACTTATCAAATCTTTGGCTGTTTTGAATGCGTCTTGATACACTTGATTAGTTATATCTATTTGCTTATTCTTTTTTAAACATTCAGTAAAAGGTTTGGTAAGCTTAGCGAAATTTGGAATAAAACGTCAACACCACGAAAGTTTTCCTAAAAACGATTTTATCTCTTTGACTGTCTTAGGGATCATAATTTTTTCAATTGCTTCAATTTTATTTTTATTAGGTTTAAGACCTTCTTGTGATATAATAAATTCTAAATATTCTGTTTCAGTTCTAAGGAATTCTGATTTATCGATTTGAATTTTGAGATTTGCATCTTGTAATTTGGAAAAAAATTTTTCTATATTTTGTAAATGTTCTTCCAATGTATTTTCAAATATTATTATATCATCCCTATAAGCTAAACGAATTTTGTTAATATATTCTGAAAGTATTTCATTCATCATTCTTTGGAATGAAGCTGGGGCATTTACTAAACCGAAAGGCATATGAAGGAATTCATAATGTCCTGAGGATGTAGAAAAGGCTGCTTTTTCTTTTTCATCTATTGGTATCTGATGGAATCCAGAATGCAAATCTAATGTTGTAAAAAATTTAGGTTTACCTATATGATCTAATAATGTATCGATATTGGGTAAAGGGAATTTATCTTCAATGGTTTTCTGATTTAATTTTCGAAAATCTATTACTAATCTCGTTTTGCGTTTGCCTGACGCATCCATTTTCTTAGGTACTAACCAAATAGGCGAATTATATGGACTTTTTGACTTTTGAATTACTTTTGTATTCAGTAAATTTTGGATATGTTCTTCGATGTCATTTTCATAGATTTGTGGTAGTCTATAATTCTTTTGGAAAACGGGTGTGTCGTCTGTTGTGCGAATTTTATGAGTAGTGACATTTGTCGCAGATAATGCTTCGTCTGGTCTCGGAAATAAGTGTGAATATTTCTCTAATAAATTTTTTATCTTGACTTTTTGATCGTAATTCAGATGTTCGTGTCTAAATTGTATAAATGAACTATTTAATGTCTGTGAGGATAATAATTTAAATTTTTTATTCCCGAATGTTATAGTTTTATTTTTAAAATCCATTAAAGCATTGCAATGTTCTAATATTTTTACACCAAATAACATATTACTTTCCTTATGGAATTCATGGATGAAAAATTCGAAATTTTTATTCTGAACTTTCATTTCTACACAATTTTTGCAATGAACTTTTCCTTGAGCTGTCTTAAAAGTGACTGGTTTATTAATAATTTTTAAATTTCTCTGTTTGACAATATTTGGGGAAATTAAATTTATATCGGAGCCTGAATCAATTAATATAAGGTAATCAATATATTTTATCAAAGGAATAGATTTTGATTTTGAAGTCATTACGTATTTTGTTCTATCTCTGGATTTTCCTCCAAAAAAGCATCGCTGTCATTAGCTTCTATTTCGCATTCTTCAAAATCTTGTTCTTCAGCATCAGTGTTCTCATTTTGCATTATTTCATTGTTATAATTTTGCTTAATTGTTGATGTTGACATAGGTTGGGTATTACGTGTCTGTAGTGACATTGGTTGGGGTTGAGATCTACGTGTTTCGTAGCTGCTTACTAAATTTTGTCTTGCGAACCTATTATATCCAGGAGTTGGTGGTTTGTGCAGACTGACTGGTTTGGAGGGAAAGTTTTGTCCTGGAAATTGTTTAGGTGGAAGATTAAAGGTGAAATTTGGGTTTCTGGAAGTGCTTGGGTTTTGTTTATTATCGTTTCGTGTCATTGGACTGTTGTGTAAAGAATTGGCATAACTGAATTCATTTTTTAATAATAAATCGCATTGTTCTAATGTAGAAGGTTGTTTCACAATAAATGATCCTTCAATAATAGGTGGTAACAATGATATGAATTTATTTACTACAGCTTTTTGATTTTCTTGAAGAATAGCACTTTTTTGCTGTAAATTATAATTTTTTGAAATTATTTTTGCTTTATATAGCTCAAATTTATCTAACATTGTTTTCAATGTAATCTCTGTATTCTGTTTGTATTTAGTTTCAAATAATTCTCCTAATAATGTTTCAGCTGACGTTCTATCTGAGAAGTTAGTGCCTAAATATGATTTTAATTCATCCCAGTTAGTGAATTTATTTTGTGAAACAATCTTTTTTTCATTATTTGTTAATCTATTTTTTATTAAATCAAATGCAAATACTTTTTGTGGAGCTGTTATTTGCAGAGTATTTAAAATAATATATGTTTCATCCACAGTTTGAATGAAGTTATTAAGGGTCGTTATGTCCCCTTCATACGTTGGGATTATTCCGACAAAGATTTTAATATCTTGGAAAGGAGTCATGTTGTTTTCTGTTACTGTTGGATTTCGTGTAATATTATTAATATTATCTTGAACAGAATTTACGAGTCCTTCGTTATCAGAATCTGACATGAATTATGTATGATTGCCTTGTGCCGGGGCTCGTACTCTTTATTACTAGTATTACTAGAGAGTACCCTGTGTATTATAAAATAGTTTTACTTACAAGAATAAACTTATGACAATAGTTTTCATTGCAAGGGGTTCTCTAAAGGGGTTCTCGACCTGTTTCTCGTAGACTGAAGTAGACGAGATGTGAAGTTCTTGAAGCTTGTCGTCTGGATTCTCGTGATCGATTGAACAGCAAGAGAAATCGCTTGGACGATATGATGGGACGTATGAATAGTCCTCTGATGGGCACTGTTTAGCCGTAAAGTAGAATAATTCTTCTTCAGATGTGTGTTGTTGATAGATAAGGGCTTATTGATATAGCCTTATATGTGTTCACTGTTACACACTTTGAATTGTTGCGAATAGCCAATTTTCGTATAAAAATACGACAATTAGATGAGTTACTTTTGTGTTTTTCACTGTTACAAACTTATTGTTGGCTATCCTACCGACTGCGCCAATTATGATATTAAACTTTTTGAAATAGTTTTTAAACAGTTTTATTGTTGCTAAAAACTGTGCAATACAAGATACAAGCTTGGCTATGATAAGAGAACTCGTCGTTCTCAGAGATTACATGTGTTTTTATAATATTCTATGTTACATGATCTTGTGGAAAGTTTATATCTTAAGTCAGCATTTCTACGGGTAGTTGAACTTCATAATTTATATATATATATATATATATATATATATATATATATATATATATATATATATATATATATATATATATACAGTAAGTAAATACAAGAAAACTGGATTTTTCAAATCTCTTGGAATTATGGAAAATTTAAAATACATATCCTCTAGATATCATTATTTCAAATATCGAATTCAACAATTTTTACTGTCAATTTTCGCAAGAAAATTGGATATAAATATAAAATAATAATATCACAGCTAATCGAATCAGAATTAAGAAGTTGTAATTAAATGCTCACCGGATTTAATTACATCAAATAATTAGAAGTCATGACGGGGGAAGCAGTATTCTCCGTTTTGTGGTCGTCGTACTTTGTCTATCAACGATAAATCTTCAAGAGCTAAATTTATTTGAAAATTCAATTGACAACAAGCACCCAAAATTCAAATTTACAGATTAATTGGAAGAGGACAATCAATTACTTTTCTTCATCTTACAGTTTCAAAAATAGTAGACAGAGATTTAATTTCGCTATCGACAGAAGACCAATGCAAACTGACAGCACGATGAATTTCTCATCTAACCATCGTTTTCTACATGAATATTAGCTTTAAATTCTCAAAAACTATCTGCTTCTCTTTAGAGTCAACATCGAATTTAAAAATAGAGTTACATAAGAAAGCGGAGTATACCAACTAAATTTCACCAAAAATAATAAATACAAGAGAATAACATCATCAGAAAAAAATTTAAAGAATCTATGTTATGTGATGAGGGACCAGCTACCTATATAATTATGATTTTAAATATCCTAATAATCCTAATAATAACTATATATACATTATTTATTTACTATTTTTTTTTCTTCTTAATCATCTTAATTTCAGGGCTGAAAGAGTATAGTTGACTGAGGCTTTAATTTTTGTTTCATTCAAATCACTGAGTAGCATGAATAAGTTGAAATAATTTAAATTAAACGTGTAAGGGCTCAAGTAAGCTATTCTATATGAACAATATATACGGCATTTCAAATAAAAATGAACCAAATCTTCAGGTTCGTGGAGATTGCAGATTGTACAATTGGTTTCTGGGTCTAGTTCGTATTTGATATTTTTATAGAAGATCTTCAATCCCTTACTCCCAGTTAGTCGCAATTGTCCTATAATTCTTACCATGTAAATGGGTGGATTATAGTTAATTGAGTAATTATTGCTCGTTTGGTGACTTAATGCTAGCTGAGGATAATAAAGACTATAATTTGAGTTTGAAATTCTTTCTAGGTCTTGGTACTTACATTTTATTTTAAGCGACGTGATTATTTCTGGGATAATGTTTTTGTCTATGTTTTGCCGGTCCCAGATTTCAGGGAAACCTGTTTCTTTCAAAAATATTTTAACATTCGAGCACCAATTATAATCCATATTATTTATGATCGAGCTATCTAATGCTCTAAAGCGGTTATATGAAATTTTTCTCATATTGAGAAGTTTACGGTACCAATTTAAAATTCTAGACCAAACATCGCAAGCTATATGCTCAACTCCAGTTTCAGTTCTTATGTGATGATTTGTCGAGCTCCTGGATAATTGCAAAATTGATTTAAAATAACTCGTTTGTACTTTTTCTATCGCTTTGAACTGGGTGGGATCCCATATTTCACATGAATACAGAGCACAAGCACTGATAATGCTTTTAAGGAGTTTTACTTTTTCTGTCCAGCCTGTTGATTTACTGCGCGCTAGGATAACTTTAAGATTATTGATAGCTGCATTTGCTTTTTGGACTCTGTCTAATACTGTCTGTCGAAATTTTCCAAAGGAAGAAAAGGCCATTCCTAGATAGCAGAATTGGTTAATTACGTCTAACTTCTTGTCATTTTAAAAGAAATATTTATGTGCAGGGCTTCTACCTTCATGAATTATTACAATTTTAGTTTTGTTCGTATTTACCTTTGATGAGTTTTCTACACAATAATTATGTAACAGTCGTAGTTTCCGGTTTGTATCAACTGGGGAGACCATCAATATTGAGGCCTTGTGAGCCATGTTATCGAAAATGGTCCTCTATGTCGTTCACAAATAAAGTAAAAAGAAGAGGGCTCAGAACCTCGCCCTGTAATACTCCCTCAGTTATTTTTATGGGACTGGAATTCTGGTTATGTGAGTTAAGTCTTAAGTATGCCTTACTGAAAAAGTTGATAAGGATTCTGATAACTTTTGCCGATATTCCGCACGTGTAAAGTTTGAACCAAAGTTTGTTATATTTCACTGAGTCAAACGTTTTTTTAAAATCGATAAAAATAGCGTAAGCTTTTTTGCTTTTTAACCGAAACTGCAGCTGTATAATAAAAGCTGAGCTAAAAACATTGTCGGTAGTATCTTGGTTTTTTCTAGAACCTGACTGGGTCTCTAATAAGATATTACACTCTTCCACCCACGTTTGAAGGCGACACTGTAATATTTGCGTGAGCAGTTTACAGATGCAGTTCACTAGCGCTATGCCTCTATAATTTAATGGATCCGCATTATCCCCTTTTTCATGTAACAATAGCAATTTAATTTCAGATCAAGAACCCGGAACTATTTCATTATTTAAAATGACATTAAATGAATTCATAATGTAGTGTAACCAATTATCTGTTGAATTTAAGAGAAATTCATTAGAAATTTTGTCTAAGCCTGGCACTTTGTTCTTCTTCAATTTATGTAGGCTACAAATCAGTTCATCTATACTAATAGGAGCATCTAAAAATGGGTGCAGACAATCAATAAATACTATATGATTAGGCATAGCTGGCCTATATTTTCGTAAATAATAAATTAGGCTTCCCAATCCTGCAGACTAATCTCGTTCTTATTGAACTTTTTAGTTTTTAAGGACGAAATTAATTTCCAGAATTCTGCTGAGTTATGAATTTTTGACATCTTTGATCTGATGTCCGAATAGTACAACTCCCTGGAGTTTTCCAAAGCGTTTCCATTATTTCTTTTGCAGGTAAATTATTCCTGTAATTTTTTGTTTGAGTAATCATTATAATACACCTTAAGTTGTTGCTTCGCTATTTGTTTCAGTCTGAAGCAGTTATTATTAAACCACGGTTTTTTTGTATATTCAGTATTACCGGATTTTCTATTGCATTCAATTTGTGACATTCCAGAGTAACAAGCAGCTTCACTTAGCTTTAATAAGATTATTGTTCAAATTATTCGGACAATTGCAGTTATGATAAATTAAGTCTGTCGTATTGAGAGTGATTGAATATTTATAGTTTAGTTCTAAATTAAATTTTAAATCAATCGTGTAGGTTGACCTTTTTAAAGTTTCACTATATGTGATTGTATTAAAAACTGATTTGACACTGAAATTGAGCATACACTGTACCCTGAGCTTCTTAATGTCGGAAATGTTTCAAATTTCGATACGTTTTCTAAAAATAATATATTTCCCCAAGCTTAGTCGATTGTACTACTACCGTTCTTATTTGAAAATATGAATTGACCTGGGCTATCTCCAACGGTTCTGCCATTCAATACATAAAAACCATCCGCTTCCATGCATTCTACTTACTTGTGACCTCTGCGATTTGTTTTATTATCTAAAGATGCCCTAGTTCCCCACAGTATAGGTGATTGGAATGTTTCGTTTTGAGTCTGGTTGAGCAGGCCGATGAGCGCATTTAAGTCACCAACGAGTATTATTCTATGGTTTAGATATGTACTTATTATGGAGTTCAAAAAATCATAAATCATGTCGATTATATCATAGGACTCAAACTATCAAGTCGACATTGACATTCCCATCTCGTCTTGATCTCCCAATCCTTGTCTTCATTATCATGACCCTATTTTTATAGCAGGATAACCTGATCTAGTCCTTGTCATGTCCCTTTGATGAATACTAATCAGAAGCATGTCTAACTTGTATGGTGAATTAACAATAAAAAATCTGACGTGAATATCACGTGACTTACTTGTACATCATTTGATATGTACACAAATTTATTCAATAAAATCTTTTGTCACTTCAGATCATGATTAATATAACTTTGATAATATTTTGACATGTACATTGTCAAACAAAATCAAAAAATTGACAACAGAATATTATTGCCTAACTTATCATTTCAGTTGAACTGATTTTTTTATACGGCAAATTCTGAATGTCTGTTTTACTTACTTGTACTCAGTACAAGTAAGTAAAATCAAGTCAATGTCAATGTCAAGTCGTTGTAGTTCCACCACAGGGCTGATTTTTATTAGGTTGGTAGCTAAGTTGCTAGATAATATATTTGTCATTTTGATATGTTAAAATACAATACATTTTGGAGAAGATTCTGAAATTGTTCAGGCTTGTATTTATTTATTTTTCTACAGTCACTATAGAATGATACCCATTTCACACACTGAAGCCTGCGGAATAGCGGTCATTCCGCACGCTCAGAGGTTTCTAAGGAAGCCGCATGATGTCGCGAATAAACTGTTTCATTGCTGTCATAATTGTAATTCTTTTTGATTTTCTCATCATTTCTATTCAAAATGGGGTCAATAAGAGTAATTTTATCAATGTTTTATGAATTGGAATAAGATAAATGAAGCAAATTCTTTCTCAGAAAACGGCATATTTTGATTATAGATATTTCCGTGGACACCTCTGACTGTAGAAGAAATAGCATCCGTCACTCGTGCGGATTGCGCATTCCATGCTCATGTGAATGCTGCCACTCGATTTCATCTCGTGGCTGAATTATTGACATTCGCATGTAATGATCCCCATTCCGCACTTGTGTCGGAATATACTATTCTAAGAAGCAACAATATTCAAACTGAGACATTTTGAAAAATATTTCTGATTCACACAAATTATTTATCTGTCAAGTCTCAGTGTTACAAAAAAAAATCAAACAAAAGTTCAAATATTCTTTATCGATCTTTTCAAAATATGAAATTTATTATTTTTTGGCATATTTGAACCCAGATAGAAAAAATTGTATAAGATACACTTTTTATAAGACATTTTAGGTCACTTACTCATTAGAACAAGAACGCATGCCATAAAATCATATCTTATGAAACTTATATCTTACTATTAATTTCAGAAAAGAAATGATCACTTCTATGAACACAGAAGGCTCAAATCATGAGTCAAATATCCTAAATGAAACTTCAAAGAAAAAACAAAGTAATTTCTGAGATATACACAGGCGTAAAAGCATCCCAAATGAAAAACACGCTCTTCATAAAACATATTGCCGAAAACAAGTTGAACCATTTCCCGAATTGTAAAAGAGTTGTCGAGGGAGCTGGAATAAATTTTCATTGAAAATATGGAATGAAATGCATTCTGATACAGATACAATATCAATTTAGAGACAAATTTGGTGACTTTAAGAACTTTTCTGGCAAACTGAAGATTTTTTAAATCGTATTTCATGTGATATTGAGGACGTACCGAATCATTTACAAATGAATGTGATTTATCCCTCATCTGATGACACTCTCAGAAACTCTTTCTATGGGATCAATGATCTTATTAATTCTTATGGCAGACCGTCACCTAATTTTGACAAATTGGAAAAGTCTGCTCAGCAATTAATAACAATTTTTGGCAGTACTTACTTATGCGAACTAACTTTTCCAATTCTTAATTACAGAAAAAATTCACACTTTAATTTTGTATTACCTACTTTAAAGTTCTTGTTTAAGTTTTTTATTTATATTTTTCTCATTTTTTTTGTCATTTATGCTATGAATTGATAAAATTCAAATAAAAATATGTCGTATTTTCAATATCACTGATAAAGGTATGTATCTATGGGAGTACCGGAGTTCCTCCACTTTTACCTGTTTCAATCCTCGACCGTAAGGTTGGAAGGATAATCCCATAGCTGAGTTCCTCCACCTTCACTTTTAATCCTAATACCGCTTGTGTTTTGTTTGCTACCAGTTAAAAAGCTCTCACAAAAAAATGTGTGGAACTTAATTTGGTTTTCGATCCACAGCAAATAGTTATTAATTTTGAAAGTGCAATTCATAATGCTGTTCGCAAAGTATGACCAAGTGTTAAAATCATTGGGCGCAGAATAGTATCAGATCAGATTAAGTTAGATCAATTCTCGTTTTCAAATAGATATCAGGCGGAAAGGATAAACTCTAGTAGGATTAATTTGGATCAGTTTAAGATTGGTTAGATATTGAGTGAATAGTAAACATTAAGATTTGCTACTGGACGGGTTGGATGAAGGCAGACAACTGTAACTGAAAGCATTTCACAAAAAAAAAATAATAATCTAATTCATTCTCGTTCTTCATGGAAAAGATCATATTTCACATCAACAAATTTTGTTCAGATTTTAATTATTTTTTGAGTATTGCTCTTTCATATATTTTGCCAAATGTTTATTAGAAGTATCCATAATGTGGATTTGTAGCAACCCTAAGGCTGTGATATGGTCGAAATTATTTGATTAGAAATGAAAAATAGTTATCTATGTATCAAGGTAGTGAAGATGATTTTTACATCACGAATGTGGAATTTAGTTGCAAGTAAACGAAATGAATGATAGAAAAGAAACTTCACTGCCGAGGTGCATATTAATTATTTTTTTTTTAAATCGTAAATTATCAGAGAGAATTACATCGACCTAATCTAATTTTAGTTGATTCTTATTGACAATTATTGACAGCTGTCTAGCGCTTTCAATAGAAAGATTCCATCTACCAAATTTGTAAAAGACCATTCAATCAGTTTCGGAGTATCAGCATTTAACAATTTTTTGACAAATAAACGTAACAAATCATGATAAAATATAAATAAAAACAGAATGAATTACTCATAAAAGCAGTAATTTCATACAAAATAGAATAATGGTCAGTTGCACCACCGTCACTTAACATTTAAGTGGAGTTTAATACATATCTATGGCAACTATTGTATGCACAATTGTTACCACGGTTATTATTCCGCCCTTAAAGTTAAGTGACGGTGGTGCAACTGACCATAAGACTTCTGGCATCTTTGTTTATGTAACCTAGCAACAGAAATCGTATAATAATGGGCTACTTTACTGCCTATTTTTCTTATTTTAATGCCAATTTTTAGGCACTTTACTGACGATCTCAAAAAAACATCATTGACTGCTTTTCCTGATTTCAATGTCTACACTCATAATTTCTATCACATAAATAATCTCGAACGGTCAAACCAGAATCTGACAAGATTCGTTTATTTGTGACAACGTATTCGTAATTGAATAATCAAATCAATATAACACGGAGAACAGCTTTAGGACTGTCTTCGATTGTCAAGCATTAGAGATGTCAAACGTCATGTATACCTGATTTAAATTTTACTAATTGAACATTTATTACTGGAATTTCAATACATGATTGCGAATATAACTAGGCCGATCAAAAAAAAACCTCCCACAAAATTGAGAATATCTTTAGATTATTAATAAATACTCATAATTTTGTCATTTTTCTCAAGCATGGCCATGTTGTTTTCAGCGGCGTCGAACTGTTATCAAGCAACATACTTTAGAAGCTACCAAAATCATCTTGAAGCTATCAATGTCCTTGGAATTATAATTGAGAATATGCTCATATTCCAAATTTTAAGTTAAATGGTCAAAGGAGATAATATTTACTGTTTCAAAAGCATATTGCTTGGTAACAGCGAAAGATTTCTAAATCTGACAGCATCATGCTTGAGGGTTCTTTCAGCATCATAAGTATTCAATAACGAGCGAAGGATTCACACTGCAGAGTTTTTTCCTCAACTCATCTAATTTACTACAAGGTAATATATTCATATTCATGAATATAATAGGAATATGAAATTCACATTCAGTTAAATTTAAATCAGACACGCGTGACATTCGACATCTTGGTAAACGAGCAACTGGGCCTTAGAGCCTTAGATTGTTCTCAGTATAATATTAATTTGATTTGTCAATTTTGCACGTGTGTCCACAAATAGATGAGTCATATTGGACTCCAAATATGTCAAAAGTTTCAACTAACTGAATTTCTAAAAATCCAATTGTGAATGAAACTTAGGTTCGATCTGGGACCAGAAATGTAATAGTAGTCGAAAAATTTGAAACGAAAAGTTAAATTTTCTCTTTCATTTTGGAGATTTCTTCTGAATTAGATACCATGTTTGAATAATAATTGGAGATAAATTTGATCTTATTTATTTTATGCAGAGAAATTGTACAAATCAGCTATCTCTCTTGACATGATTCTCATTCTTCAAGCACAGTGTACTCGTATTTATTTTCATTTCGTTTGACATTAATTATCTTGAAAGGTAGTTAGCCACCAATGATCATAATTGAATGAATTTCGTTTCCAATTATCCTGAGAAAATATATGAATAGTCTTCAGGATGTTTTCTTGATTGAATAAAGGAGAATTTTTTCCGAAGTAAATTCCAATCCATTAAGTGAAATTTGATTCTTTGACAGCCTTGATCCTATTACTACAAAGAAGAGTAGATTGATTGGAAATTATTGAATAAAATAGTATTGAAGATTATCTTTCATATCAACCTTCTCATATAGATCAATAAGAAGGGAAGAAAACAATTTTACTTTCCCATGTTCCTAAAACATGTCTACACAGAATGTTTGAGTTAATGAAAGAACTCCTCACTTTTATAAAATTTATGATGAATTGAAACATGAAATTTCTAAATCATGTCTTGAGATGCATATTATGAATCTGACGGATAGCTTCCAGCTTAGTATGCAATCAATACCTAGGTTATTTGTCAATCTTAGTTTAAGCGGAAGGATTCATGAGAGCAAATAAAAACAATTAGACGTTATACGCTTCATAAAAAAATTTATATGCCTTACACAATGCTCGCAAAATACTACAATTTGGTGACTATTTGAAGTACACTATCAGAAGGTAAGCTATTGTCGATAAAAAAAAATTCTCAATTTTTTTTGAAATATTAAGTTATAGTCTAGCGCTTTCAATAGAAAGATTCCATCTACCAAATTTGTAAAAGACCATTCAAACAGTTTCGGAGTTTGTCTAAATGATATTTGTTGAATTTCTTGACGATTACAATATTCAACTATTCTTGAAGAGACTTGAAATTGAAAATTGAATTATTCAATATATTTTCAATCAATATCCACATTTCTCTTCGGTTTTTGTATTTTTCCAGAAATCGAAGAAAATTTAATGGGGAGCTATATTCTCAATTCATGATATGTACACCAGCTACAAAACATCTTCTTTTTGAATAATTTAATCATTTTCATGTTCACCGAATGAATATGACGCACAGAAGTCATTTTGACGTGCTACCTCATAGATGTAGAATTCAACCAATAGAGTAGAGTTACCAGAGTTACGAAATAAGCCTATACATGTCAAATATCCTATGTATCAATAAAATTTGGTTAACTACATTTGATTGATATTTTTTTTATTCCTTGACTATATTCAGGAGAACATAATCTACTTTAGATCATGAAGAGAATCATAAACAGAAAATCAAAATTCCTCAGTAGAAATTCCTAGATTGAGTCCATCATAAGCTAACTGTTACTCTTTACCATTTGTGATTTTATACTTTTAAACACTTTTGTCATTTGGAAAGACAAAATTAACACTGGGAATCAAATCGAGATTATTGGGTTGATGTTCAACACACATTCCCCCACAGCAGGTTAGGAATAGGGGCCGTATAAACTACGGATGGAAATCAGAGCATCGTTTTAAACTTATTTTTCAGTGTAACGTTATTTATTCCAATTTATTTTCATGATTTATTAGAATAATAAATTAAATAACTGACACTATTTCTAATAAATAATTCTAATTCAAACTAAAGATCATTACACTCTATTTATTTATATCAATATTGATTTATTTTAAATAACACAATATATTTCAACCATTAGCAGTCCATATTATAAGGTCTCTGAGCCAAAATCAATAATCTCCTCGTTGAGTTAGTCACATATATATACCGTGGAACTCCTCACTACGTTTTCTCCGCAAACGTCCAGGCTTTTCTAGAAAACGTTAGAAGGTACCAGCAATTTTCTAGAAAACAAATATATTCGCTTCTATTTCTTGATGTAAAATATTTCCACAATAATTCTAACCACCAGTATAGCCGAAATTACTAATTTATAGACTTAAATTCGTTACAATAGTGTTCGAATAATCCAATGTTGCTGAAAGTATATATTTAAATCAATTAGAATGTCTGATTTTCTGCTTCAAGAGAGATAGATTCTCTATAGTTAATTCTCACTTAGTTTACCGTCAACGCATTTTCGAAGCTGTTTAATTCAATTGCACGAAAAGCAAAGCCTTCTTTGGTAAGGTTCTCAATCATGGCTCACAAAATGTCAAAGATGATTACAAATGCCGAAGCTGAAATGAAAGTCTTCAAGTCACTCAAGCGAATGCACCGAATAAAACTAAAATTTATATTCATTCGAAGGCGATGCTACCTGATTCCAATCTCATTTTTCTCCTGCCATCCCTGGCACATAATTGAGCCAAAATTTTGTGAAAGATATTATTATTTTGAATTGTTCAAGAAATATATCTTCAATGTCTTAATCTTTGTATGTTGAACTGCGGGAACAGTCTGATTTGCCTAATAAATTATAATTTTGGATAAATATTCTTTCAGATTCGATCGTCTTGCAGCCGAACATCACTGCCTTCGCATCAAACTGCTTGGCGATTGTTATTACTGCGTGTCAGGTCTTCCAGAGCCTAGACCAGACCACGCACAATGCTGTGTGGAAATGGGGCTAGACATGATTGATGCCATAGCGTGAGTAATCAAACTATCTAATACTACAAATAGACCAGGCGTTCGCGACAGAGAATAATGAGAATTTTTTACAGGCTACCATTCATAGGAAAAACACTTACAGCTGTAAGCTTAAGATATTTGCATTCAAAAATTACCGCTGGGTGGTCATGTATATTGGAAAATTTATTTCAATAAGCAATAGAAATAACTTCTTCAAACAACTTTTTATAGTTTGTCATTTTTTGAATGTAAAGCAAAAGGCAAGTTTCCAAAATCAACTAAAAACTTATTGTAAAAAATTGTTCCGAGTTACACAGTGAATTTACAAGTCCACCTGAATTTCATTCTACTCTTGCACTCACATAGACTGTCTGGCAACCTTGGCAATTTTAGCTACACTTTGTTTTCAATGAAACTTTTTGAAGACATATTCATTCTAGAAACATTTTCTATCATTTGAATGACAGCTTATTGATGTGAGACCTAATTGTCGTGCAGTAGGGAAAGATAGTATTTGATTCATACACACTCTCCTAGCAACGCTCTGATTGGCTAGTTTTATGGGATGTTCAGGAAAATTGAACTATAGATTATATAATCGTGCGTTCAGAAGTGGCTGTATTAAAGGTTAAAATGAAAAAGAGCAATTTCGACAAGAAATAATATTCTACGTCTTCTGCCAAGTACTTGCGTGAATGTGTACCACATAATACCTATGAATAAATAATTAAATCACAATAAATTTATGGATTGCTGGAAAATTATATCAGAAGATTGGAAAACATTCCTAATAATAATGTGAGTGATATATTTTCGCGATTTCAGTCAATTTATCTAATCTTATTTCTTTTCTGCCTAAAGATATGAATGTGATCATAGCAGAATAGACCGTGACTGAATCATCAACAAAAACCGTAGCCAGAGGGACAGTTTTACGAACGTCAGTTGAATTTATTCAGAGGTTATTTTAAGTTGGTGGTCATGACAACGATATTATCAACAATGGTTTCCGGATAGAATAACCTCAGGATGAATGTAGCTGACGTTGATGAAACCGGCCCTAAGAGATGCAAATAGTGGAAGATTTTACAAAAGTTATGGCTACGTAGTTGCAAAAGACTTTGGAACAGAACGAAGCTATGACAAATCCAGGAAATGAGAGAAAAATTTGGTAGAGAACTCACTAGAGTGGAAGTGTGAGGTCAAGCAAGTTGCATATGTTATGGAAACGAAAATAGATTTAGGCCCGGTTGCACAGTCTTTAGCTCATCCTAACCCTAGCTTGATTTCTTGGGTAACGATTATTCAAACAATTGTTACTGAGGTAAGGGAGCTACGCTTGCGATAAATCAAGAACTGTGCAATCAGACCCTATTGTCACCGAAGAACTGCGGATTTTTAGTCTTAATGTTAGAACTCTGTGTAGCGAATAATGTCTACTCTAAGACAAGTTGCCGCTAATTTCACCCTTAACCCGATGCCGCAAAAAGTAAAAATCTTAAGATCAATAGTCTGCTTAATTCAAAGTGATTTAAAAAAAAAGGTCAGATTTAGGGGTAGAGAGCTATTTTAATGGCTGAAATGCTTCATGAGACAGCGTTAACTGTCCTAGGCTTGCTTGAACAAGACTGCCTATAATATGGAAAGCTGATATTTGAATCTAAGCTGTGCTTTGGAGACGAATATATGTCTTGGCAATGAGGTGACCACAAAAGTGCTAAGATTAATAATTGTGAGATAGTTGTAGCATGACGATGAGGAAGAACTTGAACATGGAGAACAACCACGACTTTCACAGAGAGACGGCAACGAGAGCGGTCTTCTTCTCGATTTATACCAATATCATTGTTAAGAATAGTTTGAATAAATCAATTTATGACATGTTTGTAAAAAAATAGTCATCTATGAAAAAGTCTGAGATTGATGTCAATGAATGAAATGTCAATATAAATATATCAAATTAAAGAAATAAAATGTTATTATAATTCATAGTCCAACGTTTTATTTAAAATTCGGATCTATAATGTCCAACATTTTTGGCGACCGTGAAAAATGGATAAGTTGAGAAAAGAAAGAACTATGGCTCGCATTTTATTTACAAGGACGAAAAATGTATTAGAAGAAGCGTTGCAGGTAGTTGATGTTGATCTTGTACAACTCGAAACGGCTTTCAATTATTTCTCGGAAAAGGCTACAAATTTATTTGAGATTGACAAACGTGTCAAAGAAATGTGACTCGATACTGAGAATATGGATGAGACGGAATTTGAGGCAGATTGTATAACATCAGAAACATATAAGTTCGAGTGGGAACGCTTAAAAGTTATTTACGAAGATTCATTTCATGAATTATATCGTCCAAAAAAGAATACTAAGTTGACAGTTGACAGCGACGAATCAGATAATGAAGATGGTACTGTGAAATCAAAATATAGAAACAAGTCAGAAGTAAATTCCATAGCAGAGAGGTCAGTTAAACGGCGTTTAAGATTACCCAAAATAGAACTCCAAAAATTTGATGGTAACGTTAAGAATTGGATAGGATTTTGGGGTCAGTTCAAAAAAATTGATTAAGATGAAGCTATTGATAATGATGATAAATTTCAGTACTTGTTGCAAGTTATGGTCCCAGGTTCATCTGCACAAGAACTTATTGAAAGCGTTCAACCTTCGGGGGAGAATTATTTAGAAGCTATAAATCAATTGAAGGCTCGTTTTGCTCGTGACAAACTTTTGATTGTCATTTACGTAAGAGAGTTACTTCAAGTAGTTTTGATGCAATCGAAAAAAGAAAAGACTATGTCTTTAGATCAATTGTACGTTAAACTAAGGACTCATTTAAGAGCTTTGGAGAGTTAAGGCTTCACAAGTGAAAAGTATGCTGCTATGTTTCATCCATTGGTGGAATCGGCTTTGCCGGAAGATGTGCTTCGGACTTGGAAGAGACTTCACAGAACAACAGGAGATTGTCTCAATAATTTATTAGACTTTTTGAAAAAAGAAGTAGAAAGTGAAGAACGCATCCAAATGGCTCGAGTAGATTTGAATCAAGAAGAATTCACACAAGATGTCTATAACGAGAGCCAAAAGGTACCAACGGCAACTTGTCTAGTAGATTTGAAAAAGAGAGACGAACCTAGTTTTTATCGCATTTGGTGTGACAAAGAATCACATTCTAGTCAGGAATGCTACAAGGCAACCAAGATGTCTTATACTGAGCGAAAGAGTATTTCAATGAAGAAAGGAGGCTGCTTTATTTGTTTAAAGACTGGACATATCATCAAAAAATGTACATAAAATGTTTGCTTTGTGCTATAAAAGACATACAGAGCTAATGTGTCCAGATGTGAAAGATAATCTACAAAAGACAAATAACGAAGCACAGTATTCACAAATACTTTTGTCATAAAATATAAGGGGTACTACCCTGCTTCAAACATTAATGGTTAAGATAGAGCATGGAGGTGAATCAATTATTGTTCGAGCTTTTATAGACAGTGGGGCACAGAAATCATACATTCGGCATGATATTATACAATATCTGAATATAAAGCCGTGCTACATTGAAACAATGGGTCACAGTCTTTTTGGTGGTATAGAAACAAGTAAAGAAGAATACAAAGCCTATGATCTGAAAATTAAAAGTCTGGATAATAAATTCAAATCTGAAATGAGTGCTCTAGATAAGAAGAAAATTTGCAGTTATATTCCTCGAATTAATACTGAAGATAGTATAGCAAAGATTTTGAAGAAGCATAATGTTACTTTGAATAATATTGGTGATACAGCACCTGAAATTAGACTTTTGATAGGAGCAGATTGATCTGGTTCTCCATTAACAGGAGACATAATTCAAGTGAACGACAATTTAGTCGCGCTGAAAACCAAATTAGGATGGACGATTCAGGGCCCAAAAATATCAAATTCGCATTGCTCTGTAACAGCATCAGTCTGCCATTCTAATATAAATTTATCCCAATTGTGGGAAATAGAAGCTATTGGAATCCAAGATCCAGCTGAGAAGAAAGGTAAAGAAACCATGAAAATTGACGTAATCAATATGTTTCAGAATACTGTAAGAATAAAACAAGACGGAAGATACGAAGTTTGTTTACCGTGGAAAGATCACGCCGACTTAAAAACCAATTTTGAATTAGCAAAAAAGCGTCTTACAAGAACGATTCAGTGGCTGATATATCTGAAAGAATATGAAAACTATCATCGAGTATTTCAAGAATGGTTGGCTATGGGCATAATTGAAATTGCAGGAGATCAAATCACTGGTCATTATTTTATTTATTATCATGCGGTTATCAAAAATTTGAACAAAACTACAAGAATAAGACCGGTATTTGATGCTTCAGCGCGAGATGAAAATGGAAAATCTTTGAATTGCTGTTTGTACAAAGAAATCAATTGGAGTGACGTCTGATATAAAAGAAGGCTTTTCTTCAAATTTCGCTAATAGAAGGAGATAGAAATTACTTAAGATTTTTATGGTGGAAGAATGAAGAAAGAAGTGAAATAATAACTTTCAGACATTGTCGAGTTGTTTTTGGTTTTACTTCAAGTCCATTTCTGCTGTCTGCTTGTATTTTGCACCATTTTTTCGAAAGAATATGATAATACAATTAAAATATTGAAAGATTCTTTCTATGTGGATAATTGTGTGACAAGTTTGGACATAGAACCAGAAGTGAATCAATTTATAGAAGAGTCAAATGAATTAATGTCCAAAGTGATCTCGACTATGCAAACAAGTAATAGAAGCTTTACAATTATCAGACTGCAAGACCTATTATTGGACATATTCGAACGTTGTTCCTGTTTGGATTACTGGTGAGGGTGATTGGAATGTCTTTGTGAAAAATAGAATTGCAGATAATCCTAATGATTGGCGTCACATTGACGGACCTTCGAATCCAGCAGATTTACCTTCTCGTGGTTGCAACGCTAGAATACTGTTAGAAAGAAAATTGGCCAGTTTCTGAAGGATACATAGATCACAATGAAGTTAATCGAGAAACAAAGAAAACTAACAACAAGATTACGAACAACATAGGTTTGATTATATCTGAGTCTAAATTTTCATCAAAATTGTCTTATTTCTCAAAGTATACAATGATTGTTAGAGAGGTGGCTTGGATAATAAGATTCATTCAGAATTGTAAATTAAAAACTGATCGAAGAGTTGGTATTTTAACATGTGAAAAATTTTTAGTAGCAGAAAGAAACCTTTCCAAAATAATTCAACAAGAAAATATTAAAGAAAGAGAGATGGAACTTAAAGACCCTCACATATTTGAAGATACAGAGGGTATACTAAGACTACGTACAAGATTAGTACTTGGAGATGAACCAGAAGATTTCAAATGCCCTATTGTACTCCCAGGCCGATATGTAATAATTCAGCGTCTAGTATATAATAATAATAATAATAATAATAATTTATTTCAATTTGGCAAAGTTCAGCTTGAAAGCTGGTCTAACACTTAACACTTTGCATACAAACATATACAGTGAGAAAGATACAGATACATTTTTTTTTTTTTTTACATAATAATTCCTATTATCATGGCCATATATGTACGAAAATTGGCGCACACGGAAAATATAATATTAATGAAAAAAGAATAGTTCAAATGGGAGAAACTAGAAAAGAAGCATAAAAAAAAAATCGAGATTTTCATGGAGTAAAAGCATTCAGCAGAATGCAATTTTTCAGTTCTGCGGCAAAACTTTTCATTTCTAAATTTTTCAAATGAATTGGTATTTTGTTATATACTGATGAACACTGATAACTGAAACTATGTTGATACAAGTTTGTTCCATGTTTGGGAATATGCAGCAGGGTTCTATCTCTGAGCCCACGATTATGTAGAGTATTTCTATAATGAATTTTATTAAGCAGATAGGGAGGATTTTTAAGTCTTAATATGCGGTGTGTCATGCATGCGGAGTGTAGAAATCTCCGTTGTTGCATATTCAACCAACCTAAGGAGTTAATATCAAAGGCATATTTTATTGCAACATGCAGGAAGCGGCGCATTGATTGTGCATCTTCGAGAGTTTTATTGGACTACAGCCATAAGAAAACTGGTAAAGACTGGGATATCAAAATGTGTCATTTGCAAAAGACAATCCATCAAGCCTATTGAAACTCCTTCAGCACCGTTGCCTAAAGATAGAATCAAAGTGGCATCCGCCTTTGAAATTGCAGGTGTCGATTTGGCTGGACCTTTATTTCTAAAATCTGGACAAAAGGTTTGGATTATTTTATTCACATGTGCGATTTACCGTGCAGTTCATTTAGAATTGACAAAATCCTTATCCACTGAAGCGTTCATTATGTCCCTCAAAAGATTTGTAGCTAGACGTGGTTGAATAAATATTATCTACTCAGATAACGGCACCAATTTTCATGGTGCTTCTAACCTAATGAAAAATTTGGATTGGAATGAAATTATTTCATACTCCAATATTAAGAGAATAAATTGGAAATTTAATCCTCCTGCTGCACCATGGTGGGGCGGATGGTGGGAGACGGTAATTCGTATTATCAAAGATCTATTGAAGAGAACTTTAGGCAAATCTTCAGTAAGTTATGAATAATTAATAACAATTTCACACGATTGCGAAGCAGTTATTAACTCACGATCGTTGCCCTATATTTCAGATGATACTGAGAAATTGAAACACCGGCGCATTTCATCCAGCCTATAGTCAGTTCTGAAGCATCTGATTCAGTTATTATTGATGCAAACAGTCTAAACAAGAGATTGAAATATAAACAAAAAATGCGAAGCGACTTACGACAGCGATTTCGAAGTGAATATTTGTCATTTTTAAGACAAAAAGGTCAAGTTGGAAACAATGTATCAGCTGTAGGAGATGTTGTTCTAGTTGGATCTAATACTAAGCGAATAGAGTGGCCATTGGGTATTATTGAAGAGATATATCCGGGTAAGGACGGACAAGCTAGGGTGGCGAAGGTGAGGACATTAAATGGGATAAAAATACGACCGTTTAAGCGATTATATCCTTTAGAAATCGGTTCAGCCGACAAAGAAATTATTCGACAAAAGAACAAGAATAAAAGAACCAATGTAAATGATACATCTAGGAAAGTAATTCAGTCCGAGAATGAAAATCCTAATATTGGTCCTGGATACACTACCAGATTTGACCGGACAATAAAGCCTCCAGAACGGCTGATAATTTAGGACTGCAATTTTGTAATTGTTCAATAATCAACAAAATGAAGTTGCAAGGTGGGAGGATGTTAAGAATAGTTTGAATAAATTTATTTATGACATGTTTGTAAAAAAATAGTCATCCATGCAAAAATTTGAGATTGATGTCAATGAATGAAATGTCGATAAAAATATATCAAATTAAAGGAATAAAATGTTATTATAATTCATAGTCCTTCATTTTATTTGAAATTCGGATCTATAATATTCAACAATCATAGAGAGAGAGAGAGAGAGAGAGAGAGAGAGAGAGAGAGAGAGAGAGAGAGAGAAGACATCAGCAGAGCAACAAGAAGGGTTATTTTCAAGCAAATTATCGTTCCAAATGCATTGTCGGTTATGAAATGAGCGCATCGTCGGGAGAATTGAAGTTAACTAATCTTGAGAGAAGGAGGCGGCTGAGTGACTATCTCATCAAGAGCCTCATTGACATCAATCTTAAGATGCGAAGAGTAGAAATAAGTCCAGTTGTGGAGAAGTACACTGTACTGTGTAGAATACAGCTAGATATCGAGCCGAATCAACTGAACGTTTCTGAAAGAATGAGACAAATTCCGAGTGAACGTACCTAGTAATAGCAAATTGTAATGAGTAAAAAATACCAGTATTCGGTGTAGAGAACTTTGAGTTTACAATTGGTAATCTAAAGAAAAAACGTCAATCATCCATTGTCACCATCATAAAGCATTGTGGGTGTCAAATTTCTACGAGGTTTCGATTATGTCTTGAATTTGAACGGTGATCTCTTACGAATCGGTGAAAAGAAGTACTTTTTCATAGTTGACTGATAAAAATGAATACCACGAATGCTTTTGCTTTAAAAAATTTCCTGAAACTTTCAAGTACCGAAGAAATGGCTACAATCAAACTACATAATGTCCTATAAGATACAACAATAGAATAATTTGAGCAAGAGAGAACAAAATTGTAAAGAACTTGAACAAGGTTGTTTTTCGGATACGGATGCGTAGAAACGGACAGCCAAAAATTGCTCATGGTGTCAAATTGTGGTCTAATCAAGGCCAAGAGTCTGTTTGCCGACGACGATGTACCATGAAATACAAATATGGAATATGTCAAGCTATCAACTCCTTCACACTGCTTATTCATTGTAATATATTCAAGTTGTTATTTGGAACATTGTAACGTGTGAATTTACCTTTGGGTTATGTTTCTTGGGACATCGGTTCTTCATTTTTGTTCTAGCCTGGTTCTAAAACATAATTTGGGTTATTTTGGATCAATTTGATTTTATTTTATCACTCATTTTTTCATGTAGATATTCCAGGTTTTATTTTCATAGTTTTCAATTAATATATCAGGTCATTAGTTCTGCCTCTCTTCTTCAAGCTTAGTTTACTTTTAGATCAAATTTATCATTCACTTCGTAGTTTGGGATATTCGTTGATAGTTGTCGCTACGGTAATAGAATAGATGCCAGTGGCGGCGACAAAGTTTAAAACACGTGGTCAATCACGGACCAATTTCTATTTTGTCTTCATTTGGAAAAATCTTTGAGCCTATTGTTGTCCAAAAATAAAATACTACGTTGAAAGTATCATTATTGTACAATAGCATGGCTTCTGTTCTGAAAAATCAGTACTCACTAATTTACTGCCGTTTGTTCAATACTTAAGCTCGAAGATAGACAAAGAAACACAGATCGACGTAATTCACATAGGTTTTCCTAAGGCGTTCGACCGGATGCATCATCCTACCTTATTAAATAAATTGTCTGATATCGGGTTTCATGATTCCTTATTTCGGTGGATACAATCCTATGTAACGAATAGAACACAACTGGATTCTTATAATGGTTTCAAATCGCAATCGCTCAGGGTTACCTCGGGAGTACCACAAGGCTCTCATCTAGGGCCAATTCTATTTAATATTCCTATCAACAAAATCAGCAAATGTCTTTTGCTTTCTGAATTTGCACTGTATGTCGACGATTTGAAAGTAATCACTACTATTAATAACAATTATGATTGCAAGAAACTACAAAGCGATCTGAGTCGCCTCCAAGAACATTTGTCAATTAATGCCGCAAAATGTCATGTCGGTAACTCCACCCGTGAACATTTCTTCTGCAATTTCAATTACACATCAATAATCAAATTTTATCCATTGAAACAGTTATAAGGGATCTTGGAATTTATTTCAATAATAAGTTATTGCTTAACCACCACATTAACATCATCACTAGGATTTGTCATAAGAACGTCTGAGCATTTCAACAAACAGGAGTCAGTAATTAATTTGTATAATTTCTTTGTTCGGTCCAAACTGGAATATTATGTAAGTGATCTGGAATCCTTAGTATAGATATAATATCAATATAGTTGGAAGCATACAGAAAAAAATTCTCAATTTTCTTTGCTATAAGTTTAATATTTCTATAAATAATAATACAATAATTATGTTTTTAGATGCAAACATTTTCATATGTTGAATTTAGAGGATAGAAGAGTTGTGGCAGACATGAATTCACTCCACAAAACATTAAATAATTCAGTTCGTGATCTGACAAACTCCTCTATACACCATTCAGCCATACTAATAACTTCAAAAACTCACCAATAAACAGAGCTATGAATACGTACATCTCTAAATTTTGCCATATTGATATGTTTCATCTTTCACTAACTAGTTTCAAAAACCTTATCATTAGTAGCTTGTAAGTAGGTTAGTAATCATCTTCCATTAATTGTCAATCAATAATCTCATGACACTTTGTACATATGTATATTTCAAGTTGATTTTTCGATGGGATCCTATCATTGGTTCATTTGAACTGTTAGTTACTGTCTTTTTTATAAATAAAATAAAAATCAATGAATAAATAAAAATACACAGCATTAAACACAGAATCGGAAAACACCTCTTACCAATCCTCTTTACATAAGTGGAACAAAGACCAAACAATAAATCAATATGCGACATTCAATACTTATTACATACCAGAGTCAACATTGAAGCTCCTACAACAAAAAAGAACATTCCAGAGATATGGTCATGCAAAAATCTGTTGTGCAAGACAAGCACGATGTGTTAAGTATAGCGAAAACCACGCAACTAAAGACTGCACAAAAAAAAAGCACACGTGTAAAATGTGTACTATGCGAAGGTAATCACCCAGCAAATTATAAAGGTTGCACAGAAATATACAAAGGAAAATATCCTCAACAGCGACAAAGAATCACTGAGAACAAAACTTCACCAATACAACACTCACAAAGTGTTAACCCTAACATAACATAATGCTCAAATGACCAACAATAATCTACAAGAAGAATATAAAGCATACATGAAGACAGCTCAATAACATAACAACAAACTAGAATATATGATGGGACAACTAATGGAAAGAGTGGACACAATCTTGAATCTTTTTACTACGGTAACTGACAAACTCCCATAATGCAACAAGACTTACAAATAGCACTATGGAACACTAATGGCTTAGCTCAGTAAAGAGTTAAAATCCATCGCGAATTACAATATAGACGTCATGCTCATATCGGATATCGAAGCCAGCAACCTCTCATATAAATCTACAAGAAAACCAACATTCTGGCCCACATATGTGAATGAATTCTAGACCCTCTTGACTTATACATAATTAAAAATATTTCTCAAAACAGCTTTCAAATCGAGTCCAATCTAGATTTGTCATCAGATCCTACTTGCATCCTAAACTCCAATTCAATAAAAGAACAACATAACAAACACACTGACTGGAAATACTTCAGAGAGCAAGTTCAAGAAATAAATCTGAATATACCTCTGAAACAGTCGAAAGACATAGACGACGGATTCGAAAACCTAATACAAATAAAACAACAAAAGCAGCATGGAAAGCAACATCTTTTAAACCCGACAAGAAACAAGAGATATTCTACTCAAACACAATCAAAGAAGCCTTGAAAGAAAAACGACGCTCACGCAGAAGATGACTACACACTCCCAATCCACTTGATAAGACCAATCTTAATCTAGCAGAAAGGGCCCTCAAAAACTTATTACAAGTGTGGAGACATAGCAGCATTGATGAATACTTGAGCAATCTCACAAACACTCAAGCCACAGACTACTCAATGTGAAAGGCAATCAAACGTTTAAAACGTCCAACACAAAGAATACCGCCAATAAGGAATTAAGACAGGACCTGGGCAAGGAGTGACAGTGAAAAATGTGAAGCCTTTGCTGAACACCTAAGCCAAGTATTCCAATCTTTCTCAATGACCACTAACACAACAGAAGAACAAGAGATATTACAATTCCTAAATACTCCTGATCCGCTATCACAACCGATCAAAAACATTAAGACACATGAAATAGAAGAAACAATAAAACTCATACATCTTAATGATTGTAGGAAAAGTTAAGTTCCAATTTATGATTTTTTTTATCAATTCACGATGATCATTTTGACTTTTAAAATCATCTTCAGGTATCTCTCCTTATAATAAAATGTCTCAACTCTTCCCAAATGAGAAAACTATCATACATCCTAATGAAGTACCAGGTTATGAACTTATAACAGACAGAGCTCTTGAAGAATTACCTGCAAAAGCAACAAAACTAATAGCATACTTATTCAACGCAATAATAAAATTGGCAATTACCCCTCACAATGGAAAATACGCACAAATAATCCTGGTAAATCCGCCAAAGAAACATCATCATAAATCGACTAATCAGCCTACTCTCTATTTTATCCAAAGTATTTGAAAAATTCTTTCACAAGAACTAAAATTAATACTCAATAGAAAAAGAATGTGATTCCTCAACATCAATATGAATTCAGAGAAAAACAATGAACAATCGAACAAATACACAATATTACTCCAAAAAATAGGGAGGATCTAGAAAAAAAGAACAATACTGTTCTGCTGCATTTTTAAATATCACCCAGGCCTTTGATACAGTGTGGCACGAAAACCTATTATATAAAATCGAAAAAAAAAATACCAAATGCTTATCAACAACTATTTAAATCGTATCTTTACGAGAGATAATCCCAAGTCAAATTTAAAAACGAGTACTTCAACTTTATAGACTTAGGTATACCGCAAGGCAGTGTATTAATCCCATTACTCTACTTTCTATATACAGCCGATCTACCCGTTCCCCCTTATGTCACTGTCTCAACATTTGCTGAAGATACAGCCATTCTATTATCAAATGAAGATCCACAAACAGCCTTACAGCTATTACAACAAAGTTTGTACGAAGTCAAAAAATAGCTTTAAAAAAAGAAAATTAAAGCTAACGCAGCAAAATCTACACACATCACATTTAGAACTGGAAGACAAATCTGTCAAACCGTATAACTATTCTAAGCAATCACCCGCTACCACAATTCAACAAAGTCAAATATCTTTGTCTATACTTCGGTAGAAGACTAACATGGAAAAATCACATACAACCCAAAATGAAGCATCTTACCATAAAAACAAAACAAATGTACTGGATACTGGGAAAAAAATCACAACTATCTACAGAAATTAAGCTACTGCTATACAAAACAATTATAAAATCGATATGGACATACGGCATCTGGATATGAGGTACAGCAAGTAACTCAAACATAGACATCATTTAAAGGTTTGAATCCAAAACACTAAGAACAGTACTAAACGCACCATGGTATGTGAAAAACACCAACACATACAAAGGCTTAAAATTGAAAACTGTCACAGAAGAAGTTAAGAACTTCAGCGAGAAATACCTGAAACGCCTAGAAAATCACCCAAACTTCACTGTGGTGAATTTATTAGACAACAATATCGACAGCCATAGGTTAAAACGATATACACCGCTCGATCTACCCCACATATTCACAAATTAACAGAATTTATTGTAAATAAACTCAATTAATGGGAGGAAGCGTTAGTGGATATCACCTTCTCATGTTACGTAGGAAATCACAAAATTCATCTATTGTTACCTGTAACAGATTGTAAATAAAATCTCAAATTGAAAAAAAAATATATCTTCCCTGATGCTAAACATGTAAAAATATTTATTTCTACTGAAATGGATAAGATATCAAATACTTCTGTCTAGAAAACTTCAACACTAATCTCAATGATCCCTAAAAAGCTAGTTTATGTAAGCTGTAACTTCACGCAATTGCCTCAACCATAACATTATACTTTTCATTAAACTTGCTACGTTTCATGTATTTCTTAGGGTGAGCCAATAAAGAGTAGGCCGATAAAGATACATTCCACGAGATCGATTTATCAATATCTGTCAAATTATATCAGTTGTTCATCTCTTTCTGTAGTCATATTAATTTTAAATTCAATTGTCAATTTTTATTTCAATTTTCAATACTTTGAATACAGAGTGATCAAAAATGATTGTCCGTGCCGCCTTGTTCTGATTTTTTCTTTGCCGCCTGCTTGAGATAGTGAGCTTCAAGTGACAGATGACAGTTTCTCTGAAAACATTATTCTAATCTGATAATTAGATAGAATAATAAATAATTTTCAATAATCATTCAATAATACAGCCATTCACTTACTTCTTTGTTTTTTGAATCAGATTATGGATAAATTCATCATAAAATATGCAAAATATACGCCACTGTATTCTTGAAATGTCGGTAACGTAGTTATCAGAATAAATAAATTTATACTAACTTTATTCCATGAAGATAATTTTAATCATATTGCGAGCTTTTGCCAGTCACGGGACAGACAATTATTATTGATCACTCTGTACAACTTAAATAAATAAAGGTTATAACGATTAACACTTATCGCGGAGATAGTCGATGTAAACCAATCGTAGACGAACATAAGCACGTCTTATTGGTTAGAGTTAGCATTATGCCTCAGAAATTGAAAAATTTCCATATTTTAGGGTTACAGCTTAATGCAAGACAGCTGCATGTCAGCATTAGTACCGTAACACGTCATTCCCAATGTTTTAAAATCTAATAATGTTGATGTTAAAGTTAATGCATAAAGTTACAGCCGTCATAAATCAGCCCTAATAATCATATCTCCTACAAATTAATACCATTATGAATTAACCAATGCTAGAGAATTCTGTTCAAAATTGAGAACCATTTAGATTTCACAAATCCAACTACTGATTGAAGATTGAATATATCTCGAAATGTCTGATTCGAATGAAAATGAACAGTATATTTAGGATTTTTTTATATTTGTTGTCCGTTCTTACTACTCACAAATACAAAGTGATTTATAAGAGTAGCAGGAAACTTTGACCGATGAAAGATGACGCTATTAGAAAAAATCACCTGACTTACTTGTACATCATTGAATATATTTTTTGCATATAATAATATAATAATCAAACACAAAATATCATCGTTCCGCGGCTGATCATTTTGAATTTATCCAGAAATTCTGAAAGTCTGTCATGTAAAGTGTGCTTTCGGCTCAGTCGATTGCTGTAGAAACAGTAGGTCATCATTCTTAAGGCCGGTTTATGACGAATTTAAGCTAGGAATTTTCATTTAGAAATGTAGATTTATAATTCGTGAATTTTGTTCTGATCTATGATGAATTTGAATTTTCAAAATGTAGCTTATCACATATTATCCACAAGTAAAATATTTGACATAATGTATGGCTCAAATTAGGAATGAAAACAAGGTGAGTAAACTTCATCTTATTGTAATTAAAGATTCATTACATTCTATCACGTTTGATGATTCATTCATTATATCTGGCAAATAACAGTTTGACAATTTCACTGTGACAATCTACATTCATGGATTTGAGAATTAGATTTAGCAATTATTATTTCAAATGTAAAATCTTGAATCAGGTCCATCATAAACCAGCACAGAAGTAATATGTATTTTATATTTCTAGATCTAAATTTGAATACTTACTTTACTTAATCCGGTACTCTGCTACCAGCTTCTGCCAGTGTCGAGTTTTGAATTTTTATTCAACTATTTTGTTTCTCCACTTCTTTCTGTCTCGAGATAGTTGATTCGCTTCTGACCATTCTAGTCCCATCTTCTTAATGTGGCTACCAATTTCATCATTCCATTTTCGTCTTGGTCTGCCTCTACCTTTCTTCTTTAGTCGTCCCATTTTCCATATTTTCTTTGCCAATCTATTTATTGGCATTCTATTAAGGTGTCCAAACCAACGTAGTGAGTTTTCTCTTATTTTCTGTTCCACTGACTTCACTCCTAATTGTTTCCTTATTTTTTCACTTCGTACTCTATCTGTCAATTTCACACCTGCTATTTTTCTTAATATTTTCATCTCGGCCGCCTGGAGTCTTCCTTTTTGTTTTTTTGACAGTGCCCATGTTTCTGAGTTATATGTCAGGGTCGGCACGAACAGTGAGTTGTATATTCTAGTTTTTGTTCTTGATGACAGTTCTTTTTTGTTGAATGTTTGTTTATTCAAGGCGAAGTATAGTTTTGTTGTGTTTTTAACTCTATCTTCTAGTTCTGCATCTATTTTTCCATCCTCAGTTATAATGGCTCCTAGATATTTGAACTCTTTTACTTGTGTGATTTCCTTTTGTTCTATTCTTATATTGACTTTTTGTGGATTTCTTGATATTGTCATTGTATTAGTCTTATTGATATTTATATCTAGATTTCTTTCTTTTAGTTCTCTATTCCATATCTGTATCTTGATATTTAGATCTTCTTCTGATTTTGCCAATATGACAATGTCGTCTGCAAATGCTAATTGGTTCAATGCAACTTTCTCCAAGTTATAGTATCCCCATATTGCTTGTTTTGTTTTGGTTTCGATTTCGCATTTCTTAATTATCTCATCCATTACTATATTAAATAGATATGGACTTAGTGTTCCCCCTTGTCGGACTCCTATGGTTGTTCTGAAGATTTCTGAGGCTTTATTTTTTGTGCGAACGTAGTTGAGTGTACTACTGTAGAGACTTTTTATGTTTCTTATTAATATTTTATTAACTTTCTTTTTGTTCAGTGCTTCCCATACATCTTCTCTTTCTATAGAATCAAATGCTTTAGTTATGTCGATGAAGCAAAGGAATATTGTTTCATTATTTTCTATTGTTCTCTCTATTAGTTGTTTGATTATATGTGTGGCATCAGTAGTTCCTCTTCCTGTTCTGAACCTATTTTGGGCTTCCTCCATATCTGGTTCTATTTCTTTCTTCAGTCTTTCTGTTAGTATACTTTCATAAATTTTGCTAGGGGCACTTAGTAGGGATATGCCTCTGTAGTTTCCGCATTCTTTCGCGTCACCTTTTTTGAATAACGGTAAAATTATTGCTATTTTCCATTCCTCTGGCGTTTCATTTTCTTCTTGGACTTTCCTCAAAAGGTCTAATAGAATTATGTTCCCCGTGTCGCCCATGTATCTCAGCATTTTCGTTGTTATTCCGTCGTGTCCAGGTGCTTTTCCTAGTTTGAGCTTTTTCATTGCTTTTTCCAATTCCTCCATTGTTATTTGTTCGTTTGCACTTTCTTCGCTCTGTTGGTTTCCTAGGTTTTTCTTTTCTTGTTTATTACTTCCCGCGTCATTATTTTCTAGCAATTCTTCAAAGTATTCTCGCCACCTTTGCATTATTTCTTTTTCTTTAGTTAATAGTTGGCCTGTTTTGTTCCTGATGTAATGTGATTCGTTGTTGTTTTTTCTCCTAGTATCTTTAAGAACTCTGTAGAAAAGTTTCTGGTTTCCCTTAAAATTTTCTTCCATTCTCTGCCCAAATTCCTCCCAAGTTTGTTTCTTGCTTCTGATGATAATATCCTTTGCTAAATGTGAATAGCTAAATTAAATCCATTATGAACCAGCCTTTATACTACAATATTCCTAAATACTGATTTCCAAAACGCTATGTCCAGTAGATATGCGCAAAATTAGAAAAAAATTGAGCTGAAGTGCACTTCCAGTTTAGTCGATTGTTATGAGAAACGAAGGCAATTATTCAGATGCTACAGCAGACTGAAATACTAGATTTTAATACTCTACGGCCGATTGCCTCGAATTTATTCGAAAAATTCTAAAAGAATGTCAAATAAAGTGCACTTCCGGCTCATTCGATCCCAATGGAAATAGGACATGAGGATCAAGAAGGTACAATGATCTTAAATAGTGAATTCTAACATTCTACGTTCAATCGTTTTGAATATATGAGAAAAAATCAAAAAATATTTTGAGTAAAGTGCACTTGCAGTACAGACTATTCCAATTATAATGCAAGATTCATAACTTGATGTAATATAAGTGCTTGATACGAAATATCTATATTCTACGAGAGAAATACCATTCTCTTTAAAAAATTTTTGAAACTGAAAAGAATTTTTTCAGTTTCAGAGTGACAAGTGTAGTGAAAATCAAAGCAATCTCTAAATCTATAGAACTGACTTTGGAAGATAGTTGAACTGAAAGAGACATATTTTCATCATTCTTTTTGTTAAAATTGAACCTAAATTCTTGATTGTAAATATTTTTCGTGATCAAATATTCTACGCGCAGATTATCTGCTAACTCTTAAGCTTCAGCTACATAACTATCTCTTTTAGCTTCGTCGACACATATCTTCCATTACCTTTATATAAAATGAAAACTCATAGATGCAATCAATTTAATCCCTAATCAATTCAAGTTGCTAGATGCTTCAAAACTTTGATATACATACCTATTAGTGTACTATTAATTTGCTACATATCTTCGGAAACTTTAAGCATGTATTTTAGTTCGAAGCTCTTGGGGATAACAGGCACTCGACTAGATAACTGGATGTAAACGTCAAACTGAAACCAAATTATAACTAGAACAAGTTTACTTTTCGTTGGAAAGCTTTCTAACTGGATTAGTGTTCCATAGTAAAGCGAACATAACAGCTGCTCGTGACCATTATTTTGACAAAATGCAAATTCTATAGTAGTTTCTTTTTTGGGAATTGATTATCTTAAATATTGTTCTACAGTTACTACCTGTGATAAAATATTTTTTGTTTCGAAGAAGGTAGTGCGACTCATGATCTCAACTAGTATTTTGAAATTCCAAATCAATAATTAATGAACAAATATATATATTAATACTTCTTTTGTATTTCGTAGCCACCCTTATTTTTCCGCAATATTTGTGCTTAGTTTTGTTCATGTAGGGTTACTGGTTAAATAATGTACTTATTACTTGTTTGGAAGTTACGGATGATTTCGATAAATTTATTTCAGCATTTTCAGATTTCAGTCAATACAACAAGAAAAAAACGTTTCATACTAGTTTGTACTATGTGAAATCTAAGTTTGAACTCAAAAAAACTCCAGTTTTTGGAAGAAAATGAATGAAAACTTCGAAAAATTAGTAGTTATTCACATTATTAATTGAAAAATTGAGATCAGAAAAACATAATGGGTGAACATTCTAATATTTAGTGTTGAAAATACATTCCAAAAGATTTTGTAAAAATCCGTTCAGTGGATCCAGGCTCCGAGGTTCAAACCTTAGGGCACTCCACTATAAATTGATGAAAAATTTCAATATTCAAACTGCATAAAATGCATTTCTGATAGTTGATGACCGACTAATATAGTTGTTGCAATCGACGGATAGCCTAGTACGACTCCCCTGCTAGTGTGATGATAGTTTGCATTTCAGCCAATCAAAAGGCTTGAATCATAGTCTGATACTAAGCTGTTCACTGTTAATAATGTGAATAGGTTAACTATGAGGCGTGGCTTTCAAATAACTAGGCTTATGCTACTGCAGGAGAATTGCTCTCGTGCCAAAGTGGTACGATATACCACTGTATAATATGAAACCTCTTCTTTCGATTGCCGTCACTCCCTTGTCGATGTTAGTCTGACCGTGGCCTTTGTTTGCGTAAGGTCCCTTCATTTGTTGGGCTAAAAAAATTATGAAAAAGTTTCAGTTGATACTATGAATACCGTCAAAAATAACCTAAGCCCCTCGGAAAGAGTGATAACATGTAATAAATCTTGGTTTTCTTGGGATCAAGGACGAATTTTTCTATGAAACGTTAGTCTTGTTTTCAATAGCCACAACTCGTAAATTTTATCTCAGCACATATAACATGTGATATCTTTGTTGTTTAGCAATTGATTATCTTCTCAAGACCGTTTGATAAAGGCATTAGATGCTGCATTTTGATGCTACATTTTGTTGTTATGTGCATTGCGGAATTACCTCACATAACCTCTTATGATTGAATGAACTGACTTTGCTGTCTCTCTTTTTAACACATTTATTCAATCTTACGAAACACTGCATTAACAAAATTATTATTCATCTCAAAAATACCTGATTATTATTCTAATCCGAACAAAATACATATTTATTTTATTCAAAACAAAGACGAAATGAAAAAATGTGGCCACTGTTGGCTTTGCTCTTAAAACAATGACAATCCGCATGAATGCTGCCAACTTAACTAGCCTACAAAACTTACAAATGTCAAAAGTCATCAAAACTGCTCTGAAAGCATTTTGATACAAACAAAAAGTACATCGCGTCATACATAAAATCAGAACTTTATCCAAAAAAATGTAGCTGTTATGTGTTAGACAAAATATGCTGCAAAGTATGAACCAATCAAAGAAATGAAACACAGTTCTTAATTACCTAATTCAATCGTCGATCGGTTGAAAGTATACTCTCGCAAATCTTCCATTGATTTGCTTTTCTCGCCGAAGTCGAATACTGTCGATATATTATTTGATCGTTCAGTGATGAACCGTTATAGATATAAAAATCAGGAAAATCTAAATTGTTGTCATTTTTTATTGTTTGTTGTCACTTATTAAGTAGCTGCATTAGTATTGCTTCTCATGTTGGTAATATTTCTTGGTTAGCATATTTGTGAACAATATGAGATGAAGATCTTCAAAATCGGTTGATGCCTTCACCCGCTACAATGCTCCAATGTGTAATGAGTTCGCATTCAAGAACATAACTAGCGCTACATCTTTTAGCGCGAAGCTCTAATGCAGAGGCCACTCTACGTCTAATGCCATTATTTAAGGCGTTATGTGACAATTGATATATTGTCATTGACAATGTTCTTATTTTTAAACAACGCCTCAATTGATGGCATTAGGCGTAGATGTGTGGCCCCAACATAACAACTAGAGATTATTACTGGAGAAAACAGATATTCAATTTGATTAAGTTATCTTTGATAGTTTCAAATTTTTTCATCAATGACATATTTATTGAATGTAATACTAGCGGTTCCGACTTGGTCCTAGGTTTTGCAGCTTTGCAGCAAGATGGCAAGACCGCCTGTACGTTTGGATGTGATGTTCAAATATGAGTGATAATAACTCTAATTTCACATTATGATTCTCATTATTTCTTTGATCCAGAAAAATATAACGAATTTCATATGTTCTATTATTCGAGGATCAATTTTAGTTATCTCATATTTTATGATAAATACTACAGTTTATAGAATCAACACAAGAAATTGAAGAGTTGTAACAAGGAAATTTTGGTTCTATTGGTTGAGAAAATCTCACATATGAACTTTAATCTAGCTTTTTGATTAAAAACTTAAATATAAAATTTCAGTCGAAAATTCGTACGCGCTCTCAGATTTTTATACTTTTACACATACGGCTCGACAGACAGATCGACTTCTTTTAAATCATGTTTTTTGGGTTTATGGTGGTCTAGAACATACAGATCCATCAAAATCTTGAACTGCTGAAAAATGACGATTACGATACTTTCCCTATTATATAGATCGGGGAAGTGAAAAAAGAATATCAAAATCGAAAAATCTTAAATAGAATAGATAATTGTCAATAAATCAATGATCTTTTGCACCAGTGAGTGAAGACAAAGAGAATGAGATAATAGAAGTTAAAATTCATTGAGTGATCAACGAGATACTGTAGTCCACATAATATCTAACTTATGAGCGCTTGTTTAGCATCGTTTTATAGTCCACCGCATCATGCTAGCTGTCCGCCTTTTTTGATTAATATTCCTTAGATGTCCAATATTATGTAGTAGAAAAGGCAGACATATTACAGATCACGATTTTTTGCTCAAATTTCCACCTATTATGTATCCACTCAGCGGTCTGCCCTTTCTGATTTTATTTATAAATATCACGACCTTCCTCTGTACGAAATTACAACAGTTATATCAATGTCGACAATTTTCCAAATAATCATTTTTTAACCCTTTAAGCTACTCCTTGTCTCCCCTAGGGCTAGGCTGTCTGCCTTTGTAGTAAAGTTAACAACCCATATTGAAGAAACATATAACATTGTAGAAATTCCATATTACCTATGACAGGGAAATCTCGGCTCTACCTCTGCTACTATAAAACCTTATCACTTACACTTTTAACCACTTAAGTGGTGCAATTCAGTTTTCTCAGTATAAATCTTCAAAATAAGCCTGATAGGCAAAACGATCATCAAAGAACGTATACACTATCAATACAAGATTGTTTTAAGAAGTATATCTAATGGAAGAAAATTTGATTCTTCAGACTTCCTTGACTTTATCGTTCACTGATAAAGAAGTGTAAGAGAGGAAAATAGAATGAGAAGTGTAGTTCTGTCATAAACTAAAAATTTTACGTTCGAAATACAACGTGAAAAACAGACTCTTAACTTACGCATTCGTATAACAGTTCTGTATTCAGTTGTATTTCAGTTCTAAAAGATTCATTTTGATTATCTAGAACGTTTCTATAAAATCACATACCCACGAGTACATTGAAATTTATAACATCGTTGCAGAAAAAAGGAAAGCAATTTGAAATTCCTTGAATATTACATTGTAAGTGATCACTCCATTTAAGTTGATTTATATTTTGAAATAAAATTTAAAATTATGAGCATTTATAAATGTAGCCATAAAATTCCGAGCAGCTATAATATTTTTCTCTCCCAGTAACAGTCTTTACCTCTTTTTTCAGATTGGTTCGTGAAGTTATGGCTGTGAATGTGAATATGAGGGTTGGAATTCACACAGGCCGAGTGCATTGTGGAGTCCTAGGCCTACGCAAATGGCAGTTCGATGTCTGGTCCAACGACGTTACATTGGCTAACTATATGGAAAGTGGCGGCATCCCTGGGTAAGTTGATGACTAATTTACAGATTACTTGTGAAATATTTATAAAGTAAGTTTCAAGAAAACTTCTTATGAATAAAGAATTGTTATTGATAATTTACGTATTGTTGAATGATGATTCCATTTACGGAATTAGACGTTAGTGTGATCCCAGCATTATAGATCCATAATCCATAAGAAACTGATAAAAGCGCATCGACTTTTGATGATTAATGTCAATTTGTCATTGCAATTTGAGTAGTCATCTCACATCGCCAAAATTGTTTTATTTGCAGAAATGATTGAATTTGGGTTCAATTTATCACTTTTATTATACACTCACGGACAAAAATATTGCATATTTTCTCTGAATCATAATTTTTCCTTGAGATAAATAGGATTTTTTGGTTTAAATTCTGTATATTTATTGATTATCCGACTGAAGTGTTATGAATGAGTTATAGTCCAATAAATTACATATTGAAGCTTTCCAACAGATTCGTAGATAAACTAATAAAATAACAGATTCTGGTTATTATTCTATTCAGAAAGAGTAACATTGATGAATCTAACTTGCTTAAATAAGGAATCTCTCTAACCAAAACTTCAGAAACAAGAAATAAAGCACTCGGAGTGTCATTCGGATAACAACAAACAGAAGAGCATATATTATTAATCGCCATTTTGTCTGCGAGTGTATAAGACATATTTTTCTCAAGTCATTATTTTTTTCAAAGAAATAATTCGTTGTTTTTTAAATGTTTGTCATTGTTTAATGGAGTGTTTTACTACCATTCTTTTTAGAGATAAAAATCTTAGACGTGGCTTTTGTAGCCAAATAGTGAAGAGAAGTCATATTTTTTCAAATGAACGATGGACAGACTCACACTAACATGATCATAGTGTGACTTGGCGATTAATAATGTATGCTCTTTTGTCTGTTTTTATCCGAATGACATTCCGAGAGCTTTATTCCTTGTTTTTGAAGTTTCGGTCAGAGAGATGCTACATTTATACGAATTAGATTCATGTTACTCTTTCTGAATAAATTAATAACAAAAATCAGGCTATTTTATTAATTTATCTACGAATATATTGGAAAGCTTTAATATGTTATTCATTCGATTATAATTAACTGATAAAATCTCAGTCGAATACTAAATAAATATACAAAATTCAAACCAAAAAATTCTATAAATTGGAAGAAAAAATTATGACTTAAAAAAAATGCGATATTTTGGTCCGTGAGTGTATAAATGTAGGTGCTCTTCCACCAAGGTCATGATTTGATTACCTTTCCTGTGACAGTTGACAATTTGGAATTTCTGACATGTCAACCAATGTCTACAATTGGCTGGACCAACCTTTATAGATTTACACAGAAGTGCAACATTAAGTTGAAAATTGCATCAAGTCTAACAAGGACAGCATGTTTCATGATGAAATGAATTATGTAATTGAAAAATATCTTGGTAATAATTTGATATAAATTATTCAGTGAAACTTACTTCTAAAGCTGGTTATTTTAGAGCTCTTCAAAAACTTGTCCTATAGACAAGAACTGCAAGAAAATTAAGTTCTTTTATTTATTCTTCTATAATTTTTGAAGTGCAACTTCTTATGACACACCACGCGAGATGGCAGGATGGTCAATAAATTAATTGCATACTACTATCCCTGCGCAAGCCTCAGCCCTGGTTTCGCGCTAAGATAACATTATTGCCTTTCTGAAAAAAATATTTTTCTAACAAAGTAAACTGCGATCGTATATTTAAGTAACTGTCATCACAATACACACAGGTAATCATTATGCTAAGGCTTCTTGTCCATTGGAAGCGAAAAGCTCTGATCACTTTGTAATATGGATTTTTACGACACCAAATTGGCATAGCGCTAAATCAAAGATGAGCTGATGTTGGTTTAAGCAAGCTTGAGGCTTGGGTGGATCCGGGCTATCAAAGTGCAAAAACCGGTTCACACCAGAAATTTCCAATATATATCTCAATTTTCGTCATAACATTGAGAGGCAGTTAGTAAACTGAGATGAATAATAAATTTCTGACAAATACCTGTCGATTATTATTATAATAATGTAGATAAAATTTGCTGAAATAAATTATCTATGTGTGAGATTATTGACCGTTCATAAATCTGTCATAATTTAATAATAATAATAACAATAATAATAATAATAATAATAATAATAATAATAATAATAATAATAATATTTATTGACATTTAGATCAAATGTCGGATTCAGCCAAGGCTGTTCCTCCATCCAACCCATAATTACATAGTTTGCAGAACATTTTTTCATTAATGTAGACAATTACATAGAAAATATATCTATATAGATATTTTTATTAACTTAGTTATCAAATTTGAGTTTCGTGCGATAACTTTTTAATTGACGCTTGAATGAATGCAATGAAATGTTCTTTATTTCTGCGGTTAAACTATTATATAGTGTAGGTGCCATGTATGAAAATGATCCTTTATATTTTGTTATTCTGAAATTTGTAGATTAATCAAACGAGAGACTCTTACTGTGTGTTTTTGAAAATAAATTTTGCATGAAGGTAGTACGGAGACTTTGTTGAAAAAACTTTGTGTATCAAAGTTGAATATGTCATTTTCATTTTATTTGTTATCTGCAAAAGGTTGGCTTTATTTCTGGATTCAGAGATATAATCAAATTTTCGTAAATTATAAATGAATCTTGAGCAGGCGTTTTCAAAAAGAGTGGTGCGACTAATGTGAACTACAAATAAATTATGAATATAGACACAAGAGCAATAATTATTCAAAAGAGATAATATTAATGAATTAACTAGATACAACTTAACTTCTCAAGACAAAAAATATTTGTATCGGTAAAGAAATCTTAATTTCAATCTTGCGCATTTTATTTTAAAGTTCAAGTGAGCCCTGAAATTTAATTTGTTGTATTCGAGAAATACCACAAGACACTTGGTGGCACTTTTGTATTCTAGAGCAGTCCTCTTTAATAGCTGACGCAGCCAGTACTGCTGAATTTTTAGGAAAAGTTGCATTAAGATGTGTATCATCTGCATATGTATGCACAGTAACAAATTTCATTTTAGAAAGCAGATCTGCTACATAAATAATAAAAATAAAGGTCAAACGACAGAGCCTTGAGAAACACCTTTAGTAGAAGAGAAGAAATTTGAAAATAAATTTGTACCTTTAATAATCTAATTGAAAAATAACTCTGACATCATTTATTATTGCAATATCTGAGAATTGATAATATTTCAATTTTGCAATAATTATGTCATGGTTAATCAAATCGAATGCTTTTGAAAAATTAATTTGTATTAAAAGTGTGTCATTAGGACAGTCCATACCACCAATAATTTTATCAGTAATATTTAGCAAACATGTATTCGTACTATGATTTGCTCTAAATCCTGATTGAGTGGAAGGTAGTATGTTATCAACATTGAGATAAGCTGTAATTTGTTCAAAACATATTCTTCTAGCACCTTAGATAACACTGGAAATATACTTATTGGTCTTGAATCGTCATAAGAAGAGGGATAATTTTTCTTTAATATTGGTTTCACTGTGACAATTTCCCATTGATCAGGAAATACTCCCTTTAATAATGAAATATTTATGATAAGGCAAGAATAATCTGGGATACTATTTAAAATTAATTTCATCATTTTCAAGGATATTCGATCACTAACTATTTACTGCATTGAATTCAAGATTTCTAATAATGTTGATAATTTTTTGTTCGGTCACAGTTCGAAAATTGAAGAGCTCTTTACTTGTACGAAAATAAACTATTATTTTGAAAAAAAGATAATGTTAAAGAATCCACACTCACAGCACTAGACTATTTATTAGAAACTGACCATAAACATTAGGATTCAATATACTATCAGATATTTTTTCTTTATTTAAATTACTAATCTTCATTGATTCCAATCGCTATTATAATCGTGTCAAGTTTTTTATATTCGAATTTATAAAGTGATTCAAATAAGCTTTTTTTCTCGTGTCGTTAAATTGCGTAATTCTTCATATTAGTTCCATTCAGCCTCCGACTTAATCTTTTTATATTTCAGCAAAGCAGAATCTCTTATTTTGCATGAGTTTAACTACTGGTGTAATCCATGGTGTATAGTTTTTAGTAATATATAGATTTAAGAGGAGCATGTTTGTTGAATAAATCAAGTACGTTTGTATTCAAAAAATTAATCTTTTTATTGAGATCATTGAAGCTCAACATATCATTCCAATTAATTGAACTAATGTCATTATTCAAGAAATCCAAGTTTAAATGATTGAATTCTCCATGAATAATTGGTCTTCTTCCAAATATTATTTTGGGAAAAGCAAGTGAACAATAGACACAATAATGATCAGAGATATCAACTGCAGTGATCACTCGAGAATCAGTGCAAATATCTACATTTGAAATACAAATAACATCCACCAATTATTTAGATAAGGGTCGTGTGTAATTTGTGATAATTTGTGTCACATTAAATGCTGCAAGAATATTATTAACAAACCCACTTCTAAAATCTATTGTTAACGTATTGATATCTATATCTTCTGTACGAATGAGATAATCAGCTTCACTCAAAAATTCTGACAGTAATGTATTTAAAATTTCAAGATCCCTATCAAAAGTAATTTTTGGGTTATACACGATGGAATGCGAAATTGGAAACAGCTTTTTTCTCGGAAGTTATTATAGATATCGAAAAATTGTTCAAATAAAGTTTCTAGATCTTCCAATAAGCTAACTGCATCTGTGTGAACTTAGTAAAAAAAAAAATTAATTCTCGTATATATTGCCATATTTTTACTTTCTTCAAATGGAATACCCTGTATATTATTGCACTAATAAATAGAAAATATTTTTTGCTGTAAAAAAGTTTCAAGGTTCATATCTGCTAAACTAGTTTTTGAGATATCAACGAATATATCCAAATGATGTTCTCAAAATCAAGTGTGCCTTGAGAACAAAATTTGTTGACAGTTGAGTTATTTTGTATTGTATTTGCTGGTATTTGCGCTACAAAAAATTATGTTGCATACATACTATTATTATTTGGTGTTAATAATGGCAGCTTATTCAATCAATGAGAAGTTAGATATGATAAAATGTTTTTATCTATCAAATAATAATTCGAGACAAGCTCTGCAATTATACAGACAACAGTATCAGGAACGCTTTTATCCAAACCATTCGTATTTACTCAAATGAGAGAGGAAGCTGCGTAGGACTGGGTCAGTTTCAAGAAATTACAAAACACGTGAAATAGTAGATTAAAATTTAGAAGTTGATGTATTTGCATATTTCAAAGTAAACCCTAAAAATTCAATAAGAGAAGCTGCATTGGAAATAAATACCACACATACAAAGTTTCTTAAGATTCTGAAAATGCATAAGTACAAAGCCTATAAAATCTACAAAATTCATAATCTTCATCCTGGCGATGATGTGAGAAGATTACAATTTTGTTATTACTTGATACTGGAAAATATTGCAGAGCCTAATTTTTTAGATACAATTTTATGGTCAGATGAAACAAATTTCTCTAACAATGGAGTACTAAATAGACATAATTCACATTATTGGCAATCAGTAGAAACGAATCCACGTCAAACATTTATTTCAAATTTTCAAATACGCTTTTCAATTAACGTATGGTGCGGTATGATAAACAACACTATTTTGGGTCCATATTTTTATGAGGGCATTTTGACATCACAGAGATACTTAAATTTTCTGCAAAATGAATTTCAAGATTATCTGGATGATATACCATTGGCAGTTAGACGCAGAATGATACTCCAGCAAGATGGTGCACCTCCGCATAATTCATTGGATGTAACTGCGTATTTGAATCAACAATTTCAAAATTCCTGGATTGGCAACAGAGGCCCTACAGCGTGGCCCGCAAGATCTCCGGATCTATCGCCTTTAGATTTTTTTCTATGGGGAGCTATAAAAAACAGAATTTATGTGATGTCCGTTGCTACACTTGATGAACTGAAAAACCGAATAAGGCAAGCTGTTGTTGAATTGAACACAGTTAATATAAGACAAAATTTATTGAAAAGACTTTATTTATGTGTCCGAGAAAACGGTGGAAATTTTGAACATTTTGTGTAGTTTGATAACATTTATTCCGTACTTCTTTATGTTCTACTATGATAATAAAAATTTTTATTTTGTACATTGTTTTTAATAGTAATTGAACTATGCATTCCGTTCTTGATGATGTGCAAATGTCTGAGCGCGCAGAAATATTTAAATTTAAAAAATTTAACGTTGTGCAATTCCCCGCGTACTTAACAGTAATATTATTGACACAAAAATATCAATGATGTGTATACAACACAATTTTTCCTAACGCAAATACAACACAAAATAACTCAACTGTCAAAAAATCTAGTTCTAAACGCACACTTGATGTTGTGAAGCAACATTTAGATATTTTCGTTAATATCTCAAAAACTATCAAGTTTAGCAGGTGAGAACCCATGAACTTTTTCAAAGCAAACATTATTTTCTATTCATAATGCAATAATATACAGGGGATTCCATTTGAAGAAAGTACAAATATGGCAATATCTACGAGAATTATTTTTTTTCCACCAAATTCACACAGATTTAGTTAGCTTATTAAAAGTACAGAAAAAATTATTTGAACAATTTTTTGGTATCTATAATAATTTCCGAGAAAAAAGATGTTTCCAATTTCGCATTCCACTCTGTATACAACAGTTACACAAAATTTTATGCTATTTATATAACATGATATCCACAAATGTTCCAAATTATTCTTCGGCCCTATATTAGAATCCAAAACATTAAAATTGATACAATATCTAACATAAAAAGCAATATTTATAATAATGTCACATATTCCGATAAATATCAAGTTGTCATTGTTTAAATGTAGGAAATATAATAAGAAGTATCTCACAGAAGTGATGAATAAGGTAATTTCTGTTAGATTAAACTAAACTAAAAATTACCGCCTTCTATGCCACTTTTCCATAATAGGAATCAGTAATCTAGGATGTAGGTAATAATAAAGATCTTCTGTCTCTGCCAAGAAATCATTCATTTTCTATGAATATCTAAATCAAATAGAATAATATCAATATATATTTCATTCAGACTATTAGGTTATGGACCTAGAAAGCCCTTATCCTTGAAAAAGTGCTCAAAATCTCTATTGATATTAAAATACCACAGCCAAATAAATATATCCAAAGAGTTGAAAACTTACTTTCTGTTTTAAACTTTTACAATAGTATATTGTGTGGCTAGGGACGAAACAAGACGATTCCAGCTGAGGGTGAGTGTTGCTTTCCCGAGCGAAGCGAGGGCTGGCATCACCCTCGGCTATAATCGTGTTTTGTCCCGTGCCACACACTGTATTTTTCATAATACCTGCATTGAAACTTTCCATATTACAAATTTGTCATAACAAAGTAAATATTTTTCTTTTAATTTTGCAGGTAACAAGTTGAGAGTAGCTTGTGCTTTATCAATAAGATGTTGCGGTGTACTTAAAATTGTAATATTATTACTTTTTTTCTTGAAACTAATCGTCTTTTTAATTTAATTTACAGTTACGAATACAACAACTTTCAAATTAACTGAGGTTATGAGATTTCCATTTAGAGATTGACAATGAAGAAATGCGACTCTGCCAGGGATTAAATGATGTGAGAAACAGGCTTGTTTCTGCCCGACTACACTCGCATTTGTCTGAAATTGTCTTGTTTTGATTGACAAAACAGGCGTTGAAACGCGTTGTTTCAATGCAGGTATTATGAAATAGTATATTATATAACGAGGGACTCAAGTGCTTGATCTAATCCTGAGGGTGGAGTTTATTGCACGAGACGCAGTCGAAGGTAATACTCATCTGAGGGATATAAGGTACTTAAGTCTTGTGATGTCTACGCTATTTTTCACACTACCGTATTATATTGAATCACAATAGTCTAAAAGCAGATTATTTAATCTTACAATTTTGACAACAACAAACTTGATACAGAAATGTTGAGTAAATTCATCATAGTAACAAGGCTGGCTACAGCAGTTGTTCAATAAATAAGCTTGCTGTCAAAAAGATGAGCGAGAAAATTGATATTGATAAGGCTGCGGAAGAGGTAACTGTAAAATGATTTTGCCAAATTGCAATAATGCTAATAGTCCAAGATCCCAGACCCGCCAGACCTTACTTATTTTCTGAGAAACAAAATTTGTGAATTAGAATAGTATTAGTCAGTACTTAGATCATACGCATATTTGCTAGTTTGTGCCGACGGCCAATTTATAGATACGAGGTGTTATAGGTACATTAAGACATTACTCACTTTTCTTAAAATCTGAGGGCTGATTTTTATGTATGTTCTAGAGAATATTGTTGAAAATTGATAATAAACACTGCCTGACACTTCCCATCGGCAGTAATTCCTGCTAAACGCTTTAAAGCTTGCAGAAAAATAACGTTATCTTACTTATAGTCTGAGTTCTAATTTTTATATATGATACTCAGTGAGCAATTTTAATACTTTTTATAAACAGCCAGACCAAGGAATAGTTGGATGGCCATGAATAACTCACTTATTATCAATTCTACAAGTAATGACTCCGCGCTTTCAGTCTGGGGATGTTTAGCCGTACGATTAATCTAGCTATTAACAAAAAGTATTAAAATTGTACCCTGAGTGTCATATATAAAAATTAGCACTCAGGCTATAAGCAAGATCACGTTATTCTTTGTGAGCTTTGAAGAGTCTTGCAGTAATGACCACCGAGGGAGAGTGTCTAGCAGTGTTGATTATCAATACTCTCTGAAACATATATCAAAATTAGCACTCAAAACCTTAAAAAAAAGTGAGTAATGTTTTAACGTACTGCTAGCACCTCGTATCTGTGAATTGGCCGTCGCCACAAACTAGCAAGTATGCGTATGATCAAAGTACATATTAACACTACTCTATTCCACACATTTTATTTCTCAGAAAATAAGTAACGTCTGGCGGACCTGGGATCTTGCTCTATAATACAAATCAAGAATAAAGGTTTGAATTCTAATGACAAAATTCAATTTGACATTTAGATAAGTACTTTGATTATCCAGTTGTTATAGAAAAATTTGATTATTTTACTTGAGATTCTTGATCATTTTAGATCCCGAGGGATTAAACTCAAACTTAAGTCCCTGGAATGAGAGATTAAATTCGTTGTCTACTCCCGGGAGTGCGAAATAGTATATTATATAACAAGGGACTTAAGTGCTTGATTTAATCCTGAGGGAGGAGTTTATTGCACGAGACGGAGTCGAAGGCAATACTTACCTGAGGGATTAAAGGAATTTAATTCATGTGTTGGCTACGCTATTTTTCGCACTACCGTATTATATTGAATCACAATCGTCTAAAAGCAGATTAATTAATCTTAGCTTTGACAACAACAAACTTGATTCAAAAATGTTGACTCAATTCACCATAGTAACAAGGCTGGCTACAACAGTTGTTGAATAAATGAACTTGCTGTCAAAAAGATGATTGAGAAATTTGATCCTGAATTTGATATTGATACCGTTGCGGCAGAGGTAACTGTGAAATTATTTTCCAAAAAATCTATAAAATTTACGAACAACAGTACGATGCATTTGCAAAATTGTGTCAATTGCGATAATGCTAATATGAATCATCAATGATAAAGATTTGAATCAAAATGAAAAAATTCTATTCGACATTTAGGTAAGTACTTTGATTAATTAGTTGTCATAGAAAAATTTGTTTATTTTACTTTAGTCCCTTGGGATTATTGATCATGTTAGATCCCTTGGGACTAAACTCAAACTTAAGTCTCTAAAATGAGGGATTAAATTCGTCTTTTACTCCCGGGAATGCGAAAAATATATTAACATACTAACTGTGAAATTTTCGTGAAAAATTGCAACAAATTATTCATTAGTATCAAATGATAGGCTAACCGGCCGTGAAAATTACACAACTTGCCGGTTTGCTGTAGAAACATATATCTAATATGAAGGGCTGTCAGATTTTATCGAAAATTCCGACACACTCACAGTAGTGTATACTATACTTGATACCAAAGCATTGCCAAAAAAGTATAGAATATATTGTCATCTGCTTTCGACGATTCAAGTTGATCTGTTATCTAACTGGTATACCCTCTCACTAACTGAATGTCAAAATGTATTCTTTTGATTTTGAAAGAATGGTCAGTGCTGAGAGGGAAGACTGTTCGTCTAAAAAAAATAACAATATGAAAGAAGAATCTGCTGTCGCCACCACAGAACATCCCGGACTATAAATTTCAAGGCATGTTTTATCGCTGTTCCGAAAATTCAGAATATCACATAAATCAATTGCATATTTCAAAGTGACAGCTATAATTGTCAAAGTGATTGCTGTAACTGTTGAACTGGCAGATGGCGGTTTCATACTATAGTCCTTAGATACCTACATGAAATAAGTATTTTTGAAAATAAAGAGTCCTTTTCTAGATTTTCGGGGTCCTCAATTCATTGGAACATACAGTTTCGACATTTGATTGCCGGAAGAGAGCTAAGCTTATCTCTCCGAGAGCTTCAAATTCTCACCAAACTAGACATCGTTCAAATAATTTGTAGGAGAAACAATTGACAATCGTTCAAATATTCTCTTCGGCACTTCCACCAGAATTATTTTTGCGGAAGCTTTAATTCGATACCAAACACTACAGAACCAAATAACTCATTTCAAAAATACAATTGACGAACGTATGCATGTGATGTCCAAATATGAGTGATAATAATTCTAACTCTACCTTATCGTTCTTATGATTTCTTCACTCCAGAAACACATAACGAATTTTATAATAATTCAAATTTTACCAGTAACAAATCAACCGTTGATAGTTTTGAAAAATATTTCAGGTGAATGCTGTGTCAAATTTTCTGAAGATTGATTTTAGTTATTTCATATTCTATGATGAATAATAAAATAAACGCAAAAAATAAAAATTTCTGTCAATAAAGTATTGTACCACCGATGGAAAATAGCTCAAACTTAAATACTGAATGATCAAAAATGATTGACTGGCACGCCTTGCTCTGATATTTTCTTTGCTACAAATGACAGATGACAGTTCCTCTGAAAACAATATTTTAACTCAAACATTTGGTAGAATAATAATAAATTTCCAATAATCATTGAATAATACAGCTATTTACCTAATTTCTTATATCTTGAATTAGATTATGGATAAATGTGCAAAATATACGCCACTGTGTTCTTGAAATGTCGGTAACGTATAGTTATCAAAATAAATAAATTCATACTAACTTCATTCCATGAAGATAGTTTTGATTATAATGCGAACTTTTGCCAGTTACGTGACAGTCAATTATTTTTGATCACTCTGTATAAAATTTCAGTCATTACAGACAGACTGATAGACCGACAGACCGACAGACCGACAGACAGACTGGCTTCTTTCAAAACAATGTTTTTGTGCTCAATAGGGTCTCAAACATGAAGATCCATCAAAATCTCGAGCTATCAAAAAGTCACGATTATAATACGTCGCCTATTATATAAGTCAGGGAAGTAAAAAATAATATCGGTCACTTACAAAATAAGCTTTACGAGTTCACTCTCATTTTATTTTTATTAAACATCGTGCGAAACATATCCCGAACTTGTTCTGAGAAAGCTTTTCGAATTGCAACCGAACAGAATAACCGGAGATTCATTATTCGCTAGGCCCGTAAGACTTTCTTGAAGACTTCTTCAAGACTGCTAGAAATTGGTTGTAGTCTTGAAACTGGTTACATAAAAATATAAGGTATAAGGAGCATAAAATATTTTTAGTTAAATAGGTTCCATTGGCGTTCTCAAACACTAAGTGACCAGTCTCACAAGTTTCACAATATCGATTTCAAAGTCGATGATGAGCTGCTTGGGACCCTGCTGCCCAAATCATATCAATGGATGATAATTGCAATCGAGAGTTCTGGCGTGAGGATAGCTACGTATTCTGCTACAAAGCTGTTGTAGGATGTGAGATAAGCTGAGAGTACTTTTGTAGTATTCCTAGCTGGTGAAAAAAAATACTATGAGAATAAACTAAAGATCCACGTTGTTTCATATGTCATAAATATGGTTATGAAACCTGGAGTGCGAATCCAAAACTAAAATTAATCCTCATAGAAGGCAAGCAACTCAAGCCATGCTACTATGTTTGTGGCTTCTTCTGAGCATGACGAAAATTGATACTATGTAGTTTCCGGTATCTCTGTACACATGAACGAGAATTTACTAAAATTGCTCTAACAGTTGAGTACGGTTGTACAGTCTAAGCTTTCCTACAGTTTAGTTTAACCGAGCTTATTTACTATGGTCACTATTGCTGTAATGATTGTAATTAAAGGAAGTAAACTTGGCTCAACTGAACTGTAGATATGCTTAGATTATACAACCGGGTCTTAGAAATATGAACTAAACCAACAATAAAGTTTCATCTGAGCGAAGTTCTGATCTAGATTGTTCAAACGTAAACAACCAACAGAGTCAGAAGAATCAAATATTATTGAACAATGTGTTGTATGTGCCTGGGTTAGCAACAAACTTGATTTCTGTCAGTAAAATTATCCAGAGTGATGGTCAAGTAAAAGTTTACAAAATGAGCTGTGTTATTATGAATAGCAAAAATCAGTTAGTAGCAACAGCAACTCTTATTAGCAGCATGTATCGGCTAAATATGTCTAGAAGCTACGCATGCATGTCTGTTGAAGAACAAGATGTTCACCTGTTTCTGTTGTGACAAAAAGAACGAGTTATTTGAATAGACACAGTGTCAACAAAATTACAGAAAATACTGACCTTATGAAGTACCCTGAGAAAATTGAGAATATAACAGGTTCAACCTGTCAAGAAGGTGAACAAACAAGATTACCTTCTAGAAATGAAGGCACAGAATTCAAAAGTGCACCACAATTGGTTCATTCAATCATATGCGGGTCGATGAAATCAACATTACTTGAAGGTGCTAGATATCTTGTAACATTTGTCAATGAATACTCGAAGAAAGTTTCTGTATACTGTCTTACAAATAAATTTGATGCTCTTGAAAAATTCGAGGAATATAAATTCAGGTTGTGGAACAGCTGAACAGTCATATTAAAGATATAAGAACGAATAGTGGCTTAAAATATATTAACAAAAGCTTTTCTGATTTTCTGAAAAAACTGAAATTATACATCAGAAAGGCACACTGTACGTATCAGATAGATCGTCAGATAGTCGTAGATTTCAATGCCACATTTTGATTTTTTTGCCTTCCGGAGTTTTGATAAGTATGTATATTTGGAGTAAAATAATTCCAAAATCAAAGCTGGAACATGTGGTCGACATAATAAAAATTAATTTTTGATTTTTATAGAAAAAACATATTTTGATCCAATTTTGTCGCTTCTGCCATTCTTATGGAATGAAATTTAGGGAAAAAAGAGTCATCGGAAAACGATAGGCAAAAGTGTTCCGCTTGTCCGAGGGTTTGGAATGAGGGCCCGATTGTGAAATAAATTATATCAATTGTTCACGTTCTTGTTGCTTCTGCCGTTTGGCCGTATGAAAGTTGACATCATGAGTACCTCGGAGAAACAAATGGCAGAAGGTTTTCGAATGACCAAGTCAAGATATTTACGAAAACATTCAAATTTTCGCAAGATGTTTTCGTACATATCTGGACCTGGTCGTTCGAAAACCTTCTACCATTCGTCTCTACGAGATGCTCATGATATTAACTTTCATACGGCCAAACGGCAGAAGCGAGAAGAACTTGAACAATTGATATAATATTTTTGCACAATCGAGCCCTCATTCTAAATCCTCGGGCAAGTGGAACACTTCTGCTTACCGTTTTCCGCTGACTCTTTCTTTCCTAAATCATTACGTAAGCATGACAGAAGCGACAAAATTGGATCAGAACATATTTTTTTCTACAAATTTCAAATTGACTTTTATTATGTTGGCCATACGGTCTGGCTTTAATTTTGACATAATTCTACTCCAAATATACATACTTATCAGAACTCTTAAAACCAGAGAAAACAAAATGGGGCACTGGAATCTATGACTATCTGACGGTCTAAGAATATAATAACACTGTGGAATGTATAAACCGAAGGCTAGTTTAACGTGCAGAGTGTATGCTTTCAAATGTCAATCTGCCAAAACATTATTGGGCAGAAGCGATGCAAATAGCATTTTCATCAATAATCGTTCCTAATGTCTTCGTCATTGAAAACACCTAAAGAGATGTGCTATGGTCAAAAGCCAAAGATAAATCATATGAGAATATTTGAATGTGAGGCTGTGACTCACTTGCTTGAAGAAAAGCGTAAACAGTGTGATTCAAAGGCAGTTGATTCTCACAAGAAACTGCAGAAACGAGACAGTCAGTCTGAGAAAATCTTGCCTTATCGAGAAGTATTTGGATCGCTTATGCACCCGACGACATATTTGCTGTGAATTTGGTGAGTCAATTTCTCAATCACTATATCGAAACCTATTGAGCTGCAGTCAAGAAAATCTTCAAGTATTTGAAAGAAATTGAGGACTATGGTCTGAACTATCGACACACAACTGAGTCCTACGAAGTCATTGGGTATGGTGATGCTGCTTATACAAATGATCTTGATACAAGACGCTCTATTACGGGTTAAGTCTTCAACAAAAATAAAGCAGCTGTAAACAGGTCCAGTCAATGACAGCAAACACTGGCACTGCCCACGACTAAATTCGAGTTCATAGCAGCCTATGCTGCTACGAAAAAGACAATATGCCAGCCAATAAACAGCTATAAAGTGAAATAGGAGAATATAAATAACAGTCACAATATCTCAATCTAGACAAATAAAGTGCTATAAGTGTTATTGAGAGTGTTAAATTTCATAAACGATGTAAACACATTGATATTAAATGGGGTATTGAGTAATGTTGTCTTGTCTATGCTGGATATAGCAGAGAAAGAACAGTTTCAAAAATGTGAGAGACATAATCATTGATAATATTTCTGCCAACATTGATGCTCCTGAAGTGAAAGATATCCTTGACAAATTTTCAAACAAACTTGAGGTGTTGATGCCTAGAGGGGCAACAGCTAGGTTATGGATCCAATTCCGGCTCAGGCGATCGCTACAAAAATAGGAGATAACCAAATGTAAAATGCACTTCCGGTACGGAAGATTGCAAGCATAATGCGAAGTGCATAATTAGACCCTAGACCAGTTTTAAATACAAAATTTCAGCATTATACGTTCAAAGAGCTTTGAGATATGGGAGCTACGAACGCACATACATGCATACTTACATACGTACCGACATAAGTCAAAAATAGACAGAATGGATCCAGGGATGCTCAAAACGGATATTGCCATCAAAATCTCGGAATGTAAATTTTGTCGGTTTCACAATACTTACTTTTTCTTTGTATAAGTAAGTAAAAAATGGGAGAAAATTGTCGCTCCTTGAACTCGTATATCTATCTGATGAATTTACATAATTTTGAATATGAGTTGTGTTTGTGTACTCCAATTAATGTCGGAGTAATATTTTCTTGAATATGTATCGTCTAGGAATTATTAGCGGAAAACTGAAAAAAGTCTGAAAATTATCTGGTTTTCGGGACACCCCTCATACAGCAAAAGCATAAAATTAGTGCAAACAAAAATTTGGAGTATTAGTACATAATTGATTTATAAGAAGGCTTGAATTTGGAAGTCGCAACCCATGAATTTTGCATTTTTTGTATATTAAGTTCTTTAAGCCTGACGATGATAACTCAGTGCAATCAGTGTGAATGAGACTTTGGTTCTCAACACCTTTATTTTCCTTCATAATAAAAATAAATCTTCAAATTCAACAGGACAAATATCTACATTCGCAATAAAATCAGAAATACTTTTGTAATATAAGCGAAAAAAGAAGCTTATTAACTTCATACTTGTTTCATCTGGTACCAATGTAATGCACTCTCGCTTCTATTTATATATCATTCATCTGTGTTATATTTTCTTAATTCAGTAACAGGTTTTGTCTTTTGCTTCCATTAGGTATTCTCATCGTGTAATTCGATTATTTTGACATTCTTTTATGAAGAAGAATACCCCAAGGCTATCATTCCTGTATATCATCTATTCCTATTCTACTATAACAGTATTAAAATTTAATTCTGTTCTTATGTTCATTTTCATGTTCTTTCAAACAATAGACTTTTGTAGCAACCATAATCAAATCAGATTTTGAATTTTTCAGATGAATAAAGAGGAGCAGAAAATGTTTCGTTCCAATGCCGTGTTTTCACAAGTTTCAAATGATGTTAAGATATTGTCTGTCTTATGCTCTGCTTCGTTTGTACCTCGATTCAATTGTTTTTCACGTTTTTAAGCCCTTGGAAAGCTTTGTGGGAGAATAGGACTCCAGTAATAATATGATAATTATTTGTACAATCGGCACATGGAGCAATTAATCCTCCAAATGATCGCAGTTCGCTAAACGACACCAAGGACAAAATATATCAGTCAAAAAGATGTTTTCATATATATTGTCAACGTGATACTGATACGAGTATATATCGCTTAAAGTTCGATCAAAAGGGACAGATTACAGGCAGGGTCAACACTTCAAGGTTAAGACAAATATAAAACAATTCTTAATTGGCAGTTCACTATGTTACATAATAGTAATTCATGCAACAAGAGTTGAAGTTGAGCATTATGGGATGAGACCAAGTATTTGGTAAAGAGGTTTGCCGAGTCACTAAAATTATTGAACGAATGTCTCATATAGCATGAAAGATTTTTGTATGGTTTTCAACTGCCATATATTAACAATTATTGAGAACTTAGCAAGGGAGCTCAGATCACAAGCTGATATTTAAATTCAACAAATATCTGGAGTAATGGATCAGTGAAAGATGAACAAGCTTGAATTCACAGGAATGCAGCTGCTACACATTCAAATGGTTATAAAATTGGGACTCCAAAAAGGCTTATTCCACGCACCGCTTATCATGCGTAAAGTATTCACTTCACGTATGGCCATGGAAAGTTTATATGATGTAACAAGAGTGCTAAGCTAAGCATTATTCATATTATGATATTTATTATATCACCTGTCATTCTTGGCGGCTTAATTTCGTTAACATTTTTGATCATTTCAAATATACCATATCCACGTAAATTTCAACAATAGTTTAGGTAATGAGTTATTTCTATTAGCAATTAAGTTTTAATGCGTTTCATTTATGGCTAGTTGCACCGCCATCATTTAATTTTGAGTGGTGTTTGATATCTATGGTAATTATTGTGTGGACAATTGTTACTACAGTTCTTATTCCTCCCTTTAAGTTGAGTAAGGTGGTGCAACTGACCATAAATGAAAATAAATTGATATTTAATAAATATGTTCTATGGGGTAATCAGTTCTGCATTTAATTAGTTTGAAACACAACGTTTCGTCAGCAAAGTGCTGCCTTTTTCAAGTGTGAAGAAGTATGAAATTAATAAACAATATTGTTAAGACAACAAAAATAAAAGTACAAAAGTAACTAGGATAGTTAACTCCTAGAATCGTAGATATTTATTTAGTTACCGCTCTGTGTCAATCGATGCTTTTGCTGCCTTGAGATAAAGAAGACTTCAGACGAGGAAAAAAGTTAAGGGACCGGCTTTTCGAGTATGATTCTGCCTGAACTGTCGATTGGCACAATTTCAGCAAGATAAAATTCTAAATTCTGATGAAATTAGGGATAAACTGATGTACGTAGAAAAAATACTGGGATTATTGAATTGCTATAATGCAACAAGGGTGTAAAGTTGAGCATTATTTATATCATAATATTTATCATATTACCTGCCACTCTTGACAGCTCAATTTCGTGAACATCTTTGTTGATATTAAGTAAATGTGCTATATCTAGTTTAATTTCATCCATATAGTTCAGTGAATTTTATTCATGAGCAGATAATTTTCGATGCGTTACATTCGGTGGAAAGAAATTCTGAACAATCTATATTTTTGACATCCTTCATTTATCGCACTACATCATCGATTCTCTTGCCATCTCTTTGAAATGAATGTCACTTTGATAGCTCAGTCAAAAGATTATTCTTGTAAATTTCATCATATTTATCAAATCTACATGTATTTTACTAATAGTTTATTTTAATTAACAGATAGGTAAATGATTTCGTTATTACGGAAAAATAAATCATAAAGACCAAAGGATTATTAGCATAGTGAATCGGTCCCAGAGAGATATCTAAATATTCTTGATCATTTTTTGAGAGTATCTTGATACTGATGAGATGGGTTGATCGTACAAGTTCCAGATCTCTAACTATTCTGAATTGTGAATAAATCAGAATAAATAAAAAAATACTTTTTACATTGAAAAAATCAAAGAATCATCTTGATGATCAAAGCGCATTTTTGACAGCTCATGAATTTTTCTTAGTTCAGAGATTACACATATCACTATCTCCCACAATTGAAATCAAGCAATTTGGGCAAATATACGAGACAGCAGCTTTTATTATTCAGTATACCAGTTTCAAATTGTGACTATTTTATGCATAATTTGTGAACGTACAAACTCAAAAAGACCTTTCAGTCTTTATTGTTGAGTTATTACCTGATGGATGGTCATGTGCTGTATCCCAAAATAATAATTTCATCTCTATCAAAGTTATATTGAAAAAAAAACCTGAAAATTTATTGCAACCACCTCCATTTTTTTTTTGAAAAATGCGCTTAAAAAGTTTAAACTAATTTTTTGATATAAAAATCGAATATATTTATATTGTTTCGAAGGGGTATTATGGATAAGTCATACCTGAGTACGAATGAAATTGAATATTGGAAACAATAATATTTTTTTTTTATTTGCATAACATATATTTACAACTGGCCTCTATGAGCCAACTAGCAAATTAGATAGTTTATATAGGACATGTGAGAGGTCTACCCCCATCGAGGTAACCTCAGAATATTTTAGAGATATAATACATTAGTAATATTTATGTTTGAGTATTTTTTAAGTCCAATGGCTTATTCCTATTTAGTCTTCTGATGTCACTTTCATTATTCAGTAAGTTCACTGCTAGTTCATTAGGGTGAGAGTTTAGCTTGTTTTCATAAGAGATAGCACACTTCTGAATTTGTTCACGTACATATTCAATTTTGAAGTCTTTATGGATTGTTTGATTATTGATGTACCATGGCACATTTGTGATCATGCGCAAAGTTTTGTTTTGGAATCTTTGTATAATATTTATGTTAGATTTCTTCGCACAGCCCCATAGTTGAATCCCATAGGTCCATATCGGCACAAGTGCCGCTTTGTATAGGTGCAATTTATTTTCAACTGATAGTTGGGATTTATGACCTAGTAACCAATACATTTGTCTGAGTTTGAGATCTAGATGCTGCCTTTTCTTCTTAATATGTGTTCGATAAGTGAGCCCTTTTTCTAGGTGCATCCCTAAGTATACGACCTCTTCCTTTGTCTCCAAAGACTCGTTGTTTATTTTCAGTTGTGGACACGTAACCCTTCTTTTCGTGAATACAATGTGGGTAGACTTATTTTTGTTTATTTTAATTCTCCATTTGTTGGCCCAGTTTTGGATTTCGTCCACAGATTTTTGGAGACGATTTGTCGCTTCTAATGGGTCTTCGTGCGATGCTAATATTGCAGTATCATCTGCATATGTTGCTGTTGTGACGTCCTCTTGACAGGGTAGATCCGCTGTGTACATTTGGTAGAGCAAGGGTCCTAAGACACTACCTTGAGGTACGCCTGCCTGTATTGGATACAATTTAGAAGTATTATCTTCGTATCGAACTTGGAAAAATCTTTCTTCTAAATATGATTTTAGGATCGGAAAATATTGATGAGGTAACTTGCATTTAATTTTATAGAGCAACCCTGTGTGCCATACCTTGTCAAATGCTTGACTAATATCTATGAAAGCTGCAGTACATATTTTTTTACGTTGCAGACTTTCTTCTATTTCATTTACCACTCGGTGCACTTGTTGTATCGTAGAGTGTTGCTCCCTGAATCCGAACTGATGAGCAGGTATTATATTTTCATCTTCTACCGGAATCTTTACTCTTTTTAATAATAATTTTTCAAATACTTTGGACATGAGGGGCAATAAAGATATAGGCCTGTATGATGTTACATCTGTTCTTGGTTTTCCAGTCTTGTGTATAAGAATAATTTGTGCAAGCTTCCACGCCGGTGGGAAGTAGGAATGTCTTAGCATAGCGTTGTAGATATATGTTAGATAGAGTATGGCTTTTTTTGGTAGCTCCTTTAAGATTTTTCCCGTTATCAAGTCATAACCTGGAGCTTTGTTATTTTTAAGGTTATTTATTTCCCGTCTTATCTCATCAGAAGTTACATGCTTGATTGGAAGTGATAGCTGTAATGGAGAGTTAATGATGTTATTAATTTCCTCTTCTAATGATTCTTGCTCCCCTACTGTCAGCCCTGAAGGATTTGGCTGGAATGTTTCTGTAAGATGTTTTGCGAACATTTCTGCTTTTTCCAAGTCGTCCCTGGCCCATGAGCCATCTTCCTTCTTGATCGGAGGTATAGGTTGGACTGGTCTTTTGAATTTTTTGGCTGTTTTCCACAGGGAGTAATTTTCTTCTGGTCTTACAGACAGATTTTTCAGATTATCTTGAAATGTTTTATTTTTTATTTCTCGTGCCAGTTTACTGATTTCCTTGGATAAACGGTTCAGCTTATTTTTATCGTCTGGGTGCCTCGAATAATGCCATTTATGTCTCAGATTCCTTTTTTCTGCGATTTTGTCTCTAAGTACTTTTGGGTAATTTGTTATAGTTTCTGAATGACTATTTCTAATTGGGGTGGAGGTCCAAGCGGCCTTCTGAATTGCGGCTGTAAGATGCTCGACTGCTTTATCAATATTATCTGGAGTTGCTAGGGGTACATGCAGATTTATATGATTGTTCAGATTACTTTTAAACATTTCCCAGCTTGTCTGATTGTTATATAATGTTGGATTGCTTTGTTTCATTATTATATCGGAACTTATAGTCATAATAACAGGCGAATGGTCCGATGATAAATCAAGACAGGATTCTACTGCAACGTAATTTTGAGAGATTCCTTTTGTAATATAGAAGTCTAACAGATCAGGTATTTTGTTTTGATCGGAGGGCCAGTAGGTTGGTCCCCCTGTACTGACACAGTTATAGCTTTTGGCAGTAACTGCTCTATATAATTGACTTCCTTTTGGATTAATTATTCTAGAACCCCAGAAAGTGTGCTTTGAATTGAAATCTCCACCAGATATGAACCTACTTCCAAGTTTATCAAAGTATTCTTCAAAATGTTTTTGTTGTAGAGCATGCTTCGGAGGGCAATATACTGCAGAGATCACAAGAGTACCGTTTGCTTCTTTGATTTTTATTGTTGTTGCTTGCAAGTATTCTTTGTTATATTTCTCTAGCTCGTGATGTTTGAGTTTTTCGTTAATTAGTATGGCGGTGCCTCCATGCGCCGTTTCATCAGGGTGATTTGTATTATAGAGTTTGTATCTCGGGATTTTGAAGAAATGTTTTTCTGTGAGGTGTGTTTCTGATAGGAGCATTATGTCAATTTTTTGTTGATTTAAAAATATTTCAAGTTCCTGGCGATGCTGCACCAGTCCATTCGCATTCCATAATGCCATTCTAATTGTAGATGTTATCATTGTTTATTAATAAACGTGGTCAGTAGATTTATTATTGTTGTATTTTGTTGCATCATTTGAGTAAACATGGTTTCGAATTTGTTCAATAATTGTGTTAATAGCAATTCTATCTCCGGTTTTTCTGTTCGATTTGTGTCATTAGTTGAATTGTTGGTTATATTTTTTGTTGCTTGAGAGTAGCTCAGATTTCCAGTTACTTTCCGGGGTGTATAATTTGGGATATTTCGTGTATTTATTGGATTTGTTTTATCCCTTGCTTTTTGTAGTTCTTTATATACCATACAACCCTTGTAGCTAGCGGGGTGCGAACCAGAACAGAATATACATAGAGCTGGTTCTTTTTTATTTTTAGTGCATGAGATAGTTGGATGGTTCCCTGCACATTTCACACAGTAATAGGGATTGGTGCAATAACTTTTGGTGTGCCCATAGTTCTGGCATCGTATACATTGCGGTATTTCTCTTTTTATTCTTGGGGGTTCTACAGATATTTTTGTTCCTAATAAGTGTTTGACTTCATATATTTTTTTGTTATTGTCTCCTGGTTCTAGGTCCACAAAGAACATTGGTAACGCCTCTTTTGTTTTCCAACTTTTTATGTTAGAAATGTTTCTAATGGAGAAGTTGAGGTCTTCTAAAGACTCTTTTATATCTTCTATAGTTACTGACGGATGCAAGTTTTTAATAACCACTCTATATGCCCTGTCTTGTTTAAGTTGGTAGGTATGATATGCGATTTTATTATTATTGAGTAGATGTATTAGCGTTCTATATGCTGTGGGTGTATTTGTATTTATTTTGACGCCTTGGTTACCGTATGTTCTGCAAATAAATTCATCTTCTTTAAGGGCAGTTTTTAAACTAAGCAGCATTAGGTTATAGTCAGCGACATCTTGTACAAATACGGGTGGAGGTTTAGGGGTTGTTTTAATTTGGGTTTCGTTTCTGTCATTTTCTAATACATCGAATCTATTGTTTGTTGGTATGGATGTTACAGTAGTTGGTTTCTTATTATATGGCTTTTTTGTAATTATGTGAGGTGGACTGATTTCTACTTCTCTATTTCTTTTTCCTGGGCGCCTTGTATGTACTCTTTGCCAGGGAAACAATAATATGAGAACAATTTTTTTCATAACACCTGCATTGCAACAACGCCTGTTTTGTCGGTCGAAACAAGACAATTTTAAACCAATGCGAGTGTTGCCTGTTTCTGCCTGCTCAATTTGTTTCTTACATCATTTTATTCCTTGGCAGAGTAGCATTTTTTCATTGTAAATCACTGAATAAAAATCATATAACCCCAGTTAATTTGACAGTTGTTGTATTTGTAACTGTAAATTAAAAGCTTAAAGAAAAAAGTAATAATACAACAATTTCAAGTACATCACAACATCTTATTGATGAAGCACAAGCAGCTTTTCTCGGATTGTCACTTGCGAAATCAAAAGAAAAATATTTGCTTTGTTATGTGCAGGTATGCAGGTATTATGAATAATACAGTGTGTGGCACGGAACAAAACACGATTTCAGTCAAAGGTGATACCAGCCCTCGCTTCGCTCGTGCAAGGAACACTCTCCCACTGCTGAAATCGTGTTATTTCGTCCCTAGCCACACAATATACTATTTTCTATTGAAATATTTGAAAAAAATTATGTTCGTAGTTACAATTCAAATATTCTTCTGCATTTTAAAACATTGATATAATAGACCATCAGATAGTCTTAGATTCTAGCCCCAAATCCCGTTTTTTCTGCCGTCAGAAGGTTTGATAAGTATGTATATTCAGAATATAATAATGCTAAAATTGAAGCCTGATCGCGTGTCCAACATGATGAAAATTATTCCAAATTTTCATTGGAAAACATGTTCCAATCCAATTTTATCACTTTTGTCATGCTTAAGTTACGAGATGAAATTTATTTAAAAAAAAATCAGCAGAAAACGATATGTAGAAGAGTTTTATGTGCCCGAGGGCTTGGAATAAAGGCTTGATTGTGCAGAAAAATATATAAATTAAAATTTTACGCTATAACGTGAAATTAGAATTATTAAAACTCATATTTTGATTGATTGATGCCATCGCAAACGTTCGTCAATTGTTTTCCCAAAATTTGTTCAATATCAAATTGTAACTCCTGCGTAAATAATTCTAGTAGAAGTACAAAAGAAGATGTTTAAAGGATTATCGATTGTTTTTTTCATCTTATAAGCTATTTAAATTATGTTGCCCAGGAAAAAAGCTTGGGATTAATCTAAAATAAATAATCACTGATTTCCTCGTTGCAATCAAATTCTAATATTCTAAAGCACTTTTCAAAAATATTAGCAGCTCATTTGTTATGATTTAAATTTGACCTATGCTAAGATTTGTTATATTTTTCTGGAATGAATACGCAAAGAAAAGAAATAGGTAATGATGATAATAATGTGAAATTAGAATTATTACGTTCGTCAATTGTTTTTTCCAAAAAAGCCGTATTTTCCGATTTTCTTCTTCAAATGAAAAGGAGATAAAAGTTCCAAGAAATTACAGACCATAAGATACCTACAGAACGAAATCGAGAAAGGTTTTTATCCATTGGAAGAGTCATGTTGAAAAATCAAATATAACTATAATCATACTCACAGTAATTTCTTGCATTGTCTCAGAAAATATTTTACTCATTCTCGTGCCGCCAAGAATGAAAATGGATTTTTGCTTCGATTTACATCACAAATAATACGTAAAGTTCGGCACTGATCCATTCGTTAGTTTATTTATGAAATCTAAGATCACTTTTATACTGTTGGTTCATGGCCAGTTGCACCGATCTAACTTAAATATTAAGTTCCACTTGAACAAGAAATATCGAATCGGAATAAAGACAGCAATGTTTATGTCACATTTGACATCCAAGTCCTGATAGAATATTGTTCAACTAAGCGATACTTAAAATTTAAGGTACAGCGGTGCAACTGGCCATTAGTTAAACAACTGTCACGTATATTCTCTCATATGTACATATTGGCTCAGTATTCTTAAAATAATGACTGTGGCGCACATTGTTTCATATGTGATCGCGTAGAGTTTAGACATATCAACGACTTGATCGCACGACTAAAGAGTATCTTTTGGCAGCCAATGTGTAAGTAGCCTAATGTCAACTTGTGCTCTGTGTTTCTTAGTGATTTCTGATTTGTTTCAGGATGTGTTACTATCATCATCAGGCACACAAAAAAGAAGCACAGAGTACAAGATGACATTTAGGTTATCCCACAAGCCAAACAAATTGATCGGTTCACAAAAAAAAAACTAAATTTAGAAAAAAAATCTAAATGTCATGCGTTTATATGATAATAGAGATAGGATGCATGAGTAAAATTAGTTCACACATTGTCGGTGATGTGTAAACCACTAGGTACAGAGGTGATCCCAGAAAAATAACAGCTACAAAAGTGATGATGCGCTCTATTATTTAATTCTTAGAAACAAAAGTTTCATGAATACAGTGAGCAGAAATCAATTGGTAATTACACAAATATGTTATGAACAAATATCTTGATAGGTGGTTGTTTATCACATTTTTGACGTGAACTATCAATATCTCAACCTTACATTACCTACGAATATAATTCAGGTTAATAGTTATTTATGATGTAAGTGTTAAAAGAGTCATTTAATTTTGTGACAAAGGAAGTTGGGGCACGATGCGCAGCGGAGTGGCGTAACCTTAGGAACAAAATAAAATCACTTTTAACACGTATATCATACACTATTCTTTATACAAACACTATTGATAGTGATAATAATGCGAAATTTGTAAAAATGTATACTAATTATGACATATTAGATGAACTGTCATTTATATAGCAACCACGTACTCCTTGATAGCAATCAATGTTTTTTTGTTATATACACAGTTTGACATCTGACATATATTTTGAATGAAATGGATAGTCAAGAAAATAAATTAATTCCAGCTGAAATTGAGGGAGCAGTTATTAGAACTGTTCAATATCTATTACCTTCGAAGTCGAGGCAACAGTACGAGATCGCCTACGGACGTTTTTTAAAATAGTGCGAAGATAAAAATGTTTCTCCAACACTGTTTTGAAATTTACATATTCCATAACCAAAAATAATGTTGGAACGAATGACATTCCAGAAAATAGTTTAGAATGATTCTGTATGCCGTTTAGAATGATTCTGTATGACATTAGAATCATTTCGACGAATCAGAAGCTGTTAGTTTGGCTACTACCATGGTTACTTCCTAACAATTCAAGTATTCATATCTGGATTTACGTTTGACATTTAATAATTTATAGTCTACAATACGTTTGGAATGGCATATTCCATACTCGCGAACTTTTCGCTTGTTCAGAATACAGGCCATTCCAATACTTATTGTAGAATATACTATTTCAGTAAATATTATGAGACTGTTTTTTGACGTACTTTGAGGGGAAATCCAAGTTGTGGAAATCGTCAACATTATGGTCGAATTACTCTGTATGTAAAGAACTATGTTCAAAATAAAGAGCAATCAAGATTAAGCTAACATTATATATTAGTGTTAAAAGTTAAACACTTTTAACACGTCGCTAATGGTAACGTGTTAAAAATGATAACAATGCCATAAATTGTTATTTCTAATACGCTAACCAACCATTAAAAGTCGGACTTCCAATTGTGTTTGTATAAAAACTCATTTAAATTAAAATTAAAATTAATATATAAATAGGCAGCGTGCGTGTACCACAACAAACTTTGATTACAATGTATAATGCAAAGTGCACGTATTAGCATTGAAGCCACTAGCCATTCTAGCTTCTAGCTTTGTATCCCTAAACACGATTGACATAGGACAGTGTAGCAACAGAACACATTGTGTGTGTTGTTGTTGGTCACGAAACTTGTTGAAGATAGTTTCATCACCAAACTTGATTATATTCATCCACCTCGAGTTACCCAACCTGTCACCCATTCTTAAATTACAAAACAAAAGCATAAATCAGAGAAATTATTAATTATCCAACAAAAAATCCGTTTATGAGAACTCTTTCATACTGACGCGATGTGAAGGAAAGCCCATGAATCATCTTAGTGCTCAAATTCGCATCTATGGATTATCAGATATAATCTGATATGGCAAAATACTGCTTGAAATGACTTATTCAATTTGTTTCCTTGATCAAAATGTTTCTCTATGTGCAATATTTCCTTAGGAGTCATTCATGAGTAGAGATTCAAATAGAAACTAACTCATTCATTACCATGAAACGTATTGAATACTTTTGCCAATATTGATCAAGCCTCAGCACATCACATGCAATGAAATTTGGACGGTTATACTTATAATAAAATCTTCGAGCAGTAGTAGAAAGATTTATAAGAACATATGCCTATTTATTTTTATATTCAGTCGCTATTCTGTTTACTTTACCGATGCTGTCCTCTATATTCAATACTGCCGTTGCTCGGCAATATTTCCTTCTAAATTCCTATACGACGAAAGTTTGGAATGTCGAAGTAACAAGAAAAATGAGTGCAATATTTCGTGATGTATCATCGATGTGTAAATTATAGTTTTTCTGTCAATTCAGTCATTCTGAAAGTTTTGGTGGAATATGGAATAATAATAATAATAAAAAAAAGTAAACAGATTAGCAGAAAATTATTGTCCTCCACTCTCTTCGTCGAGTCCCTCAAGTCATGGAAAACCAATTTTCATTCAAATGGGCCACATATAATGCAAGATCGTTTAATCCAGTGCATTGACTTCATCACATATTTTCAATAGTTATAGTGCGATGAGATAGGATTCGAATGCAATTTTAATATATAAAAAAACTTACAAACCAGATAAATTCCATAATATTTACAAAATAGTCATTTGTTTCGTCAGAACAAAAAATGTAGAATCTTTACGAGACCTGAAACATTTTTTGTACGAATAAAATGAAATATTTTCCATCAACTACCGAATTTGCGAATCTCGCTGGCAATATTCCAATAATGACGCCATAACTCAATCAAGTCCACACTTCAAAATTAATGTAATCAGAATATTTTAATATAAATTACTGAAATAATTTGAGATTATTCTATTTGGCGATTGCTGGAGGAGTTCGAGCAACTCATTCGCTAAGATGAAATTCACTCTTCTTTACTACGAAAAAAAAAAATTATAATTTCGATACAATTGGTAATAGTCAGTTAAATCTGAGTTATTCATTCTGATTTTTTTCTATTTGATAAAGGATTTTGATTGAATTGTTGCATCTATTCGAAATTATATATCGACTACCAAAATATTAAGAAATTGCAGTTGGGACACACTGGACCAGAGCATTTAACCGTAGAGAACTATCGAAGATTTTCAAATGCGCTGTTCTTCTCATAGTTCACTGCTTATCTTGGTTACCAATTTTCATATAGATTTTATTGAAATTTTCATATATCTTTTGTGTCCCCAATATTGTTAAACGTAAATCTAACCCAAACTTTTCAGAATTGCAAACTTGCGAAACTTATGAGTGGAGAGCTGCCGCACTAGTGCAGTTGTTCAAGAAAATTCAAATATCAGCTACTTCAGTTTCATCTAATATTCCTACTCTATGCTTACTTCTCAATGGAAAACTTATTTTTAACCAATCTTGTCCATTTCCATTTGCAAATTTCTGTTTAAAAATTGATTATATCATCTCTAATCCACCTTTGTGTATAAACAACTCTGTTATTTTCGCATATAAATTCAAATTGATTTGTTTTTAATTCTTTTATTTTTGAAATAAATTCACAGGCGAGTCCACATAACAAAAGAAACTCTGGAATGTTTGGACGGAGACTACGAAGTAGAACCAGGAAACGGAGGAGACAGAAACTCATATCTGAAGGATCACAATATCGATACGTACCTCATTGTACCCAGCAGTACATATAGAGCGGTAAGTACATCACGCATTCTTTCTTTGGATAAACCAACTAAAACAAAGTAAGCAAATATGTACATATATTATTATTTATTTATCTCTGGGCTCAAATTCAATTCAATATCATACATATGTTATGATAATATATAAATAAAAATTAATGTTTGTATGTTTGTACCTCATGCGTTCCGAAACCATTGATCAGATTATGATGATACCCCGATAGAGTGTTCTGAGGCCGTACGAGACGGTTCGTGGCATAGTAATTTATATAAATAGTTCTTTTTTTTTAAAAGAATTTTTCTGCTTTGGTGAAAAGAATATCTATTATTTATGACTCAATGAACAAATAATCAACTATTATTATTACTTCATTGAAGTTTATATCGAAAATCAGATTGATATCTGTATTATATGAAACAAAATCGGGATACTTATACCATTCATAAATTAAAAACGGCTTGACCGATTCTCATGACCTTTGATTTTTTGGATTTGTCTCTGTCCAGAATAGCAGAATAAGTATTAAAAAATCGGAAGCAGAAATATCATTATCTCGTACATTTTATATAAAACAGATTTTTTGATGATACCATATGAACTTATTCATCTTATTCAGCTCATAAGATTTGCCCCAGGGTGGAGCAAACAAAAGCAGTCGATAGGACCTGAAAATGGATTTGGAAACTTAAGGTCCTATCGGCTGCTTTCTTTCGTCATGCGAGCGAAACGATCTTGGTCAAAAATAGGTCGCCATGCAAGCGAAGTAAGCTCCGTTCACGTTAAAACGCCTTACTAGAGATGCGAATTCGGTTATCGGTAAGCTCGGTGCCAGCGAAGCAAGCTCAATCAACGGTAAACCACCGTACGAGCAAATCGAGCTCGGTCAACTGTAGACCGCTGTGCGAGCAGAACGAGCTCGGATAACTGTAGGCTGCTGTGTTAGCGAAGCGAGCTCGGTCAATGCCAAGCCGCTGTGCGAGTGAAAAGAGCTTAATTAACGGCAAGCTGCCGTGCGAGTGAAACGAGCTCGGTTGACTATAAGCTACCATGCGAGCGAAGTGAGCTCGGTCAACTGTAGAACGTCGTGCGAGCGGACTGAGATTGGTCAACGGTAAGATACCGTACGAGCGAAGCGTACTCGGTCAACGGTAAGATACCGTGCGAGCGTTGCAAACTCACTCAAAAACAAGCAGCCGTGCGAACGAAGCGACATTGCTCAACAGTAGACCGCCATATAAACGAGGCGAGTTTGGTAAACTTGGATTATCCCCAGCACATGCATATTCATTTCATTATTACATTTTGGTTAGGTTCATATTCAAATAGACAAGTTATGTCCAATATAATTATTACTTTTATATAATCACTTGAATGAACAAGTCATGTGAGATTCATATATCCAATGTACAATCCTTAATAAATTAACGAAAAAGAAAGTAATATAAACTCAAAAGACAAAGTCTCGGCCAAATACAAAAATCTCCTATTTCGATTGATTCCCTACAAAAGAAGATCTTTTCACAGTTTGACATGTCCTTTTCATTTCCGGGTTATAAGGTCCTTATATAAAAGGTAGGCTCGAGTACCTTGCAAACTGAATTTATCAGTTGTGTGACGTTACGAAGTACGCCTGGTCAGCTAGTAATATATATAAAATAGATCTTCCATTCAATTCATGCCATCCATCTATTCGGTTATTTTAGATAATAAATCAAATTTCTCAAAGCAAGTGATGTATTAGCTTCGAGAATAAATACGATACGTGCGTTAGCGCATGCAAAACATGTTTTTAAATGAGCATATGGTCATCTCTCAGCACGCCTATGCAATTCTCTATCTCAACTGTGTTGCAAAAGTGGAGCCAAAAATGTAATATTGTTAGAGAGAGAAGGTAACTGAGAGATAGGTAGAGGCGGGCTCATGTTTGTATGGAAGTAAATGGCGAGTTTCGCTCTATTTAGTATTTTCATGTGAAAATATATTGTAAAATAGGAATAAAATGTTTTGTGCCAAATTATAATAGTAAGTACAGAACTTGTAAAGAGAAATATTCTCGTTTTCTGCGCTCAAAAATGATATTTTATCAAATAAATGGCGCAAGAACATAGCCCAACAGAATAGATCATTGGAAATTACAGATGTAAAATTACGTTTGTGAAAAACATTTCTGAGAGGAGGATATTATAGAAGAATGGTCGTCCAGATATGTAAAAGTTAGTAGAAATTAAGTTGAAAAGTTGAAAATTGCTTCGAAAAACATACGTTTTTTTATTTTGGAATCTTTAGGCTATCGATTTCGGATAATCGTCCATCCTCAGGCCTTGGCGTCAATGGTTTAAAAGCAGCTAAGTTTGTAAAAAGTCATGATAATATTTACAATTACAAACTTAGCTGCTTTTAATCTATTGACGCCAATGCCTGAGGATGGACGATTGTCCGAAATCGATAGCCTAAAGATTCCAAAATAAAAAAACGTATGTTTTTCGAAGCAATTTTCAACTTTTCAACTTATTAACCTTTACATACTACCATGGAGAAATTTATTCAAAATATTAGTAGAAATTATTTTCAAATTATAATAGCAGATCTACTGACAATTCTATGTTGGAAATTGAAAGGTTATATCAAAGTTTGAAATTATTGAACGTATCTAACCTAGACTTTTAGTGAAAAATTCAACTTCCAGGAAACTTCATGTCAATAAATTTATTAATTCATAAAACTTTTAAATTCACACAGAATTGCAACATTAATTTTTTCACTTTTCATCAATATATAAAAGTTATTGAGAAAACAATTGTCAAAAGTGACCGAAATAAGTGTTCTTGTTAGCCCTGTGGCATATTAGAATTGATTTTACTTTCTCCTGTGCTACTTTCGAAAAATTGAAATCAACTATAGTGTATTGTGCAACAAGTGCAATAAGTTTTCGATTGCCCACGAGAGCTCAAGTTGGCAACTGACAACACCGCACGAGTTGCAGATACTATTTTTTACACTATTTTGCGCTTGTCTTTTTTTTTTTCGGGCGGTAAATTATACTTGGCGCACGCAAAAGTCAAAGAGCCATTTACCGCCCGGGGAAATATGTGCAAAATAGTACTTATCCTGCATGAGTAATAAAAACTATGCTTAAAATATTTACTGATAGAATAGAATCAAGTAATAAAATTTTTATTGCGCAGTTTAATTCAATAACTTTTTTTTACACTAGAAATTATGTCAAAATTTTTTGCAGAGCATCATTCTCTATTTCTACCTTTCTTCTACTGAATAAGAAATTGTTTGTGTATATTTTTTAAATTTTATCACGCCCATTATATAAAATATTTATCAAATTATTTATGTGTCTATTATAATTTATAATCAGAAAACTCGCGTCCAAAGAAACGTCTATAAAATATGTCTAATAATATTCTAATTCATTGCAGGTTTTAATGAATAGAAATGTTAATTTTCTTTTACTTTTGCCTTCCATTCAATAAATAATGTAGTATTAATCGTGATGAAAATAAAAGATCTATCTGGCAAATGTATTTTATCGAAATTAATTGAGATATAATCTTATTTCTGCATATGACGCACGCAAAGCTGGACCCGCTCTCGCTATCTCTCTCACAGCTGCCGCATTACATTTTAGGCTTCACGTTTTGCAACTGAGTGTCCGCTCCTCTATTATCTTCCTTCGTGTCTCTCAGCTTGCAATTATATTTGACATAATCAGGGCCGTAGCCTTAGCCACTAACCTGAAGTGTGGAGAACTTCGAAATTTCTACGCATAATTTCTAAATTATATTGTAGAATTACTGTATTAGTGTCATAGTTGCTTGAACATTTAAATGTGATAGTAGAATCAGAGTATGATGAGAAAAAAAACAATGGCTGGTACCACAAGCTCTGTTTTTGACTATACTAGCAGAGTTATTTTAGGAAGAGTTTTAAGGCAATATAAATATTTCAAGCTATTTCAATGGAAAATATTTAAATAAATTTTGTAGACATGTGTGTTTTCTGTAATTTGTATCTGAAGATTATTTTCTAAAGTATGTGCGAAAATTCTAATTGTGTTAAAACACATCTTGATACAACGCTCCTAGTATCGCCAAAAACAGAGCTCGTGGTACCAGCCAATGTGTTTGAGATATATGTATTGTAAATCTGTCATTTTTTCAAGTTATGTTTATGTTATTAATTTTGTAAAATAAAGAACCTGTGAGGTGATTTTGTGCACGGATAGTGTTTTAATTACCTCAAATCGAACATTTGGCGACCGTGACAGGACTTTACGCGGAAAAAAGAAGGTGCCTTCAGGCCGGGAGAGTGCGCGAAAAGAGAATAGGTGAATGTACGCTCGGTCTACGTAGGTTTTCGCGGTTTTCGCGTTGCGTGGAGTAAAAGGACAGTTTTTTGGTGATTAAAGTGTTGTTTGCGCGGCTGCGTTTTCCCGCGGAACAAGCTTTTTTGCATTTATCGTGATGGAAAACTTGAAAAAACGGCGTTCCGTTCTCCGTAGAGCGTTCAAACGGGCTTCAAATCAGCTAGGAGCTCTATTTAGTGAGGAAGGTAGTAATGCTAGAGATTGAAGCCAAATATGAAATGCTGCTGGAGAAAGAAGAGGCTTTAAAGGTAGCTGATGAAGATATTTTCACCAAGATGGTAGAGCTGAATGCAACAGAAGACGAGCTGACAAAAGAACTGGAAGAATGTGATGAGTATACCGAAAAATTCAAGAAATTAAAAGTTTCATACAAATCACATAATCAGGCAACAACAACAACCGTGAGTAATAGAAATAGTAGTTGCATGACTAATACACGTAAGTACAATTTACCTCAAATTGAATTTAAAAAATTTGGCGGTGATCTCAAAGAATGGCTGCCGTTTTGGAGCCAATTTAGGAAAATACACGAGGATGCTGACATTTTATCAGAAGACAAATTTCAATATTTATTGCTGGCAATTGCTCCCAACACAAGGGCACGAGAACTGATAGAGAGTTATCCGCCAACAGGTGCTAATTATGAAGAAGCTATCGAAAGTCTGAAAGCAAGGTTCGGTAGAGATGATTTACTTGTGGAAGTCTACGTCCGAGAATTGCTGAAATTAATAGTTAATAATGCAATTACAAATCAGAGCAAATGCAGTCTAATTAGTCTATATGATAAAATAGAAACGCAGTTGCGTGCTTTGGAGACTTTGGGTATAACCTCTGATACATATGCGGCAATGTTGTATCCACTGGTTGAATCCTGCTTGCCCGAGGATTTGATACGAGCTTGGCAAAGATGCAGCGATTTTCCGAGGGGTGAAAATGCATCCTTAAAAGATCGACTGACGAAATTAATCTCGTTCATGAAATCCGAGGTCGAAGGTGAATGGCACTAGATGGTTTTGGATTAGGAGTTAGCGAAAGGTCCAAGAAGACTAAAGCAAAATCAGTGGAAAATAGTTTTCCAACAGCTTCAGGATTATTGAATCATGAATCAAACAGGTGTCTTTTCTGCGATGGAAATCATTGCCCAGAAAAATGTTTCAAAGCTCAAAACATGACACTTGAGCAAAAAAGGAAAATCCTCACAGACAAAAGAGCTTGTTTTCGGTGCGCGAAGACTGGCCACCTGGGAAGAAAATGTCGCGAACGTATGAGATGCGTGTTGTGTGGCAAACAGCATATCGTGATACTTTGCCCGGACTTGTCGAACAAGAATAGTACGGGAAAACCTGCTCGTGCGGAGTCAAAATCGGGATCCGTGGAAGAAAACGCGAAGAATGCTAAGACGGAAGCCGTTTTAGCCAATTATACGGGAACTCCGGTATTTTTACAAACACTGCGGGTAAAAATGCGAAACGATAATGAGGAACGTGAAGTGCGCGCTATCTTAGATAGTGGATCGCAACGCTCGTATATCCTTAAAGACACTGCGCAAAAGATGAACTATTGTGTCAAACGAACCGAGAAAGTAATACACGCGTTATTCGGTGGAACACAAACTACGGAACAGATACATTGCTGTTACGATGTAAGGTTGGCAAGCTTAAATAATAGTTTTTTTTGTAGGTTCGAGGTTTTGGACCAACCAATGATTTGTAATAGTATATCACCTGTTTATCCTGGAAGTTGGACGTCTGAATTACATCAAGAGAATATTACGTTGACCGATACTTGCGGCAATGAGCCAATAAAACTATTAATTGGTTCCGATGTTCTGGGCAAATTGTTCACTGGTAAAATCCAAATCCTATCTTGTGGCTTAGTAGCGACGCATACATTGCTAGGCTGGATACTGACGGGGAAGGTGCCGAATAGTGAACCTACATCCAGTACTTCGATGACAGTAATATCCTTGCTGTACAAAGACTTGTCTATTGTAAATTTATGGGAGTTGGACGTGCTAGGAATCAGAGATCCTGGCGAAAAACAATCTAGGATTGATTTAGAAGAGGCTACCAAAAAGATGTTCAACGAAACCATAAGTGTGAACCAAGAGGGGCGTTATGAAGTATGTTTACCTTGGAAAGAAGGGCATCCACCGTTACCTTCCAATGAAAATCTGGCCAGAAAGAGATTGGAGTCGACCAAAAAGAAACTGGTGCATACAGGTTATCATGCGGAATACGAGGAAGTATTTCAAGAATGGTTAAAGGAAGATATAATTGAGGAAGTACCTGAAGAAGAGTCGCATTTGTCAGCCCACTATTTACCACATCGGGCAGTAATAAAAGAGGAGAGTTTGACGACAAAAATACGTCCTGTGTTGACGCATCCGCGAAGGAGAAGGGGAAACCAGCTCTAAATGATTGCCTAGAAAAAGGACCGAACCTCATAGAACTAATACCATCATTACTACTGCAATTCAGAAAGGAAAAGATAGGAGTGATATCTGACATAAGAAAAGCATTCTTGCAGATTAGTCTGAATAGGAACGACAGAGATTTTTTGCGATTCTTATGGAGGTCACAAGATGGAACTAGCAAAATTTTTCGGCATAGGCGGGTTGTGTTTGGGGTGAACTCCAGTCCGTTTCTACTGGGAGCAACCATACAATTCCACTTGAACAGATGTTTGGAGAATTGCGCAAACGAATATACATCGTATTCCAGACAAACAATTGATAAATTATTGAAAGGGTTCTATGTAGACAATTGCGTGACGAGTCTACCGAGCATGGAGTCATTATTTGCATTTATCAAAGAAGCTACTGAAATCATGGCCGAAGGTAATTTCGATTTGAGAGGGTGGGAGTACAGCGGAAATCTGAGGAAGAGCTCGAATCCTGTACCAGTATTAGGAATACAAGTTTGGACGAACTCACCATCAATCAACAATCAGTTGAACTTGAAGAGAAGATTACAAAGCGGATCATACTTTCTACAGCACAAAGGATCTTCGACCCAATAGGTTCTACCTGCCCAGCAACCATTACACCAAAACTTTTATTACAAAAGATGTGGGCGCAAAAGATCAGTTGGGATGAAGAAGTAGATGAAGATTCCAAGAATATTTTTCGAAAATGGGTAAATGAATTACCTCAACTGTTAAAAATAGAGATTCCAAGATGGATTGAGGCTGAGACTGATTCACATATCAGCTTACACACTTATTGTGATGCCAGTGGCGTAGCTTATGCTGCAGCGGTATTTCTGAGAATTGAAAAGCCAGATGAGGTGAAAGTTTACTTGCTTCAAGCTAAAAGCAGAGTTGCACCTATAAAAAAAATAACAATTCCCAGATTGGAGCTTCTAGCAGCATGTATTGGAGCTAGATTATATGCAAGTGTGTAGGAAGTATTGAGTTCAGTGGAAGAGAGCCATTTTTGGACCGATTCCACAACCGCTCTTTCCTGGATAAAAAGAGAAGACGAATGGGCAACATTTGTATGGAATAGAGTTAATGAAATCAGAAAGTTAACTCCAGTAAATTCATGGAGACATGTACCTGGTTCATTGAACCCAGCGGATTTACTTTCCAGAGGGTGCTCGCCCAGACAGTTAGCGCAGTCGAAATGGTGGGAGGGCCCATCTTGGCTCTATCAGCCGAAAGAAGAATGGCCTCAGGTAGAAACTCCTTGCAACGAGGTAGAAATAAATACTGAAAAAAGAAAGACAATATTATCTTCTATGCTCAGCGCGAATACAACATGTTTCTACAATTACTTTTCAAAGTATCAGCAGATAATGCGAATGATAGCTTGGATCTATCGATTCAGCAATAATTGTAGAAATGCCAGCCACCCAGAAAAAGGAGAACTATCTGCAGAAGAAATTGTGAGGGCGGAGAAGACTCTCATCCGAATAGTTCAACAGGAGTCGTTTTTGGATAAGCAAGATAAACAGCTTGCAACTCTTCCAATTTTAAAGGATGAAGATAATCTTCTTCGTCTGAAAACTCAAGTCTTGAGGAGGGATGACTCTGAATTTTTTAGATACCCTTTTTTGTTGCCAAAGAAACATGACGTTTGGCCTTATGAATATTCTTCGAGAGAAGTATTGGATTCTTGGTGGACGCAGATCAATTCGAGCAGTAATTTCATCATGTAAATTTTGCAAAAGACTCCTGGCTAAAGGTATGAAGACATCTTCTATAGAACTACCTTTAGATCGAGTCAGAGATGCTGCTACTTTTGAAATTGTTGGTATTGATTTAGCTGGCCCTTTGTACGTCAAACAAGGAAAAGCATGGATTTGTATTTTTACCTGCGCAGTATACAGTGCGATACATTTGGATATTACGGCGTCCATGTCTACTGAAGATTTCCTGAAAACATTGAGGCGTCTTGTAGCAAGGCGGGGACGACCACGTATTATCTACACGGATAACGGAACAAACTTTTGTGGAACGGAGAATCTCTTCAAGCAGTTGAATTGGGAAGAGATAACGCAATATAGTTCTGCACAAAGAATCGTGGCGATTCAATCCACCCTCTGCTCCCTGGTGTGGAGGTTGGTGGGAGAGAATGATCGGTTTATTGAAACAGTTGTTGAAGAGAACATTAGGTCGGGCCAAACTTAGCAACGAGGAATTTTATACCGTATTATGCGACTGCGAAGCGATAATTAATTCTCGGCCACTAACTTATGTGTCTAATGAACTCAGTGATTTGATGCCGCTGACACCGGCGATGTTTATTCGAGAACTTACTGAAATCGGAGTGCCCGAGTGCGATTCGGTCGACGCGAACGCGTTAAACAGACATGCCCGTTATTTGCAAAACTTGCGGAATAATCTACGAAACAGATTCCGGATCGAGTATTTAGGACAATTGCAACGTTTTAATAAGTATAAAGTAACGGATAATGTGTCTGTTGGTGATATTGTACTGATCGGTAATGATAACGCAAAGCGCATCGACTGGCCATTAGGTCGAGTAATAGAACTTTTTCCTGGCAAAGACAATAAAACGCGTCTAGTAAAACTAAAAACTGCTGGTGGTTCGTTGTTACGTCCGATACAACGACTATATCTATTGGAAGGAGCTCCTGCTGGTCCAGATCCAACGGACAAAGAACGAATGGAGCCTGCGGAAATTCCTGACAAAGCTGTGGACGGAATAAATTGTCCTGTTGTTGAGAAGAAATATGACGACTTCACTTTAAAAGGAAGTGAAGAAGAAATCAAGAATGCCAAAGTGTCCAAGTACCGGCGTAAAATCAAAACGCCACAAAGATTTGGGTTTAGTTAAGAGTAAAGCAACATTCTGTTCTATGATAAACATTTAGATTGTAAAATGTTTTCCAGGTGGGAGAGTGTCATAGTTGCTTGAACATTTAAATGTGATAGTAGAATCAGAGTATGATGAGAAAAAAAACAATGTGTTTGAGATATATGTATTGTAAATCTGTCATTTTTTCAAGTTATGTTTATGTTATTAATTTTGTAAAATAAGGAACCTGTGAGGTGATTTTGTGCACGGATAGTGTTTTAATTACCTCAAATCGAACAATTAGTAAATAGTTATGATGAAAAATATGCTTATTATAGTGGATGTAGTAACTTCACATGTAACACCGATTTTGGATAAGTTTTAGCGTAGTCGCTTAGCTAAACAGTTTTAGACATTTATTTGTAAAGAAGTCCTAAAAATCTCATGTGGATTTTTGTATAAAAGTCTCCATGGTGGTATGTCGGTAGATAAGGTAAAAAATTTCATTTCTATTTATTTTCTGCTGCATATTAACTGACGGTGAGCTACTTTATTATATTATTTACTAGCATGCACTTATACTTTATTTAAATTCAAATTTTGCACATAACCTCATTTTCTAAATTCAGCACATGGTACCATTTCTTCTGTTCTCCTTTCTCAGCATTTTCCTATGTATTCATTCCTTTCCTGATTTAACATACGTTCCATATATATTTTTTAACAATTTTATAACATAAATTTAAATTTAAACAAAACTGTCAAATAACAATTTCTCAAAAATTTACAAATAATTATATTCTTTACATATTCAAATAAAATGTATATTTCAGCTGTACGGCCTGAGGATGGATTTTATCCGAAATCGATAGCCACAAAGCAATTTAAAATATAAACGTATGTTTTTTCAACAATGAAATTTTTTACCTTATCTCATGTGGATATTGCAATCGAGTCGACACAAACAGAGATTCATTGGTCAAATTTTAATCCAACAGCGCCTGCACAGAGTAATACTTCTTCGCATAGTTTTAAATAATTTATAGGAAAATAAGTCAGCAACTAGATAAAATATCGCAGTACAGAGGTGTACTTGGTGATTTTGTTGTAGAAAGTGCTGGATTGCTCAAAATTATTCGACCTAGAGATTTTAGATTTTTTATGATGTTCATGAAAAAAGTATAAAAAACTATTCAGCCTGCAAAGTGAGATGATAATTGATTGCTTCAACTCCCACAAAAAAATTGATGGCACACTGGTTTTGATGTTACTGATGATGACATTTCCAAAGAAAGACATGGCTCTAATATTCATTGATTCCCTGTCAACAAGGAAGTAATAATGGTTGTTACCATGATTTGAAATGAGAACTATAAAATTAGAATTCAGTTCAGTAACAGGGTACTTGCACCACGTGTTACAAAAAATAATTGGTCTCTTAAAGTTTAAAAATATGGTAGATTTACTCACTAAAACAAAATCAACGAGAAAATTTCGAAATATGTAGATATAAAGGAGGAAAAATTAGGCTGAAATTAGACAAATCTATCTCAAAAATATTTTCCCAACTAAATCTCCAACAAATATGTATCAGCTTCTCTGTGGCTATATTATTAAAATATTTGTCGTTTCGAAAGCATGTTACTAGGTAGGCAGCGCGCCGCCAAGGACCTGTTATCCTAAGAGCAGCATACTTGAAGAAACTGCCAAAATTATTTATCAATGATTGGAAGATATTCGGCCAGAAATTCATTTGACTGATCTCACTTGGTACTATATTTGAAGAGTCCACGGGAAAAACAATGAATGTCACGTTTTTTGTGAAACTGATTTTTGAATGCCATCTGCTAGCTTTTTGGTGGACCATCCGTATACAAAAATCGCAATTAAGTAAAACCATCGTAGTCAGCTGTAATAGTTCAATTTGTATATGTTTATCCATCGCAAGAAACATGAATGTCCGCGCGCCGAACGTCAAAAACCGTCGTTGTCAATTTGATAATTGACATTCGCACCGCGTTTTGCTTCTTTCTCAACCTATTAATTTATGTGACACTGAAATCCTTAGTGCAATGTCTTTTTCTCTTATCAAAGTATTTGTTCAGTTATTTTCAATTGAAGAAATTATACAATGTCAAGTAGTGACGAAAATACGCACCTTAAATCGCCTCAGCGGAAAAAACTACGTGGAGAACACATGAAAGATGTTATGAAACAAATACCTTTTACAGAACCACAAAAGAAAAGTACTGCGACCCTTGACTTTTAAAACAGTTTTGTTCTCATGGAGCTAAAATCTACTCTGACTCTCTCCCTTATTTACTTGAAAATTATCAAAAATAAGTTCAGAAAAAATTAATGTTATTATAATAAGCTTTGCAAAGTGTTTGTTTGATACATGAGCTTCAAATGTTATCAATAATAAAATTTGGAAGAAGTTACTATCTTTATGATTAGTTGAATCAAATGATTAATTTCAATACATTTTACTTGAAAAATTTAGTTGTTCTTATGCATGTCAATGTAATACAAAAACCAGGAATATCACTGACTTAGGTCCAGTATTTCAGTCCATGGTTTACTTTAAACGTAGCTTAATTTCCATAGCAATGATTGTTAGAACAATTGTTACTAAGGTGATTAAGCTCCGCTTAAGTTAAACCGAGGACTGAAATACCAGCCCTTAGACTGTTTATGCTTTGGAGTTTAGTAACTGATCTCAGGCTTTCCGCAATAATTACTAGAACATGAAGCCAGAGCATATTTTTCAAATTAGGACAAATTTTATATTCATATAGAAACAATTTGCCCCAATATTTATATCAAAAGAGTACGAAACGAAAGAAATACAGACTTTCGAACTATAAAAACTTGTTTTTCTCTTATTTATCATCTTTTGACATTCATTGTTTTTCCCGAGGAGTCTTCATTTGAACTCATGCATTGAAATACAATCATTCAAAATCTAATTACGCATCACGTTTAACATAGTTCTCTCAAAATTTATATTATTAATAAATAAATATTTTGTGTGGAACCCACCATTTTCAATTTGCCGTCTTTGTCCACAACATAGTCATAGCAATCACAGCTTTTATGGTGAAAACGACATACTGGCTTCGAATTACAAACCCTCGATAATATAACATAATGTATTGATGTAAACTATTTCACTCCAGAAAATAGATAAGGAAAGAATTTTGTGATATGTACGAAGATATGAGAATTACAGAGCAATTGTCTTTATGTGTATCACAAATAAACAGGAACAATACATTTTCGAAGGTTTTATGACAAACGAAGACATATTTTTAAAATAGCACAAAAGCAAAGACACATTACAGAATATCAAACACTACTCAGGTCAGGAAATCTTCTATGTTCCAAAGAATTATCCGCTAAAGTGCCACCAAATTATATTGTACGGAAAACATACATGCACACGATTCTTGCTTGATAGGGTAGGAAAATCTTTGTTGTATGAGTAGCATAAGGGTGGTAAGTATGTGACGCCTTTCAGAGGATAAATAGTATACAATAAGAATTCGGTTGACTATGTATTATAAAAGTAAGGTTATTCTAACTGAATATGGACTTCAAACGTACCACTGAAGTGGGATATTGTTCTTCATACTATAAACTGCAAAGTTTACCAAAATTTTTTTTTGTGCTTTTGTTTCTTCAATGATTCAAACAAAAAAAAAAAAAAAACGAACAATTATATTTTAGCATATAATTTGATTTTTACTAATATTTTTTTATGTATACATTGAATTCAACCTGCATGTACATAGAAGAACATCTTCCTAAGATACCTGAGTGTATCGCAGGTCGTAGAGACCTTGAACAGCCAATTGTATCTATCTTCCTCTTACAAATAGTATGATAGGGACGATTGTATCATGGCATTTATCTACCGATCTCAAATCTTATGAAAACCAAACTTACTCGATAGGACTCCTTACGCTTATCAGAGTGTGAACGTGTCTTTAGACACAAGTTTTTCAGACACGAGCGAAGCAAGTGTTCAGAGGATACTACAGACTGTTTTACAACGTTATCAAATATTCCAGAACGCTTCAGAACATCATACAATGTTATATGACGTATCAAAATACTCTGAAACATTTTAGATCACGTCAGAATTTTACACGATGATTCTAAAACGCAGCAAAATGTTTTAAAATACTTTAAAACGTTACAGGATAATTTCAAATATTATGAGAACGCTCCAGAATACCATATTTTAGAATGTTCCAAAACATTCATGAACATTCCAGAATGTTACAGTGTTCCTATATGCTTTAGGACGGTCTAAGACGCACCAGAATAATTAAGAACACTCCAGATTATTGTAAAACTTTATAGAATGCTCCAGAATGCTCTTAAACGTCGTACAATCTTCCAGAACGTACCAAAACAATCCCGGACACATCGGGATATTATACAATGTTTCAAATATTCAAGAACATTCCAAAACCTTATAAAATGTTCTAGAATTTTTGAGAACGGCTCAGAATGCCGTACAATCCTCCAGGACATTTCAGAACACTTTCGAACGTACCAAATCACTCTGAAACATTCCAGGACACATTAGGATATTATAGAATGTTTAAATATGCTTTAGGATGTTCTAAACTGCTGTGGTATGTCTAAGATTACTCTAAAACGTTATCAAATGTTTCAGAATATTTCAGAACGTTTCGAAATGCCATAAAATCTCCCAGGACGTCCGAAAACACTCAAGAACATTCCAGAACGTTAAACTGCGATTCTATATACTTTAAAATACTACAGAACAGTTCATTTCAACAGAACGTGCGTCCAGATTTCATTTGATAAATTTTGAGATGCTTAGGCGCATTGCGGTTCCGCCAATACCGGGCGCCGGAGCGTACGCTGTTGCTGAAATTGGAGATTGATACGAAGAACAATACTATCTCCGTCACGTTGTGATGTTGGTCACAACATTGTGACCAGCATTATCTATATTCCATTACTATCTATAGAGTTGAACTTCGGAAATTCTAATATATTCAATTTTAACAAATGTTCTATTGATAATTTTCTTTTTCATTCAATTTTCCTTGATTTACTTCTTCTTCCCCATCACTATCTTCATATAAATAGATGCGTTAACTCAATTTGGATATACAAAAATATTCTACAGCCTAATATGTATTATACTATATTTGAATTTTTGCTACTATCATTTTTTTTTTTGAATCAAGATCACAATTTTTTATAAGGTAAACATTTTTGTATGTAATATTAGCTGAACATTCCATTTTGAATTTTTGAAATCCATCCACTATCTGGAATCCGAGGTTTTCGTGTTTTTAATGCCTCAAGCACTCCACTAATACAAATGAAAACTCTTTGTAGCTGAAAAACGGTTTATATGATAATCATATATTATACAAGAGATTATCTCAACAAAACAAGGGCAATAAAGTTAAAGAAATAATACATTATCTTCTTATATCCATATCCAACGAACAAATGTAAATATCAACAATTATTTATTCCATAAATAATTTATTCACTTCAAATGTGCTATTTGACAATAAGCCAAAAAATGTTTGCAAGCTAATATAAATTGAAAAATGAGCAAACCTTAGAAGTATCTACAGACTGCAGCACAAGCACTTTGCAATAAAGCAAATAAGATGAAGGAATAATTGAAATACGAAACAATTTATTTCAAAGTGAAACTACGGCAAATGAATTGAAAATGTTATTCTTCCCATCTCAAGAAGTAAATTGCAATTTTAAAAGGTATTAACAGTACAGAAGAGAATTGTATGAAAATTTCAATTTATAAACCGGTTATAAATTTAAAATTTTGTTTACTTTGTTTGACATGTGAGCTTATGAAAATTTTGTAAGTAAATTTGAAACACATATCACATTGTATATTCATCTGAAGTCTATTCTTCGTGCATTAAAGTTCAAAAGAAAAATATATTGTGTAACTTGCCAGTAATTCATGAAATGAATATAAACCAAGTTAAAAATGATTGAAATTAAGAACGTTCCGGATTAGTCCACGTGCTCGATTTTGCGCCTCATATTTATACTTTCTTGCAATACTTATAAATATTACTGGCTGCTGAACTTAGCAGGCAAACGTCCCACGTAAATAGGCATCATAAATTAGACTGAACCAACCGATATCCAATAGTTATTTGTGCATCAAGGCCATAAAGGTTATCTTCTTTGATCGAATCTGTTGTTTGGTGAAACCAAGAAAGAATTGTAGGCCGAGATGCACACAACGTTTTTAGGTGATCATCACGAAATTATTCAAGATCACAAAGTTTATCAATTTACTTCTTAAACATTGCAATTGGTAATCTTAGTTGCCGTTAAAATTGTTTTTTCTTACTGTCCTTTATCAACTTGACATTTGTAAAAATGCGTATCAATTTCTTGAATTGCACGAGCTTATAAAGGTTGACGGATGAATATAAATATATATAAAAAAGTTCATCAAGCAGCGCATATAATAGTCCAGGAGCCCGCAGCTTTTTTTTGAAAGATCATGACCACTTATGAAATGTAGCGAGAATAGTTATTCACAAAAAGTATGAAACATTGGCTCCAGCCCGCGAGTCAAGCGCAGGGGCGTTTTTGTACAATCCTAACTGATATCATAAATGCGAATGTGAGTGTGTTTGTTTGATAGTTTGTTACGCTTCCACGCGTAAACTACTAAACCGATCATCATGAAATTTTGTACACATATTGAGGAAATTCAACTGGTTGATATAAGACATCAAATTTTGAAGTGGAACTTCTCTTGGGACGGTGTGAATAAGATTTTATGAAACGAAAAGAGACTACATTGCCAGGCCGTCACGGTGCTCCCTGTATCCTCAAACTGCACGCGCTTGTTTTCTAGTGGTCAGATTTTGCAGTCGCACGGAATTTTTACATGATTATCAGCGTGTAGAACCATTTTGCGCCGTTGTACAGGTGTAAGAAATGGTTTTTCGTTGATATTTATCCATAAATTACATACTGTCAAAGTTTCTCAGCTGGTCATATTTCGAATTTAAACCGGAATTTTTACATTTTTATAACAATATTGTGCAAAAACGCCCCTGCACGCACCTCCCGGGCTGGAGCCAATGTTTCATACTTTTTGTAAATAACTATTCTCACTACATTTCATAAGTGGTCAGATTTCGCATATTTCTGACTGTGGGCTCTCGGACTATAAGTAGGTACGAAGTGTTTATGAAGTTTTTTGACAGACCAGTCTCAAAAAAGTAATATTTGACAGATCAGTTCCAAAAAGTAAAACTTGACAGAGGTGTACCAAAAAGTGAAACTTTACGGCCGTAAAAGGGGCCATAAAAACACCTTTTTTGTTGTGATCGCCTGAAAAAGTATTTTTATGACGACAATGTAAGTCATACACCTGCTTTCTCTTTTTACAATGAAAAGTAAAATCCAGATATGACAACTTTTCACAACAAGAAAATAGCATAATCTTATCCTTGGTCACAACTATTCAGCGTAATGATTAAACATAAACTTTTACCTATGATGTAAAAATATCAAAATTTCAGATCAGATATAAAGTTTTTTGAATTAGGATTAAGAAAATGCTTCAAGGAAAAAGTATCAATATTATATCTATTTAGGTAGTATTTCAGTTCATGAACAACCTAATTTCATGAAAATTTTGTTTGGAAAAACAATCATACTTCTTTTTAGAATTTCACGTTTTTTCAATTCAGATTTGTGTTGTAACATGGCAGCTCTGTCATTGAATACGAAAGATCAGCTTCACAAAAAAATTAGTTCCTGATTCGGTAGTGAAATTGCCAAATACAATTTGAAATATGTCAACAAAATAAATTAAAAAATTAGAGCTCGGCAAGCTAAAGGCTACGGAAAGAGAAAAAACGCATAATTGATTACCCAGATAGCAATTACGGACCCCATGTTGAAAATCACAAGAGCATATTTCCAAATCTCCACATATTGCTCATTCATATCTAAATTTTGTTATAATAATTTCAATTACATTAAATTATCTAAGATTGCCGAATGAATGTTTCCAGAATGTTCCGTGAATTTTTCATAATTAAATTGGTAGCTGCAACTGCGAGAACTAGAACCAGGATTTCCTCCACATAACACATTTTTGGCATTAAATATTTGACAGCTTCAGCTTGTCGGTACAATTCTCAGAAAATAAGAATAAAATATGCATGCGCCTGCAACAAAAAAATTGGATACGGTGCATACAGGATTTCTTGCTTTCAATGATTTAGTTCATAAAAGAATACAGAAAGATTGATCAACAAGCATTGAAAAATAATTTGTACGAAAAAATTTTGGGTGTCGTACAGGCTTAAAATAATAATTTCAACTTTATCAGAGTTCTCATATAAAAAAAAAACTCTGAAAATTTAATACAACTATTTCCAAAACTACAAATAGAAAATAAGTAATGGGTGGTCATTTACTAGCCTCAATTGATTATTGAAACAATTGATCAATTTATTCTGATACTAACATCAAAAACCGCATGTCAATATCTTAGTAATTCGCAAGATATTGAGATCAAAAGTTTCTACCCTGAAATGGGTACTAGCCCATATCAGTTCCAAATGAAATTTAATTATTGACATGTTACTTATTCTTTGCAGCAATTTTCAGATTTCAATTATATTATAATATGAACGCCAGCCAGCCTGAGAGCCAAAGTGAATATAATAGCGTATTTTTTTCTTTAAAAAATGCGCTAGAAATATTGAAAATAGATATTCAAGATAAAAGTGTAAAAAGTTATTGTTCAATGCACGACCGGCTTGGTTAAAAATACGAGCGAAGTGAGTGTTTTTGAGAGCTCCGTGAGTGTATTAAAGACTTTTTATTCGTGTGTCTTACAATGTTTTATCTTCGATCGTCCTCATTTCCGTGAAAAAGTCAATGATATATGAATATTTTTCTTCTGTAAATGTCACCTTGAAAGCTACTATTGGTAGCTAAGGAAACGATATCATGAGTAAAACTATTTTCGTAGAAGTTGATATGAATATTTTTGGAAACTTGAATTGAAATATAAAGAAAAAAATGTCCAAAAAAGTGATTTAAGTGTTGTAGATGAGTTCCAAAGTTCAAAGAATTCCCTAGATATTCAGAATACTGATAATTGGAACAGAGGGACTCCTACTGCAATCGTGCAATAAAAGACATCTATTGCATGGTTTTCAATAAAAGCCTGTTTTTTTTATTGAAAATTATGTAAAAAAACTGTCACACGTTTTGTACGATCGTAGATGAAATAATAAACTCGAGGTATTTTTGAATAGATTTTCTCAATGTTCGGAAATATTTCAATATTTTCTGATATCTGGTATAGTTTTTGAGACATTATCAAAAAGTCGAATCTCTTTTTTTATTTTACACTGTATTTTGTTGACTCAAAAAGTTTCAAAATTACCTTATCCAAGGTACTGTAATTGTTGCTAAAAGAACGAGTTATATTTACGCTCCAAAAATATAGATTTGAGCTATCATCTAAATATGAAATTCCACGTTAAAATGTTGTCTTTGAGAAAAATCTATATTATATTAGTGTGCATTCAATAATGTTTCCACCAATTTTTCGTTTGCATATTTTTCTGAATAGAAATTTTACTTTGTTAATTACACATTCATGTTTAATTTGTGTGAAATTAAAATAATGAATGAAATATGAAATTACGAATAAGAATTCATAGATTTATCCCAACAAGTACTGAAACCAGTCCGGAACTGTCAGACGCATGCGCATTCACATACAAGCGTTCCAACAAACTTCAAACGTGGATTTCGACTATTAGTCAAGCGTTCCAATAACGTGCGACTCAATCCGCAAATTAGTTTATGGAGTGGACAGTTAAAACAGTCCGCAGACTAATATTTGTATTATTAATCAAATAAGATCACCTCAAATAAAAATGAGTGATTCAAGTGCTGAAAATGCATTTTCATCAGATTCTAGCGATGATGAATTTGATTTGTTCGTACGAATACATCAAATTGAAAATATTAATTATATAGGCATGTACAATTATAAGAAAATAGGCATTTTTATTCGATGTGATTTTTATTTCAATGTGTACCTACTTGTATGTATCTTTCAAAGCTAAGAAATGTGAATCTGATTGAGTTTCAGGTAGAATTTATCACAGTACCCCAATACAACTAACCGCAAGATATTTGAATCCAGAGGGTTATTATTAGAAACGTTACCTTGGTTACATTCTTCTATACCTAGAAGTAAAAAGTTGGAATAATTCAGCAGAATCTATGAGATTAATTACAGGATTACTAGCTTATTGAATAATGTAACAAAAATCTGTTGCACAAAAAGTATTCAAATTCAAAAATCTTTCATTTGATATACAACCCACATCTGTAAATGCTCTTGAATTCTCTAAAAATGGAGAAGCCTGTACACATAAAATCTCCTATAACTGTTTATTGTGAGCTTTATCAAAAATCTGGTGCACAATTTTTTTCATTTTGACACAAGGAATACTTGTTTGTAAAATGAATTAGTTAGATTTGCTGGATTGCTCAAAAAATGTACCTAAAAATTAGCTATTTTGAAGCATTTCTGAGGCAGCCCGGAGCGGCCTTAATGTGACTTTTTGTAAACAGCCAGACCAATCGCAGGGACTAAGAATTCCCCAGACACAATTAAAATATCTCTGTGAGTATGAGCGTGAAGTCATTATTTGTAAGCTTGATAGTAAGCAAAATATCTATGACTATTCTTTTCGTAGTATTCATAGCAAGGTTAACAATGCTGAATCGCCATAGAAACGGTGCATATTAGTGGGTATTTGGACGTGTAGAAATACCATTGGGTATTACACAAGTGGTCAGAGTGAGTATTTTACTTAAAGATGTGGATACCTTCAATTTGTGCTTTCTTCGTATTTAATGGAATATTTTTCTGAATATCTTCATCAATTTTATCTTCTGATCTATCACCAAACCTTTTGAACTAGATTTCTTATCAAAACGCAATATATCTCTCTATTATTCGTCAAAGAAAATACAAGAAATTCTAAATTTTTCAGTTTGACAGAAGTTTGTTTACTTGTTCCTATGAAAATTACGTGAGTTGTTACTAGATTCATAGAAAACTAATTTGAAAAATGGTTTGACTCCTGGAATAGTCCTCCATATACCATTTGCAGTTAAAGTATTATAGACTATTTTTGTGGTGCAATCAGTCATGTTTATTGTGCTTGTGAATACCACTCGTGCTGCACACTCGTGGTATTTAAACGCAAGCACAATAAACATTCGTGATAGTACCACAAAAATAATCGATAATACTTCAACTACTTATGGTATAATAAATGAGAATCCAACTCTCCCTTGGTCTGGCTGTGTATTGAAATTGTTCCTTGAGTATCATATATAAAAATTAGGACTCAGACTATGAGTAAGATTACGTTATTCTTTGCGAACTTTAAAGCGTCTAGCAGTATTGATTATAATTTTCATATATAATATCATAAGTGGTTAAATTTTACCGGAAAAATTTTTAGATTGTTACGAGAGCTTGTTGCTTAGCAATTTATTGAGTGATATTGACAAAAAAATCACGAACTGTCAAGCGAGTGATTTTTGATCAATATCACGAAATAAATTGGTAGCAAGCTCTCGTAACAATCTGAAAATTTTGCCAGGTTAAATTTAATCACGAATGGTATTCGGAAGATTATTTTTCCCATCCAAATTCATCAATATATTCCAGAGACTCGACTCTGAATCTGCTCATTTTCACATTCAATCTGTCTGTCAGTTTGACAGATGCTGAATCAACGCGGCTGAATATTCTTTGTTTTGTATATATAACCAACAGACAAAATTTCCAAAAAATTTCCACTTGAAAACCGTGTAGGTTGTACCACGTGACGTCGAATGGTGCAATTCTATTGGTCGAAATTTGGATGGTAAAAATAATCAACAATATTCTCTGAAACATACATAAGAATCAGCACTCAGCAAGTGAGTAATGTTTTAACGTAGCTCTAGCACCTCGTATCTGTAGATTGGCCGACGGCACAAACTAACAAGTATGCGTTTGATCAAAGTACCTACTAACACTACTCTAATCCACACATTTTGTTTCTCAGAAAATAAGTAACGTCTGGCGGGTCTGGGATCTTGGACTATAAGGAACGATATTCTGAACATCCGAGACCCGACTAAGCCCGACTTGCGTTAGTCAGGTATCAAGTTAGTAGACAAATTTAAACAAGCTATTTATCTTCTTCAAATTGTCTTCTAATATGGTGCGACGAATTCGTGTAGCAGAAGACACCTTGCACCCTGTTGAGTACCTCTACCAAATTCAAGCCCTCTATATAGGAACGCGTGTACAGTAGAATAGTAAAAAAAATAGATAGTTGAGAATAGTCGAGCGCCTCAGATTAAGCTATGATGGATAGTATGCATTCCAATAATCTGACAAATTAAGTGTAACGTGAGGAAGTGGGAAAGTCACAAACTTATGAAAAAAACGTCACTCCGATATTCTCGAGCGCGATCGATTTTTTTTTATTCTGAAGAAAATAATTCAAGAATCACGGAAAAAGTATAAGTCGCCGATTTCCTCAAGCCAAAATGGCACAAATCGTCAATAAAACTTAGTGCATTCAGTGAAACATGTATTTCAAGCCTGTAGACGTTGCCTCCACCGGTGAATAGACATACATCATATAATCTTTTTTTCTTTCTACCATCTAATCTTCAAAATCCAATAGGACCCCACAAAGCTCAAGTGAATCCTCATCTAGCATCGTGGGCTCCCCTACTACTAGATCCATTTGAAATTTATTCTGGACGATAATTTAAAAGAAGATATAGATTGAATAAAAATAGTGTACGCTTTGTGATTGGACATTTAAAAGATAATATAAAATAATATATTGTGCAACAAGTGCAATAAGTTGTTGATTATCTCCGAGAGCGAAGCTGAGCGTACGAACAAACTGAGCAAAATATAATGAATTTTTATACATTAAAATAATTGGGTTAGTTCATATCATCTTCTATAGAGATACTCCACGAGCTGCCAAATTAAAACTCTTATGTTCCATTTAACGAATACTAGATACTTCACTTTTACATTCGGTTCGGTACAGTTTAAGTTTCACTCAGAAACCTCTCATAAAAGTAAATATGTTTTGATTCAACAGGCAAAAAAACCGCAACAGAACTTCTCAATGAACGGAAACGTCTCAAAAGAAATGCGAGTGATGGGTCATGGGTCGCAGCACGGAAAACACTCTTCAAAGTAAGATATTTTCATTTAGATCCACAGACTTTGTCTTTTTAAAATATTTAGTTACATTCTCCTCCTCTATTTTTTTTTTTTTCATTTTAAAAATGCTACTTGAACATTGCAAAATGTCAAGTGTTTGTTATTATCATCCCAAAGAATTCAGTGATCAAGCACTTCCTTTTTTGCTCGGTCTTTTAAACTATCTTCGTAGGGTTAGCATGCAATGTGCTAAATACTCTTCGTAGATGGGAATCAGAAAAGAGAATATTTCAAATGAATTTAGATTCATTCTAGCCATGAGCTGAAAAAAATATTTGTTCATGGAAAAATAATTTTGCTGTCCTGAAAGGGCCAGTTTAGTATTTGTGAAATTTTTTCGCCTAATTTTGCCATCTATCTTATTTTCGGTATCAAATTTTTTCAAAATTATTCACTTTACATAGAGGAGAGGTATCTCAGCTCTTTCACCTAGAGTGACGACATCCTGTAATACGTACCAGTGTATTGTATCAGTAAACTACACCAAGGAATGCTGAAAATAGTTTGTGATTCAGAACTTCAAATTTTATAAACCATGGTTGAATAATGATTTCATTATATACCCTCAAGTCAACAGCTAGCTGCTTTCAATGCTCTATGAATTGGTTAGGATATATTGAACTGTTGAACATTACAGTCTCTTATTATTGTATATTTTATAACAGTTCATAAATAAAATATTATTCCAGTTGAAAATGAACATTGCATAAACAGAACATATAATGAGCGTAGAATCAGATCTAAGCTCCAGGGTATTTATAATTCAGTATGCAATGCAGGCATCTCAATTAAGAGAATCTGTTTTAATTAAATTACTAACTTGTAACTGTTTTTGACTTTATTCTGGCCTTATTACTCTTATTTTCTTATGAGTAACTGTATATCATGATTAATTGTAAGAAGTCAGATTTAATTCAAGCACAGTCATGATTTTATGAAAAATCTGTTCTATCTTATCTTATTTATTATTTACCCTTGAATTGATCCGTAGTTTTTGGAGAAAAACAACTTGAAAAATCCCAAAATATCAAATTGACATTTGTCAGAATGTCAAATTTATCAACTTTTCATTTTGTTCAGATATTGTACTAAACTTAATTTTTGGCAAAATTCAGAACTGAAACTTCCAATCTTTAATAATTCTGTCTATTACATACAGCAATAGTATATTCAATTTTTTTAAATGGAATTTCATCCTTTTTGCTTTAAATTCGTATTCTATGGAAAAAATGCGAGTTTTTGTGAAAATATTTTTTTTATAAAATGCATCATTTCAATTCTTTTTTTTTTTCAGTAAGCAATCCGTTTTATAGCTAAATGATGTACAAGATTTGTTCGGCAACCTCCACAATGTACTCAAATAAATCAAAATATTTTTTCCAAGAATAGTTCTCTCTGAATATTTATTAGTTCTCAAGATATCAGCCTGAAATATTCTAACGGAATAGTAAGATATAGTACCCTTTGGCGAGAGAATGGAAAATTTTTTAGTAAAATGTTCTCCACAGAAGTCACGCATTTTTTCCCGTAGAATGCAGAATTACATTTAAAAAATTCCAGATTAACCGCCATTTGATCTTTCAAATTAATTTGTAAGTCTAGTTCAGGGTCATCATCATTTTGTTCCCCTAAAACCTAGCATCTTTCATTTGGGACATTTCTCACCATCTCCCTCAGTTCTCGAAATATTGGCCTAATTAGATTAAAAATGAACAGCCTGTATTGGTCACATTATAATGCCCGTTAGAGCGTTCATTTCAAGAGAACAGTACTGTCAAAATCAATAATTCAAGCGCCTTATTTCACTTTTATTACTTGTTGTCTCTTCCCAATGTTTATTTATTTATGTTGTTTGTTCTATGCACGATTTTTCTCTTCTTGTTTTCTGGAGTAGATCCTGTTTAAACTTTTCATCCAGGCTGGGTTTCGGTGAGAGCTTAGACGACAAGAATCCGGAGGATGAAGTTAACGATTACTTGATGCGCGCCATTGATGCGAGAAGCATAGATCGTTTGAGAAGTGAACATTGCAAGCCCTTTTTGCTCACCTTCCGAAATACAGACATCGAAAGAAAGGTAGGTAGATGTATCACTCGTACTTTCTAAAAGTTTATTATTTTGCAAGGTAACAAAAATGCAACAAATAGTGAAAGAAAGAAACTTAGTACAGGCACATTCTGTTCCTTAAGCCTAATTAAGACAAATTGATTTGTTAGCTTATCAGTAATCCAAAAAATTGAAATAAATATATTTTTTTCTACAGACGTCAAAAAATCATGACATTTGTACATCAATATTAGTATGCGAAATGTCGGATTGGAGTTGTTTATCATGACAGAGAGCACGAAGTATTTCGTGCACTCTTGTTGAGACACTAAATAAAAAATGAACTTAGAAAGTCTGCATTGTCTGACAATTCCGCTATGCAAGAATATAGATTCATTTCAGTATACAATAATTCAGCAAATCAAATATTTTCTGTCCAAAAATTAAAAATATCCAATAAAAAAATGAATGAGCAACTAAATTGTACTTCCTATGTTACAGTACACGAAGGAAAGAGATCGTATGCTGAATTTATATTTCCTGTCATCAGTCTTATGTTTTCTGGCAATTTTTATAATTCAGATGATTGCATTGCCACCGTAAGTATTGTGAACATAATATCTGATTCGGAATTCACGTTTTGCTGTACATTTCAGAAATATGATGACTGTATATTTAGTGATACCAACAGTATTAATTATAACATTCATTACTACAATGGTAATTTCAGAAAACGTAAAAGTGAGTAAAGCTAATTGATTATTCAATAAAATATTCTAATATAAAAATATTGTTTCTAGAAAAGTAATGTGAAAGTTCGTGCCATTTCAAAACTCATCCATCAAAATAGAAACATCGCTCAATTTTTAGCGTTCATTGTGGTAGCTTGTATTTATAGTGTTGCGCTCATTCCTGTGGTAAGATAACTTTGCAACAGCCATTGAAAAAAATTGTAACTGGTACATAAATTGTGTTGAAATGCAGGATCAATGAAAAAGATCTAGCTGATCTTACCTGTAAGATAGATTGGATAATAATCAGCTTATCTACTCTTTTTAGAAGCTGTTCATCAATGTGGTCTTGATTGCACTATGAGAATAACTTAGTGATATCGCATATCGTTCCGTTCGTTTCACTAATCAGAGTGACTGCTTACAGATGATAATTTTGTTATGTGGACACTATGAGCCCTTATCGAATCTCTTGAAACTTTTTCATGCGCAATTATTTTGCACAAAAAATTATCCGTACTTATATTTCGGACGTTGTATTATAATTATAAGAGATTTTACAAAAGCTATGATATGTTTTTAAAATATCACGACGGCCATGTTTAAAACAAAAGAAGTGTTATATCTTAACAGTTGTGTTAAACAAAGTCTAGCATTTTATCATGGTAAAACAAATGCTCCAAGAATGTCGCTTTATTATTCAAAACTTTTATCAATCTTATCGATCTTTTGCCTAAGCCCGCCGCTTATTACGTGAAAATTTTGAAAGATACGATTTATCGAATTGTGAAAAACTTTGTGAGTGATTTCACATACAATGAAAAATCGCCACAGCAATAATGAAATACAAGAAATCAAAACAACATTTCTGATGTGAGAGCCAATGTTGCAGAGAATGCAAATATGTAGAAAAGCCGTTGTTCTCAAGAAGTTGTACTCTCAAGATTATCTAAATTCATAGAATTTTTTTTAGAACATAATAGAAAACGAACCTCTTCTCTCCTTCACTTCCATTGCGATTATTTAATTCAACTTGCGAGCCATATGACATGAAGATACGCTAAAATGGACCCTACATATTCCGTCCAAGATCGATATAGCTGTCGTCATGGCAACCACCGCGACAGAGGTAGTTGAAGAACTTTTGATACTCTTAGTTCGTGGGTTCTGCTTAGTCTGCCCTAGCAAATAGACATTGGACAATACTTTCGCGCTTGCGTCCTCCCGGGAATATAATTCACGGGTCGCCACTGCTGTCAAGGATGACAACTTGGCGAATTTTGAGGAAGGAATTGGGCTTACATCCTTTTAATGTTGAGCTGATTCAAGAACTAAAGCCACTTGTCCATCATAAGCGTCATTTGTATCGCAATTGGGCTCAACAGAAATTTGACAATGGTCCTAGTTTTTTTTAAGAAAATCATCTCTACTTACTAAGCGCGTTTTTGGCTAAACGGTTATGTGAACAAGCAAACCTGTCATTTTTTATGTGAAAATAATCCACATGAGATTTTTGAGAGGACTTGAAGACTGACATATAGCACTGCATAATGCAGATATATTCCATAAATTCACCGAAAATTGGGTTAGTCGAATTCGCTCCTGCATTCGTAGTCGCAAAGGATATTTAAATGGTGTGATGTTCGAAGCATAAATGCATTCAACAGAAATCTCAGATAAAAAAAAAAGGATTAACTTTATTTTATTTTTTTTCTTTATTTTCGAAAACATAGCATTCTTATTCATAAACCCTTTAAATGTCCTGAGCAGAATAATGTTTTTGAAAAGAATTGATAAGGAAAATCATATCGGAACTTTTGCTTGCGCGAAATATAATCACGCTTTGAAAAAGTGAGTACTGTCTGACTAGTGAAAGATTAGATCGACATGCGGTATCACAGTGTTTACGCCCTACGCATTCCCAACGACTAATTATAAAACTTTTTGGAAAACAAGAATGATTGAATATTGTCTAAGCTCCAAAATCACAAACACTTATATTAATGGCACCACTGTAATCCTGACAAACGGCTGTGGATCCTAATTTGTTTTTATAATATTGAAATTTTAATTAGATTGCTTCTCTAGTAGTCTTGAGACAAATTTCACTCAATCCGTGAAACCAACTTACACTTAATTGATTACTTGTTTGAGTCATCATTATGTGAATACTTTTTTTGATTCAATTTATTCATATATTTCTCCAATGCTGGCTGTTGCAAATAACAATATTTTTCAAGAACACACACTTTTATAATCTGTTTTTTAGCTCAGTATTGAAGAAGAAGCAAGATGTATGAATTATACATTGCATGCGAGCAACAATAGGACTACAGGTGTTAAAGAGAATTATTTCAACAAATATTCTTGCAAACCCACACTAATTTCAGATGTAAGCTTTTTTTATGTACCGCAAATTTATTGATGAATAAAACATGTTATCTGACTGATATTTTTGGCTTATACGAATATGTAGGAGGTATGCAATACTTAACTTCATAAAATGAGTCACCTACATTTTTTGAAACTATTCTAATTAGTAGCAATTGACATTATTGAAAACGGAATTTCTTTTCGAGCAAAAAATATTATACAAAATATTGAATCATCTCAATATGGATGTGTCGCACTAATTCCTCTGCTTTATGCAAATGGTTATAATACAAAATCCATTTCCAACACAATAGGTACAGAGATTATTTTCATTATTTCAAAGGCTGAAATTTTCCCAAAAAAAATGAGAAATTGTTGTTTCGCGTTATTGAATTCCTGTCTTTCAAACTATAATCGAACCATTTGGACCGTTATCAGGTTTCCAATTCAAAAATAAAAATTTTTAAACGAAATATTGAACTTTTCAAATTTTGCATTGGATTCATAATATTGCTGCTACCAAATTCATATTTCAATAAACAACAATCTATTTCCACTCTATTTATAGCTGAAATGTTGTTTTATTCATCAATAATTATAGCGATATCCTAAAATTTGAATAAATATATTAAAAGTCATAATTGTATTACAGTATCTGCTCATCTTAATAATGATATCTATGATATCATGTGCGATATACCAGATACTCATCTCCATGATAAAAATGGCAATTTTTATTGGTGCACTTGCGAGTTTTCTAAGTATATCAGTGATCTACCAGAATCTAACTGACAAAATACTCAGCAATTTTCCAGAGTAAGTATACCTAAACAATAAGTCTCCAAGCGCTCTAAAACTACAATAATTAATAGACCGTCAGATAGTCATAGATTTAAGGATCCCATTTTGTTTTCTCTGCCTTCAAGAGTTTTGATAAGTTTGTATATTTGGAGTATAATAATGCCAAAATTGAAGCTGGACCGTGTGGCCAACTTAATAAAAATAATTTATAAAAAAACATGTTCCGATTCATTTTTCTCGCTTCTACTATGCTGGCCACACGGTTCAGCTTTAATTTTGGCATTATTATACTCCAAATATACATACTTATCAAAACTCTCGAAGGCAGAGAAAATAAAATGGGGCACTCAAATCTACGACTATTAGACGTTCTATAAGCTATGAGTTGCACGTTCAATTTTTGTTTCCTAGCATGTTTTTAATATCTTCTCTTACTAACTTTCAACTTTTACTGATTTTTTTCAAATACTGTTTTCTTTTCATCAAAATTATAAGTAAATTAGAATTGCCCAATTTATAACCCTGATTTTTGTGTTGTAATTATTATCAGTGGATGATTTGAAAAAAATGAATATATAAAACATAATAGAAGCTAATTTGTATCTTACTAATAATCAGTCACAATAAGAAAAACTTGATTGAGGTACCACATTTATTCAACCCTTAATATTTCTTTCTCTCTTTCCACAATCATATATAATTCCATTTATAAAAACCCAGAAAGCTAGCCCGATCTTCCTATTGTACACTCCGCATTCGCAGACGGGTCATCTGTTTATCTTTCTTCAATTCAATGATTTTAAAATATCTGTTCATTTTAGTTCCAGATATTTTATTATGCTAGCATGATTTTGGCTGATTTTTTTTTCTGAACATTTGGTTCTACTGATTTTCATAATGATTCATTGAACAGTTTTATTCCCAAAAATGTTAATTATAACGTGTTTATTCATCATGATCAACTAATGTGAGTCTATCACTTCTTGACTTTGCTTCTATATGTATACTTTTTTCGTCAGGCAGTCGCATAAATTATTATATTTGTTCCTTCATTTTCATAAATTAGCCTTTCATTTATTTTTAGTCCATGTGCCGAAATCATCTTTGACTGTTCCACTAAGATTCCTTCCATTTTTTTCTCATTTCACAAAATTACATGTTTAAATCTCTTGAAAAGAGAAGCGCGATCTATCATGTCTCAGAAATAATGTAAAATTATTGTACACTAAAGATTTATTTCGAACAATTCATTCAGGATACCCATTCGATAATAGAAAATAATTATTTTTGTACTAATTTTTTTACTTTATCAATTTTATAGAATCGCTCAAACTGACAGTCTAACGAACAAGTACATCAATATTATTATCCTAGTTGGATTTATTACTGCTCTCATTATACACAGTCAACAAACCGAAGCAACGTATAGATTGGATTTTGTGTGGAAGCTCCAGGCAACAGGTAATAATAATCGTACATAAATATATCTAATATTGTTATATTGAAACAATTCACAATAAATTTTGTTGAAATTTACTTGTATCCGTTATTTTATGGTTTTTTATTTGCACATGTTAGTGAACATGTGTTTCAAATACTTATCATTCGGCTTCAAAAGAATCGTTATTATTGGAAAAGTGAATTTGTTTCAGAATCAACGAAAATTAGGTCAATACTTCTATCACATCATTACAAATAGAAAATGAACCACAACTCTTCGCTTCAAACTGATGAACAAACTGATTGTTCGTGACATTTCTCGTAAATTGAATTCATCTGTTGCAGAGAGAATAATTTATTTTTAGCTTCCTGAAACATTATCTAAGATTTAATGTAATCTTTCGTTATCCCTGTTTTTCTAGAGTCGATTGTATAGCGGTTCATAAAGAACATATTACATACAATTTTGTAACTGAATATCACAGATTAATTGCAAAACTAATCAATTACATATTATCTAGAAGCTTCAATTAAAGGGATTCGTTTTCCGCTGAAACCAAATGAGTAGACAAAAATAAAATTTAGATTCATATTTTTTTCATGATCTAATAAATTGAAACGTTCAATCACAGCACTCGACATAAAATGTGTCATTAGAAATTAGACTTTCTTCTAAAAAAACAGATACAATAAATTTGGATTTGGAAAGAATGTAGATTCTAACTATTTTGAGTTGAGCCTGTAATAAAAAAAAAAAAAACAAGATAAAAAGATCAATCAACCGATGTCAAGTACCAAAACAGTATTTAATTGCATTTCTGATATGCTACTTATATGATCGCAGGAGGTGCCATTATGGGAAACTTAAAAGTGTTATTTTCTTTGGTGAATTCTAACACCTAATTGCTCTCGTTTCCAAGTATAAATATCTGAAAGTAAATTCTCTAAAATAAAATAACTCATGATGAGAATAATCATCATCTTCCACAAATTTATCAAAAAATTGATGTCAGGTTTCGTCGGAAAGATAACGCAAGTCGAAATCATAAAACATGTAATAATATACCAACGTTCAAATTTACAAATTGCATATCGCTTCCGTCCTAATCGGTTGTAGAACCATTAATTTTATTATAGGGAATAATTCTAAAGTGTCCTCTCAATAATATGTATACAGTGACGTAGCTATAATCTGGCGCAAAACGCGGAGTAGTACCCTGAGGGCCCACAATTTAGAGGGCTCTAGGCCAAGTCGACCAGCACTAAATAAAAAAATATTGGAAAGAATCCGTCATTATCGATGATCAATGAGGCTTTAGGTGTTAAAACTATTTGAAAAGTATTTCGGCTGCTGTGTTGACTTGTTACTGATATCCGTAATGCTAACGCATTTTGAGCAGCAAAGTTCTTCACAGATCTAAGAGTTATGTGTGTAAGTAAAACCCGCGTCACACGGTGCTTCTTTCGCAGTTAGTTTGCCTGCACGGAGTTGCGATGGTCATCGTGCACGCTGTTGTGATAGAAAATGAAGTCACTGTTAAATAAATGAATTCAAAAAATCCAGCATATATTCACGTCTGTATGGAACTTGGTGGTATCGTTCGACCGTTTTCGTGGGCTTCGGCTTTACAAAATATGCATACAAAGTTTTAAAACCAATCGTGCTTTGTCCCAGTACAGTGGCGGTATTCATGATCATAGAATGTGATTTTATTTTCGATGTGTTTCTTCGAAAGAATTCTCTTAAAAAACTTTGGAAAAAGGAACGACGAACTTTATGTCTACAAGCATAAAAAATCCATGTCTCAAGAAACTGAATGATCTAAACATGAATAATTGAGTTTCAAAGTTTTCTAATTCTTCAATATACTGAATTTCAAGTCAATCAATATCATAGAAATTATGAAGAAAATCAAATAATCAGGTAAACCGATTTCAGTCACAATCTAGTACGTTCGAGTTACGATGAAAATATGCCTACATACTAAATTCCAACTCTGTTGGTCAAACACAGTGGCTACTATCATATAAGAATTCACGGAGACTAACTAAACGTTTTAGAGGACATCATAAAAGGCATATTCGTCATTTTTATATTGGGGCCACACTAACGTCTTATAGCATCAATTAAGGCGTTTTGTAAAAACAAAAACATTGATGTGACATGACATTATCTTAATTATTACATAACGCCTTACTTAATGACATTAGACGGTAGTGTGGCCCCTGCATTAGAAAAACAAATTAGTATTGAGATAACAATTCTTTTTACGGGCGGACTGAGAAAATAGAATAAAAATATATGAAAAATTATCACGTCTTGACATTTGTACTTCGTTAGTATCCGCGTAAAAGATACAACAAAAGTGTTTACGCAAGGACCCAAACGGCCCTTTTTTCAAAATTTTTGGTCATGTTAAAGATAGGAAATATCACTCCTTGAAATAGAGAAAAAAGTTTAGTTATATGCAAATATAGACAATTTCTCGGGGAATATGATACTATACTCTATTTCTATCTATTTATAATTGACATCCGGATATGAGCAATTATACATTTTTATTAGGGGAAAGTATTTATTCAATCACATTTTCACTTAATCTCAAATATCATCTTGTATTGTGTTCTATTTGCGTTGAAAGCTTTTTGCACAGCTAAATTTGTATATTTTATAGTGGCACTGCCGGAAAGATAGTATTCATATATAATATCATAAGTGGTTAAATTTTACCGGAAAAATTTTTAGATTGTTACGAGAGCTTGTTGCTTAGCAATTTATTGAGTGATATTGACAGAAAAATCACGAGCTGTCAAGCGAGTGATTTTTGATCAATATCACGAAATAAATTGGTAGCAAGCTCTCGTAACAATCTAAAAATTTTGCCAGGTTAAATTTAATCACGAATGGTATTCGGAAGATTATTTTTCCCATCCAAATTCATCAATATATTCCAGAGACTCGACTCTGAATCTGCTCATTTTCACATTCAATCTGTCTGTCAGTTTGACAGATGCTGAATCAACGCGGCTGAATATTCTTTGTTTTGTATATATAACCAGCAGACAAAATTTCCAAAAAATTTCCGCTTGAAAACCGTGTTGGTTGTACCACGTGACGTCGAATGGTGCAATTCTATTGGTCGAAATTTGGATGGTAAAAATAATCTGAAAAATTCTATAAGAGGTAGCTGAATATTCCTAGAAATTTGTCCAAAATCTTATTTCCTGTTCGTTATCTTTAATTATAATTTTTGTTATTATTTGTATGACTTCTGAGTTTGAGAACTTTTCTTATGAGAACTGTGTTTCAGCGGAAATTATCTACAGGAGAGTGTCAAAATGCTTGAAATTTTGAAATCCTGCTCACATGAGGAATAATGCTGAGTCGAGCTAAGATTTTTGTCAACAGAATAAATTATTATTGTTAGATTGGCTTTTTTCTGAAAATATTCATCCATATATTCTATTTGCCCAAAAATCACAATAAATTGCTATTCAAAAATGTTTTATTCACTATCCCATGTTACATTCAAGTGCAAAATTTGAAATCATTGATTTTCATTTTTCTGAATTACTCTGGATTATAAATCAATTTTTATTACTCATGCGAGATAAGTACTATTTTGCGCACGTTTTTCCGGGCGGTAAATGGCATTTTGCAAAAAAAAAGTTAAATAAGTAGTGTATCTACAATCAGAATCCATCAACAGTATTTTATCTACGTTTAGAAAATTATGTGCTAGTATTCATTCATCTATTTATAATTTTCATGAGAGCGAAATAACTTTCAGGTATGATCTTCATGAACTTTCCAAAATATTCTATGTATCATTCACTTTTGTTGGTTTGAACAGCAAGAGGATAAGGGTTGTGGTGTGGCGTGTGGATATGTAATTGCTAGAAAGTTGTTTTGATGATATTAAGATATGCACTCTCAAGGTCATCGATCAAAGTGCCATGCGACGGAATAGTTTGTCAAGTTCGATTAGATAGAAGCCTTCAAATAGTTTTAATTAGCAGTCATGTCAGTAATTCTGACATGTGGATTTCAAAGTATGTCAAGTTGTGCCGGAAAAAAAGTATATGAAGTATTACAACGGATCGGATAATTTACAGGTATCAAAAATAATAATAGCTCATTTGCAATCAAAAGATATTATGAAATTTACTAGAATATTTTCAAGAGTGAACTGTTGATGTGATATTTGTTCAGTAATTTGATTTCAATATACTTATTTTATTCGCCTGAAAGCAACGATCCACTTCTCCTCCCTATCAACCTAGTAACTCTTACTTGGGAAGGAATAAAAATTAATATTTTTATCCTTCGACACTCGTAATTTACAATCCACAGCACAACAACCACGAGTAAATCTCTTCTTCTTTCAATTAATTTTCTTACTATTTATTTAATATGGCTTCGATGACAAGCCAGAATATACGGGTGGGGCAGAAAAACCAGTCAACTTGTCAAAAAAATTTTTTTATTAACATATCGCAAATTTTATGCCATTTTTAAATTCAACTTTTGAAAAGCACATCACTCAAATGTCGTCCTTGGGAGCGGATACACTGATTTAGGCGCTCGCGGTAGCTTTCCATGACTTTCACCGTCATTTCCACAGGAATTTCTTCAATTGCCCGAGCAATTTCCCTTCGTAAAGCAAGAAGGGTCCTTGGTCGATGCTGGTAAACCTTTGATTTGAGGTAACCCCAAAGGAAGAAGTCACATGGAGTGAGATCCGGTGAGCGCGGCGGCCAGCCAAGATCACCTCTCAGGGAAATGAGGCGACCGGGAAACAGTTCCCTGAGAATGTCCATTGATCGTCGCGATGTGTGGGCGGTTGCACCATCCTGTTGAAACCACACATTTTTCACGCCATTTTCTTCTATTTTGGGTCTAAGAAAATTTTCCAGCATGAAACAATAGCGCTCGCTGTTGACCGTTACGGTTTGCCCATTTTCTTCAAAAAAGTAAGGCCCCCAGACGCCTAGGCGAGAAAGAGCACACCACACAGTCACTTTTGGGCTATGGAGGGGTTCCTGATGGATTTCTCGAGGATTTTCGTCACTCCAATATCGAAAATTCTGCCTGTTAACGGCACCACAAAGGTGAAAATGGGCTTCGTCCGTGAAGAGCACAACATCGTCGTCTGGGAGTTCTCGGAGATCGCGACACAGGTTCGTACGGGTTTCAAAATCCCTTTCACTTAATTCCTGTGCAACAACCATTTTGTAGGGATGCATTTTGAGGTCTTGGTGCAAAATGCGCCGAATACTGCGGTTGGAAATCGCCAAAGCGAGCGAATGTTTTCGCACCGAACGACGCGGGGAACGTTCAATCGCGGCTCTCACATTGGCCACGTTTTCAGGTCCTGTTGCTGTCCTGGGACGTCCAGGCGACTTCTTTTTCAATGCTGAACCCGTCTGTCTGAAATTTGACACCCATACTTTAATCGTAGCGTGATGTGGAACAGGATCATGACGCCCGAGTCCGAAATGAATTCGAAAAGCACGTTGTGTAGCAATTATCGAACCGTCGCATTCGATAAACCGCTCAATAACAAAAGCACGATGTTCACCAGACCAAGGCATGTTGACTACTGACAAATGGCATAAAACCGGCTTTCTAACGGTTTTTACCCCACTACTCTACCTGCCCCCTCTTCTGAGAAGAAGGGATTTGAAATCGGATAGGTTTTTCTGCTTCACCCTGTATAAGCTCATTAAGAAAAGCGCCAGTAACGTATATCAATCACTTGACTCTCAATATCAACGTGCATTCCAATGGGATGTCAGGAGCTTTTTTGCTTGGGGCATCAGTAATCCAGAAATAAAAACGCACTAATATTCATAAAACGAGCAGCTTCTTCTACATCCTCCTCATTTGTCATATTTTGCATCGTCGTTTCGAAAACATTAACAATTCCATTATTGTTTGAAACTAACTTTGAAAAGTAACATAACATCCAGAGGCGAAGCTTGTTTGGGACCATCAGCGAAATCAAGCAATTCAACAACAAAATAAGAAGCGTGTGACGTGGACTCATGTACTCATAAACTTATAGTCCAAGAGCCAGCAATACTGTCGGGTATGTGATAGTTCCTATTACCGTACCCACATGGAACAAAAATTTATAATTGCCTGTAAACCAAATGGATAGGTTGCCTCGATTCTTATTGCAGGAAGGTTGTTTGATAAATTAATGTTCTTATAAATTTTTAATACATCACCAATGAATGCGCGCTACAAAAAAAAAAAGTACATTGTCGTGTAGAGGGTAACCATCATATGCAATTGGCATAGGGCTTACATACATGTTTCCGGAACCCCTTGGCGGCCGGGCATTAGTAACCCCTTCTTCAATACGTTACCTGATAAGATACGGTTGCCTCAATTTTTCAGGACGTTCAACATGATCCGGAAAAAAATCAGAAGTAAATGTTGTAACCAGGATTCACAGATAGGCTACATTTATACTACTACTACTACTACTAGTACTACCACTACTATCACTGGTAACTGAAGTGGAGTAATAGTATACTTTAGTACTATCTGAGTAATAATTGTTTTACGGAACAAAAAGTTATAGAGCTAGACAAAAATTCAATTTGAATTTCAATTCATCTTCCAAAATTCATTCATTTAGAATGGTGTAACTCATTGACTTGTTGCTACTGGTAACTCAATTTTAATTTGATATTTCCGGATGAAAAGAATAGTCGTAAATATTTCGAATCGTGTTGAAAATGGCTCGCGTGCGAATTATAAAAAGTGTCGCGCGTGTTCGTCTTTTGATGATGGTTGCCATCATTTCCGGCAATCAAAATAGAGGCAACCGTATGTATATCGTCAGATAAGGTATTCAAGAAGATATCTTGAAATTTTCACCTTTAGGAACGATAACATGCTGATAACGAAAAAATAAGGATTACTTATGCCCGGCCACCAAGGGGCTCCGGCAACATGTGGGGGGGCAGCCTTATGCCAATTGCATATGATGGTTACCGTCTACACGACACTTTTTACTTTTTTTCCGCAGCGCTCATCATTGATGATATGTCAATATTTTAAAAGAACTCTAATTTATTAGACAACCTTCCGGCAGTTAAAATCGAGGCAACCTATCCATTTGGTTTACAGGTAATTATAGAATTTTTCGCACTCCCGGGAATAAAAGACGAATTTAATCCCTCATTTCAGGGACTTAAGTTTGAGTTTAGTCTATAGGGATCTGAAATGATCAATAATCCCAAGGAACTAAAGTAAAATAAACAAATTTTTCTGACAACTAGATAATCAAAGTACTTATCTAAATGTCAAATCGAATTTTTCAATTATAATTCAAATCTTTATTATTGTTGATTTATTTTAGCATTATCTCAATTGACACAATTTTACGAATGCATCGTACTGTTGTTCGTAAATTTTCCATATTTTTGGGAAAATAATTTTACAGTTACCTCTTCCGCAACCGTGTCAATATCAAATTTCTCAATCATCTTTTTGACAGCAAGTTTATTTATTTAACAACTGTTGTAGCCAGCCCTGTTACTATGGTGAATTTAGTCAACATTTTTCAATCAAGTTCGTTGTTGTCAAAATTGTAAGATTAATTAATCTGCTTTTAGACTATTGTGATTCAATCTAATACGATAGTGCGAAAAATAGCGTAGATAACACATGACTTAAGTGCTTATATACTCTCCTGAGGGATTAAAGACACCTCGTTATATAATAAACTATTATTTCATGTGGGTACGGTCCATAGGAACGATCACATACCCGACAGTATTGCCGGCTCTCCGTCTATCACCTTTAACATAGGAATAGTGGTTCTTAGTAGCGCCAGTTTTGTTCTTGCGCGAAGAGTTTGCAACTTAATTACGCCGTCACTGTATTTGCATCTGTGATATCCAGCGAGGAAATAGAGTGTGTTCACTATTCTAAAGAAACTGTATATAATAGAGTAGTATCAGCAGTAAATTTGTAAATTATGAGTATAACAATAATATTTTTTCTCGTTTAAAGATGAAAAAGATGAAATGGAACATCTTGAGGCATATAACAGAAAACTTCTAGCAAATATTTTACCCGTACATGTTGCTGAACACTTTCTATGCAGCGATAAACACGCAGATGTAAGCGCTCACCCATTTTCTACAAACTTTTTCCATCTAACAACTTTTTTCAACTTCAGGAACTTTACCATGAGCAGTGCGATTCTGTTTGTGTAATGTTTGCATCGATTCCAAACTTCTCGGAGTTCTACGTAGAATTGGAAGGAAACAACGAAGGAGTAGAATGTTTAAGATTGCTGAATGAAATTATCGCAGATTTTGACGACCTGTTAGGTGAAGATCAATTTCGATATATTGAAAAGATCAAGTCAACAGGTGCAACATACATGGCTGCATCAGGTAAGTCAAAATTCATCTTTTCAATCGTTCCATTATGATTTACAATACTGCAACAAAGTGTCATATTGAATTATTGAAGAAATACAAAAGAGGCTTAAAATTTTACATCTATCACCATTCATGCTACAATGTTCCAACTTCTGCATAAATTCAACAAGATATGATATTCTCCAGATATACGATATATCACTAATATTATTCACTCTGGAAAACAATGTATTCCAAAAATAATGACTCTTATTCTTATCTCTTAAAGAAGCCCTTCCCAGAATGCGATCACTCTTCATTCGATTTTTCTATAATTACTCATTCAAATTTTCAAGCCGCGCTTGATCAAAATATATGAATATATGGGTTAATGTATTTCCTAATGGATCCTGAAGTGAATATCAAGTTTTATTCAGAGGAGCCAATTATGATGTTGTTCTTATCTTACAACTCTGTGCGTAAATAAGTCTCATAAACTCATCAATCTGTAAATACTGAACAAAATCGCAATGAACCTGTCATCCTTATGAACGAATTGTCATTAATCAACAAAAATCAATGCGTTTTCTTCTCAGGAGTTTACATATCTGTAAGACTTATGGATTTGCACAGAATTGCAGCATTAATTCCAAACCAATAAATCAGAATTGAATTTGCCTACCAATGAAATACTGAAATAGTTATTCATGCAATGAGAGTATAAAGTTGAGCACTATGACATGAGGCCATGTATTTAGTGATAAGGTTCACTAAGTCACTAAAATTGTTGGCCGAATGTCAGTCATGGAGACTACACAAAGAACCCGGAATCTTATGAACAAAATGACAGGATATACCCCAAGCATCTGACAAATAAGATGTCACTAGTATCCGATCAATACAGATGCGAAGATGACATTTGCACAAAATTTTCTAAGAAAATTCTATTAAATTGAGAATGTCCTGATTTTGGTTATTGAAATGACGTTTTCCTACAACTATTCGGTTTCTTTTTTATTACCAAACAATTATTATCTTTGTTACGGGTGGAAAAGAGACAAATACCGAATAAGTGCATTTCTGTAAACGTGAAATACACGTGCGTTTCATTACGCAACTGTCAAAACCAAATTTAAGTGACTGCGATTTAAATTTCGCGCGGAGCGTTGAATTCATTTTCATATTTTAGCTACCAACCAACTAACTTCAATTTATTTTCAATATATTAATAATACAGTTGTTACAGTTGATTATATTGACATAATGTGATACTTTGGTACTATCTAAGGAAATATTGATTTCTTCTCTATTGTGAATCTGTGGAACACTGTGAACGCTAGTATATTCAAAATCCTATAAAAATTATCGTATTCAAGACGGACACTGATCGACTGTCATTATTGTCACGGATGAATTTGGCTGCATGAAGCTACACCTTGGGCTTTGCCCTCGTCTTCGTCTCATGCTTCGACTTCGTCTTCGTCTCATGCTTCGACTTCGTCTTCGCCTCATACTTCGCCCTCGCCTTTGCCTCCGGTTTTGCCCTCGTTTTTACAAAGTGCAGCCAAGTTCATCCTGGACAAAAATGATAGTCGCTCCGTCCTTGTAGCATAATATACCATTCCAAGTGAATCGGAATGAAACTATTTTTTATAATAACAGATTTAAATATTGATCAGTTTGTATTCTATGCTGACTTATCAGCCATACCTTTTGTAATGTACAATATTATCCGTAACTCTTAAAATTGCAACTGCTTGGTGGTATTAAATATACTCAAATTGATCAGTAAATTATTCTGTTTGTCAAACTCAAAATGCACTTTGAGTTTGCATATTTTCAGAGCAAGAACTACAGTGGCGTAAAGTGGGAGAAAAGAAGGCGCAGCAAATTTTAGAGAAAAATAATTATTATTTGGGCTCAATTTTCGGCCTCGAGCAATAGTTTATTCTTCAATTTATCGTTCATTCTTATAACCGCTCAAATTGACATCAAATATTTTTGGAAAAGAGGCAGTATCGTAATTACAAAAAAAAAAAAAAAACAGGTGCATTTGTACTCGGATCGCTTCAATAAAGTGTGTCCCGTAAATTGCACTGCTAATCAAATAAAATGTACATAATATAAGTCTAATATTTGAGAAAACATTTATTTCACTTATCAAATTTAGTTCAATTACATTTGTAGGCTATGTTTGATGTTCTAAAATAATAGAAGCTTTCAGATTCGTCGCAGTATTTTCAAGTGAATTATTCACAAAATTCATTATTTTAGAATTGAATTCTATAAAATACTCTACCGTTTTCTTTAAAAATGTAAAGTGTAATGAACTTGTGCAGACAATCTAATTTTTCAGAAATGTATTATCTGAAAGAATACGTGATGTTCCTAAATAGAAATCAATTCACTTGACAATAAAATATAAATATGATTAATAGACCAAATTGTTGATCTCAGGGACAAATTCAACCTATCTTACAACATACGCAAAAATAGAATTACCGAGGTAAGCGAAGATGTCAATATATTTCCAAAATACAAATATTATCTTAGTTTAAAATGAATGATTGACAACTACTTATGATGACTTGAAGTTACAAAATACTCATTTTAATCGACAACTATCATTCTTCTAACAAATATCAAATGTTTAGTTTGAGCCATAGGCGCACTGTGAATTTTTTGACAAAAACTTTGGTGCATTTTTACTCGATATCCAAAGGGGTCTCAGAGAAAAGTTATAACGAAAGAAAAATGGTCATACTTGACGATTTCTATTACTGAGTGAAACTAATGTTCTTATTTTTGTCAAATCATAACAGCATCACAATTATGTTGTGAAACAGCGAAAAACAAAGACAAAATTAACAAACAACAGCAAAACTTCTTTTAAATATCACAAATTGAGATAAAGTATACTCCAATTTCGTCGCTACGAGCGGTGGTATCTATACTATCTGCGCTCGCATTGCCAGTTGCCATATACTCGGATTTGTCCTATTATTTGTACAAATTTTCAAGGTCTCATGCGAATAATTAACATACGGATTTTTATACATATTGCGGTAATCACACATCTGCAATCAGTGCCGCAACCAAGAGGGAGATTTTGAGGGCTCAAACCCTCTCCGAAACTCAACTCGTCAGATCTTGGTTCAGCTCGGTTTCACTGGAGTCTGAATTATGATCAAGATTAATCTTTAAACTGTGATTTTATTCTCATAGTTAGGGTTGTTAGAAAAAATATGTTATTCAAGCAAGCTGCTTGTTCTACTTTTACTTTAAAAATCCCCTCCAAAAAATTCAGAGTTTTCCAAAAAAAAATTCTGGGTGCGCCGCTGTCTACAATACTATAAATATACGCAGATTTTTTAAAATTGTCGTTACCAATCTGAAATTCATGATATTGTTTTTACATAATTATTGATTTTATTAGTATGATCCAAACTATTTTTCTTCAATGATTAAATTCAGGTTTGTAAATCTCAGGAATTTTGAATTTTGAAGAATTTTTGTTTTGGAGTAATCTCAAAATAGTTGAATATTATCTTTATTTCAGTCTGCAACCTACGTATATATAAAATTTGATTGTCGTGACCAAAATATTGTGCTTTATCTTTTATTCAAATAAATGATTCATCACAAATTTCTTCTATTTTATTTTGGAATTATAATCATGTTTTGTAGCCCCAAATTGCGGACACAATTAGGCTTTTATAGCTCTAGGGCGTATAAAGTCTCCAAGCAACAGCTATTCAAATAATTTAGAATCGTGTTCAATGTCAAACAACTCTACTGAACAACACAATTACATTTTCTGAACGCCGCCACTCGTAAAACTTTTTGTATTCCTTCTGTGGAACTAACTTACCCTGTGCAGCCTGAAATTCATCCAATATTTCTCTCATTTCCATTTGACAAGAGATTAAATAATTTGTTTGTAAACAAACAATATAGCAACAACAACAATCAGCATGCATATATAGAAACCACAGCATACCTAAAATTCATAACGCCAGCACAACGATAATTTCGAGGGCCAAAATAAAATAAAACGTTGTATATACCACGGGCATAATCAACATTATAGCACACGGAAAAATTAAAGCTCGACGCGAAGTGGAGAACTTCAAACATTCCCTCGTGCTATAATCTTTTAATTATGCCCTTAATGCATAAATCAGTATTATATTACTTGGGACTCTATGCCGGTAAATATAGCAGAATTAGAATGAAGGACGGGACGTTTCGATTACAAATAATGGAGAACTTGAAGTCTTGACCGATATTATGATTGATAGTACTAATAATTCAATGATGTAAATTAGTTCTTCATACACTCTTGGTGCTGAACTTAATTGATAAATTTTTTGTTTCCCGTATTTCTACTGTAATATCTTGTTATACATGAAATCAAACATAAGGAAAATAGGTCATACATCCGAAGTGTATCATTCAAAATGAATAATACGAAAATAATTTGAGGCTTTATACTGCCCGGTTTAATTTATTTCCAGAGTGAATAAAATGCACTCTATTAGATGACAGTCGATCATTTGTCAGTTATGATTAGGTTGATATATAAAGAAGTTCGAACTAATTAGAATTTCATGAATAAAATAAATTTACTCTATAAAAAATTTACTTGATCTTTCATAAAATCGGCCATGGGTGTACTTAATTAAGAAAAAATAGTATTACCAGCTTTTTGTCTCTTAAATGTTATTTGATTCTTTCATTTTTATCTCATTTTATTTTCCTTCTTAAGGTTTAACTCAAAGCACCTGCGACCAAACTGGTTACCGTCACGTGTCAGCGATGGCGGACTACGCGCTCCGAATCCGCGAACAGTTGGCTGTAGTTAATGAACATTCTTTCAACAACTTCCGAATTCGAATTGGTATCAATATTGGACCAGTCGTCGCTGGAGTCATTGGTGCCCGAAAACCTCAATACGATATCTGGGGAAATGCTGTCAATGTAGCTTCTAGAATGGATTCCACGGGAATCGTTGATAAAATACAAGTAAGTAGAAATAAATAGATTCCAAAACTGGATAGTTCTCTACTTAGCTAAATAGCTTTTAAAATGCAGACTATTCATAAATTTAAAAAAGAAAAGTAAAAAATAATATTGGAATTTGGAAAATAAATTGAATAATTGTTGACTGATAATAAAAAACAATAATAGGGTGGCATATCCATATTTTCAGAGTTAAATAGTAGTCTGAATGAAAGAGAAAAATAATAATTTTTCATATATTGTTACACCCCATTAAAATTGTAATTTCATTTTTAACAAAATTTGAAGCAACTTTGATTACAATAAATAATGAGAACTATTTCAATCTCTATCATATTTTGATACATAAAGGCCCTACAAATTTTCTATCGTTTTTTCAAATTCCTGAAGTTTATCATGTACAATTACCAAATATAAATTATGTCTGCAGTTATCAGGTTTGTTGTAATGGGTGTGTGTTTTATTTAGGGTAGTAACGAAAATCAATCCTCGTATTCGTAATATGCATCGAATAGACAACTTTCTAACATTCTTATTCGCATACAGTATGCCAATGTATCCGTACCGTATTACATGTACGCATCCTGTGGCGTTCTTTTGCGTACTGATCTCATCACCGTAAGTCTGGTCATAAAATGATAATAATATGGATCATATATACATAATCACTAATATTCAAATATTTGATGATAAAAAAAATAATAGAGACTCAAGTTCTCTACCATTCTCATATTGTAGGAAATCGATGCTATTTAAATTTTAAGTCAATTATTCGCATTTACATTCTTATCAACATTCGATTTGGCGATACGACCATTTTTTGTTCTCATTTTCTTTCGCATTCTCTATAAGTACATTCATTACAATCATAGATTTCATCTGAACTTTCATTAACTTTTGATGTAAAAATATGTATTCAAAAGATACTAAATTTGTGCCACTTTTATCATTATCTTTTATCAATAGCTGGACAGAAAGTACATTATATAGTACTTTATGCACTGGAGCAGTGTTTTCCTAATTATGAGCCACACCCCACGATAGATCACAGTATTCATATACCCTAAGCGTAACCTAGTTAACTTAGTTACAATAACACCTGAGTCATTAAGCTGCGCTCAGGATAAACCGAAGACTGTGCAACCGGGTCTAAGTGTTGAGTGATACTCATTGATAAAACCTTCAAAACGGTATATATATATTAGCATATTTAGCCCTTGCCCAAAAATTCAACGAATGATATTTTTTCATTTCTTTTCCTCTCTACAGCTTTGATCCCATCTGGGTCATCTTCAGGAGTGCTACATATTAAAATAATTATGATATATACTGAAAACTATCAAAATGATAAAAATATATATATATATAATTGTCCTTACAAAAGAATAATAAGAACAAAAACGTAAAATTTTTTTTGGTCATCAAAAAATGTAAAAAGTGTTAAAAAAAATAAATTTCAACAGCCGAAAGTTACGGACACTCAAGACCAAGTGACAAGTTAAAAACTGTCAGTTAAAGAAATCATCCAATAAAGAACTATCACATTAAGATGCAAAGGAGACGAATAAAGATTGCCACTGCGTATCTTGATATGATAATTCTTTATTGGTTGACTTCTTCAACTGATAGTTTTTTACTTGTTGCTGTTTTGCAAATTGGTGTTATACGTGTACGCGCATTCTTGATCATGTCACTTGATCTTGAGCTCTGTCGGCTTTTGTAATTGAAAAGTTTTTCATAATTTTTACATTTTTTCTTGACCAAAAAAAAAGCGTTTTTTGTTCTCCCTTTTGTTATCATTATTTATACCATGAGAATTTCGGTCCTCTAAACTACATGTCTACATTTCATTTAAAAACTAAATTTTTTTGTAAGTACAATTATATAAAAAAATTTTATGAGGTTAATAATTTTTAATATAGACTGTAGAGAGGGAAAGAAATGATTTTTTTTTCGAACTGAATTCTCTTATTTAATTTATCATCATTCAACTTACCAGTCAGCTCCATGTAACACATCCATATAATTAAGATTCCGCAAAAATTCTCTTGGTTTGTTCAGAAGTCGTAGTGTAAAACTGCTTCGGTAATTTCATCAAAATTTTCTGATGTATCTAGTAAACTCATTCTTACCTCTTGAAGAAGCACTTCTTCTCAAAATTCGATGCACTATTTTTTTACATCATTATTTTCTCCATAGCGCTACCTTTATTCATTCCAATTTTTGTTTAAATAGCGCTTGAACAAGAGATTAGAATACCGACCATTATATACCCGATGACAATTACTCAATAAAGTGAACAATACCTGAATTGCAGATATTTTGGGAGAAAAAATCATACCAGTAATACATTAATGTTCTTCCACTGAGATAAAATCAATTTTCAGGTAACTCAAGAAGTCTATCATATCCTTCACGCTCGAGGATATCCACTCACCTGTCGAGGACCAATTGAAGTCAAAGGCAAAGGTAATATGGTCACCTACTTCCTTAACGGCTACGCCAATAAGCCGTCAACGAACATAACAGTCAATCCGCTGGGAAACGGGAACGTGTCGATGCAAACAACAGGCACCAGATCTTCCAGTGGCAACCCTAGTGTCTCTAACACTCCACCATCGGAAGATAAAGTCTTTATAGTTTCTAGTCAAACGGCGCTTGAGACGATAAGTGAGAAAATGTAAAAGAAAGATTAGTGAAAAGAACTATTAGCGAGAAAATAAAATGGTTGCATTCTATAGCGAATTATACTTTCAACACAATTCCACTAATATACCAACCGATATAATTTTTTCTTGCATTGTGGTTTTTTTATAAACTTTAACTTAACTTAACAAGTAGAATAGTGCCATACAATTTTAAAGTTAGGTAGTTGGATGTAGGGACATAAATGCATGTTCTTCGTTCACATAGAAGCCAATTTCCTTTTCGAAATGTCAAGTAATTGTGATTTTCTCTATTTCTTTCATTCTCAATTCATTGAAAGTGAGAAATTCTAGACATGTACATTCGGTGTGTGTATAGATGATATAATTATTTAATACGTTCTGTTTTGTCGTTGAAATAATACGAAGGTTAGTGACTACGAATAAAAATAGAGAAAGAGCGGGGGTTTTTAGAAATAGAAACTCCAAACGGTCTTCATTCGCACTGTTCTCATAGATTCATTTACTATCTGTTTTGACAACTTTGTGGTCATCAGCAGAGTAATACCGGTGTGACTATAGAATAGAAGTGTAATATTATCATACTGGAAGTAAAACTCCAGAAAATGAAAGAAATTTCTGTTGAAAACCAAGTTCAACACACAAATATATCAAAATTATGAAATAATTATGAAGCAAAAAGGTACTAAAGGCTTGTTTATGATGGATGTGAATTCATTCTGTTTACTTATGATGCAGGATGTATGATGTTATTTTTAACAGCTTGATTCAGAATCAAACGTCAAAATTTTAAGATTGTGTACCATAACCTAGCCAGAAATGGACCTAGAAAATGATTTTTTGATTGGTTCTGTAATGTTCTTGATGATTCTATTAAAATTTAAGAAAATTATCTCAAAAAAGGAGTGATCTTAGAATGTATTATAATTTCATGTAATCTCTAACCTGGTATTTTTAATTAATCTGCTATGTATTCTCATTACATATTTCATTTTCAAAGTTCACGTTACATTTGTTATATAAATGCATAAATTTTTTAACAAAATAAATCAGCTTTATAAGCTGTTATCCGCAGTTTCACCCGCATACAGTTGTACTTTTTGAAATCAATGAAAACAATATATAATAAGAGACTGCTGCTTTTGTCCGACCGAGTGCTGCACCCGATCGTACAATATGCTTTGGATATTCTAAATGCTCACTTAACCAAGATTTAACTCAATCGGATGGATAATATGCAAACGAACAATTACGGCTCGTGCATCACTTATCACATGTTGATGGTGTAGTGTTCAGGAAGTCTTGGTATTTAAGGAAAAGACTATTCCCCTTCACTATATGTTTATTATCAGAAGACACACAAACTACTTTCCTACGAGTTCCAACTTATATGTATATATATATATATATATATATATATATATATATATATATATATATATATATATATATATATATATATATATATATATATATATATATATATATATATATATATATATATATATATATACCTATATTACAATAATTATAATATTCTGGTAGGCATCCCGAATTACCTTACTTTAAGAACAGTTTCATACATTACAGATGGTTTCATGCTAGAAATCTTAACGCAAGTGCCAACAGCAATCCTAGAATGTTTCAAGTTAGTCGATGAAGGCTTTCCGGAAATTAGACTGGACATCACTGCAGTGCGAGTCATACTTTCATGGTTCTACGAACAAAGTTATTCAATACGACTCACGCAAGTGCCAACAATATAAGTTCACAGTTTCAACCAAATCTGATGAGCGATGCGCGAACGAAAACTCACGACTCTTGCATCACTTACTGTACATTGATATTACTATATCAGAAATTGGTTTACAAGCGTCATCAATAACTATAAGAAGTTTCAGCTCAATCTATATGGCCGCTTCGAAAATCAAGCTGGACAAACAAATAGACAGACAGACACACAAAGATTCAAAAAATGTGTAATCTAGTTTTAGAATCTTGCAAATAACCATTTTGAATTGTTAAAAAGTTCTTATTGCTGAATCACAGACAGACATCTCGATCTTTTTTTTGTGAAGGCTACGATATCAACATTGTGTCTGACTAACAGCAAAAACATAGAACTTTCTTATGAACTTGCTACTTGATTTGTCTCTGTCGTAAAATACTTTCTCAGCTGACATTTACTCCCCATAATCTACTCCCTACGAAGTTTCAAGGTAATTCGTATCATTTAATATTTCGGTGGCAACCTTAATCCATCCCTGCTGTAAACATTATATTACAGTATAGCTATGACATTGAAATTAAAAGCATTGGACTTTCGAAGAAAATTATTATAGTTCAAGTTCCTGACATAAAAAACAAAAAGAATCCCACGCATAATTTAATTTTTTTCCCGTTGTCCACCTGAATATCAAATTTTATGCCTCTATAACAACAAAGAAATTAAACTGTCATGAACTTGCAATCACCTTTACAGTCCCTTAATTCGGCCCTGCCTCAAAATTCTTGATCAAATGACCTTTATTCCCCACAAACTACCTATCTGCGAGATCTCAGTGTAATTCGTTCTTTTTAATATTCCGTTGACAACCTTGATCCATACATGTTGTAAAAATCATATCGTATTATTTATCCAGACATTGACATTAAAAACATTGAAATTATGAAGAAAATTAATATAATTCAAGTCTCTGACCCCCTGACACATCAAAAACAGAATTCTCAGTGAAACTTAGTCCTCTCTATACCACCTCAATCTAATCCTGTCGAAAAAATTATATTGCGGTATTCAATCTTTCCACATTCTCTACCTACCTCCGGAATTTCATACGTTTACCTACAAAAACATAGAACTTTCATACTATCCGCGCAAGATAACTTGGCAGTCCTGGGTCCTGGGGGTATAAACATAGGGATTATATGAGTAAAATCAACGAAAACCATAGGCGTGCCTAAAAAATTTGTATTTTCATACAACATACACATGAATAATAATAAATTGCATTTGATAAATCAGCAATTCATTAATATAAAGTACAGAAATATAGAAATAATAACAAATTACACCACTTATTATGGAGAAAAAATGTTATAAAGTCTATGAATTTTTACTAATCAATAGGTACTTATTTTTGTCATTGCCTCAAGATTTCAACTCTTCCGTGGGATTCTCTGATTTGTTTGTGTGAAGGGCACTGAAAATCATCTTGCAGAATGTTACTTTGAAATTATTGTAACAAAATCATTCGTACGTTTCATGTCTTAGCGTAAAATAATATTTTCACATGAAATTTTTTTTATTGTCCGCGCCAATGGACAGACAGTTTCAAATGTACATCATTGATCATTTATGATGCATTCTCTCTGCTGCCCTACCCCTCTAACCACCAAGTTGAGCAATAAATGGTTGTGAAAGTAGGACTCACTATTTTGCGTAGTGTTTGACACAGCGCATCGTAAGCATACTGGATCGCATTACATTCTTTCCGACTGCCAAGTTATCTTGCGCGAACAGTATAAACCTCAGTGTTTCTTAGCTGACGTCTAATTCCAACATACTACCCACCTGCCAAATTTCAGCTTAAACGGCTTGACAGTTTTTGAGATTTTATGTTGAATCAGTGAGTGGTATTTCGCTTTTATAGATATAGATCACTTATTTCAAACAGTAGTACAATCTTTGTGATGTGAAGACGAAATGTGAAATACGTCTACTGAAATAAAAAAATAAATCCAACGCATACACGTGAAACAATGCTCGCTCGCTATTGGTTGAGAATAAGCTGTATGATGTTAAACTTGGAAGTTGGTGAACTTTTAGGGTTACAGCATAAGTTAACATCATATTTCGTGTCATTATAGACGGCAACGTGAAAATGCCTATAGTTCAACTTTAAATATTACAGAATAAATCACCGGTTACATTTATTATAAAGCAGCCTTTACTACACATAAAAATATGTAATTATTTTATAATTTTGATATATTTGTGTGTTATGACTTTGTACCTTTATAAGTAGTTGCTGATAATGATCACCAAGTGATCAAGAACGGTAGTAAATGAATTTACAAGAACAGTATGAATGAGGACATTTTGAAATTTTCATTTCTAAAATCATCTTTTTTCCCTTTCCATTTTTCACATTTTGAGCTTACCAATTCTCGTGACGGATAAAAAATCAATATTACATTTTCTCATGGAGAATATCTCAGCTTATTCAAATGATTAAAATAAACTGAAACATTCAAGATAATGTAAACTTATTGAATTTTTAACTCATTACATGACCTCTCCCACGTAGATTACTTTTAGATAATATCTACAGCTGTCAAGGCTTGTACATAATCATTGTAAATTAATGTTGATGTACATAAAATGATTTTACTTTTAGCAATTAGTCACTAAAAGTAAGCTGTAAGTAGTTTTGTAGAGATAAGTGGATATTTATATAGACGCAATGTGATTTTCAAATGTTACTCAAAACAAATGAACCAATACAAATACATGATGACATAATTTCAAGGGTCGATTACTGCGCAACTAAAAGTCAATAATTAAATTTTTAGTGGCCTTCAAATGATTGAAGGAAATAAGATCTATCAGAATTAAGTACATAAACTATTATATCTGCGATCGGTCAACATATGATCTGAAACCTGACATTTATATCTAATGCAGCTATCATAGTTATCTCATGGATGCGTGATGTACCTACACGGTACGTGAAAAGTCAAATTCTCTCAGTTATTTTTCCAACCAATCTTTTAGTATAGGTAATACATGTTCTGAAAATTTCAAGAATCAACCATTCGTAAAATCTTGTCTATAACATTGTCATTGTAGTCAAATTGGAGATCCGAAGAGTATATCTAAACTATAAAGTAGTGTAGTTCTTTCTTTTTTTGAAACAAATTATCGATTTTTTCGACTTTACATGCAGATTTTGCTTTTTCCACAAGAACGGTCTGTTGCACAATAAAAAGGATTTTTGGAAATCCATTAGATCCTAAATCTTCAATGCAGCCTGAATTATAAATGAAATTTCATGAATAGGTGATTTTTATTGAGCAGCCGCAACAGAATTTTCACGTAACTTGTATGAGATTTCTACACGTTGTAGGTACTGTAATCTCTAAACATAGCACGAGAAGAAGTGAAAAATATCTGAATATCTGTCTGCTTCTATCAACCAAGGTTAGTCGAATCAGTAACGTCATGCTTTGTCCGGGCACCTGTTCTTGTGAATCCCATGAAATTTACGGAAAAAAAAGTTAGCGGAAAACGATAGGCAGAAACATCTAGTGAAAATTTGAATGTTTCCGTACATATCTTGACTTAGTCATTCGAAAATTTTCTGCCTTTCGTTGTCACGAGATAGGTACTTATGATATCAACTTTCATACGGCCAAGCGGCGAGAAGAACGTGAACAATTGATATAGTTTTTTTGCACAATCGAGCCCTCATTCCAAACTCTTGGACATGTGGAACACTTGTGCCTATCGTTTCCCGCTGAGTTTCTTTCCCTAAATTTAATTTCGTAAACACATGAACATGGCAGATGCGAGAAAATTGGATCAGAACATCTTTTTTCATACAGAAATTCATTTTTATCATGTTGATCACACGGTCTAGTTTTAATTTTAGCATTATCATACTCTAAATATACATACTTATCAAACCTCTTGAAGGCAGAAAAAACCAAATGAGGCACTGGAATCTACGACTATCTGACGGTCTAATAGTAGCAAGATGAACAATTATTTAATACTAGCTCTTACCCGCGATTTCATCTGCGTAGAATTAGTACTGTCAAGTAGCCATTTTTTTATTTTCTAAACTTTCGTCTATCTCCACACTATTCAAATAATAAAAAAAAAATTATCAGTGAACGTAACGTGAAAAAGTTATATCTACATATTAAAATGTAAGTGAATAGGTCAATGAATGTGACGTACCTATTCATAATTGTTGGTTATAATTTACATAATTCAACACATTTTTGTAAACAACATTTTTGGTTTACCCATCTTTTGCTAAAACATGAAGATTTTGTAGGCTCAAGACTCGTGAGCACGCCACATACAGTTGCCCTAGGGTAAAATAGTTTTTTTTTCTAAATGTACACCAGCTTTTTTCAGTGTTTGTCCTTGAACTTTGTTCATCGTCATCGCGAATACTGCTTTCAAGGAAAACTGGACTCTTTTACACTGGAATGGCAAATCGATCGAGATTATTGGACTACAGGGAATTAGAACATCTTCTCCTTTGCTGTTCCTGTCATAATTATTTTGTCCCCACCCCAGGTGTATAATTTGTAGCCGTGTGCCATTACAGAGTCATTAACAGGACTCGAACAGCAACTTTCAGCCTCAAGTTGAGAGATGGCACCCCTGACAATTCCAAAAAGCTGAGAAACTTCACCTGCAGGGTACGATATCACTTGCTCAGTGTCTATGATATTGTCTATGGACAGATACTCCACAACATCACCTTCCACATATAGCATAATATGTTCGTTGATCTGCTTCAAAATTTCATTCGTCGGTACTAAAATTGCCTTTTCACACAACCATTCTCTGCTCCTCATTTTAGTTATGAGATCGGGATAAAACATTGTTTTTCAAACCATGTGCGTTTTGAACAATATTACAGAATTCACTACCACTCTCCCTTGCCGCACAGCCGCCGTCCTTTCTTTGAGAAATAATTGATTCCCCACCACCAGGATTAAAACTATTCTACGTCCTTTCTAGAACCTCAAACTATCTCCATGCCAAATTTCAATTAAATCGGTTCAGCGGATTAAGCATAAAAATGTAACAGACAGGTAAAAAGAGTGACTGTTGCATTTATAATATACTGATTCAACTAAAATATATTATCATTTGCAAGAGGGAGTTGCGATTAAAGAAATCAATGATATTAAATTATTTAATGTTACATAAATGTCAATTATTTTTCAAAGAACACATATTTTAAGCATGTTTTTGTCGCTCATTCAATTTTCCTTAGTACCTTCTGCACCAAATTTGCTACTTAATATGAATAAGCGGAATTTCGGGCGTCCTAAGAGGACTAAAAGACGGGAAGTTCCGTCAAAAGTGAGCACTTTAGCAACACTAAATGTACAGCATATCGTTTTGCGCACATGCGCTATTCGCACATATGCTGTTGCAGTATGCAATACTTCTCAAAAAAACTGGATTTCGGTCTTAAATGAGGTGTTTACTGTTTAGTGCTCTCTATTATCACTATTTCTCTTTATAGATCCTGTACTTACCATTAACATCTGGCACAAATCATTTTCTACCTATTTAACAATATTTTTCAACATGAAAATGCTAAATAGAACTGAACTCGCCATTTATCTCCATATAAAAATGGGCCTATCTCTAGCTATCTCTCAGTTACCTTCTCTCTCTAACAATATTACATTTTTGGCTTCACTTTTACAACACAATTAAGATAGGGAATTGCATAGGCGTGTCTCAAAGAAAAATGACTATCATGATGTGCTCAAAGAATACTCTCATCTTTCCCGATTATTCTAGACATTCAGCGAGTCTTCAATTTGCAATATTTGAAAAAAAAATAATAACGGAAGTATATTTCCCATTATTCGCTGGAAAAGAGTTCAGTTTGAGGCATATTATATTTAAAAATTTAGTTCCTATGGAAAGAATTATAAAATTTCGAATGACTGTGGATGGTGTTTTTTCACGCACTATTTTGCCGAAAAATAGACAAAGGACGACAAATACATCAGCATTCATTTTTGCATGACTTTAAATATCAAATTTTTCTGATTACGCTGAAATAATATTTGATCATTTCAATTTATATTGGTCCAATTCGTGTGTGCTAAGCTCATGAGTTACATTGGATTATCTTTTCTTTAATATTCAGAGTTTGATCACTCATAAACTTTGTTCTCAGATTCTAAGCTCAAACTTGTTCATGGGTTCAATAATGGCTACACTTATACAACTGAAATTTCCACTATTGAATATTTATACTTATCGACGCTAAAATAGTCACTTCTACTACAATTAATACTATTTTCAGTCAAATATTTTTTTTTATTTATTTCCATAGCTTCTTATCTATTGCCACAGTTCCACTATTTATTTTTACTTTAATTGCATGTAAACTTTGATCGAAAAATCAAAGACTATCTAAGCTTTTAAGTGACATTCGTCAGAAATTTCCCTTAAATTTTAATTTTGTTGTGAGCAATATACTGATTAATAGGTTTGAAAAAAATTATGATTCACGATCTTTCTGATTTTATTGTTTTTCTTTTTCAACTTTTTAAAATTGTATTACAATATGGAGGAGAATTATTAGCATTTACTATTCAAATGCTCGAAAAATACCTTCAAAGGATAATAAGTCTTGATTTGGATTACTATTACGCATTTAAATTTATAGCAAAATTTCAACTAAACGTCCTTACAACTTAGGATTTTAGTGTTCTAGTAGACACCTTCAAAAATATGTTTTAAAGAAATTAATATTAAAGGGTAAATAAAAAGCATAATTCCATAAACACTTGTATTAAATTCCAATTGGACATTCATATATAATTGATGTTCAGCGGCCGCCGGTCTTAGAGTCTAGATCTCATGTATTCTGGAAATAAAATATAACATAAGCAAACTATTTGCCAAGTGAGGAATCACATCCACACATGGGGTATATACTCAACATCATCAACACACAATCACACCATTTTAGGTCCAGGCGATTGAACTATGATAACAAGGCTAAAACGTCCTAGAAGCTCTCGTGAATCACAGTTTCACAAACAAACCCCAGGCTTGCTAACGAGTCTTAGACTCTCTCCAGGTCCCAGACCTGTTATAGATCACTCGCTATATTGAATTCCAGATTCACAAACAAACCCCAGGCTTGCTAACGAATCCCAGACTCGCTCCAGGTCCCAGACCTGATTTGGAGCACTCGCTCTAACACCGTAATGGATAAGGATTAGGAAGGATATAAATCACATACTATACAATCACTGCAATTCATATATTTCCAATATATGAACACTCTCCAACACACACACGCACGTGACTCACTCACCCTTAACTCTTCAAGATACGCTAAGACACTGTAACTTCACTCTCCTGAATAATAATTCTGTATCCGAGTTGGGCATTGTACCTGAGATAATCCCTTACAACCGGAAGGGTAGGCGTAATAAGCTCTTCCAGTTGGGCATTTTTCTACCTGTATTTTTCTGTAGATAAGATAGTGAGTTCAAACTGCTTTTATTTGTATTCCGTCAAATTTCAATTATCATATGGGACTCTAAAGTTATGATACTATTAATTTTTTGAAACTCCAAACGAATAAACTTGGATGGTTTTTCGGTAATGTCAGAGACTGCTTCCTTTTGACAATATTACTTAGCGCCTGCCGTTCAATGTTTAATTCTTCTTCGTGGTTATGAACTAAGTCACTGTTTATTATTTTAAACTCGCGATTTGTATCTATATTCCTTACCAGTACATCGATGATTTTTATTTTTACAACGCCATCACATTCTTCTATTTGTTGTCGAAGGTACACAAGATTTTATTTGTTAATATCTAGCAATTCCTTTCTTTTTTCACTAAATATGCGACTATTTCCATGATCACTAAATATTTAATAACTGATGAAACACAAATATATTATTTTCTTCAATTTTATTTGTTGATGAAATCAAAGCTTTCAATTTGAATGCAATTTTCTCAAGAACTTTATAACTCTTGAAGCGATAAATTCAATTAGGGAAATGACCAATCAGTACATAATATTAAGAGTAGACGAAATTAAAAACTAAATGTTATGGAAAATGTATAAATATTTTGCAAACATTATAATCTTACAGATAAATTCAATATCTGCATTGTGAGGGATTAAAATGCCCAACTGGAATACTCAGATTAAGGGACCCTTTACCGAGTGCCCAACTAGACTGCACCGAATAATAATACAAACCACAGACTATACAAACTGAGGTAACAAATGGTTGTGGAACTATTTGAATAATCTACGTGTTGTATAACTTGCTGAAATTGTTTAAAATGATATGATTATTGATCTTACGTAAAACCTATCAAAAATATTGCGAACATTAATTTTCGCTTAAATATATTTAATTATCAACTGATTCGAACTGAGATTTCGTTCTGCTGTAGAAATATACTAAACTTTAAAAAATACAAGAAAAAAGTATATTATGCTACAAGGACCAAACGACCGTCATTATTATCCAGGATGAATGTGCCTGCACTCGATGCAGGCTAAGGCAAATCCCGAGGAAAATACGAGGTCGAAGCCCAAGGCGTAGTCTCGTGTACCCCATTACTGAGTTTTCAAAATAAATTTAGATGTATTCAAACTATCTTATCAATTTTACAAACAAAATTTTGCAATTGCGATCTAACTAATACTACGAAACATAACCTATGTGATTTATTTCATTAATTGATTTTTTTCCACATTTTTCGGGCTTTTATGTTCACAGCAAATACTATAAAGAACACATGTCATGATACAATTTTTTTTAAATGTCAATTTGACATCCTAACAATGAAATTTAAAAATTCCAACGGCATCCATGATTCACAATCATCATTTTTTTCCTCTGCAAAGGAAATTAATATTCATCAATTCCCTTTCAAAAGGGAATTAATGATTATTGTATCCATGGTTTCGAATTGAGAATTTTCGATGGAGAAATCAGATAGTAATAGGGTAGGTACTTTCGGTGCATGTGTTAATTTAAATGATTGTTAAATAAAACAATTTGCTGTGGACACACGGTACTTCCGTGTCCGTGAATTATATTGCTAATAATTATATGAAAACAATACAGTTTGGTTATTGAAACTGCTTAATTTAAAAAAAAAAGAGAACAAGAGGAAACAAGATTTCTCTGTACATTTTTCTGGTCCAATAAATCTGCGTCTGGACTCATATTTGAATTAGTACGTAATTATACTCAAGTCTAATGTTAGAAGTAAATTACAATCCCACCAAAAACATTTTCATCTAAAATGTTGCCAAGACGAGACCATATGGCTCACACTGTCAAAAAGTTATTAGATCTCATGTAAAGCCAAGCTTCTAACTTTACAGGCCCTAACTCTACAAGCCCTAACTTCACATTTTCCGAAAATATACGCATTTTTATGATTTCAACTTTTTTCAACTTTGACTGATAATAGGTATATTATTAGAGCTATTTAATTGAGACTTTACATATATAATAAGAATTTTGTTTATCTGGTATAATCCGAACCCAAGTTTGAGGATTCAAAAAAACGACGAAGCTCTTCGAGATAAACTAGTTAGTGCCCTTTGCGCTTTGCGCTCGTCTTGGCGGGGGCACTACCGTACCCCCAGATTATAATTAGACGCTTGAAATATGTTAAATAGTCTCAATTCCTTCCAAACAAAAAAACTAAAAGAGTAATTCCTGGTTTCAAAAATAAAAATCTCAATATTTGTTTTTTATCATCTAGATCAGTGGTTCTTAACCTTCTATTTGTAGTGACCCCCTTAAAATCCGAAATTATATTCGCGACCCATATCCTCTCCCCCACCATTGGGAACAATTTTTTTTTGTTTGTAAAGATATAGAAACGTATAAGTTTTAAGATATTCACGGCCCCTATATAATGTTCGCGGTCCCTTAGGGACCGCGGACCTCCTGTTAAGAATCACTGATCTAGATCAAAGGCTGGTTCATAATGGATGTAACCGGTGATTTATTCTATAGTTTTTAAAATTATATGATGTTAACGTATGCTGTAACCGTAAAGTTCACCAACTTCCAAGTTCAACATAATACAGCTTAATCTCAACAAAGGCCGAGCGAGCATTGTATCAAGTGTATGCGTTGCACTTATTTTTGTATTGGTAACTGAAACTAACCCGTAGCCACCTCTCGGTTATAAGCGGAACTATATTGAAAAGTGGATTCAACCTTAATTTCCATATGATCATATGTTATGTTAATGGCTTTGTTAGCAATATTTAATGGCTTTTTTGAGTTTGTTTATATGAAATTTTATACTACAATAGTTCATATTGGATTTGTTGCAATTAATTCAGTGGAAAATTTTTAGCTATCGATTTTATTGTTAAGTTACATAACCTCATTGCTATACTGAAATTAGTCTTTCTCAAGATTTTATTCTTCAAAATTTGGAATCCAAACGAAGAAGTGTTAAAAATTGTTGTGTTCATAGATGTCATTCCAAATTTAGTTGAATTGTTGATTTGAGTTTCCATAAATTTCCTAAAAGGGGAAAAGAAAAGTGTCGGTAGTAGATAAATTTGGAGACTACGATCCAGTTCATAAATAAGCAATGCGGATTTGAAAAATTCGTACAGGAAAAGCTGAAATGTACAATACAAAAATGTCAAATACTCCCCTGTAAAACTATTTTCTTTGAAGCTATGAATTTCATAACCTCATTCAGTCTTCCAGTTACAACTAAAATTCATATATAAATAAAAAGATTTTGAAAGAAAAAACTAAATGTTATGTTGAAGAAAGCCAATACATTTTCGCACAATTGAAATTGAATTGAATCATTCAACGAAATATGAATATTTCTTTGCTGAATATCAACGTATTTGTATTGTTAACAGATTAAAAACTTGCCGCAAGCCACTTTTGATCCACCATTTTGTAAGCACAGTGCTGCCGCCAACGATAATTTCAGTTGCCAATTTCAGCAGACATATTTGACATTTCGTCTTCACAACACAAAGCTTGTACTGCTGTTTGGAATGAGTGATTTTGATATAAAGTTAATTTGACTTGTTGAAAAATTTCGGCATTTATATGACAAATGTAACGTGGACTATGAAAATAAATTATGTAATGAAAATTCGTGGAAATACGTAGCTGATAAAATGAAAATATCCAGTAAGAAATTACATGAAATTATAATACATCTCATGGTAACTCCTTCTCTGTAATAATTGTCTAATATTTCAACAGAATTATTGAGAACATGACAGAATCGTTATACTGCCAATCAATTTGAGAATCATTCTCTAAATCCATTTCTGACACGATCCTAAAATTTTGACTTTCGATTTTGAACCCATCTGTTGAAAATGACATCATACATCCTGCATCATAAGTTAACAGATTGGCCGGTGGCATGAACGAATAGCAAGGGGGCGATCACGTGACTTTTTTGCTACAGCCAATCCCAGTCTGGGTAACATACGTCAAAGTGACTGTTATTTGTTTACTTTCAGTTCGTTAGTTCGTTGTTAAACGCTTGGCTCATAGTTTCAGTGTCTATAAGCTGGATATTTTCTAAAAGAATGATGTCCTTTTATTTAGAAAATTTGCCTGGTAATGTGAAACAGGCAGAAGGAATATTCCATAAATTGTGATGGACAAAATATCAAAATTATGATGAAACTAATTAATTCAAAACTGTGAACTAACTTAAATTGATTCGAGAAACGAGCTGTTGAAGCTGAAACTAACGAATACACATGAAAATAATACAGCAGTCACAGCATTTACACAAACAACGAGGCTCATCTTCACAGAAACTTTAAAAGTGAAAATTTAGAGCTAAAACTAACACTATACACGTAACAATAAAAGGAATAGTCCAAAAAGTCACAATATGCACACAAGGGACGTCAAAAATACTAATAAATACCAGTAGCACAAAAATCAAGCAAACAAATAAAGTGTAAACAATGCTTTACGAAATGTCACTTTGACGTTTGCTACCCAAACTGGGATTGGTTGGAGCAAAAAGTCACATGATAGCCCGCAACCCATAACTAAGAGGCACGAAGCTAAGAGGTGTTTAGTTTAACCTCACTTGTCAATTTTTGTAAACATTCAAGAATTAAATGCATACTCAATTTAAAATAGATAAAATACCTTTGTTGCGGAAATTGTAATTTTTTTTTGTCATATTCTTATAGTTGGTTAGAAAGGAAAATTTAAGATTAGTTAGATTTTCATATTATTAAAAGTTCAAAAAGTAGGGTTGAACAGGGTGTTTAGTTGAACACCTCTAATGCCCGATTTCATGAACGGGAGTTAGATTAACCTGGGTTTCAGTGACGAGGAGTTAACCAATGGATACAGCTTCAATTTATTTGATTAATATGATTGGTCAGTGGTGACACAAATAATGCAGAAATTGATACTGTTACCAAGGAAATGAACCTTTTAAACCGGATTAATTTAACTCGAGATCGTGAAATCGGTCATTAGTCACTCGTTCGTACTACCGATCATTAAGTTCACATCACGGTTTATATCCATTATGCTGAGGACACACTTACGTATAATGACATTAATCAAGGCATTATTTAATAATGAACACATTGTCAATGACAATATGTCAATTGTCACATAACGCCTTACTTAACGGCATTAGACATTAGTGTGGCCCCTGCATTATAAACAAGCCTTAAATTGTGAAAACAATTGAACTGCATGACATATATATTAGGTTACCATAATACAATGTTGTAAACGTAATCACATTTATATTTTGATTGTACGGTAATACAAGTGAAGTATAAAAAGATTGATTCATAATTACAATAAATACTCCAAATGGCAACGATAATTCTTAAAACAAGCTCGTGATTTACAAATAAATGATTGGTGTGTATTATTTACCGCCTGCTCTTGCATATTTAAGGTCAATTCAAGAAATAAATGCATGTCAGATCATACTTATTCAAACTTCTCTTGAATATCCATATATGTTAAAATTCAATATTCATGTTGAATTTGTAATCAACCTCTGTAGTCATGCTCATAATTTTATAATAATTCTGTAAAACCTAATCAACTAGGCTGCTCATGTGTTCCCCAAATGTAATTAATACCATTTATGATAGGTACATTTAAGGATTTCTATTACTGGTCTTCTAATATCTAGAATTTATAATTTTTCTATCTATTGCTGAGTAAGATTAGAATATATTCCTTCCTAAATGCAAAGTTGGTTATATTATATTTCAAATGAGAAAGATATTAAGCATTCTAAAAGTGTACCTCTTCAAAAATATCAACGAAAATCTGTCAATTTCTCAAAATTTCTTAGACTCTCGGAACTAATAAACTCTTAAAAAACTCATTAATTTTTCCAGTCATGTAGTCTGAAACAATCAGAACTTTTTAGCACAAATAATATATTATATTAGAAAAGCACTATTTTTACTTTACTTGAAGCTGTTGTATATAACGAAATATTTAATATTATGGGTCAGCTGTACATAAGGGACCATACATAGAGTATTGGGCCAACAAATATCAAATTACATTCAAAATTTCTTGTCAACACTCTTGCGTTATCATGAAAGGCCTAATATTTTAGGAATAAATTTCTATTTTCGTATTCCTGATGTGTCTGGAAATCTTAAAATATGTATAAAATCTAAATTACTCTAGAAAAGAAGTTGAAGTTTCCAAGTGTATTTCAGGATATCCCTACTTTTGAGTATGCAAGATTGAATTAACTCGGAAAAAATTAATTCTTCACCAAATTTATTGGAATCTATGAAAGTAATGAGTAATATTCTTTCATCTGTTACAAGAAGCTTAGAAGTCTGTTGTAAATTTGACAATGGACGAAAAGTTTATAAATTGTTTTGTATATAAATATTATTGTGACGATGAACTTCGGAGACTCGTATATATTTAATTTTCAAAATAATTTCAAATGGATGAGCAATGTGATATATAATACATCATATTTATGTATATTGTTGTTGTATAATGTAAATGATATATTAAGAATAAATTTCTTGCTATAAATTATATAACTGTTCACTGTTTATATAGAAATTAGTCACATAAGGTCAAGAATAGATCAATTGCATAAATCAAAGTAGGGTATATTGATGAATCTATTTTATATTTTTAATTCACTGTTTACATCGTTATAACATATTAAAAAATCTAAATTATGTTTAAAAGTGCTGTAATCAAGTTAAAAAAAAATATTTAAAATTGAGAAAAATTTTGAGCTGTTAAAACGCCGCCATTTTTGCGCGCTCTTTGGATGACGTCAAATAACATGTCCAATGACATTACAGTCCATTGTTTACTACAGGTGTTTTCGTTCTTAACTTATTTCAGCCATAAAAAAGGTCAAAAATCAGTTTATAAGTATTGCATTGTGCCTGAATGCAAAATGATTAGTTTCAGCAATAAAATTCAGTGTACTTATGTATGCGGCTTCGTTTAACATTTACTCGTTTTAAAATAAACGAAAATTATAGGTTATGTTCACTGCTCATCATATTTCGGATTATATCTATTAAAATAGCGTACATAATGTGTTATTATTGAATAATTACTATGCAGTGTTCACTCTTTTTACTTCAGCGGACGTAAAATTTTGATTTGAAAGAAAATAAGACGACATCATGAATGGATCTATTCTTGACAGATTATCCGATTGTGCAAAACCACTGTCTTAAATGATTTATGATCTCACTAGGATGCTAAAATTACATTTACAACACACACGTTATTACTATGTTTTCTAATCAAAAGCCTGCAATGCTATACAAATGTAAGCAGTGCGCACTTGTTGGCATAGTATTTGACGTCACATTTCGCTTTAACCAATGGTGTTGCGTTTTAGAACTTTGAATTTCTCTCGCTAAATTTGCACTTTTATTTATCAATTTTAGGCAATTGATATTAATTACTAAGATGATGGTGCAGTACAAATATCCGGCCAATAAAAATTCGGAATGAAAATATTTGAATCCAATTAAAATTTCATCCATATTCCCTATTTGAAACAGCCAAGCATATGTAAGACGACAATATATTTTTTCAGATTCATCGTCGTCAGAGATGAATTGATTATAAAAATTTCTTCAAGTAAAATGTTTGTAAAAGTTTCTGATCAGGAATATTTTTTTATACAAACACCATTTAAAATACGACTTACAATGGTTGCTGAGCGTATTGAAAATAACAATTTATGACATTATTATTACTTTTAACACCAATATATGTTTACTAATATCTTGATTATTCTTTATTTTCAACATAGTTTTTAACATAATATAGAGTAATTCGATCATAACGTTGACGATTTCCACAAATTGGACTTCTCCTCAAAGTACGCCAAAAAAACAATCTCATATATAGTCATGATATTTACCGAAAACATTTTTATCTTCGCAACATTATAAAAAACCACCGTGGGCGATTTCGTACTGTTGCCTCGACTTCGAAGGTAATAGATTATAAACAGCTCAGGCGGCGAACTCTCTTAGTGCCAGTTCAAAATGCGCGTAAGCATAAGGAATACGTAAAAACACAAACGTAAGAAATTATGTATGTTCACAGTGGTCGTAACGTAAAATATCAAAATAGAGTGTTTTTTCTATTTTACGTTGGTACAAATTGTGTTGGTTTCTCTGACTGTCATTTTCAAATATTCTGTTGATTTCGACTCTGTTTCATGTTTACTGTTTCTCTTTGATTCTACTTTTAACAGTTTGGAGATTAGTTTGTTTTGTTTTATTGTATGATGTCTGAAAATGATCTTGCGATTGTTTCTTTATTATTGAAACTGCGTTATAAAAGTAAGGCACTAAATACATGAATATTATCACCCGCCATTTTGTGCCCTTAGAAAGCGCTTTAGGATATGTGAACAGTGCAGGAAACGCGATGATTAAGTCGAAATAGTTTAATCTTTAGGTGAAAAATGTGATAAAATAATACCGGAGTCTATCAAACTATTTATTTTTGGCATGATGTATTAATTGTAATCAAATTACTTGCTTCAATTTAGAATTTTTAGTTTTCAAATGTTGAATCAAATTATTCGGTTTTCAATCATATATAATTGGAGTGATATTAAATACTCAAAATATCATTATGAAATTTTAATTTATATTCTGTAATACAATTTTTGAAAACAATCTGTCAAATTTACTGCATTTCATGATCTCTAAATATATAAAACTCTATTGCTTATCTTCAAACTTTGTAATCTTTAACTTCCCTAGAAAAACTTTTATGCATATTTATTGGAAGATTTATTATTTTACTGCTCTCACCCAAGGGATAGAAAACATGGAAGTGTACTATTTGCAATTTTTTATATCGCATGTCTTGATAAAAAATTGTGAGTTCGTAATATTTTACTTATCAAAAAAATAATTGATTATATATTATTTATACTTATAATATATTTATATATGTATGTATGTGAATATATAATATATATTTCATACAATAGGTACCTATGTATATTACATAAATATATTGATCAATTATTGCTTGAAATTAAGGTTAGATTCTATGATCGTGTCTAAAAATTTAGATAAAAATATATATTAAAATGAACTGAGGTAACTTCAATCAAAATTTTAATCTGATCATACATAACTTTGAATGGAAATTTTGACTGAATATACGTACTTTTATATGAAATACTTATAATTCGTCTACGAATCTCACAGCCACAATTGCCGCTAATAATGATGATAAATCATTGGGCACATTAATGAGTCACTCCGATACTATTTTCTTTAGTTTTTCAAGTTATTATAACATTTTATCCTCGTCAAACAACGCATTTCCTGTAATGTTTACATTGATTACATATGCTTTTTTTTTATTGACAGGACACAAAAAGGCGTTATATTTTGGATTTATAGTTTCTTGTTGTTCTTTTATTGATTCAAGTGTGAAATATGGCAGCTAGTTTTAAGGTAAGTTTTACTTAATTTAATATTAAATCAAAGTTGTCAAAGAGAGGGCGCATTCAGATTTTGAAGTGTCATAAAATTACCCAATTTCTGTGAGAATATCATAATTTTATTCAGTAAAGTGGCTTAAAGCTGTTAATTAAGAGATCATTATTTTAAGCAATATTTGGTCCAGTTAGAAATCAGGTCCTAGTTTGCTAAATTTGATTTTTACTAAGAATCATGTGTGTTCTTGAAGTTTATAATTGTGTGTTCTTATAAAATTGTTGCTAATTAAATTATAAAGTGCGCGTACATCCTATCATCTCAACTGTAAAGCAGAAGATCTCATCACTCCGTTTATTTTCGGCTAACACCGTTTCATCTATGGCTCCCAGCTGGCCAATTTGCAATAAGTCAGTAATTGCTGGTCAACACATATATGTAATACTCCTATATTGCTGGTTGGGTCTTATGCGCATGCTTGAGAATTGAGCAGCTTCGTGCAATTGGTGCAAGCCACGTGCAAGCGTCGTCCATCTTTGAAATGTGGAATGAAACAGCCAATGACGTATTAACAGTAGACCCAGCACGCGGCATTTGTTTTGATGCAGGAATAAACAGTGGGGTGAGGAGGGTAAACATCGTTGTATCGCAGGTTGCGTTTTTCATTTGAAAAAATATCGATTGTGAGATGTGAAAAAAATCTAGTTTTTTTTTATCTTGAATCAATTGATATATTATTACTTCTATTTTAATAAATATTAACATACAGTACAGAATATAGGCGTGCACTTCTCAAACATAAATAAAAGCAGGCAAACCGCATAACAAGCATGTTTACTCCCTTCGCTTCTCAGAACCCCTCACCTTGTAAGTGCTAACATCACAACAAACTGTGGACTGCCATAGGACGCGCTGGGTCTACTTTAATAATACGTCATTGGAAACAGCCTTTCAAATATCGAGGGAAACCGCGACGCTTGCGCACAACGAGTCAACTAAAAATTTGCTGTCCCATTTTCTCCGTGATACCTCAACTTATGGAAACTAGCAATATAGGAGTATTACATATATGGATCAACACAAGACAATTAATTGTGATGGATGTGAAAAAATAACCCATCTATCTTGTATAAAACTCACTACTGATTATGTAAGTCGTATTACTCGTACCAATTCTGAAGCAATTCGTATTTACTGCGATAATTGTATCTAAGAAACTGATACAATTTCTTCACTAAAACAGTCTATAATCGATTCACAATCTAAAATTATTAACTTTGAAGGAAAATTCAGCTCCAATGCTGTGCCTAATCCCAATGAAAATATATTTGCTGATAAAATAATCAACGAAATCAATGACAGAAATATCCGGGAAAAAATATAATTGTTTCGGATGTTTCGGAGACAGAAAATGAAGATCTTTCAGCGATCATCTCTGGTATAACATTCCTAAATATTGATCTCCAGGATTCTACGGCTAACAGCTCTGAATTTATGCGCAAAATTCCAAGATCGTCAAGTATAGAGCACTTTTGACTCAGTCGATCTCAATGAAAATAGGATATGAGCTTCTAGGCAGTACTATCATCTTGAATACTGCATTCTAATATTCTACGTTCAATCGTTTTGGATTTATGCGGAAAATTGAAAAAAATTTCGAGTAAACTGCACTCCCGGCTTAGCCGATCACAATCACAATGCAAAGTGTACCACTAGATGCTATAAAAGTGCTTAATACGAAATCTCAATATTCTGGGACTGATTATTTCAAATTTATGAGAAAAATTCGAAAAGTGCACTTCCGGCTTAGCCGATTGGGACGAAAATAGCAGATGATCATTTGGATGCTACAGCAATTCCAAATACTGAATTTCAGTATCCTACGACTTATCATTCTAGATTTATGCGGAAAATTCAAAAAAATTATCAGGTAAAGCGCACTTCCAGTACAGACGATTGCAACCATAATGCGAGGTGCACATCAAGATCATAGATCCTATACCAGACTTTTATACAAAATTTTAGCATTATATGTTTGACGAATTCTAAGATTTTGCGAGTTACGCACTTACACGCATATATACGTACATACGTACCGACATCAAGCCAAAAGTAGTCAAAATGAATTCAGGGATGCTCAAAACGGATATGTCCATCAAAATCTCGATAGGTGAATTTTGTCGGTTTCACAATATTTCCTTGTACTTTTAGATCGTCAGATAGTCGAAGATTTCAGTGCCTCATTTTGTTTTTCATGCCTTCAAGAGATTTGATAAGTATGTATATTTGGAGTTCAATAATGCTGAAATTAAAGCTGAACCGTATGACCAATATAATGAAAATTAATTTTAAATTTGTATGAAAAAGCATGCTCTCATCCAATTTTGTCGCTTTTGTCATGCTTACGAAATGAAATTTAAGGAAAAATATTTTGATATGTCAAATGTCAAACGAAATTAAAAAATTGACGACAGATTATCATTGCCTACGTTATCATTTCAATTAAACTGATTGTTATATACGGCAAATTCTAATTAGAACGTAAAACGAATGAAACTCCCGTTTACTTTTAACGGACAGAAAAATATATTCAGTTTTGCTACAAAATGTTTTTGACATATATATATATATATATATATATATATATATATATATATATATATATATATATATATATATATATATATATATATATATATAATATATATTTAAGATTGTTTTCTGACGTGATTTTATTCTAAATAAAAGTACAAAATGTAATTTAAATACAATAATAAAGATAATGAAACATACCTAAATAATAGCTATTAACATATCTAGGAATGTTATGAGTATCATAACAGCCGCAGATGTCAGTTTGAAATCCGAGCAGAGCGAGGATTTTAAGACATCTAAGGTCTGTTATGATTCATAATATCCGTGATTTGTTCAATAGTTTACCGGTTGCAGAATATGATCTCGTTAAAGTCATTTATAGATATTATTTTTTGAAATTCTCTTATGAATGAAGTCATTGTCATCATTTTAGAAGGTGATCAAGTGAATCTGTGGTCTGTATGTTTTTATTTAATGTCATGGATACAGTTAATAAATAATTTTTTTATTTAAATCTCGTAACGTGGTCATAACGGCTATTTAAAATATGGATTTTGGCGACGCTGAATTGCCTGAAAATATTTTAAATGCAGCAGGTGAAGCTCTGAATAGCTTAATTCCTGAAAAATCAAAACTCAGGTATGAGAAAGCATATAACGCATTCAAACAGTGGCAAGGAGAAAATCAAATTGAAATTGTCAATGAAAATGTTCTTCTGGCATATTTTCAGCAACTGGTAAATTATTCTAAATGCTCGTTTGTGAGGATCTTTAATTATTTTATGCATAGTCCAAGAAACATAGCCCTTCGTCATTGTGGGTTTATTATTCGATGCTGCGAAGTACAATTGGAATAAATGAAAATATTGACATGAAATCATTTCAAAAGCTGTATGCCTTTTTAAAGAGACAGAACGTAGGTAACGAAGTAAAGAAAGCCAAAGTTCTCAGCGTCGATGAGTTCAAAAAGTTTTTGATAAAGGCAAAAGACGAAGAATATTTGCTGGCGAAGGTATGTTCAACTCTATTAAAGTTCGATTCAAAAAGTTTATAAATCCTACGTTATTTTTAGATTGTTACAATTTTTGGATTATATGGAGCATGCCGATGCAATAAAATATATAATCTGACAATAAATGATGTTAAAGAAGAAGGCTCCGTTTTAATCGTGACAATTAAGCGCACCAAGAATAACAAATCGCGATTCTCTACCGTTGTCTCTAACGACGATATAAATGCTGTACAAATAATTAAAAAATATATGAGTCTGCGACTAAAACACATTAAACATGATTACTTTTTTATTTTTTACAACAAAGGAAAATGTAGCGTGCAACGAGTTGGTATCCACAAGATCTCTTCTGTCCCTAAAATGATTGCTACTTTCCTGGGTCTACCCAACCTTGAGCAATACACGGGTCATTGCTTGAGGCGAACTTCTGCCACAATTCTGGCTAACACAGGAGGAAACGTAACCGATCTGAAGAGGTTGGGAGGGTGGAAGAGTTCAAGTGTAGCTGAGGCGTACGTAGAGGAATCAGTTGAGAATAAGGTTCAAGTTGCAAAAAGAATGTTTGGCAGGGGAGAATCTGCCACTTCCAGTTCAACAATGCGAAGCGAAATTATTCATAATGAATATACAACAGAAGTGTTGCAAAATGCTTCTTCACATATTGAGACTTCGGAGATATCTATCCCAGGCGTTACTATATCTAATTTGAATAACTGTACAATTAACATATATTATGATAAGCAGAAGTAATTTATATATTATCGTTGTTTTGAATTCCATTTATATTGAAAATTATATTATCAGCATGAATTTATCATAGTCTTATTTGCTTTTTCTTGACTGTTTTGACAAGTCAGTTTGGTAATATTATTTGACAAGTCAGTATTGTAATTTTACCGTACAGATTACAGTTATAACTCATTTATCAGCCTACTTTTGTTCATGTAAATATAAGTTTAATATCCTAAAACCGGTAAAAGAATTAAATTACACGTCTTTTTAACAAATAGAGTAAAGTAAGTGAAGTATTTTACAATAAATTATAACGTCAGCCAGATCAATCAAAAACTGAAAGTTGTTTCATTCTAAGCCATCACAACACCTAGGGGCTGTAGCTGTGGAAACAACTTTCTCTAACACTGTTTTGGAATTTACATATTCTATAACCAAAAATTATGTTGGAACCAATGACATTCCAAAAGATCGTTTAGAATGATTCCGTATGCCGTTTAGAATCATTTCGACGAATCAGAAGCTGTTAGTTTGGTTACTACCATGGTTACTTCCTAACAATTCAAGTATTTATATCTGGTTTCACGTTTGACATTTAATAATTTTTTAAGTTCTCTCTGAAATATTGGTAAGTTTCCAAAACCTTATTAGAGAAAGTATAGTCTACAACATGTTTGGAATGGCGTATTCCACACTCGCGAACCGTAATCCTCGCCTTCGGCTCGATTTACAAACTTTTCGCTCGTTCAGAATATAGGCCATTCCAATACTTATTGTAGAATATACTATTACACCTCCCCCCCCCCTAAGGATGATTTATGCGTGGGAAAAGGAAGTAGTTTACTAAAATGGAAAAAATTGGAAATCTTTCTTCTCTTTCCACTAGAAACTTCATAAAATGATGGTGAAATTTGTCTAATTATCGGAAATGTTCCAATTCGAACTGGATCTAGCTTGTTACGATTAATTTTGTTTCCATTCTCGACATAGACCAATTCACCAACGTTGAAAGTATATTGGCGTCGGTTTTTATCCACACGTTGCTTATTCATCCGAAAACTTTCAAGAGAATTCTGGAAAGCGATTCTGCGATCTTCCTCAAGAGATCTTTCATTGGTTCTCTGTAAAGGTGATATTGTAGGTTTTTTCCCAAATAACAAGTATGATGGTGCAAAGTGTGTAGAACTATGAATGGTACTGTTATATTCGTTCACACACTCTTGCGCGAGGGTTGACCAAGCTCTATTATTATCATTATTTATTTAACACCGGAGCCGATTTACGAGCGTTTGATTCAATCTTTCATTAAGTCCATTTGACTCAGGATGGTCAATGCATGTGAAAACAATTTGTATGCCGGTTTTCTCCAAATAATTCTTGAAATCAGTAGAATTGATTCCTGTATATTGATCAGCTAAAAGAATGGAGATATTATTTCCCTCCGCAATAGGTTTAATTAAATTTATAAAATCTTGGGCGTTTTGACCCTTTGTTGTAGATATCCACACATATCTTTTGAAATGATCTACCAAGATATGCATATATCGCTTAGGCAATCTATTGCCAGCAAAACCTCCGACACTGTCAAGTGAAATGATTTGATACGGGTGTGTAGCAGGACCTAACTGTGAGAGTAGGCCAATAGCACGACTGCGACGAGTTTTGTTCTCAATACAAATTTTATAGTTTTTGCAAAATACATTTATAGCTTTGTCAAGACCCTTGAAATAGTAATGTGGCCTGATTATAGCAATCATCTGTGCTGGACCGATGTGTCCATAATGTTGATGTATAATTTCAATTATTTTGTTTCCAAATGTGGGAGAAACAAATATTCTTAATTTTTCCTTCAATTTCTTCAAAGCAATTCCTTGTTTGTATTCTATTCGTTTCTCTGCTTCAATATCGGAAAAATGTTCCGACTGGTCCTTTAATATCGCAAATAAATCGATTAAATTAACAACTTGAATCACATCTTCATTTTCGAAATATTCGAGAACGGGATTACGAGACAGATCAGCGAGAGTATTTTCATTATCTTTCTTATATATAATATTGAAATCAAATTGAGCTAAATAATGAATTAAGTCTCCAAGGATTTCATCAGTTCTTGTTTTCGTCTTCAAATTCTCTAATGGTTTGTGATCACTGCAGACCGTAAAGTGCCGTCCAATCAAGTAATACTGCCAAAATTTTATGGCGTCTTTGATAGCTTTGCATTCCAAATGTATAACATCAAAACGCTTTTCCCTATTTGAGAGTTTCCGTCAGTAATACGCAACAGGATGCAGCATTCCATCGTCCTGTGGCTGCTTGAGTATCGCCCCGATTCCCTTATAACTGGCATCTGTCTATAAAAACGGGCTTATCATAATCATAAATAGTTAGGATCGGTTTTGAGCATAAATAATCTTAAATCATATTGAACGCTTTCTCGATATCATCAGACCATTTAAATTTAACATCTTTTCTCAATAATCGATGTAGAGGTTCAAGTTTCTGAGCACTATTTTCGATATATTTCAAATAGAAATTCATGGAGCCTAAAACACTTCGTACACCAGACTTATCAGAAGGCTTTTGTAGCTTCTCTATCGAAATTAAATTTTCTTGAGCCGGTGAAACTTTGTTTTTGGAAATTATATGTCCCAGATATCTAACTGATTTACCTGCGAACAAACATTGGACTAGTTTTAATTTGAAACCTTCCGCACCAATAACTCGTATAAATTTCTCAATATGTTGGATATGATCCTCCCAAGTCCGGGAGAAAATCAAAATATCATCGATATAGTTCACACAGAAGTCATCTAAATCATTTCTCCGAATTATATTTGATAATATTCTTTGAAATGTGGCCGGAGCATTCTTAAGTCCAAATGGGAGAACTTTGAATTCAAATTTTCCATATTTCGTGACAAATGAAGTTTTTTCTTGATCCTGTAATATCAATCTAATACACCAAAATGCAGAATTTATATCTAAAACTGTGAAATATTCACAATTGGCAACCTTGTCGCTTACATCTTGTATTGTAGGGAACGGAAAACATTCTGGAACTACTAATTTGTTCAATTTCCTGAAGTCGATACATAAACGAGATTTCTTTCCTTCATCTTTCTTATAAGCAAGTGTTACAGGAAAAGCATAAGAAGAATCAGATTCTTTAATAATTCCGGCTTGCAACAGCGCCTTGATTTGACTTTTTATTTCTTCATCATCTGGGACTGAACATTTATATGCCCGAGAAGTGACATACTCGTCTCTAAGAAGTTTAATTTCCGCCTCCTGCGATCTCACTTCGCCAATATCAAATTTATCTTTGGCAAATATTTGCCTATTTTCCTTGATCAGTCGTAAAACATCCTGTTTCTTTTTCTTATCATCAATATGCTGGAGATCTACTTTAAAATCTTTTATATTCTGATGTTCATTAAAATTTAATTCGATGTAGTTCTTTAACTCTTGATCATCATTTGGAGTCCGCATTTGACAATAATTTGGTCGATTTTCTTGTGAATCTATCATTTCTTTACTATTAATACGTTGGAAAACTCTTAAATTTTCATCCTGAAGCAATCTAAGTTTCTTGATAGCATCAATACCAAGTAACAGGTCATAGGAGAAGCTATCGGTTTTTACAACATAAGTCGTTAGCCCGGGCTGAAGTGAAATTAGATCCGCTGATTGTTTTCAATATACCTTTTTGCTCTATTAATTTCAACTTAAGCAAATCAGCAATTCGTTGATTAATCAATGTTACATTTGAACCACAATCATAAACAGCTTTCATTCTAAAATTGTCGTTAATTATTACGTTAAATCTTATCAACGGATCTATTTTCGCCTGGTTCATTAGTTTAAATCTTTGTCATTGATATCAATGTTCAATATTTCGCAGTCGGTAAGATTTGCAGAACGTTCAGTAATATTTGGTTTTAGTTTTCCTGCAACCGAATGCTTATTACGACATTCCGCAACTGGATGAAAACGATTCGGGAAACCAATAGCCGCACAAACCGAACACGGCTTCCGTTGAGATTGATGACGAGCCTTCCATTCAACTTCGGACTCGATGGTTTTTCTCTCTTCCTTTTAATAAATGTATCTTCCAATTTTCGCAGTTCTGTATATAATTTATCGAGAGTAGTTATCTCTTCTCTATCAAGCATTTCTTGAGCTTCATTGGGTAAACCAAAAACTATCTGATTTATACAAGATAATGCAGTACCTTTGGGCTCTACTTCCAAACACAGTTTCTCTTTTGCAAGCGCATACTCGATCAAGGATCCACCCAAATACTTAAAATTGAAAGCTTTCCTAACCATAGACCAACCCTTATCAACAAAAATATTGAAGAGTGAATCCCTCCAGTCCTCCCAGGAAGCTGTCAGACCAATCTTCTTTAAATTGGTTTCATACCAGTCCTTGGCGGGTCCAATAACAAAGAATCGTAAGGCTTGAATTTTCAAAGAATCAGATTCGATTCGGAACCGGTTACATTCATCTTCAAATCTATTCAACCACGCTTTGGAATCATTTTGTCTCCTTTCAAATTTCTCCAAAACAAATTCCCTCTCAATATGGTGCAATCTCACCTCTTGAATTGAACCTCAATTTTATTTGATGCTCCAATTGGTGCTCCAACTGTCTAATTCGATCCTCTAATTCTAATTGTGAAGAATTAATAGATCGAGAAGTTGACGTAGAAACATATTCTTCTAAAGAAAATTCATTAAAACAAACATTCCCCACTTCGTCAAAATACTCCTTCAGGATATCATCTTCAGTGTGATACTTCAAATCTTTAAATTCTTCAGGAAGTAAATACCAATTTTTCCTGTCAGTGGAAATACACTGGATTACAAAATCCTTCTCAGTTTTTTTAATCACTTGAACATAAAGCTGAGCCATCTTCCTACTAGTTGATGTCAAAAACACTTTGTAGTAAAACTGAATATATTTTTCTGTCCGTTAAAAGTAAACGGGAGTTTCATTCGTTTTACGATCAGGAGTAGTAACCGGTTTGCAGTTCTGCATGTTGAATCTTTTCAGAATGTCCTCGACGTAGCCATTCTGAGATAGCAGGATTCCTCCATCCTCGCGATTGATCTGGATTCCCAGACAATATGGCCTCGCCGAGATCTTTTACAGTAAAGTGCTCCGATAGAGTCCTTTTTACTTGTAATTCTCTGTTGTGATTTTTAGAGAAGATCAGGATATCGTCCACGTACAGTAATACGAACGTCTTTTTGTCCTTATCAACATAGATGCAGGTATCAGAGTTAGTTGCAGTGAGTCCAATATTCTCGAAAACTTTATCAATCTCGATGTTCCATTGACGCCCAGCTTGTTTTAGACCATATAAGGTCTTAATTAGCTTGCAGATCTTGTCACCCTCGAGATTTCTCAGCATAACGGATGCTTTTTGCCTAAGATTTCTGTCGTGATCTGTCAGCTATCCTCTTCAATATCTCCTCTAAGAGTACAGGTTTTTCCATGTAGACATCCTCATTTATTTTGCTATTAAGATAAGCTGAAGTAATGTCGAGTTCAGAGACCCTCATGTTTTGTTTAACTGCAAGAGCAATCTACAGCCGCAAAGATCTAAGTCACTGTTACGAAAGTGTCTTGGAAATCTATACCAGGTCTTTGTAAAAATCCTCTGGCTACTAATCTTGCTTTCCGTCTTTCTAGTAGACCGTCGGATGTCCATTTGTTTCGCAGCACCATCCTGCTGCTGATCACCTTGGTGTCCTTGGGCCGACTGACGATTTTCCAAGTATCATTTGCAACTAAACTTTGCATATCAACATAAATTGCATCTTCCCATTCCAGTTCATCATTTCTCGAAATCGTTTGAGAAAATGGAACTTCGGAAGCATTCATGAAGGAATTTACGTCTTGACAATCACCATCTTGATCATCTGTGTTACTATCTTGCGTGTCAATTTAAACTTGCCTGTGTAGCTTTCTTGGACGTCCTCGTTGTCCAGTCATGACCTTCGTCGGCCTTCCCGAGGCACGTTCAAGTTCGGTGGTACTACGTGAAGTGACACATATGCTCTTTCGCTCTTCCGCAGTCCCTTTTTCGAGTTCACTTGAAGTATCCTCTTACATCTTGACCTCACTCGAAGAGCTGTTTTCGAATCTTGTTTCTGCATCTTCCTTGTGCAGATCTGACTCGAGAACCAAATGTTTTGTCGGTTTGAAGTTCTCCAGGAAGTCACGCCCATTCTTCGTTTCCTCGTAGATGATGTCTTCGTAGCCTTGCCAATCTTGATGTTTGTCTAGGAACTTGACATCTCTCGATATACGAATCTTGTTCTCTGAGGGAACCCAGATTCTGAAGCCTTTGGACGTGTCAGGAAAACCTACAAAAATCCCTTCAAGTGCTCTTTTGTCAAATTTTCCTTTACCCACTGCTTTATCCAATACAAATGCCTCACAACCAAACGACTGAAGATAATTCAGACGTGGAGCTCTGCCTGTCCACAACATATAAGGAATATTCCCGTCCAAACTCTTGGTTATGCAACGATTGTGAATGTGATTGGCAGTGGCTATAGCTTCGGCCCAGAAAGAGGGAGGAAGTCCAGACCTCAACATCTTACACCTGGCAGCCTCTAAAGTTCGGTTCTTCCTTTCAGCTACTCCGTTCTGCTGTGGAGTATAAACCGTGGAGAGACGACGTTGAATCCCGGAACTTTTCAAAATTTCATCCATCTTATTGTTGCAATACTCAGTTCCATTGTCGGATTGTAAGGCTTTGATTTTTCCACCCGATTGTGTCTCAGCGTAGTTCTTGAATTCTTGAAATTTGGATGCTACCTCACTTTTATTCGAAATAAAATAAATCGTGCACCAGCGAATGTGGTCATCAATGAAAGTAACAGAGTATCGTGCTTCACCTCTCGACTTCGTCCCCATGGGTCCACATACGTCACTATGTATAATGTCCAGTAATCCTTTAGCACGATCTGTTCGACTCGGGAACGGGGCGCTGCGCTGGCGAGCTTGCCGGTGAGGCACGTCCTACATGTTTCCAGTTCGCCGTTCAGATTGGGTATCAACTTCTTCTTGGACATGAGTGATAAGTCGAGTGCATTCAGATGTCCAAGCTTCTGATGCCATTTATTTACATCTCCCAATCCTGAGCTTGAAAACTTGCAGTCCTGTTGTTGCATCTCTTGCTGATAGAAAAAGTCGCCAACTCTGTCAGCGATGAGCTTAATTTTTCCTTGGTTATCTTGTACGAGAGCCTGTTTCTTGATGAATAGAACTTGATCACCCTTATCGACAATTTTAGAAACAGAAATAAGGTTAGTTCGCCAATCAGGAACATGAAGGGTATCACGAAGGTTGACACACATATTTTCATTGCCATTCCAAGTCGATATAGTGACATCACCTTTGGCAGTGACATTTGAGGTCATATTCGTGGCAAGTTTCAAACCAGATTAAGTTTGACGAAGATTTTTCTTCAAAGCGTCGTCCTTGCATAGATGCGTAGTACATCCGCTGTCTAGGCACCATCTTTTATCGGAGGCATATCGGATCCCTGGATCTGCAAAATATGTCATAGCATTCCCATTTGCTCTTTTCTTTCCTTGTTCTCTCTTCCTTTTAAAACAATCAGCGGCCTTGTGTCCTTGTTTTCCGCAATAGTTGCAGTTGTACGTGACGGTTTGATTTGACGATTTTTCGATCTTGTTTGGATTCTGTTTGTTAGAGAAATTCATCTGATTATTTTTTTCTCTTTTAGTGCCACCATTGTTTTTGATAAATAATGCAAGGCATGATCCGTCGTTTGTCTTACGAATTCTTGCATCGTATTCTTCCACGATTTTGACTCTCAAAGTTTCGATGTCAGGAAGATTGTCACGAGCTTCAATGGCGCATCTAAAGTTCTCAAAATAATCTGGAAGACTAAATAAAATCATAATAGCCAATAAATCATCGTTAACGATAATATCCATATTTTTCAATTTGTCAACAATATCGAGAAAATTGGGAAGGTACTCCCTTACGTCTTCTTCGTCCGTCATTTTACTTTGTGTCAAGCGTTTTAGCAATGTCGCCTTTCGTGCAGGATCCTTTGATGCGGCCTCCAGTCTCAGCCAAATCTCTCTTGATGTCGTGCACCCACGTACCTGGCTGAGTTCCGACGCCGACGGGTTGATTGCCAAAATCAGGTCGGATCTCGCCTTTTGATCCGTCGACAGCCAGGCAGCTTCAGCTGCTCGTGCTGCTGCTATTTCTTGTGCGGTTCCAATTTCTAGTACCTCAGGTTTGGGTTGATCTCCGCTGATGTAAATCCATAATTCATTCTTCACTAAAACGGCTTCGATTCGTATTTTCCAAGTTTCGTAGTTGTGCTTTGAGAGTGTTTCAATCCGAAAGAAATTTATTTGAGCCATGTCGATATCAGACTTCAAAAATCAACTTTTATTTATTTACTGGCGCAATATGGCTAATTTGAATAATAGAAATAATGAAGTTGAATGAAGCAAGCGAACTGTGAATCTCTAACAATTCTAAATGTCTGTTATACTCATAAACTGCACTTCCGGCTTGGCCGACTGATACAAAAATAGTAGATAACTATTTTGATGCTACAACAAATTCAAACACTAAATTTCAATATCATTCTAGATTCATGCAAAAAAAATTTTTTTCAAATTCCAAGTAATGTACACTTGTGGTTCGGCCTATTAATACAAAAATAGCAGATAACCATTCTGATACAACATCAAGTTCAAATACTGAATTTCAATATCCTACGGTAGATCATTCTTGATTTATTGAAAAAATTCGAAAAAAGTTTCAAGTAAAGTGCACTTCCGGTACAGACGATTGGCACTTTAATGTGAGGTGCACAACTAGACCCTGTACCAGTCTTAAATACAAAATTTCAACATTATACGTTCAGCCAGTTTTGAGATTTGCGAGTTACGAACGCACGATCGTACCGACATCAAGCCGAAAATAGTCAAAATAGATTCAGGAATGCTAAAAACGGATATTTCCTTCAAAATCTCGATAGGTGAATTCTGTCGGTTCCACAATACTCTCTTGTACTTAGTACAAGTAAGTGAAAATGAAAAATGGAGCAAAGATGACACTATGCTAGCTCTCCTCCCTAAGTCTGATTTATGATTCTGCAATTATTTATATTGTATTAAAATTGTCGGATTGTAGATAACAAGAAGGATACAGAATTAAGTCATCTCCTTTATTGCAAACGTTTCAGTATATATTATACCTTCATCAGTGCCTGAGGGCAGAAAAACACAAAAAGTTCACATACAACTGTATCACAGGCTTGACCACCATTAATATCCTACAATAAATAACAATATTGTTTAATAAATACCTTAGAGATAGGAAGCAAAACCAGAAAGCTGTCAGAGATATAATTATAATTTATCTATAATTTTGTCCAAGAAAATACGATCAGGATTTTGAGGTTTTTGTTATGATAAAATCTGAAATTCTTGCAGCCCTTATAATAATACAATAATTTTCATACATCATAAAAAAGAAAATAATTTTGAAGATTGATATTATTGATTATTTTTAATATTAATCGAAATTTTTTATCAGTACTGCAATTTAGTGGCGAATCTATAAATGGGCTTTGTGGACTGCAGCGAAGGGCTCCGTGGATATAAAGAGTCCCCAGTCAACACTGAAGACAATGAGTAATATTGTGAATTCCAGAAAAAATAAAAATTTAAATCTTCAATTATGAGGTTAGCAACCCTAAAGTCATATTAGATAGGTAAATGGAATATTTTATTGTTCCAATTATTTTCCTTTACAGAAAACAGTTTTTTGACGAAATGGCAATTAGTTTGATTAATTAGGTGAATTCCCAAGGTGTGTTCGCTCATGGCCCCACAAATTCACGATCTGACCCTGCTCACAATATAACATTTTTTATTTCGGATTGGAATGATTCTTCATCAATGATATTCTTGGTAAATATTCACGAAAAATTTTTATTTTGAATACTGTTCTTTCTTTCAATAAATAATCAACGCCAAAAGAATATTTCAAATTTATAATAATGAATTATAGAAATATTGATGTCCATGACAATAAGACCTACTGATTAACAGATAAGCCATGCTAATTTAATTTCGAACAATATTTTAGATTTTAATATAAAAATATATTTCCAAAAAATATATTGGAATCTATTCATTCATTTTGTGTACAAAATACAAGAATATTCATTTATTCTTTCAATGCCAAACTTTATTTGATTAAAAATGAATCAATAATTGATGTTGTAACTTGTTCATAGCAGCAAGCCCATGAATTTACTGCAGCGGAAGCCAACTACAGCGCGTTTATCTAACTCTTTCTAGCGCGTTGTGCTCATGCTGATGTGTTTGGAACGTACGTCGGCACTTTTAATGAAACTCATTCCACTCTCTTCAGTTTTGTCGGCTGTTGCTTACGATTCGTGTTTGAATTCACATCTTTTTCGCGTAGCTCGTGATTTTACTTTGGGGGTTGTGGGGCATATAAAGGGTGGAATTAGCTCGGTTTAACGTAAATTTAAATTGGGACATCGCTATTAGTGTTTTTGCGTGCATCCTTCTGGTGCACTTGTTCGTTTTGCTATCAAGTGTTTTTTTTTTGTTTCTTGCAAAGTCCTTCCGCTTAGGCGAGGCAAGGCTCTTCCGTGAGAGTCCAACGAGGGATCGGTGCACAAGCTGGGCCTTTTAAGTCCTTTTAAGTGTCTTTTAAGTGTCTGGACGGTCTTGTCGGGAGTGCATAACTCGTGTTTTCAAAGAGCGGGCCGGAGGCCCAGCACCACGAGAAGCTGCCCGTGTTATGTAAGCGACCATTCGGCTGTCCGGCTAGACACAGCTCGTAATTTGCTAAGAAGGGGATATGCAGAAGGACTCCTGGGGTATAGATTCAATAGGTCGACGATATAATATGCCTCTCAAACTTTAAAGTAATTTTCGTTATTTAGACAAAAAGCAACCAACTTCGCGCAGCTAGCTCGGCAATATCGGATAAGTTTAGAGGGTAAGGGACAATGGGGTTAGAAAGAAGCCAACAAGAAGAAAGAACTCAAGAAAGAAGCGAAGAAAGAAAAAAGAAGTGTTTGAATGATGAATGAATGTTGAATGATTGTGACTAATCCAAAAATTCCTTTTCAGCCTTCTTTTTCAGCTCATCAACATCATATTCAGGACGTAAGTTGACTAAAAACAATTTTTTTTGAGTTCCTAATCTATTTGTAAATTCAATTACTGTTAAATTATTTCCTGATGTTTAAACTCCAATTTTACTAATATTTGTGTGTTTTTATTGATTTCAGGACCTGGAGCAGTAGTTGTAGGATTATAGCAGTTGCAGAGAACGAGCAGCAGCCCAGAAATCATCGAGCATCAGCTGAGCTACCATCGCTGGAGCAACCCACCTCGGGAGCAACCTTTTTCAGGTTATTGTCATCACCACAACATCAGGGCGCAAGTTGATAAAAAAATTGTAATATTAAAAATTTCCAATCATTTCTGAATGTATTACAGTTCGCCCAACTGCCGAAGAACACATCAGCAGCTCCAGACCATCAGCCAAGTAGCTGAAGATCAAACCAGCTGTTGCAGAGGATCAACACAGCAGTAGCAAAGCTCATCCAGCGTGGTACCTGCAACTTCAGAGACAGGCATGGTAAAAGAAGGTGAAGATGATCCAAAAACTTCGATTAGTTCAGTCCACAGCCTGCAGAACCGAGGTAAGAATTACTTATCTATTTTAAATATTTAATTCTATAGCATGCTTAATTCTTTTTTACAATTCAAATTAATTGTATTTATTGTTAATTCTAATCTATTGTTCCATTTTGTTACAGTTGCAGCCGCGAAGAAGCCACTTCTCTGGTCTAGGTTTCGCTGGGGTTTTCCTAGACCCAAAGGGAGAACTCCCGGAGAATAGTCCATCTCTTTCCCCTTAGTCAATGCCTGGAGATGAACAAGGCTTACAACATCACAACAGCATCGAGTATTCAACACTTATTCTTCGAACCTTTGTATCCTTTCCCAGTTTCCAAAATAAACTCATTCCCACAAAATTTACAGTTGTATTCATTTCTAAAACCTATTTTTATTATTCCCAGAAGTAGTTAGGAAAATAAATGTATTGTTAAATAATTTGCAAAATTAATTAGATTCAATAATAACTTTTATATTTTATTTTTGAAGTAGAACAATTTAATATTTGAATTGTATTGTTCAGATTCATATATTTTATCAAAATCAAATCAGTAATTTAGGAAATTAATTTTCTCCCTAAAATTGTTATGTTTTCTGATTTTTGAATAAACTATTGAATGGAATATTAATTGTTATCTTAATAAATATATTTCAGTTTGAAAATAGTAGTTACTTTCTTGATAAATAAATGTTTGAAAAAGAAATATATTTTGAATTGTATTTCTATTTTAGTTATGTCCATATTATAATCTTAGACATTAATATATCAATCAGAATACATTGTTGAACCTGTACTGAACCCTAGTAATATCCTAAATGATATTTTACAAATGGAATGTTTCAATAAATATTTCATGACTTCAATTTCCTTTGTATTTTCAAATTTATTTAAAATAACCTTAGTTCAATTTTTTTTCATTGTGTGGCGGCAGCACCTGTCGACTACTGAAAAATAAGCTTCATTTACACAAACATGTTTCTATTAAAAGCATGATAAAACAAGTTGTTCGATCAACAAATTCGAGTTTCAGGTGTAAAACCATCTTTACTTGAAGCATCGAATTTTATTCTGCAAAATGTAAGTTAAACTTAATTACATTGTTTGTGAAAGTTGATTTTATGAGCTAATATATACAGAATGTCATATTTTTAATAGATTCCACAGTTATAATGTCTAAAATTGTTTGTTCTGCTTAAAATTTCATATTTATTTAAATTTTTAGTTCAGATTTTCGTTATGGGGCAGCATTTGTTAACTACTAAAAATAGACGAATAATATATTTTACTTGATGAAGAAAATAATACTTTTAGTAATCAACTAGCTCTAATTCATTTGAATGAACTTATTCAAATTTTATCTTACAAATTTGAACATCAAGTTCACACCAATGTTTATTCAAGTTTGTTATTTATTAAATCAGTGGCTCGAGTCAATGTTCAGTAATTATATATGAAATATTCAAAATTGCATTCCACATACCTACAAATTATTATTGGTGATAAAGCTAATTTTATGAGCTAATATATACATAATGTTATATTTTCAATAGATTCCACAGTTATAATGTCTAAAATTGTAGTTCAAATTCTTTAGTTTTGTGGCAGCACCTGTCAACTACCAAAAATTGACAAATTTAATATAATATACTCGATGAAGAAGATAATATTTTGAATAAACAACTAGCTTTAATTCATTTGAATGAACTTATTAAAATTTTATCTTACATAATTAAATATCAAGTTCTCACTAATGTTTATTTAGGTTTCTAATTTATTAAATAATTGTCAATTTTTGGTAGTTGACAGGTGCTGCCACAAAACTAAAGAATCTGAACTACAATTTTAGACATTATAACTGTGGAATCTATTGAAAATATGACATTATGTATATATTAGCTCATAAAATCAACTTTATCACCAATAATAATATGTAGGTATGTGGAATGCAATTTTGTTGCAACTTGTTTTATCATGCTTTTAATAGAAACATGTTTGTGTAAATGAAGCTTATTTTTCAGTAGTCGACAGGTGCTGCCGCCACACAATGAAAAAAATTGAACTAAGGTTATTTTAAATAAATTTGAAAATACAAAGGAAATTGAAGTCATGAAATATTTATTGAAACATTCCATTTGTAAAATATCATTTAGGATATTACTAGGGTTCAGTACAGGTTCAACAATGTATTCTGATTGATATATTAATGTCTAAGATTATAATATGGACATAACTAAAATAGAAATACAATTCAAAATATATTTCTTTTTCAAACATTTATTTATCAAGAAAGTAACTACTATTTTCAAACTGAAATATATTTATTATATATATATATTAGCACTACAGGCCATTTAGGCCTAGGGCTTGAGTCACAATTCCACTCCACTTCTTCCTGTCTTTAGCTATTATAGTCCAGTTTTTTACACATAATTTCTTTAGATCTTCTTCCACTGCGTTCAACCACTTTCGTCTTGGCCTGCCTCTTCTCTCTGGACCTATCAGGCTTGCCCGTAGCATAGTTTTCGTTACTCTCTGTTGCGGTAATCTCTGAATGTGTCCTAACCATCGGATTCTTTGTGCCTTTATAACTTGTGTTATGTTCGGTTCACCAAACAGACTCATTAATTCTTCATTGCTTCTCCTTTCCCATCTTTCCTCGACTTTGCGTCCTCCGTATATTCTTCGCAAAATTTTTCTCTCCCATCTCTCGATTTTTTCTTGTTCTCGTTTATTTAATATCCAGGTTTCACAAGAATAGGTCACCGCTGGTCGTATGACAGTCTTATATATCCTCACCTTTGTTCTACGAGACACTTGCTTTGCCCTGAGTACGCTGATCAGACTTCCTGCTGTTTTGTTTCCTCTTACAACTCTAGCATCCATTTCTTCGTTGATATCTTGAATTTGTGTTAATGCAGCTCCTAGGTACACAAAATTTTCAACTTTTTCAAATTTTATAGCTTTTGTTTGCTCGATTTCTACTTCAAAGTATTTATTATCTTCTGTTTTTTCTCTGCTTTCGCCCATTTCCATAAATTTAGATTTCTCTTCGTTAATTCTTAGGCCCATTTTACTCGCTTCTTGATGTAATTTCTTTATAATTTTTTGTAATTCTTTTTCAGTTTTGGCGATTATTGCTACATCGTCAGCATAAGCTACACATTGATGGTTCCTGTTATATATGCTTCCATTTGTACAGATTCCGCTTTTTCTTATAATGTATTCTAGCGCCAGATTGAAGAGTAATGCTGATAGAGGATCCCCCTGTCTTAAGCCCCTCACTACTTCAAATACGTCTGTTGTGATGTTTTGAACTCTTATTACATTTTCGGTTTTCTGGAGGGACATTTTTATCATGTTTACTATTTTATTAGGCACCTCAAGCTCTCTTAATGCGTTAAATAATTTATCCCTGTTGATAGAATCATAAGTCTGCTTGAAATCTATAAAGGCGACGTACAGTGATTTTTTATGTTCATAGAAATTTGCTTGTGCTTGTTTGATAACAAATATTTGGTCTGTTACAGATCTATTACTCCTAAAACCGCATTGATAGTCGCCAATGATTTCTTCTGCATAAGCGCTAAGTTTTTCTTTTATGAGAGTTGCTAATATCTTATACGTTGTGTCTAATAATGCTATCCCTCTGTAGTTGTCGCATTCAGTTTTGTCACCTTTTTTGTGAATTGGATTTATCATCGCTATGTTCCAGTTTGCTGGCATTCTTTCTTCTATCCAGATTCTTGTAATTAGTTTGAATATATCTGTGTGTAGTTTTTCTCCTGCGTATTTAATTGTTTCAGCCCTGATTCCATTCACTCCTGGGCATTCATTGTTTTTCATTTGTCTTATTATTTTTCCCACTTCTTCACTTGTTGGAGGTTTCACTTGAAGCTCCGATTGGTTCTCTTCAAAGCTTGCTTGGGCTTCCTGTAACGGAGTTTCTTCTTTGTTTCCTTTGTTTAATAATTCCTCAAAGTATTCCTTCCATCTGCTAGCTCTTTCTCTCTCATCCCCTATTAACCCCCCATTTTTGCTTCTACAGTATAAGGCGTTTGCTTGATATCCGATTCTCGCTTTTTTTATATCTTGATAAAAATTCTTAATTTCTTTGTTTTTGTATTTCTCTTCTATTATTCTCAGGCGGTTTTCGTCTGCTGCTCTTTTTTTACGTCGACAAAGTTGCTTTGCTTCTCTTCTTTTTTCACAATATATTCTTCTGTTTGTATTTGTGTTGTTTTTTAACAATTTTTCTCTTGCTTTCTTTCTATCTTCCACCACTTGCTTGCACTCTTCATCGTACCAGCTCTTCTCTTTGTTTGATTTCTTTTTTGGCAGTGTCTTTATGGTTGCGTTCTTTATTGCATTTTCAATATGTTCCCATTGCTCCGTTATGGTATCAAAATTGCCAGGATTTTCCAATCTTTTTGTTATTTCTTCCTCATATTTCTTTTGGTTCTCTTCAATTTGTAGTTTTGCAAGATCGTGCTTGACTCAACCTTTCCTGTTGATTCTTTCACCTTTGTTCGTTTCCATCCTCAATGTTGCTCGTACTAACATATGGCCGGAATCCGCGTCTGCCCCTCTATAGCTTCTTATGTTAGTAATACATCTAGCATGTATTTCTTCTATTAATATGTGGTCTATCTGATTTATTATTTCACCATTTGGTGCTTTCCAAGTTCCCTTATGTATGTCTTTGTGTTCAAATTGCGTGCTTCTGATCACCATGTTTTTCTCCATCGCCAAATCTATCAGCCTAATTCCATTTTCATTACTATTATCATGTTTGCTATATCTCCCAATAGTTGGTTGGAAAACTACTTCTTTTCCTATTTTTGCATTACAGTCTCCGAGTATAATTTTAATGTCATATTTGGGGATACTGTTGTATAATTTTTCAATGTCGTCGTAATATACGTTTTTTTCCTCTTCTTCTTTATCCTCCGATGGAGCGTGTATGTTGATCAGGCTCCAGTTTCTACGCTTACCTCTGATTCTGATATAGCACATTCTATCCGATATGGGTTTGAATTCTATCACCAAGTTTCTGACTCTTTTGCTGATCAGGAAACCTGTTCCCATTCTTCTGTTTATTCCGCCACTCTTGAACAGCGTATAATCTTCCATCTCCATTATTTCATTTCCTTTTTGTTTTGTTTCTTGCAAAGCTAATATATCCATTCTATACTGCCTTATTTCGATTATTAGGGACTTTAGTGCACCGTCTGCATAAATACCTCTAACATTCCATGTTCCTAAAAATAGAACTTCCTGATTTTCCTTGTCCTTTTTCATTGCTTTTTTCGTCATAATTTTTGCTTCTACTGGACTTTTTCGACTTGTTAGCTATTTGATGCGATCTCTCGATAAGGTTACTCCATTTTCTTTTTTGTCCCATCGATATTCCTCATCATTAATAAGTATTTTCTGGTAACCAACTTTGACTTTCTTACCCTTCTGTCTTTCCTCTCTGGCTATGCTTCTTATCTCCTTCTGGATTCTTCTCTCTTCTATGGTCAAGTCGTTATCGATATATATTTGTTTATTTCGCAGTATGCTTTTGGCATTCATTATCTCCTGTTTTTTGTCTTGCGATTCTACTTCCGCTAATATCATCTCAAGTTGTGGATTCTTGCCAATTCTGTGTGCCTTCACAATTTTTGCTTTTATTTGTAGTTCCTTATCAATGAAATTTTCTATCTCCTCCCTTTCCTTATGCTTTGTTAATTTTATGCCTTTTACTATGATATTGTTTACCCTTTTTCCCCTTTCTTCTTTTTCTGCCCTACTTTCCAGGATTTCTATTCTTTTCATGAGCTGCGTTTTCTCTTCGTTCCATTTTTCCTCTTTTTGCTTCATATTATCTATAATTTCCTTGATCTCATTTTTTAGTTCGGCTGTATTTTTTTTCATTTCTTTCATCATCTCTTTCATCATATCTTTTAATTCTTCCATTATCTCTTCTTCACCCTTGATATTTGGGCTTGCTCTATTTATTTCTTTTTTGCCTCGACTAATTTTCCTCGCTCCCGCTGCTTCCCGTTGTTCTGGAGATCTGATAGTTTTCTTATTACTGCTAAGAAAATATTCACTATTTTCGTCGGCGGCTCCTGGTTCGTTGTTTTGGTCTCTTCCACGTTTTCTCCTCGAGTTCATTTGCTCGCTCCCGGATTTTCACTAGCGGTTCACCACTTTTTACACTGATTTATCACTCCGAAGTATTGAGCTTAGTCCGGCCCTGGTTTATCACACTGATCTACACGGCAGGGTTACACTCGTCTTAGCTGATAAATTGTTTACTACTGACCCTGTTGACAGCGAGTCAACCTTGAGCTAGGAACCCTGTATTTTAGTTCTATTATTCTTTATTTTTCACTGCCCAATGATCGTAATAAACACTTATCACAGCTGACTTAATCGATTTTTTCAATTTATTCACTCTTTATCACGATAAAAACAAATAAATACTTCGCGCGCGTGACGGAGCCGAGTATACCGGTTGTCGCGTCGACACTAATAAAAATAGGATTTAGAAATGAATACAACTGTAAATTTTGTGGGAATGAGTTTATTTTGGAAACTGGGAAAGGATACAAAGGTTCGAAGAATAAGTGTTGAATACTCGATGCTGTTGTGATGTTGTAAGCCTTGTTCATCTCCAGGCATTGACTAAGGGGAAAGAGATGGACTATTCTCCGGGAGTTCTCCCTTTGGGTCTAGGAAAACCCCAGCGAAACCTAGACCAGAGAAGTGGCTTCTTCGCGGCTGCAACTGTAACAAAATGGAACAATAGATTAGAATTAACAATAAATACAATTAATTTGAATTGTAAAAAAGAATTAAGCATGCTATAGAATTAAATATTTAAAATAGATAAGTAATTCTTACCTCGGTTCTGCAGGCTGTGGACTGAACTAATCGAAGTTTTTGGATCATCTTCACCTTCTTTTACCATGCCTGTCTCTGAAGTTGCAGGTACCACGCTGGATGAGCTTTGCTACTGCTGTGTTGATCCTCTGCAACAGCTGGTTTGATCTTCAGCTACTTGGCTGATGGTCTGGAGCTGCTGATGTGTTCTTCGGCAGTTGGGCGAACTGTAATACATTCAGAAATGATTGGAAATTTTTAATATTACAATTTTTTTATCAACTTGCGCCCTGATGTTGTGGTGATGACAATAACCTGAAAAAGGTTGCTCCCGAGGTGGGTTGCTCCAGCGATGGTAGCTCAGCTGATGCTCGATGATTTCTGGGCTGCTGCTCGTTCTCTGCAACTGCTATAATCCTACAACTACTGCTCCAGGTCCTGAAATCAATAAAAACACACAAATATTAGTAAAATTGGAATTTAAACATCAGGAAATAATTTAACAGTAATTAAACTTGCAAATAGATTAGGAACCTAAAAAAAAATGTTTTTAGTCAACTTACGTCCTGAATATGATGTTGATGAGCTGAAAAAGAAGGCTGAAAAGGAATTTTTGGATTAGTCACAATCATTCAACATTCATTCATCATTCAAATACTTCTTTTTTCTTTCTTCGCTTCTTTCTTGAGTTCTTTCTTCTTGTTGGCTTTTTCTAACCTCATTGTCCCTTACCCTCTAAACCTATCCGATATTGCCGAGCTAGCTACGCGAAGTTGGTTGCTTTTTGTCTAAATAACGAAAATTACTTTAAAGTTTGAGAGGCATATTATATCGTCGACCTATTGAATCTATACCCCAGGAGTCCTTCTGCATATCCCCCTCTTAGCAAATTACGAGCTGTGTCTAGCCGGACAGCCGAATGGTCGCTTACATAACACGGGCATAACTGTTCGCTCCGCAGCTTCTCGTGGTGTTGGGCCCCCGGCCCGCTCTTTGAAAACACGAGTTATGCACTCCCGACAAGACCGTCCAGACACTCAAAAGACACTTAAAAGACCTTAAAAGGCCTAGCTTGTGCACCGATCCCTCGTTGGACTCTCACGGAAGAGCCTTGCCTCGCCTAAGCGGAAGGACTTTGCAAGAAACAAAGAAAAAACACTTGATAGCAAAACGAACAAGTGCACCAGAAGGGTGCACGCTCAAACACTAATAGCGATATCCCAATTTAAATTTACGTTAAACCGAGCTAATCCCACCCTTTATATGCCCCACAATCCCCAAAGTAACGCAAAATCACGAGCTACGCGAAAAAGATGTGAATTCAAACAGGAATCGTAAGCAACAGCCGACAAAACTGAAGAGAGTGGAATGAGTTTTATTAAAAGTGTCGACGGTACGTTCCAAACACATCAGCATGAGCACAACGCGCTAGAAAGAGTTAGATAAACGCGCTGTAGTAGGCTTTCGCTGCAGTAAATTCGTGGGCTTGCTGCTATGAACAAGTTACAACATCAATTATTGATTCATTTTTAATCAAATAAAGTTTGGCATTGAAAGAATAAATGAATATTCTTGTATTTTGTACACAAAATGAATGAATAGATTCCAATATATTTTTTGGAAATATATTTTTATATTAAAATCTAAAATATTGTTCGAAATTAAATTAGCATGGCTTATCTGTTAATCAGTAGGTCTTATTGTCATGGACATCAATATTTCTATAATTCATTATTATAAATTTGAAATATTGTTTTGGGGTTGATTATTCATTGAAAGAAAGCACAGTATTCAAAATAAAAATTCTTCGTGAATATTAATCAAGAATATTATTGATAAAGAATCATTCCAATCCGAGATAAAAAATGTTATATCATCAGTAGGGTCAGATCGTGAATTTGTGGGGCCCTGGGCTAACACTCCTTGGGAATCTACCTAATTAATCAAACTAATTGTCATTTTGTCAAAAAACTGTTTTCTGCATAGGAAAATAATTAAAACAATAAAATATCACATCCACTTATCTAATATGACTTCAGGATTGCTAACCTCATAATTGAAGATTTAAATATTTTTTTTCTTTTTTTTTCAATTTGCAATATTAACCATTATTTTTGGTCAGGACTGGAGACCATTTATATCCACAGGGCCCTTGACTATCAGTACTGATAAAAAGTTCAATTAATATTAAAAATAATCAATAATATCAATCTCCAAAATTATTTTCTTCTTCACGAATGCGATCAAAAACTTAGCAGTATTGAAAATGTCTAACAAAGTATGAAAATGATTGTATCATAATAAGGGCTACAAAAATTCTTTTAAGTATTACAAAAACCATAAGATCCTGATCCTATTCTCTTGGACAAAAATTATAAATGAATTATAATGAAACCAGTTTCAACCCTTAATATTTCTACCCTAATAATGCAACGAAAAGCTGACATATTTAGGAAGACTATATCTGCTTAAATAATAATAACAGAATGATAAATCAGACTTTGGGAAAAGAGCTAGGATAGTGTTACCCTTCCTCCTTTATTTATATTTTCATTTTAGCCAAGAATGGTCCAAGAGCTCTTATGGGACTACGATTTGAGCCTTCTGAATGGCCGGAATGCGAACACGATTCATTCACATCAAATGCTGGATTCAAAAAAAGTTAGGTAGAAATGGATTCAAGAAATAGAAGCAACAAATATATTCACTAATCGCCAGGGTAAATACAAATCCAAATTTTAGAGTTGCACAAATCTATTTATGTTAATAGATGTAAGACTGACAAATGATGCAACTGGCAAATAACCAAGTGCGTTTTCTGTGCTTTAATCGTTGTCCCATGAGAGCCTTTGGACCTTTCTTAACGAAAATTAACTAAAGTGATATAATAAAACAAAAATCTTGTAAATTCTGGAAGCTCATGTCTCCTAAAATATTTATTTCAGTTTCAAATCTTGATTTTTCAGTCCTGGCGGTCTAGGGGATTAAATGGTGCAACAAAAATCTGACATAATTTTTCATCTTCCAACCCTTGCATTGCCATAGCTCTACGTTTTCTGAAGATATCCTGAAGAAACTCCCCATCACGTTACATCTAAGTATGTACTGATTGTTTCAATATGCTATGGCTGATAACTCTAGATTTATGGAAAAAAATGCGCTAAAAATTAAAAAAAGTTTCAAGTAAAGTGCACTTCTGGTTTGGCCGATTCATACAAAAAAAGCAGATAACCATTCTGATACAACATCAAGTTCAAATACTGAATTTCAAGATCCTACGGTTGATCATTCTGGATTGATTAGAAAAATTCGAAAATAGTTTCAAGTAAAGTGCACTTCCGGTACAGACGATTGGAACCATAATGCGAGGTGCACAAATAGACCCTATACCAGCCTTAAATAAGAAAATTCAACATTGTACGTTCAACCCGTTTTGAGATTTGGGAGTTACGAACGCACGAACGCACATACGTACCGACATCAAGCCAAAAATAGTCAAAATGGATTCAGGGATACTCAAAACGGATATTTCCATCAAAATCTCGATAGGTGAATTTTGTCGGTTTCACAATATTTTCTTGTACTTAGTACAAGTAAGTAAAAACCAGAGACAGTACAACCAGACCTTAATATGAAGGAGAAACTCAAAATTGTCTGTCTTCATTGAAATTATGCTGTTTTTGAGCTATCACTGGTATTATCTTTCCTCTCAAAAAATGATGATTATTTTCTCCAATATTCGGCATTAGGCTAATTACTTATGTAATCATCCTGTGTTTTTCGACATTCGATCTGAATCATTCATTTTTTGAAATCCACTTGATTTGATACAAGTACTTCCAATCAATAACAAGGACATAGGGCTGAGAAATTATTGATGTCTGAAAGCCTGAACTAGTTGATATCAAAATAAAAGTATTAAGTTTGTGTTTAATGTTCTGACTAAAGAAAGTACCAGTGAAGAATGTCAACTTTCAAATCAATCTTGTATAATTTACTGTCTGGAATATGTGCTAATTCAAACCTTTTCTTACAGTTAATTTTTCGATTGACTCGTCTGTAGCTCAATATGATTCAATACTACAGTATATAGGGCAACTGAAATTCCAAAAAAATCTGGCTATGAAAGAGTAGCATACACTGATGACTTGAATTTATTGATCTGGAATCAATGTGAGTGTTTAAATTAATTGAACATAGTTCTCTTGTACTCATGCTTCGGGCTGCTACTGTCCTTTACCGAGCTTCTAGGACTCTATCGTTTAACTGGGCAGATTCCCTGTCTTAACTAATACTCCACAGCTAGAAACTGAACCAGAGGGTTTGAAATATTGCCGTTATGAACAATCTCACCGGTCATGAATATTAGAAAACTTTGTGAATATCAATGCGTACATGAATGTCATCGCAAGAATCACACTTTTGCAAATAAATTGATTGGAGAGTGAGATTAATGAGTTTGTAGTTATGTATGACGAACTTTATCATTGAATCAGTTGGAAACAAACCAAAGCAATAAATTTAATATTTGTCCGATAAATATGTCAATAATTGATATAGCAACACAAACTTCAGCTTTGACTGTAGTAGTAAAGTAACACTCTCCACCTGTAAAAGTCTGAAGAAAATAATTTCTAATGTGGACTAGGAAATTTTTTTTTTCATGTTGATACACTCTCACATTTATTGATGCTACGAATTGAGAATATTTGATACAAATTTCGTAATTATATTTTTCAATGTATTTCTTGTCAAAACAATACATTTAGTACATCAAGTGTTCAAAGCTCAAATATATTAGACTTTGACTTCTAGATCACATCAATAATATGGTCTCCCCGAAGCCATGTTACAAATCTATATTCATCTAGATCTATATGACTGATATATCGTTGGTACCTCAGCCACTATCTTATAAACTGGCATTAACACGGCTTGTTTTAATTATTCTCGAAAATGATGTAAATATTGCTGCTGCCTCATCAATATCCCACAAAATTTCCCAAATCTATTCTGTACACCTCTTTACCTCAGGTAACAAAATATCCTAGAAAGAAAGATTTAGTCTTGAAAATAAAGAATCAAGCAAAATCTAGATATCATTAAGCGTAATAGGTATACCTAGGTACCACAAATATACATCTCTAGAAAAAATACAGAAAAGGCAGATAACGAGCCTATAAATAAAATATAGAATGCAGATTGAAGTTCCGATAGTGATATACGCATATTGATTCCATCAGAAGCTATTTTCGGTATTGAAGAGTCGAGAATATCATTCGACCATTTCACAAGAAATCCCCCTTGCTGCAGTCTAAATAATAAATCGTTCATTCTGTCTAACAGAGGATATCCGAGGTATACATTGAAACTGAAAAAAATCATAATTATATTCCATTCGTTTTTTGGATGTACTAAGATCTAATTGGACAAATTAAATTGACATTAGTACAAAAATTCCATAGACAGTATATATTCAACGTTTACCTATTCCGTCCATGATTTTACTTGATACCATCTCCTTGTTCTGATAGAAGATATGTCTAGTGTGAGTTCAATTCTCGCAACAGTCACGAGATATTCCAAGTATACGAACAAATTTGTTTCTCTTTTCCATGAGCTTAAAGCAGCATTGCGCATGCTGATGAAACAAGTTTGGCAACAGTAAGCTTCGTAGAATCCGATAACAGTTGTGCTGTCATTGCTAGTAACAGTACATAGAATTTTATGATCTAGAGCGCATTCTTGAGCCAGTATCAGCAATAAATTTAGTTCCTCGTTGAAACTAGAAAATATCATTTTGACATTTTTTCATAAATGTGTGTGAAAGTACCAATTTCGTGAAATTCCTGACCTCAATAGAAATTTTATTTAATAAAGCTTTTCTGACCGAGTTTCAGATTAATTAGGACAAATTATGATCCCAATGAGCTATTAATATGGTAGTACAATGCGTAGGAGTTACAGTGCGTTGTCTGTCATTTACTAAGTATTCAGATAAACAAATCTATATTTACATGAAGACATAAGAAAATTAATTAGAGCTTCTCTCAACCAAATATTAACGCAGCAGCGCAAGTCGTTCTTTAATAATAAAATGTCAGGAACTTTCACGTAGCGCCAATAAGAACTGTTCAAAGTTTCAACTCAATCACATGAGCGATGTGTTGATGAAAAGTTATCCGATACGATTTACACGTCACTTATAGTGCGGTAATATTACTTTATTAGAAGCTTTCACGCAACTACCAATAACAAAGTTACATATTAATCAAATGAATGATACGCGAGCAATCAGGTACGACTGAAGTGCCACTTATTATTCGTGAACGATACCATATCAGAAAGCTCTACGAAAGTATCTTAAAAATATGCAGCAGGTTTCTATTTGATCGATAGTGCCGTTTCGGACATTGGTCCAAGCAAACAAACAGACAGACACACAAAAATTTGAATAACATGTATTTCGGTTTTGATATTCTGCAAATAATCGTACGAGATCAAGATAAAGTCTGTATTTTGGATTCATAGACAGATACTTCAATATTATCTATTTCCATAGATTCATAATAAGCGACTAACAGCAAGTCAAATACTATTTTTGCTCTAATGTGAATTTAGTTTGAATCTGGGTCAATGCTGAGCCAAGGTATATGTTGCACGTAGGAATACCATGAATATTTACCTCTGAATGTACATGTTCTCGAAATCTTTCACATGTTTGATAAGCTCTTCACCTTCATTCGTAGTGAAATTTTTTCGTGTCCAATAACTCATAGTTGCCTTATTCATGTAGAAACTAGTATTTTTATGGAAAGCCATGTCTTTTAATTCTTTATACATATCCACAGAAGGAATACATTTGTCCAGAGTTTTAGTCACTGAAGAATCTTTGGTTCGAAGTGTTTTGAAATGTTGAAGAGACCCAGGCAGAATAATCATTCCCAAATTTGATTCCAGTAATTCTTCCAACAATGTAATTTGTTTCTCATATAAAGGATTTGTGAGAGTACTGACAAGTTTTGACGTATATGCCACGTACATGACAAAACTTGTAAAACTCCAACACCAAAATACTATTTTAAAGTGTTTTCTTGCTTTCAAATTCGGAGAATTTTGAAGCAGTACACAAAAAGAATTGAAAAAACACCATGAGTAGTTATCAATAGCCTTATGATTGATTCTAGGATTGACTGCAAACCAAACAAAAGTATTAAGAATGAACATTAACAATAGAGACAACCATAAATGGGACTTGAAATTTTTTATCAGATTTAGCCACTTTGGTAACTGATTTGTGACGGGAACATTGAAAACTCCGGCATTTATTAGATCAGGAACACCTCTCTCTAAGAAGTGATCAGTATAATACTTCGCAAAAGTGCAACCATAAAGTATATCAATTTCTCTATTTCTCAATGATCTGTATAGCGCAGAAAGAGTCTTATTTTTGAGATAGTAAGGCCATTCCGAAAGTGGGTAAATAACATGTTTGTCAGTAATATTCATCCATTTTAGAATGGTATGCATCATAGTCGTTTCTATTCCTGCTACAGCGGAACTTGACCGATCCCCTGTTACATTCAAAACAAAGGGATCGACATATACTGTGCCTAGAATGACTTCGCAATTTCCAAAATGATTTGGTACTTTCTGCGGAAAGGTATTTAGCTTCACTTCATTGCTACATTTTGCTAGGAGCTTGGCTGAAATATTGTTCCCACAGTTATTATTCTCATATGGAAAATAAGTGAAAACATTGTTTTCGTGATTAATAACTGCAATATTGATTATATACAAATTCCAGTTGAATAAAAATACATCGTCAAGGTCTTCCATCTCTTCGATATAAACCATAAACTTTGCTCTAGGATTCCAGGTTTCCAATGTGCTCATACTTTCTATAATATTCTTATAATCTTGTTCGCTATTCAAGATCATGATAACTTCACTCATTTTGCCATAAGAGGAGTAGTTCAAATCTTTATGATCTATGTTGACCATATATAGATTTGAATTGTCCAAACGTAATTCTTGGATGATATTTTGCATGTTATATATGATTAAAATATCCTTCTTGTTCCTGATATTATTTGAAATCAAATCTAAGCAGAAACGCCTTTTCTCAATCAAATTCGTGAGCTTAGAAGAGCATATTGTGCTAACAGAAAGTACCAATATAAGAAGAGAGTGTACTGGAATCATTCTTAAAATGTTTGACATATATAATGATTTTTTTAATCTCTTAGAACGGGGTTAGATTGAAATTCTATCTGAGTTGTCTTCAAGTCTTAGTTACTTCTAACTGAAATGGAAAAGGAAAATATTTGAATTGATATGCATCTGTGTATCTAAATGCTTTCCTGCTTATACTTTGAATCGCTGAATTAATTCATCCACTGCATAGTTATTATAGTAACAACTATTATCGTTACGCTTGTTTTAGGTAGATATCATTCATCGAATCTGATGATTGGAAGACTCGACCTTGAAACTTTTACTATCCTGATGCTTAGGAGTTTCTATTCCGCTGTTACTGTGATATGATTTGTGAATGGATCTAAAATATATGCATATATTACAGATAAGTACAATATCAGGTGTGTAAAATATTCTCTTTAATTTCAATTATTGTAAGTGACTCTTATTATTATAGTTTTTAGAAGGAAAATAGTGGCGAAAGGAGTCATGTTAAATGCTGGATTATATTTAATATATATTCAGGACGTGTCGGTGCCCAATATCGGTCGCCATCATCACTTTTCAAAACGGAATTAGATAATTTTTTTTATCTAACTCCGTTTTGAAAAGTCAAATTTTACATCAATTTTTGACGTTATGAAACGTCCCATTTTTCATAACTGTCCTGCAACAGTTGCGTAAAGTAGTTACGTAATGACTTTACATAACTGGCCATGTTTCAGAGCTAATCAATTATACTTATCAGTGTACAATTGAAAGAATGATTTATTATTTACAATATGCAGCATTGGCAGAGTCTTTAATATCAAAGAGAACTATAACTGTGATTGACTGCGGTCTCGGATTATGAGGTTAGACGAGTTAAATAAATAAAACCATGATTGCAAAGACACACTTGGATATATATTTTCACACAACGTTTTACTACAATTGACAGTTTACATAACAGTGAATTTTTAATGTCAAGTTAAGTTAGGTTGGCACTGGATTTGTGTAGCATCAGTGTCTTGTTGTGGCGGGAGTATTTGAACTGCTAGATTGTCATTCCAACACTCCTCCTCAATCTAGGCAGTTTGGCTTTCGTGTCAAATGTAGATTCAAAGCTGCACTCCTAATTTTGATCTGAGCTCTTGAAAGCTGCTTTTGTGTAACCCTTTGGTGAGGACGTCTGCGATTTGGTCATTTGTACGAATGTATTGGACTTCGATTTGGTGTGACATGTGCAGGTCTCTGATGAAGTTGTACTGTACGTCGATGTGTTTGAGCCTGCTATGTTGCCATCTCTGCAAAAGATGAAAGCAGGCTTGGTTGTCCTCGTAGACCGTGATAGGTGTTGAACTGATGATCCCAAGCTCTGCCAGTAGTCCTCTTAGCCAAAGAAGTTCCGTGCATGCCGTGGCAAGAGCAACGTATTCCGCCTCCTTAGATGACAAAGCGACCGAGGTCTGCTTTTTCGTCGTCCAGCTGACAGTTGAGCCGAATACTTGGAAGAGATAGCCTGAGACGGATTTCCGGTCTGCATTTCCAGCCCAGTCGGAGTCTGCATACCCGATTAACGGTGTTGATTGGTGTCTGGGAAAGAACAGACCAAAGTCCTTGGATTGCTGGAGATATCTCAGAACTCTTTTCAGTCCATTCCACTGCTCTTCGGTGGCGTTGCTCTGGAAACGACTGTAAAAGTTTACAGAAGCACTGATGTCCGGCCTTGTTGATAGCATGGCGTACATCAGACAGCCGATAAGCTATCGATATGGCTTGGTCTCGATGATGGGGTTCCCATTGGTGTCCTCTGAAGGTTTGACTTCCATTGGTGTGTGCGCTCTCTTGCATTTCTCCATCCCGAAGCGCTCTAGGAGGTTTTGTAGATAGGTGGGTTGACTCAGCATCATGCCTTGTTCCGATCTGTGTACTTTAATACCGAGAAAAATCCGCAGAGCCCCTAGGTCTTTCATGCGAAACTTTTGCTGTAGAAGAGAGGCAATTTTAAATAAATATGTTTTATTGGGTATAAGTTCTGTAATTTATTAGAAACACAACGTTTCAACAGCAAAGTGCTGCCTTTTTCAAGTGAAAAGAAATATAAATATAGGCAATTTTATTAAGTGCTACTTGGTTGCTGATTGCCATAAGAATATCATCTACGTAGACTAGAAGATAGTCTTTATCTTGACCTTGGAACAATCTATACAAGCATTTGTCGAATTCCGATTGGATGAATCCTTGTGACCGCACAAAACAATTGAACTCCTCATTCCAAGCTCTGGGTGCTTGTTTCAGCCCATATAGAGTCTTGTTCAGTTTGCATACTTGGCCTGGGTGACTGTTGAGACCATCGGGGAGTTTCATGTAGATCTCTTCCTCAAGTTTCCCGTGTAGGAACGCGTTTCTGACATCCATCTGTCTCGTGTGAAGATTTTCGTTGTTGATGATTGCCAATAGCGTTCTTAAGGTGATGAGTCTTGCTACTGGTGCGTATACTTCGTCGTAATCGAGGCCTTTTCTCTGGGAACAGCCTTTTGCGACCAGACGAGCCTTGTACTGCACGATGTTTCCAATCTCGTCGCGTTTCTGTTTAAAGACCCATTTGCTGTTTATCGCTTTCATCTCTAGTGGTAGTGTCGATAAAGTCCAGGTCCCGTTCTCCTCGAGAGCCTGTAGTTCCTCTTCAATGGCCTTGTACCAGTGTTGCGCATCCTTTTGTTCATGGATCTCGCCAAACGACGCAGGTAGATCTCCAACAAACATCTCTGCATTTAATGCAAAGACTACGTAGTCATCGAAGTAGCTAGGCGTCATCTTTTTTCGCGTACTCCTCCTGAATTCCGGATTTGGGCGCTCTTCTTTCTCTCGAAGTGCTCCAATGTCTTCAGCGCTGTGAAATTCCTGGTGGGCCTGTTGCTGTTCGTTTTGTGTTTCGTTCTTTTCTGATCCAGGGTTGCCGGTTACCTTCAAGTCGTCGTAGAAGTCAGCTGGTTCGGTTTCTTGGGCTGCCTTCCGCGGTGATTCATCAAAAATGACATCCCGCCCGTAGATAATTTTTGTATCTTCCGGTGACCACAGTCGATAGCCGTTGCTGCAGTATCCGACCATGAGGCACTCCTTCGTCCTTGAGCTGAATTTTCCGTTGCGAAGAGGTTTTGGCAGATGAAGATATGCTTTACTGCCAAAATCTTTGATCTTCTTCAGGTCAATCTTATCTCCAAACCATACCTCTGCAGGCACTGCTCCTTCCAGGGCACTGGTTGGACTCCTGTTAACGATGTAGACTGCCGCTAGCACTGCTTCCGCCCAGAGATTCTTCGGCAGGGGAGAATCCAGAAGCATACAGCGCGCCTTGTCCAAGATGGTCCGATTCATTCGTTCCGCAACGCCATTTTGTTGCGGTGTATGGCGAATCGTGAATTTGTACTGGATGCCGCACTGCTCGAGGTGCTCTTTCATTTCCATAAATAGGTACTCGCGGCCATTGTCGCACCTGAAGCGTGAAATTTTCTGATTGAAGTGCGTTGTGGCCATGGCTTCATAGACCTTGAAGTTGTGGAAGACTTCAGCCTTGGTTCTCAATGGATATGCCACTGTTAAGTGTGTAAAGTCGTCTATGAACGTTAGTTTGTAGCGCTTCCCGTCGAAGGACTGCGGATCTATTGGCCCAAAAAAATCGCTATGTATCAGTTCCAGCGGCCGTTTGGCGCGCCGTCTTGGTTATTGATGTGGCTGACTGGTCTGTTTGCCTTGCACACATGTTTGGCATATCTGTTGGTCATTGCTGCCCGAACAAACCCCGTCTAGCCCTTTGACTAGCGTTTTCAATTTTACCAACGACGTGAATCCAATGTGTCCCAGACGTCTGTGCCAGAGTTCAGTGCTTCGTTCGACCTTGCAAATGTTCGCCGATTCCTCAGCTAGCGTGAGTACTATTTCGTACAACTTGATTTTCCTGATTGCTATCGCCACAATTTTTCCATCCTTCCGAATCGTTCCTTTTCCGTGTTCAAACGTGACGGAGAAACCATTTCTCTCTAGAACTGAAACAGATAGGAGATTAACATGGAGTCCAGGTACGGAGAGTGCGTTGTAGATCACGATATCTTTCAACGTTCCATCCACGACAGTTTTTACATGAATGTCTCCTCTCTTCGTAGCTGTCAGTATCGCTCCTGATTTGGCACTCTTGATGGCTATTCTGTAGTCTAGTTCTTTGACATTCGTCATACACTTTTCCGAACCCACCAAGTGCTCCGACGCCCCAGAGTCCAGGTACAAGTAAAGTTTCTCGGATCTTCCGTCACCCGCAAAGAAACTATAACTGCAAGCTGCCTCCTCCTCTTCTCCTGAGTCTGCCGCGACGTAGGCCTCCTTCTGTTGTGGATGATTCTTGGGTACTTTCCTGCAATCCTTCCGGAAGTGACCAAATTCGCCGCAGTTGTGACACTGGTACGACTTCTTGTCCAAGTTCCTCTGGTTCTGCTTGGATTTCCCGGTGTCCTCGGATGAAGTCCACTTGCGCCGCTGTGAAGGAGCCGAATACGCCGTTGACGGCTGTGTCTCTCCGTTCTGCCGCAAACCCGTCCTCTTTGCTTGCTCATCCAGCAGCCGGTTCTTGACGAAACTGAGCGCCAGGTTCGCTTCAGACAGCGTCTCGATGGCCGTGACGACTACGTCATATTCCTCAGGCATGGTGAGAAGGAGATGGCAGACGACGTCGTTTTCCTCTAATGTTGCCCCAGTTGACTTAAGATCCCGGATTAGTTTGTCGAATTTCAAGAAATGGGCTTCCAGGGTGTCGTTGCTTGAATTAAATTTCATCGTTAGCAACGATTTTCGGAAAAGTAATTGGCTCGCTATCCCTTTTCTTGCAAAAAGTATCTTTGAGCTTTTTCCAAATGTCAAAAGACATTTTGCTGTCTTTGACATATTCAAGTTGGTTATCTGCAATTCGCTGTATAATGACAGACTTACATTTTTTGTCGCGCTTCCCAATTGCTACCTGTTCACGTTCCTTTTGGAGAGCTGACAGAGTTTCCGTGGCCGTTATTACTTCCAAAAGTTTAGATAGTGGTTGTTCGATACATCCCAGAAGCTCTAGCTCGTCCAGGTACGTCTCAATTCGAAATTTCCAGTTGTCGTAATTGGTCCCATCGAACAAAGGGATTTTGTAGCGTGATTCCTCAGCCATAACCTCTAATTGACGAACTCCACGATTTTCGATACCCAGTTACTAAAAACTGGGCCCATAACCTGTGATTGACTGCGGTCTCGGATTATGAGGTTAGACGACTTAAAGAAATAAAACCATGATTGCAAAGACACACTTGGATATATATTTTCACACAACGTTTCACTACAATTGACAGTTTACATAACAGTGAATTTTTAATGTCAAGTTAAGCTAGGTTGGCACTGGATTTGTGTAGCATCAGTGTTTTGTTGTGGCGGGAATATTTGAACTGCTAGATTGTCATTCCAACAATAACACTCAGGATATCACTGCTTGAGTACATTTTTAAAAATTATTTTGACGTTTTGTGAAAATTCGATATTTGTTTATTTCAGTGCACTTTTGTTTCTGTAGTAAGAATAGATGGTCATGAATCACAGTCATCCGAAATTTGTGAAGTAACGTGAGAGATGTTCTCATTTAAAAATATAGATAAAATTATTCTGACGGAATTAGATAAAATTTTGTACAGAATACGTTATGAAAAGCCATATTATTTGACTCACGTAATTTGCAAAACTCGCTACGCTCGTTTTGGCAAATATTACATTTCGTCAAACAATATGGCACTTTTCATTACTAATTATGTAAATAACTATTAAACCACTAATTATTAATTTTAAATCACTAGTGAATGAAGATTTACTTATGACTGTTGCTATGGATTTGATAATCTAGCTTTAAAACGTCAAAATTAAATAAATGTAAAAAAACATAATTGAGTGAAAGTAGTTGTAGTGAGTCTAGATTAATTAAGACTGGATATGATTTTCTATCAGAGAACAAAACGAAAGACAGAAACGTGTGGGAGTAAAGAAAAATTTTTTATAGAAATATTGAATTCAAATAAAAACCCCGCGCAAGACAACAGTTGGAAAGAATTTTAAACAGGGGGAAACAGATTTCTACAATATCATAGTTGTCAGTTTGATGATTGATATGTTTATTTTTGTTTATATTTATATGTAAAGTTTCAGAAATAAGACGTTCATGGTAGTTTTGCTCGGCCTGGATTATTTTATAATTTTCAAAATCAAATTTGTGACCGGTGGTTATGTGATGATCCACCAAGGCACTATGTAAGGAATTCATTAATTTACAATTAAGGGAGTGCTGAGCCAACCTATGCTTCAAAAATTGCTTGGTTTGCCCTATATATGATTTGTGGAACACATGACATCTAATCTCATAAATCACATTCGTCATATCTTTAATATCAACAAGGTCTTTGAGGATAGTATACTGATTCTTGAAAGGAGTTGAAAACGGAACGATTACAAAATTACTTTCATTTTCACTTATTTAATTTAATCTGTTTCTCATTTTGTTCTGTGATAGGAAATCATATTCAGTCCTAATTCATCTAGACTCAGTACAACTACTTTTACTCAATTATGTTTTTTCACATTTATTAACAAAATGTTCTACTATTTTTCAACTTGAACAAGGTATGTTTGAGTTATTTTGTTTATTGTGAGTTATTATTGTAAAATATTTTTGTAGCTGATGATGGTGATCGATATTAGGAACCGAAACGTCCTGAATATATATTAAATATAATCCAGCATTTACCATGACTCCTTTCGCCACTATTTTCTTCTTAAAAATTATTCTCTTTAATATCTTCATCATAATAATTGAACAAAAACTAGTGTTGCCACGAGACAAGACGAGACGAGATTTTAGTGAGTCTCGTCTCGGTCTCGTGGTGATCTCGCCCAGCTCAGTCTCGCCTCGATCTCGTGGCAGTCTCGCCCAACCCAGTCTCGTTTCGGTCTCGCTCTGGTCTCGAGTCTCGTCTTGGTCTTGAATCTCGACGAGAGTCTCGTCATGATTTTTCAAAATTACATATTCTAACACGCAAGAATCAATTCGTTCTACCTGATGCGCAAAGTTATGTTTCATAGCTTGGGCAAAAACTCTCAGGCAAGAGCTTCTAGCTCACTTCACAATCATTAAGAGTAACAAAAATAATATGCTACAAATAATATCTTTTAAATCACGCGGATTACACAATTATACCCACTTTGCTGAGCAGTTCTGGGAGTTATAATCACGTGATCACATATAACGGGCATGCGTGTTGGATAAAATTAGCGTAATTCAATTCTAATTTGTGAAGATTGTTTTTTGACGTCATTTTATAGACTCTAGACACGTGTATCACTTATCGCACAATTAGAGAAGTGATTAAATGTCATCATCGTTGAAGACAGTCTTCCAGAAGTAAGAGACAAGGTCAAGTCAGTTTCCTTAGCTCGAAGTCAGGTTTGACATTCGTATGTCATAAAGTAGTAACAAAAAAATGGAATTATACTATTATAATTCACAATAAATCAGGAGAAATATAAAAGATGAGTTGAATCTGATTTTAAATATCGTTCTTAGCTAACTGTGAGCATAAAGTTGTCGATCATATTGTTTCCACCAAAGTACAATATTCAAGCCCCTATAAATGTAACTATGATATAACAACATTGACATAGAGACTGCGAGCTGTCTTGAAGCTGTCTCTATGAATTAGAATAAAACTCCTGGATTCACGATTATTCGAGATGATAAAGAGGTAATAATTTTATGCAACAGATGTATAAACTTAAGCATTATGACGAGGTTAGGCTACATATTTTAAGTCAAGAATCACTGAGTTACAAGAAAAATTTTCCAAATATCATAATGCTAGTTCGCACATGTGTTTCACGCCATACAATATTTCTTCTCGATTCTTTATATAAATTCATATAAACTAAGTTCAGATTATGAAAGCATTTATATGAATTGATGGTAGATCTGAGATGCCTGAATGCTCAGCTTAAGCATTCTTTGCGATGTGTAAATCACCAAATTCACAGGTGGATGAAGAAAAACAAAATTTCAAATGGGACTATGTTATTGACTGTGAATAACGAGCTATATGGTTCAAATTACTGATATTTATGGACGAATAGTATTGATTTTCTCTTTCTTTCTGCGGCCCAGTCCAACCTAATCTGATATAATCTTGAATAAAATTAGATGAAATATAGGAATATAACTAGGTATCTTATAGGAGTAGTTTTATGTTAAATATTTCCAGTGAAAATCAGTTATAGTATGATAATATTTTCTTCCAAAATGTCGATAATTTTTTGTGGAACAAAATATGTTGTGCTAGTATTGGGATTCGTCCTGTTGCATAATCTTATCATATAAAATTTGATGCGACAATACAGTATTTCTCCAACCATAAATTTCATTGCTGGTTTCATCGCTGTTTGATAGATAGTGTCGCAACAATCAATTGCATATTTCAAAATGACAGCTGTTACTGTCAAAGTAACGGCTGTCATTGTTAAAGTGACGGAGGGCGGTTCTTACTTTATACGAGTATTTTTGTAAAAGAAGAGTCCTTTTCTAGATTTTCGGGGTATTCAATTCATTGGAACATATAATTTCGACATTTGATCACCGGAAGTATAATTTAAAGATGGTAACGTGGATGCCACTGATTATTCATTTTGTATTTTTACCAAACCTATCTTCCCAAGAGCTTAAGATTGATACAAAACTAGACATCATTTAAAAAACAGTTGATAATTTTGAACATCCTATTTCACACTTCTACTGGAATTTTCTCGCAGGAGCTTCAATTTGATATCAAACATGATAGAGCCAAATGATTCACTTCGAAAATACAATTGACGAAAAAATATTGTTATATAGGCTGAATATAAAGTAAATATTCTGAGAGAGAAGTAGAAAGAATGATTGTCTCAATCGGAAACTTAGCTATCAATTAACATCTCAATTCAACTATTATTACTGCAGTTTGTGGGTATTTACCTACTTGCTCTATAAGATTGCTTTTGGAAGAATTTTATGGGATTTAACTTGAAAATGAATTTTAAGTGATTATTATACAGACTTGTGACTCGAGACCCATTCTGTGATCTCGACTTTTTGCAGCGAGACGAGACGAGACGAGGCAGAGACTGGTTTTGAATCTCGTGGCAATACTAACAAAAACTTAAATATCTTCTGTGGCCAGCGCAGTACTTTCTCCAATATGAATTTCATGACCAGTTTCATTGTTGTTTCATAAATTCCGAGTATCATATCAATAATTTGTATATTTAAAAATGATTTGTCAAAGTAATGGCTGTCACTGTCAAAGTGATAGATCCCCGTTATATGAAATTGCTATTTTATTTTATGATGTCCATGAATCTTTGTCCAGTTATTTTAATAGACCCCAAATTGGGTATAATCTGGTATAGATGTGAAAGAACAATTAACAGTCGAAATATATATTTACTTATATTTTTATCAAGCTCATCTACCCAAGAGCTATAAATTGGTACTAAACTAAACATTATTTGAATAACTTGTAAAAAGCTAATGACCAGCTTTTCAAATATCATTTTTGACACTTTACTAGAATAATTTTCGCAGGAGCATCATTTTGATACTAGAAACGATGAAATTAAAATATTTATTTGAGAAAAAAAAAAAAAACATCCGACGAATGTTTGCATGTAATGTCAAAATATGAGTATTTATAATTCTAGCTTTACATTGTGATTGTAATCTGTTCTTTTCTTCACATTCTTCAGAAGAATATAACTTCTATAATAATTCAAATTTGAAAAAATAACAAAAATAGACCGCTAATAATCTCGAAAAATCTACTGTAACCACACAGTACTTCCTCGATCATAAATTTCATGGCCAGTTTCATCGCTGTTCCAGAAATTTAGAGTGTCGCATCAATTAATTGCATATTTCAAAGTGAGAGCTGTCATTGTAAAATTGACAGCTGTCATTGTCAAAGTGACAACTATTATTGTCAAAGTGACAGCTGTCATTGTAAAAGTGACAAGTATCATTGTTATAGTGACAGATGGCGGTTATTTTTATGTCCTTACATAAAATGAGTATTTTTGAAAATGGAGATTTCTTTTATAGATTTTCGGGGTCTTAATTCATTGGAACATATAGTTTCGAGACTTGATCGCCGGAAGTGTAATTTAAAGATGATAATGTGGATTCCACTACTTAATTTTTTTTTATATCTACTAAGCTTATCTCCTCGAGAGCTTAAAATTGATACCAAACTAGATATCATTTCAATTATTTGTGCGGAAGAAACAATTATTGACAATCGTTTGAATATCCTCTTTGACATTTCTACTAGAATTATCTCCATAAAGTTTTAATTTGATACCAAACACGATAGAGCCAATTAGATACTTATTTTAGAAAAATAATTGACGAACGTTTGCATGTGGGGTCGGAATATGAGTGATAATAATTCTTACCCCACATCATGATTTTCTTTATTCATCTTGTTAAGAAATATATAACGAATTTAATAATAATTTAAATTTTGATAATAACAAATGAACCGCTGATAGTTTTGAAAAGTGTTTTCTGTAAATGTTGTACCATATTATTCAAGGATTAGTTTTAGTTATATAAAATAAACGCAAGAAACTAAAAAGTTTCATCATTGAAGTTTTGGTACCCCTGGTTGAAAAAAGCTCACCTACGAACTTGAATCTAGCTTTATGAAGAACAACTCAAATATGAAATTTCAGTCAGAAACTCGTAAGCGATCTCAAGTTATCCTGTTTTCAGACAGACCGACAGACCGACTTTTCTTAAAACTATGTTTTTCGGGTTCAGTATGGTTTAAAACGTGAAGATTCATTCGAAACTCGAACTGTCAAAAATCACTATTACAATACTTCTCCTATTATACTATAGCTCGGGGAAATAAAAATGTTTCACGTGAATGTTGTTTCAAAATATGTAAAAATCAATTTCAGTAGTTTATATTTTATGATTAATATTACTGTTTATGCAATAAACGCAAAAAAAGAAAAAGTTTCACCAATTTTACGTTGATATCATTAGGTAAAAAAGTTCTCATTGATTTAGCCTTTAGATGAAGCCTCTAGTTAGATAATTACTAGTAACCTTAGACTTGGGTGGAAGTGAGGTACTTCCACAGTGTTGTGTCTGGCTACGGATGACATTAACTCGCAGATGGTAACGATAGAAGATGAATGTCCACTCACAATTTAATTTATCCCCAATACGTGGACTACTTCGCCGAACAACAAAAAAGGCCAACTTGCCCCAAAATATCCGGCCGAAGTAAAAGTTTATTCCAAGGAAAAATCCCCGAACCTGGGCTTGCACATGCAAAATCTTAGAACAAACTACAAAATTGTAGTAGTAAGTAGTAAAGAAATAAATTTTACGTCCGTCCTATACAAGGACTTAAGGCTGACTATCTACTCAAGTTGAATTAAATCCAGTCCATTTGGCTTGATTGAGAAACGACCGTCTTTCATTAAATAAAAAAAAGCCTAACGGGCGCCTAAGTAGCTAAGATTGAAAAAAAAACTCTGTAACATCACTGACTGCAGCGCGCGCATTGCAACAGCAACAATTTAGTACAAAAATCTCGAACAAAGAATTAATTGATAAAAGTAAATAATAAACACGCTTTAAATATAACAAAAAAAACTGAACTTGAAGAAAAGTGAAAAAACGAAATTAAAGATTTTGAAATATGAATGAAATTATTAAATATGAACTTAAAACTAAAAGTACCTAACTAAGGTGGATGAAAGTAACCCAAGATAACCCCAATTATATTTTAGAATTTAACCAAAAAAAAAAAAGACCAAAAGCTGAATTGACACGTAACAATGTTTTTGAGCCATATTTCGCAATAAAATTTGGAAAAATCATCATAAACTTTTTGAGGTTGAACTTTATCCTTGAATAATTTTTAAACGAGCTGTTTAATCTCCTACACAAATATGTATTGATTTCTACAACACGCTAATAATATTCCAAAATTTAAAAAAATATATTTCTCGTGTTATCTAAATGGGAAATAAAAAATCACGAAGAGGCACCTCTTAATTAAAACCTAACCAGAATTTCCAAAGTTTGTAGGAGAATATCTAATTATTACCAATTTTGAGTATACACCAAAGAGTTAGATCGAGCGCTCATGACAGATTTTTTTACGGTCAGCCATGTTTGCGAGCGTAAGGCAAGTTCAAAGAATAATTGTTCCGAGTTACGCAATCAATTTATAAGTTCACCTGATGATGATCTACTCTTGTAGACCATCTGCCAATAAGCTACAAATCTATTTTGCAAAACTTGCCTTACGTTCGAAAAGATGCCAGGCTATAGTGGTTCAAAGGAGCTATTATTCGTTGCTAATTGAAATCAACTCTTCAAATTACGAATATTTCAAGCTTTGAGTTGTATCATGCAAGCAAACCTTCAAGTTTCATTCACTGTTTCTAAGTTTTTGTTTTGCATCGACATAATTCCTCATATACCTTGTAATAAACATCTTTTGGCTTCTTCAGAACTAATTGCATTTCAGCATTGCACTAAATTTTTATTGAATATGAATAGTCCCTACTTCAGAATGATGCATGTAAAATAAAATTTCGAAAGAGATTAAACATAACAATAGATAATATAAAGGAACAAGCCATTCTACTTGCACTCGTTCTACAGTTCAGGTATTCTGTGATGTGCGAGCATAGCGAGATGCGTGAACTATGAAATACAAAATATTGCAATAGAGATATATGATTTTAGCATTTGATCATCTTTGTCTTAAAATGCGACTGGCAATAAATGTAATCATGCATTATTCTACTGTAAATAATACAAACAATATGCAATAACTACCTTACATTTTCATAGCGATTATTCAGCACATTTCTCTTAGTACAAATCACGTAATCAGAACTTCAAATAGTGTACTATTAAACAGGTGAAAAAGCAATATAAATTATATATAAATCACAATAACTCAATAAAGTTAGGTTAAAAAAATGATTTATTCATTTCTCGAAAACACGTACAAGTTGCTGTATACAAGATAATATGTTTATTTAACAGTGATCAGATCATAACTAAGTTAAAATTATACAATGTAATATAAAGTAAACTTATTGATGTCATTGAAAGGGGTTACAGGTGTATATAAAATATAATACAGGAAATCACTCAGAAGAGGAAATCTACTGAGGTTCTTCTATAATCAGCGATAATTTTGGGAATAGGATGTTATAACTTACATATACATGTGTCCTGTGTCGTACATTCCTTTCATTCTGCACACAGTTATCTAGTTATGATAAAAATATTAAACACAAAATTGCGCCATGCATAATTATTCTAAAGATGATAAATTGATTTAAATTATCAATTCTGTATATTTATTGGAAAATTTGACGTTATGAATAAAAACAATTTATCATTCATTTGGATAATGAGTACTCAAAGCTCGGTGCGAATATGCTGGCTTTGTAATCCAGAGGTCGCAGGATCGAATCCTACCGACTGACAAAAATAATATTTCCACTGAATTATAATATACTCTGTGGCGTACTCTTCACAAAAACTAAGATTACCCGTAACGTGACGACTGGTAACCGCACCCTATGGGTACCAAAATATTTCACGAGCAAAGTAATATCGATTTTCTTACGTGTTTAACATGCTATTTTTTTATATACTTGATGGAAGAACTTGAGTGGAAGATGCCAAGAGTAGGAAAAAATTCTACAGAAATACTGATCAAGGCTGTGTTCTTGCAAAAATGTAATAACGGTTTGCACAACTGCCAAGCAAAAGCATAGTAACAAATAAAAAATATTAAAAATTAATTTGTCTGAAACGTCAGAAGCTGAGGATTCTCGCGAAATTCTAGATGCAGCTAAAGAGGCGACTTCATATTTGTTTCCGGCGAAATCAAGTGAATTTTTGTTTTCTTATAAGTCTAACCTGTAATTTTTTCTTAATTAGGTCAAAGCTGTCATTTGGGCGCGGTCATAGTGCATTTTTTGTTACCAATTAGAATAGTGTAGCCAATTGGAAAACTGGCACTTTACTGATTTCTATATATAAAACCTGATGTTTTCCATCAATTATACAAGAAATTCAATTTATTAGGAGAACATCATCCATTCAGTCAAGCGGTAAAGCTCTTCTTGAAGAATTAAACTCATTCAAGGAAGTCACAGAATGAAAAATTTTCAAATCGTCTGCAAATAGAAGTTTTTCACAATGTAAAATATCAGATAAGTCGTTTTTAGATAAAATTGATAGAAGGGAGAACATCAGACGAAGGAGAAAAATAAGAGGATTCATGTCCAAGAAAGTTAACAAATAGTTGACGATCAGATAAATAAGAAAACACTAAAGTAATAACGATGACGAAGTGGAGATCTTATTTTATTTTATCGAACAGGACGAACCCAACAAAAGGACTGAAACTGTATCACAAGAAATGAAAATATCGCTACTAGTAATATAAGAAAACATATTAAATGAACTAAGATTAGCTAATAAATTTCAACAAATCATAAGAGATTCTATAAATCTTTGGTAAAATTATATTAACATTAAAGATATCAATATCAGGATGCAAAGTATTAAAAATTTGACAAGCATTATGTATAGATGACTCATAGAGTGAGATTGTACGCATATTAAAAATCTAAAATGTGGTTATACTGCGAGTATTGAAGGAATGAAAGTAGAAATTTTAGCAGGATAGCAAAGTGGGATCATGAATAAAGTTGTGTATTATGAATAAAGTTGTGTATTAGATTTAAAAGTAAAATAAAGGAATGGAATATTTGTCTATTGGAAAGAAGATTCAGGTCAAAAATCTGAAGCAAAATTGTGTAAGATATTTTTTGTATAAAAGTCTCCATGGTGGTATGTCAGTAGATAAGGTAAAAAATTTCAATGTTGAAAAAACATCCGTTTATATTTAAATTTGCTTTGTGGCTATCGATTTCGGGTACAATCCATCATCAGGCAGTACAGCGTCAGTTGATTATGCAGCAGAAATTAAATAGATCATGCTGTTATAAAATGTGTCAGTATCAAAAAAATTAGAGCACTTGGAAATACGTGCTTCAGAATCATCTGACGCTATAAGGCCTGAAGATGGATTGTATCCGAAATCGATAGCCACAAAGCAAATTAAAATATAATCGTATGTTTTTTCAACTTTTAAAATTTTTACCTGTGTGAGATATATTATTATAATTAGGGTAAGAGTTCATAATATTATAATATACAAATTTACGGAATTTTTTCTGAAAGCTTTCAACTAAATAAACTTGTGTTGGATAAAGGGGATTCCAAATTAGGATGCAATAATCAAACTTAGATCTAATATAAGCAAAGTACAATTTGAAAATAACAGAAATATCAGTGAAATTTTTAGTATTTTCAATTATGAAACAAAGCATCCTATCGGATAAAAAGTAAAGTTAGCTATCAAAATGAATACGTAAGTCGACAGTATGTTTATAAATATGAAATTATCCAGTGCCATTATTATCGCGTTCTAATCTCCTGGTATTATATCTAAACTGGCCTGAAGATGATAATTGAATTGCTGAAACCGGTCTTGTATGAAAAATTGCGCCGGCAATGAATTAGAGTGAGGAAACTTCACTCATTGGAAAAAAATTCTTTGGAATATCTTACATATAGGTTGGCTACAGTTGCGCTGTTTTAAATTCATAGCGTGATATCGTACAAGTTTCCACATTTCGTGAATCTCATGATATTATTAGATGACGTAAAGTTTTCTAGTATAGAAGCTTGTTGCTTGTTCTATTCAATTTTTGAACGCCATTATCAAGGTCAACATGCTTTTCTGGGACGATTTATTCCAATATGGTGATGATTCTTTTTCAGCCTTGTCGCAAATGTTTGGTCAATGCAAACTTTACCACACTGGCAAGTGGCAAGGAATTCCATTAACAACAAGAAATCATAGAGGAATCTACTTTCCAAATATATTTTTGATGAGCTTTGCTGTTATGATTTCTTGCATTTTTCTATATATTACATAGCCAAAACGTACGGCGCCCATTTATTAGTCAACTGAGCAATTGGAGATGCAGCAAACAGAACTAGTATAGATTCATATGAACCTGTAACTCTGAATAATACTTGAGTACCTGATCCCTGTAATCGTGAGTGAAACTTTATTTCTAATATGGATTGGTAAGAAAATATTCAATTCTGTTACACTGTATCATTTATCAATTTTATTATTTGAAAATATGGCCTCTGCAAAGACTTTTCACAAAATTTGCTTATACTTATTAAGATAACTGATGACATTGATAGTTTTTGTTCTACTCGAAAACTAGATAATTATTGATGCCGAGATTCCAATATTCCAAATCTATTCATTGCATCTTTTTGCCTTGGGTAGCCAAACCTCCTAGAAAAAATGGTTCAGTTTCCAAACTACGGAATCAAGCTTAACCTGAAAATCTCTATGTGGTGTATGTAGTGCCACAAATATATATCTCCAGAAGAAATATGAATGAAGCAAATAACGAGCCTATAAATAGAATATAAAATGCAGTTTGTAGTTCATATAGCGAAATACGCATATTTAGTTCAGGAGATGCCATTTTCGGTGTTGAATAGTCGTGATTATTTTTACCATCCAAATTTCGACCAATAGAATTGCACCATTCGACGTCACGTGGTACAACCTACACGGTTTTCAAGTGGAATTTTTTTGGAAATTTTGTCTGTTGGTTATACATATAAAACAAAGAACATTTCGTGATATTGATCAAAAATCACTCAATAAATTGCTAAGCAACAAGCTCTCGTAACAATCTGAAAAAAATTCCGGTAAAATTTAACCACTTATGATATTATATATGAATATTATTCCACCATTTCACAATGAATCCTTCTTGCTGAAGTCTGTTTAGCAAAGGATATCCCAGCAGAACATTGAAACTGAGAAAAAAAATATATTATATGCCATTTATCTTCCGATTGTACTATAATTTGAAGGAACAAATTAAGTTTACATTAGAACAAAAATTTTATGTAAATGTTCAATGAAGTTCACTTTCACGTTATGCAGTACTTTGATTTGAAAAAAAAATCCTGATTTGTATTGATAACTAAATAGGGCATACAAGCACAACAACCAATAAACCGATAAGGCAGAAAAAGTGAGGATAGTGAACAGAAAGTAGACACCGGTTTTCTGGAATTTGAATTATTAACACACGGTGCAAACTACATTTGACACATTGATATGTCGACAATCCTCATATCACCGAAAATGTGTTGAAACAACTCCCCAGGTCCTTGATGATTGCATTGTTGCATAAATTAAATAGAAAAGAAAATATGTGAAAAAATCGACTACAAATTTTCAATAATCGAAATGGTTAAATGTCGTTAACTTGCTATATCATTATTTTCTGGCAATGAATTTCTGGAATAAAAGCGGCAAATACATACACATATCACCTGACTAGTGACAATTTTAAATTTTGTAATCATACAAATATATTTTAAGATTGAGAGCACGACCAACAGGAAATCAAATACCTATCATTCTTGTACTAATGTAAACTTGGTTTGCATTAGGGTCAAACTTCTATTTTGCACGTGGAAATACTATGAATATTTACCTCAAAATATTCATGATCTCAAAACCTTCCACTTCCTTGATTAGCTTATTTCCGTCATTTGTAGTGAAATTCTTCTGTATCCAATAATTCATAGCTGCTTTATTGACGTATACACTGATATATTTTCTTAAAGCCATGTCTCTTATATTTTCATAAAAATATTCCGAAGAAATACAATTTTCCAGAATTTCAACTAATGAAGAATGTTTTATTGGAACTGATTCAAGATCTCGAATACCTTCTGGTGCAATCATTATTTTTAAATCTGATTCCAGTAATTCGTTTAACATGGTAATTTGTTTCTCACATATAGGATTTGTAAGAATACTGATCAGTTTTGACGTATATGCTACGTACATGACAAAACTAGTAAGACTCCAACACCAAAATACTATTTTGAAGTGTTTTTTTTAATTGTCTATCCGGGGAATTTTGAAGCAGTACACAAAAACAGTTGAAAAAACACCATGAATATTTATCAATAGCCCTATAATGAATTTTTGGATTGATTGCAACCCAAACAAAGGTGTTAAGAAGAAACATTATAAAAAAAGACAGCCATAAATGAGGCTCAAAAATTGTCATTAGATTGCGCCACTTTGGTATCTGATCTGCCACCGGAACATAGAAAATTGATGAATCAATTCCAAGAAATGATCTGTATAATATCTCGCAAAAGTGAAACCATAAATTATATCAATTTCTTTATTTCTTAATGATCTGTATAGCATAGTGAGAGTCTCGTTTTCATAAGTGTAAGCCCAATCTGAAAATGGATGAATAATATGATTGTCCGTAATATTCATCCATTCTAGAATGGTATGTACAATAGTTGTTTCAATTCCTGCTACTGCTGGATTCGACTGATCCGCTGCTATATCCAAGACATTAGGCTCATAATTTACTGTACCCAAAGTGACTTTGCAATTATCCAAATCATTTGGTACTTTTTGCGGAAAGATATCAAGCTCCACTTCATTGTTACATTCTGCTAGAAATTCGGCAGAAATATTGCTCCCGCAATTACTATTTTTGTAAGGGTAATAAGTAAATATATTATTCTCATGATCCATGACTGCGATATTAATTATATAAAAGTCCCAAATAAATATAAATAAATTGTCAAGATTCTCAATTTTTTTCATATAAATAAAAAATTTTGCTCTAAGATTCCAGGTTTCCAATGTGCACATACTTTTTATAATGTTCCTAAAATCTTGTTCACTGTTCAAGATCATGATAATTTCATTGGCTTTCTCATAGAAGGAATAGACAAATTTTTATGTTTTATGTTTATCATGTATAGATTTGAATCATCTAAACGTAATTCATGGATGAAATTTTGCATGTTTTAGATGACCAATATATTTTCTATATTTCTGATATTATTTGATATCAAATCCAAGCAAAAACTCCTTCTTTCAGTCAAAGTGGAGTTTAAAGAATATATTGTGTCGATTGATACTGCAAATATAATAATAATATGTACTGAAATTATTCTCAAGAAATTGAATTCATAAAATTATTTTTTTACTCTTAGAACAGACTGTAATTGATTTGTCTCTACGTCTTGATTACCACTAAATGGAATGTAGTTGAATAATATTAGAATCAATATTCAATTCAGTATTTTTATTTTCTTCAGATTCATTATCCGTATTGCCGAAATGATTTATTTTCTGGATGGTTTTCAGAGTATCAATTATCACAACAGTTTTTTTGTGGATATCATTCACAAAAAAAAATATTCATGATTGGAAGATTGGACCTCGTTACGCAAAAAGTTTCTATGTGGCTATTAGTGTTATACGATCCGTAGACGAATCTTGAATATATACTCATATTACAAACAGAATAGTATGTCTTATATAAAGTGCGTGGTTATAGTAGCTCGTGATAAGATATGTCGAAAAATTTTCCCCACAAAATTATTTGTCCAGATAGAATCTATTTGATCCCTATCATTCTCAAATATCTGCAAAAACAAAATAATTGCAAATGTGGATTCAAAGTAGCTTACTTCACTTTAAAGACTCACTTTTGTCTAAAATCCAATTGTTAAACACTTCGATTACCAACGGTAAATTGATTTTTCAAAAATCTGGTGGCCAATTCAAATAACTGAGATTATCAAAAGATTATTATGTGATATCAAATTTAGAAGAATTAATCACCTAGAAATATAAGAATATCAGCTGCCCTATGTCACATGCAATAAATGATGCAATAATGTATTGTAATTTCCAGCACGTAGCTGTTCCCTCCGATAATCTATATTATCTGTTTCCAAACAGCTAATTTTTCTGCTGAGAACATATTTTTTGATTTATCATAATTCTGTATCTGAAATAGACCATTACAACAACTTGCAATCGTGTTCTATTGTATAAACATTTCCAGAAGACATATTTCATATATATCTGGAATTTGCTGGAGCTACAACCAATATTACGACTGGTTTCGTTTCTTCTCATGCGATAGAACCGCCGCTCTATTGGAAAAATGCCAAATTAGTTTGTGTGCAATTTCAGATTGTTTTTTTCTTGCTTCTTTTATTAGGTATGAGAATATTTCTAGAAAATTGATCAAGCAAACAAATAATAGTAGTAGTTTTTAATCGCTGTGAATTTCAGAACAAAAATATCTAGTGAAGGTGGAAAATCATGCAAAAGTTGTCATTCGCCTGGTGAGTACAATAGTGGCGAAACTCAAAAATCAAGAATTTTCAGCTAAAACCATCAACCCTTATCTGAATTTGCCTTGTTTTAAGTGCAAGATCGGTGAAAAATTATTCCATTCACTTACTTCCAGAGCGCAGTACATGTCTTTAGGGTAGGGATGAAATGTCCTAGTAATTGATGCATTAGCGACGTGCATCAGTGTTTTGTCTTGTCTTCTTTGGGAAAGAGTCAAAAATTCATGTCAACATTGGCACATCTGCAATTACTCCGTGATTGTACGTGGTTGAACTCTTATCTCTGAAAATAGTAATGCAATAGCGACGAATGTGAACTTTAGTCGGTAGTGTTCCAAGCTAAATTGAAAATATAACTCTATAGTGACAAATGTAGGCTTTGGTCAGTGATGTTCTGAAGTCGGAGTATTAAATTGAAAAAATAACGTCGAAAAAGAAGTTTGGCCTGTTATGTTGTGGGTAAGCTAAGCATTGTATTAATGTATTGGTGGTTTATATTGATCTTTGTCTTTGTTGCATTTCAGTTGCATTATAGTAAAAAAATATTGAAATTTTGTTTAAGCTACGCCATATTGCATAATATTTTCGAATCTAAAAAATAAAAGTTCAATTTACAAAAATTCTTGAATATAGTTGGACTGAAACGTACCTCATTCCAAGGATAGCAAGCATTTTTTCGTCCGCTCATGGTTCAGGCTCTTAAAAGCTTGGGCCAGGTTGCACAATCTAAGCTTATCCAAACCAAGTTTAATTTCTATGGCTACAATTATTTCAGCAATTGTATAACCATAGAAATTTAAATTGGTTTTACTAAACTTTGAATAAGCTTAGACTGTACAACTGGGCCCAAGCTTTTAAGAGCCTGAACCATGAGCGGACGAAAAAATGCTTGCTATCCTTGGAATGAGGTACGTTTCAGTCCAACTATATTCAAGAACTCAGTATTTTGTGAATGCATAATGGAATTTGGGCTTGAATTTTTGTAAATTGAACTTTTATTTTTTAGCTTGAACCGCGAAAGGCCAAATTCTCATGAAGAATCATCCAATCCATGTTCACATAAAACAGAAAATGATAAAAAAGCTTCTGCAGAATTGAAGCAAAAAGATGAAACAATTTATGTTGTTCCGGAAATGAAGCAATTTGTAGTTTTTTTTTCACATTTGGGAACTTAATTTTTAACCTAGTTTCATTTTGGTTTCAGCTTGGACCACGAAAAGTAGAATGCAAGTCAAGAATCTCTTAATCAGAATCCACTTAAAATAGATAGCGCCAAAGCGAGTTGCTCAGGTTTGAAACCAACAGTAAATCTCCGATTATTCCTCATCGGAATTATTTTGCTCCAAGGGTAGTATTTGTAGCAGATCATCTTCTTCGAGCTCATCGAACTCACCAGTTGATGACAGTGATAGAGACCAGGATTTCGATAACAACAATCATGAATCCGATTACTCCACTTCACGAAGGAGAATAATAGAGGAGCGGACACTCAGTTGAAAAACATGAAGCCTAAAATGTAATGCGGCAGACGTGAGAGAGATAGCGAGAGCGGGCCCAATTTTGCATGCTTCATATACAGAAATGAGATTATATTTGAATTTTTTCCAATAAAAAACAATTGCCAGATAAATTCAATATTCTTATTACGTTGAATACTTTATTATTCATTAAATGAAAGGCAAAAGTAAAAGAAAATCAACATTTCTATTTATTAAAATCTGCAATGAAAAAGTGCATTATTATGAAACATGTTTTATAAACGTTTCTTTGGATAAGAGTTCTCCAATTATGAATAACACATACATAAACAATTTTATGAATATTTTATATTACAATGGGCGTAATAAAATTGAGAAAATACACACAAACAATTTCTTATACACCAGAAGAAAATATTAACAAAAAACTTAGCAAAAATCTCCTAAATTGCGTACATCCGTGATATTTATGGGAAAATTCCGTTCATTTTTATATTCCTTTCTAAAAAAAAAGTATTTGGTCTCCAACATCTCATTGATGAAAATTTGTATTCTTTGATGGATATAATTTTCAAATCGAGAAAATTCTTACAAGTCCTCTGAATACAAGTTTTTCTTTGGATTTAAATTTATTTCTATCGTTTATGTGTCTTCTACTGAAAATTAAAAATTATTTTAATCGAATAAATGGAAGATGAATTCTATCTACATTTTAATATCTTTTTCTTTTTTGCACAGCTTGGGCTTTTTCAAAGATACATCCTGTTTTATAAGAGATTCCCTTGTTTTTTTAGAGACGCTTAAATATTTCGGGTAATTTGGAAAAATACTCGGACATGCTTTTTCTTTTAGCCGGAAATATTTGAAGAACGGTATCTGTAATAATATATTTGTCACATAATTGAACAATTATAATACTGTACGGTGAATTTGTGAACAATTATCACAGCTCTATTGATTTCAAAACATAAATAGAGATATTTATATTCTTTATCGATAAAAAGTTTTCTTGAAGTTGAATTTTTTACTAAAAGTTTAGATTAGATGCATTCAATAATTTGAAACATTGATATAACCTTTAATTTTAATATAATTTTAAAATAATTTCTTTTCACTTTTACATCTCCAGACGAGCATTCTTTTATGATACCCTCGCCACTTATTCAATAAAATATCTTTGGGTGCAGAAAAAAGAGAAAATTTCTCTTAAGGTAGTTGTCGTACTATAGCCATAGTATCAGAATACTCCAAATTTTTATATACTTATTAACAATATAATTATACAATTAACCTTGAAATTTGAAGTCGATTGACCATCTTAAACTTGAGATGAACACAATTGCAATTAAAAATTTTAACATGGAGAGCAATGGAGAGTATACATTTTAGGCCATAATTATATCAGTTTCAATTTTTAATGAAGAAACTAGCAATCAGATTTTTTTTAAAAACTAGCTATGAATTGGTGAATATGTTCTGCGTATTTGGAAATAAATAAAAAATTATTGACCATCTCACTGTTTAGATATGAGAACGCAAAGTTGAACATTTTATATATAAAATACGTGTCGACACGTTGAACAGAAATGCTTGGCAACGCTGTACATCACTCTATACATCACGTTGTACTATTCGAACGACAAATTCAAAGGGAAAGAGATGGAAATAAATAGTTAATAATGGTTTCAGTAGAACAATATTATTTATGATGGGTAAAATATATAATATATTTGGTAACACAAAAAATTATATTAATATAATCTTAATATGTTAAATATTAAATAAACAAAGCACATAAAAGTAAAGAAAGACTATTATCAACTCAAATATATAAATAATAATGATAACATATAAAAATAATATGATATGAGCTTGCATATAAAATTGCACTCAATCACATTAATTTTGTAGCTTAAAAAAAGAAACAATTAGCGTGATAATACGTTTATTTTTATGACTTGCCATTTTTTAACTCTGTTAAAATTTGGACTAGTCTTTGCTCTCCTTTCTCATCGTAGTCTAAAACTTTTTGTTTTATAAATTTACCTTTATATCGCAATAATTCGGACAGTTTTCTATATGGAGATGACAGCGAAGCACAATGTTGCCAAGTTATTTTTCCGGCAAGTACCAGTGAATGTTTACTGTAATGTACGAGTATGAGATACACTCCCTGACAAAAAATTCAGTGATCCACTAAATTTATTGGAAATTTCTTAGTCTTTACTCGTCAATATTATCATAAAAAGTTATACACTGAACTGTCTGTGTTATGAACAAGTTCTGACAAGAATTACAAGCATCTATATATCAGTTTGCAAGGCGCTTTTTGTAGATATGCTAGACTTGATTTTTTGGCGATGATGTACCACGACAACAGCCTTAACATGTTCTGTACCCAGTATCACAATTTGTCACAAAACATTTTCTTTCCATTTTACAATATATTTTCACATGTAAATACTAAATAAACCGAACCTAGCCATCTAACTCCATACAAACAAGGGCCCGCCTCAACCTTTCTCTCAGTTACTTTCTCTCTCTAACAATATTACATTTTTGGCTTCACTTTTGCAATACAGTTGAGATAGGGAATTGCATAGGCGTGCTCCACTTATTCGACCGAGAATATTGAAAAGGCGCGAAAGAGAAGACGAGATCCAGGAAGCTGGAAAAAGAATATCTCTAGGAAGTTAACAATCTCTAGAAAAGAATATTGATCTCTTCATAATGGTCAATTAATCCCAGCAAGAACAATTCTTCCACCATGCAAAGATACTTGCCAACTAAAATGTACTGTAAAATTCACACAAAAAAAAGACCAGTGCCTTGCCTGTACCTGTAATATACATATAAAAATTCGAGTCCCGATGAAAAACTTGAGCTATCAAGCACACATAGCAGTAAAGAAATTATCGCGGGATGAGAAAACCAGAGATAAGTTAAAGATCAGCAATTTGTTTCAAGTTGCTTGCTTTGATTTGTAGGCTGCTTTTCCGGTTCCGAAAGGAGATGTATCATCTTTTTATTATAAATGGCGATTAAATTGCTATAATTTCACAATTAGTGAGCTCCAACAACAAGGTTTGGAACCGATTGACTGCTTTTTTTGGCACGAGGACGAGGCCAAACGGCCAACGGGACATGTCTGCTGAAATTTTTGAAAAAACAATCAGATCGTGCTGATTCTGACGATTTAGAAATTATTCTTTACTCAGACAATTGTGGAGGTCAAGGCAAAAATAAATTAATTGTGACAGTATATCTATTTGCTGTGGCAAAATATAAAATAAAAAGCATTGCTCATAAATTTTTTGTTGTGGAGCATGGTCAGAATGAGGGCGATACTAGCCTCTCAGTTATTGAAAAAGCAGTAAAGAAGTTTCTCAAGAATGGACCGATTCACGTACCTGCTCACTACTCAGCAATTATTAGTTCCGCTAGGAAAAAGGGAAACAAATTTCAAGTGCGCGAGATAGGACACAGTGATTTTTATGATATGAAAGATCTGACATTAACCTTGGCTAATTCTCCGTTCAACGAGAATTGCGAAGGTTAAAAGTTTAACTTCAATGACGTTTCAGTGGTTAAGATTGGACATGCTTATTTGGATCGGTTTTTTTACAAAACATCTTATAAAGAAACTCATTTTCAATCGGTCATTATAAGGAATAGTAAGACAAGGAAGAGGCTAAGTTAATCCACAATCAATTTCCATTTCAAAGAAAAAAATTTTATGATTTGCAAAGTCTTTTACAAAATAAATCTATTCCTGTTGCGCACAGCCAATTCTTCATCAGTTTGGAATACGAATCGTGAGCAGAATGATTTATTGTCGTTCTGGATTATTTTGTTTTAGTTTTAGTTTAATATCAAATTTCTTTATAAGCGATGTTAATTAGTACAGCTATTATTTCATTTTAATATTCTTAGATGTCATTGAATAAACATTTTCTTTTTAGTTTTACGTTAACGTTGCGTTTTTGACTTCTAGGCTAGGAATAAAATATAATTTTATTTACATAACCTTCGTTTTTATAATGAGAATAAAAAAGTGTGTTTAACATTACAATTTAGGAATATAAGCTAAAGGTAGCATTTTCAGAAGTTAATTTCGAGAATGTTTATAAAAATTTGAAAAAAAATGTGGCTGATTCGATTTCATAACCTACCTTTAGGTACATTATAATGAGACATTTGTCTTTGATGTTTTTTATTCATACTTGAAGGTGAGAAAAGGTCGGAAAATTTAAGTAATTATGTCGTAACATAAAAAAAAATCTAAAATAAACACTCATGTCCATTTTTTCATCGGAAAAAACACGTGTACTACTTACTATGAATGACTGAGAGCAGATTTTGAAAGAAAAAATTAAAAGATTATAACCCGTTTGATAATTACATAGTTCATAAGTATTAGCAAAACTTTAAATGCGATTATCTCAAAATGCTCATTTTGAAGTTTCGTCCATATTGTTCTCACCAGACGAATGACGTACAGCCAGTCATTAAACAAGTTTGCGATTCTCTAATAATTTCTGGTACAGTTTTGCGGGAAACTCATGGTGCTCATTGAACTAGACGAAATGGAAATTTTTACTAGACAAGTATTTATTATCATACATGAATAAGAAAAAAAAATATTGTAAGCAATTGGCTAAGACTCAACTAATAATACCAATATTATAAAAAGTAAAGCGAAGGATCCGTTGATGATTATTAGGAATAGGACAAGGCCTTTCGAAATCCAGTTTTTCTGTATCATAATTAGTTTATTATGGACGTTTCGGGTCCAATTGACCCATCATCAGCTATTAAAAGTAAGTTGAATAAATACAATGAAATAACAAACTAAAAATAACCCTTACCAGTATATCAACAGACGGAACTTACGTAAGTAATTTCAGAATTACAAAATTAAAGTCATAAATAAAACGAAAAATGCAGAAATAATTTAAGCACAACAGCTGGAGAGACCAGCCTCCCTGTAGCAGAAGTAGCAAAAAACTGACCAACCAGTGGCAAAAACAACAACACAATAAAATCAAGAATAAATATAAAAAATGCAAAGAAGAAACAATAGACAACCTTCAAGTTGGCAATATGAAAGTATCCAAAAAATTATTAGCATATTTCATGTTATTTTTGTAATCCGTTAGTGTATTGATATTTTGTTTATTAAATAAGTTTATATAAAGGGTTTCATACAATAATCTTTGTTGCTTATTAGAGACCCTGTCAATGATTTTAGCACTTTTAAAATCAAAACGGTGACCAGTTTCCAACGAATGCTTGCAAAGTGCACTATGGTAAACATTCTTACATTTAATATTATATTCGTGTTGGTATAATCTCTTCTTTAAAGGTTGTGATGTTTCACCAATGTATGTACTTTGGCAAGGTACACATTTTTTTGCTACTTCTGCTACAGGGAGGTTGGCTCTCCAGCTGTTGTGTTTAAATTATTTCTGCATTTTTCGTCTCATTTATGACTTTACTTTTATAATTCTGAATTTACGTACGTAACTCCACCTGTTGTTATACTGGTAAGGGTTATTTTCAATTTGTTATTTCATTGTATTTACTCAACTTACTTTTAATAGCTGATGATGGTCAATTGGACCCGAGACGTCCATAATAATACAGAAAAACTGGATTTCGAAAGGCCTTGTCCTATTCCTAATAATACCAATATTACATTGGAATAAATATATTGTGTCCCGGAGGTAAATGCATCTAGGGTAACCTCAGATACAGATTGTGACTGAAAGATGGAAAATAATACTACGATTCATCAATCAGAAAATCCGCAGTTCAAAATTAATTCTTCTTCCTCCGACGAAATATGCAAATTTGTAGGAATTCATGTATTCAATACATTGCTAAGCTTTTGTCCTGAATATTGGAGATTATACAGGATGTAACAAGAATAAGTACATCAATTTGAACCTGTAGTAGAACTCGTCAAGCATAACATTTTTTCTTTATAACTATTTTTCTGTAAATCCTGTGGATTTTGAGTAGAAGTTCATCAAAGTTTTGTCAAAAATGCCAATGGTTCGAACTGAATGTTTCTCATTTGTTGGAAGAATGACAGCTGTCGATTGGAATGAGAATTTTGCAACTTTGAACCATCGCAGTCCTGTCAATCATTCATTTGAAACTCAAAGAATTTTTGTAAAGTGGCAAAACATTGATATTCGCTCACCTCGATAATTCAATTTTTGCATATGTTGAAAGAAAGACTGAATTTACCTCTGAAATCAACAATTTGGTCTATAAGTCGTATTTATATGTCATTGTTTGATTTCTATTTAGGGATTTCACGTATATTTTCAGATAGTACATTTCTTAAACATCAGATTGTCTGCACAAGTTCATTGCACTTGAATTGTCTGCTGAATACTGTCAGAGCCTGTGGCAGACTGTGCTGCCATTTATGAACAGCTTAAAAAATAGTTGCTGTACTCAACTTACTTCATTATCGTTGGTTCTCAATCATAAAGGGAAAATCATTCAACGACTCACTTAAAGAAAACGGTGGACTATTAAATGAAATGCAATTCTAAAATACTTAATTTAATTTATTGTTTTATACATTAAATTTCATATTAAACATATGAAAAAATTACTTGAAGAGCTGATTGTGGGGTCAGTAAAGAGCCTGAAACGTCCTAATAGAAAACAAAAGTATTGAATATGGAAAATTGAATAACTTATACACTTTATTTTTATAAGATTATTACTGAACTTTTTTAATTTACTTTGAGCTAAATAACGTTCTGCATTGGTTTCACTTCATCTGAACATAAATGCATCTTATTGTCTAAACTGAGTCAATTTTACTGAATTTTTTTTCCACAAATATTTCTTTTCTTCTTGATTCTACTTCCTATATTATGACTGGAAAGTCTTTTAGCACTTTCAGAAAGCATGAACTTGATGTGAGTATCTATAAGCTTATTGAAGTTTCTTCGGCTGCCTGAATTCTAAAGTAACATCAAAACTGAAGAGTATAACTCTTTATTGGTTCCATATATTATATATTAGGGCATCTTCAGTTAGAAATAATAATTTTCAGTTCCAGCACCGTTCTAATATTGCAGCTGGAAAATTCTCATCCATCCCAAATGCTTATTTGTTTACTATTCGAAATTTCAAGTATTTGTGAGGTCCAGAAAATCATTTAGTCCAATATTTGTTATTGTGCTTGAACTAAATTACAGAATGGAACCAGAGGATGTGCGCCTAGAATAATTATGATTTATAATAAATTAACAGAAAAATATTAAACAGACTTACCATTTACTTGCGGTATGCACTATTCAATAACTTCTTGTAGCATTTAACTATCAAAATCAGAAGAAAAACTCAACTAAAAACTACTACTTGCATCGACGAACAGTTTTTTATATTTAAATCATATTAAAACAAAATACGATCAGACAAAGACAACTAGTACCGTTTCATCTTAATTAACAAACAATAGCTATAAAGTAAAAGTGAGGAGATCACGCGTCGATAATGATAAATTTAATTTTGTTTCAGTTCAAACTTTTCGAAACTATAGAGTTTCAAAAAATTCACAAAAACGCATTGAATTCTGTCCACTCGTGTAAATTTTTATGTGAGTGTGACAGATTTTTTGCGATTTTGTCAAAAATCTTTAGCTTATATGCTTGGCTAATCTTTACAACTCGGAGCACGCGTACCATCTAGCGGCGACAAGAATAAACTCTTAGGTGAGAGATATGATAACGGAAATGAAATGTCAATTTTGTTTTGAGAACATCGAGCGTATATATATATAGAACAAAAATGTTGATATTAACCTGCATATTTAAAGCTGTTAAATTTAATTGCTTCCGCCAAAAAAGTTTGCCTAAAGGAAATTAATTGAGTCCAAAAATCGTTCGCATGAAGATTTCAAATCAAACGTATCTTTTTTGAAGAGCTTTTCGTCTTGTTATCTTATTATTACATACTATCATGGGAAGATTCATTCAGAAGAAATAATTTGGTCTATAGCTTTCATTTTCATATTGGTAGTTTCGAAGAAATAATCAGCGATGCAGGTAAGAAAATCATTAGCTTTGTATCACGCGAAACTCCATTTGTTTACAGTGGAAAGAACAAACCAGAAAACGTACAATCCAGTTTTGAAGGTTCTTACCTTTTTCGATAGTATTGTGAATAATAGCAGAAATTTATTCTTTGTTGATTTGAATTGTATAACTCGATTTTTTCAATTTCTCATTATTTTTTGAATAATTTATCCTACAGATTGATGAAGATCAAATAGTTAAAACTATGAGACAGAAAAAGGATATTGCAAGCACGCTGCAGCAATTTGTAACTATGTGAACATAGAGAAAACTTGCACTAAAACGGATACAGCGATGATATGGAATCGTTCTCCTCAAAAGCAACTTGTTAATACGGTAGGCAAAAGCTGCAAGGTTGATAATATTTTTCTAATTGCAAAACGAGTTCAAACTTTCTCTAAAAAAAGAAAGAAACTATAATGACAAATATAACTTGAATGTTGATTGAAAAAGTATATTGAATCAAAATTTATTAGATAAAATTGATGAAGCTGACTGGATGAATGAATTTGAATAAGTAAAAAGTCTTGGGAATTCAGTCAATATTTCTGTTTTAATTTCTTTCCTACTTTAATAAGTAGGAAAGAAATTAAAATAGAAATATTGAATGAATTCCCAAGACTTTTTACTTACTCAAATCAAAATTTATATAAAAAACATAGAAGAATATGCATCATAACAATAATTTTATACATTTATGTCATCAGCAATTGAATATTTCAATATTTAATTAATTCGACGAACCGAAATAGTATACTTTTTTGGGATCTTCTTCCCTTTCTCGATTTGGAAAAGAATAAAATATTAAGTCACGATTTTTATTTTGGTGTTTTGATTATCAAGTACGCAGCAACTACGACCTGTCATTTATTTTGTTCACTCATGGTTTATCAACACACTTCAAACAATTAAATTATTCAATGTCCGACAAGTTCATTAATTTCGTTATAATAATACTGATTCCAGGGTTATTACGTAGCAAATAATACTCGAGACCATTACTTTTCAAAATAACAAACAAGTTTCCTAGTTACAGCAAGTAACCAAAGTAACTTCTTTGACAGAAATCATAATGACAGGACATGTATTGCTGAAATTTTTTATTGAAATAGTATAAAACAGGGAGTACTTGGAGTTTTCACTCTTATGAAGCAAGTTGAACAGTTTCACGCTATCTAGCGAGTTTGGAGAAAGTTCATATTTCGGCTGTATCCCAGTTGGGCATTGTACCTGAGATAATCCCTTACAACCGAAAGGGTAAGCATAATAAGCTTTTCCAGTTGGGCATTCCTCTACCTGTATTTTTCTGTATATAAGATAGTGAGTTCGAACTGCTTTCATTTGTATTCCATCAAATTTCAATTATCATACGAAACTCTAAAGCTATGATACTATTAATTTCTTTCAAACACCAAACGAATTAGCTTGGATGGTTTTTCGGTAAGGTCGGAGACTGCTTTTCCTTCGACAATATTACTTAGCGCCTGCCATTCAATGTTTAATTCTTCTTCCTCAGTATGAACCAAGTCACTGTTTATTATTTTAAACTCGCGATTTGTATATATTTTTGCGGTACATCGTAATTTTTATTTGTACAACACCATTTTATTCTGTCGGTTGTGTCGAGGATACGCAAAATTTAAAATTGTCAATAACTAGCAATTCCTTTCCCTTTTCACAAACTATGCGATTTATTTTTATGGTCACTGAATATTAAATAACTGATGAAACGCAAATATTATATTTTCTTCACTTTCATTTTTTGATGAAAGCAAAGCTACCAATTTGAATGCAATTTTCTCTAGAACTAGAAGCTATACATACAATTAGGGAAATGACCAATCAGTACATAGTATTAGGAGTAGGCGAAGTTAAAAACTAAATGTTATGGAAAATGTAAAATGTATAAATATTTTGCAAACATTATAATCATACAGTCATGGAGACGGATAGGTACTTGACACAGGTAAATCCGATATCTGCATTGTAAGGGATTAAAATGCCCAACTGGAATACTCAGATTAAGGTACCCTTTACCGAATGCCCAACTAGACTGCAACGAAGATTTCTAGCTGTGTGTGCTAGGTTTCAGAAGCTTCTGCGCGGTAAAATATTTTGCTGGAATCTGATTGGTAACCAGGTAGACAACAGACAACTGATGTTTGTTTATCTTGTTTGTGAAAATATGTCTGCAAAAATGAAAAATATTTTAAAATTTTGAGCAAGACTGAAAAGGTGAGTTAGATTGGCAATATTTTTGAATACATTTTAGTAAATATGAAGTATATACAAACTTATGTTAAAAATCTTGATTAATATAAACATTACTACTTTTTTAGATGAGCTACAAGAAACCTTGTTGAGTCGAAGATTGTTTTTCATAAAAGAAGAAACCGATTATTCGGTATAAGTACGAAAGTGTAAAATATTTTGAACAGAAGTAGACTGTTCCCAATTCAACTAGGAGAATAATTCGAGATGGGGCTATTTTTGTGTGGTACAAATGAACAAACAGATACTTAAGTGGACAAGATAGTCGCCCTTTATGCTGTTTTGGATCCCATACAACGATTTGCGGTTGAGCGCTGCAAAAGGTCATTGAAATCAAAGTATCGCAAGTAATTGGTAAGTAAATAAGCACTACATTTCTTGCTATTATGAGTGAATAATTGAAATTATATTATTTCAAGATTACTACTGCTTCACCATAATTCATCATAATTCTCATAGCTGCAAGTAATTTTTGAGATGAATAAATCATTACGATCACCTATAATTCGAGAAGAGCAAGAAAGATTCGAGACGAATCGCCTGTCCGAATATTGTTACCCAAATTTCTCATCCCAACAATAACGCAAAATTCAGAAAGTATAATTATTTTCTCGGATTGGGAGACAAAATGTATATTTTCTGCCAATTTTTCGAATGAGTAGTTTTGTTCACACAACAATGTATTTAGGGAAAATTTTGATCCCGATGATGAATTTTATACTTGTATATAAATGATTGTCGGATTCTAACTCTATGTAATTATCTATAAATGTATTCGTTCATCGTTTTTATCATTCGCAAATACTGTCAGAATTTTAATTATTGTGTAGAGAAGGTGAATCAAAAGATTTTCATGTACCATAAATTGTAATTCGTAGAGATACAGGAAATATTATTATTGTATTAATATATAAAATATGTAATTATATTATTTTTGTATAAAATATTGTATCATTTTATCAAGAGCTTCTAAATTAATTTGATGTCTCAGTCATATTGAGAAATTAAATTGAATTATCAAGAAATAAGACATGAAATTTCCAAGATCTTGAATTAAAGGCTTCATAATTTAAATTTTCACGTGGCAATGAAAATTTAAGATATGAAACCTGAAATTCAATATCTTAGAAATTTTATGTCTTATTTCATAAATTCAAATTTAAATAAAATGAATAAAGAAAACAGCCAGTGCCACCATGCGGCTTTGGAGAAAACTAATAATTTTTTGTGCTAGTTATTTAACATGGCAGTGAACACTCCCAGAACTCCCTGGTATAAAAGTTGGACATTAAACATTGAAGGCACCACGGGAGTTAAACGGACTATAATGCCTACGGTCAACGTACAGACCTCGGGCCAAAAGCCCTCGGAAAATACACTGTTGACCTCAGGCATTATTGTCTTTTTAACACCCTTGATACCTCAATTACTATAATAAAATACATCAACTGTCGCCTACTTGCAGCGTGACAGCGAATAGGTCAAACTTTGTTTATAACCTACGAGTTTCTAAAATCTACCGCATTGAGGCGCTACTTACTCTAATTGCTAAACGTATAAGCTCTTTGCAAATAGATTGCAACGCCACTAGTGGTTAGTTTTGACAGTACTAGCAGGTGAACAAAACGTCATCATTGTACATGATTTCAGAATATATGTATGAAATTTAAGTTATAAAGCAATTTATAAGTAAATTTAACATGAAAATTGGTACACCGCATATTGGTAATTGTTACGTTCTAAACTGTAGAAGCAGTTACAGAAACACAAAGAAATATACATACCCAGAAGTTTCTTTTCAGAAAACATGAAAAATAAGTGGGAAAATAGATTCAGGCATTTAACGAGTAAAGTAGGTGAAAAGAAGTCAATAATAATTATGTATGTATATTAAATAGAGAAATTACTTAATGAGACAGAAAAGTTTATGTAAGAAGTTTGGTTAAACTGTTGCAATCTATATCAATTTTGTACGTATTATTTTTATGCATCAGATAATTTTCAAAAATGCATGAAAAATATATCGTGTTTCATCAACCTAAGGGCCTAAGACAATGTGAGAAAATGTACTTTTTTCTACAGTCACTATAGAATGATATCCATTCCACACGCTGTAGCGTGCGGAATAGGGGTCATTCCGCACGCTTAAAAGTTCCTAGGAGAGCCGCGTGACGTCGCGAAAAAACTGTTGCATTGCTGTCATAATTTCATTTCTCTTTGATTTTATTATCATTCCTCTCCAAGAAAATATCAATATGAGTAATTTTATCAAAGTTTGATGAATTGGAATGAAATCAATGAAGCAAATTCTTTCTCAAAAAACTGCATATTTTGGTTATAAATATTTCCGCGAACACTTTTGACTGTAGAAAAAATAGCATCCGTCACTCGTGCGAGTAGATCATTCTATGCTCATGTGAATCCTGCCACTAGACTTCGTCTCGTGGCTGAATTATTCGCATTCGCATGGAATGATCTCCATTCCGCACTTGTATCGGAATATACTATTATATGACATGTTTTGGTTCGTTTGACACACATGTAGTAAACTATAATTATTTACTTTAAAATAGCAAATCTTACTTCGAATAATTTTATATAGACGAGAATTAATCGACATTTGCTGTATAACATGCGCAGAAATTAAACTCTTATCCAAAAACTGTTTTTCTGCAACATTGAACACATGCTTACTTTTCTTTTTTTATTTTTTTCTTATTGCTTATTGGATATAAGCAGGTTTTATGGATTGGAGTCCTGTTTTCACTATAATTCTATTAGCTAATTCATGTCTTCAATGTCTTTTCTATACTAATTTTAAGCTTCTATATAAACTTTTTAACTTATTCCACGTAATGGCAACTCAAATTTTTACCTGCAGCTACTTTCAAAATTAACTACCCCGAACGCTAGTGTGGCTTTCCAACTTTTGGGCAAAGAGCGTATGAGTATCACTGAAGTCTCATAGTATTCATTGCAAGTGCTAAGCCAGGCTGATCGCGACCATTCAATCAAATTTCCAATCTCAAAGTATGCATTTTTGTTCTCTACATGCTATGATAACAGATAACAAGAGAATTCGACGTAAGAAACCTCCCAAATAACTCAACAAAGGGAGTTCTTGTATCCATCTGGAATTTGGAAAATACGCATATCCCAAAACCGTTTTTATTTCTGTATCCAACCAAATGTACCTAATAAATTGAGCAGCTAACTTCATATAAGAAAATTTTATCTGAGAGAAGTATTTTTTTTTGTATTCTACTATTTCACACTGAAATATAGTTAAAATACAATATGCAGAAATAGATCGTATATTGAACAAGACAATCATGAGGTTACTAACAAATTCATTGCATGGATAAAATGGAAAAAAACATGCTTTACTTGCAAGACTCACTTTTGCCAATAATTCATTCGTTCAACACTTCAATTGCCAGACGTACATTGGTATTTCACAAATCTGGAGGTCGACACAATTCTGTTGAGCTTCTAATATACGGACTTTTACGCTATGTTAAGTCCATAAGAATAAGATAAAATCATATGAATCTCAATTGGCTGTTGAATGCCGAATGCAATAAATGTAATCATGCATTATTCTACAGTAAATAACACAAATATAGACTACGCAATAACTACCTTACATTATATATATATATATATATATATATATATATATATATATATATATATATATATATATATATATATGTATATTGCTTTGTAATGTAATTAAATTATTATTGAATGTCAAACATCGGGTCTGTCTCAATGTTGCTCTCACAATATGGGTAGAATTATTGTGAAATATCATCAATAGTTTCAACTGTTATCACTGTAATTAGTTCACATCTGCAGCTTAACATAATACACCATATTTTAAGTTTATTTTTCTCTTGGCTGAAGATGAATGGGTAACATCCGAAACGTCCCAAATAAAAACATCTAGTAAAATAAATATTGGACTACTATACCCACAATTTTTATTAAAAAATAATTTAGATATACGTATATACCTAACATAGACTTGCGTTTAAAAAGTAATATTCCCCAAACTTGCGTCACGGTGAGAAACCGCAAGAAGTCTAGACCAGGCCCTGGAAACTTATATGAGGGTTGCTGGACCTACGTTTCTAGTATTTATTTCTATCAGGAGATGTCGACACTGCAAAATTTCTTGTTGTTTGGTCTGTCACGTGATCCGTGACGTCATGTGGCCTTGTTCGTCGTGTCCACTTGACATGTGTGGCATTTCGTTCGAATCGTTTATTGTGTCAATATCGTGTTTTACATTGAGTTGCTCAGTTTTGTTTCATTAAAGTATCTATTTTCTTACTCCATCATTCTGCAATTGTGTATTATTGTTGCCTCTTGGTGTATAAAATCTGTATTTTTCAATTCAAGAAATAATGCCAGTTACAAATACAAAGTGTTGCATCGTGGGATGCCAGGCCATTGGTAAGTACTTTTGATAATGAAGAAACAGGAATTCTATATTGTAATGCTGATCTGTGAACAAATCTGTGAGTAGTGTAGTTCTGGAATGATTAATATGCAAGCAGAAAAATTAATAGTTCTTCTCGAAATACATGCAGATTTGTTCAGAATTGCATCATGATAATGATTTCAAATATCATGTTTTCTGTAAAGGTGTGTCCCAACATCGTTTTCCAAATCCTGATAAGGATTTGAAACGTTTCAGCAGATGACTGGATATTTTGGATATGGAGGAATTACACTCTATGGATGAACTGAAGGTGTACAATAATAAACGTGTATGCTCTGTTTATTTTGATGCCAAATACAACAGCATTGGAAATCCAAGACTACACTGGAATGCTTTGCCTTCTCTTAATCTATCAGGTATTTTTATAAAATCATTTTGAACTTAATAATAGTCCTAGGTGCAGTAGATATTGAAAAATAAAAAATGAGATACAACAAATGTTTTTATGTATTTCAGAGATTCCACGTCCAACCGTGATCAGTCCAGTTCAGCTAATTTCATGTTCGCAGCAGATGGAAGGAGTGGGTGAGAACATACAAAATTATAAGACTCCTTAACCTTCAAAGTGTTTCTGTCACAAGGCAACATGAATTGACACCGAAGGCAAAAACTTTATACAAGGCTGCTGTACAGTGAAAGAAAATCGCCTTTTGCTCTAGAAGGAGGACCAATTCTCTCAAAAGTCGTCTAATGGGTGCGGATCGTTTCTTAGTTACAAATGATTCTAGGAAGATGAGCTCATTTACACCATCTGCTCAAATGTTCTTTGAACTCCAGACGAGAGAAACAGGAAAGAAGAAGAAAGTGAGAAGATACATACGAGAAGAGAAGATAATGTGTCTGTCTCTCTTGAAACAAAGTGCAAGAGGTTATGATTTATTGAAAAAAATGTTCACTTTGCCAACTAGAAGAATATTTTGGAAATGAATTGTAAATGCTGTTGATGGATCCGAAGAATTAATTTCAAATTAACATAATTCATTTTTAATATTTATTCTGATTTGTTCTTATTGTTTCAAAGTACGTCTTTTTAAGAAAAGGGCGAGTTATCATATATCTATTTTTGAAATAATTTAGAAAATAACGATAATGTATGTTCTGGAAATGGATTGTGAATGCTGTTGTTGGATCTGAAGAATTAATTTTAAATTGACATAATTCATTTGCAATATTTATTCTGATTTGTTCTTATGTTGTTTCAAAGTACGTTTCTCTAAGAAAAGGGCGGTTATCATATCTTTATTTTTAAAATAATTTAGACTATGACGATAATGTATGTTTTGAAAATGAATTTTAAATGCTGTTGTTGGTTCTATAGGATCGATTTTAAAATGACATTGTTGATTTTTAATATTTATTCTGATTTGTTCTTATTATTTCAATGTACGTCTCTGTGAGAATAAGGCAAACTGTCGTACCTTCATTTTTGGAATAATTTTGACAATGACGATATAGAATGTTTCGAAAATGATTTTTAAATGCTGTTGGATCCAAAGAATCAATTTTAAATTGACATAATTCATGTGTAATATTCATTCTGATTTGTTCTTATTGTTTCAATGTACGTCTCTGTAAGAAAATGACTTATTATTGTATCTTTACTTTTGAAATGATTTTGGCAAGGATAACATAGCGATGAAAAATGTCTTCTAAATTTTGTTTGGTCACCATAAAAATGTAAAATATGTAAGGATAAAATCAATCAAAATTATTTGTACTGTTCACCTAATAAATATTGATTATTAACTGTGTTTATTATCGTTATTGGGTGAATTGTATGAGTTTTTTTGAAATATGCGAAATATGGAAAAAATATATCCATATTTCACATAACTTTAAAAAAAAATCTACAAATCATAAATGATAATCATTTAAAAATTCAAAAAACTACCGCCTATCAATTCAAATCGATGTTAGTTATTATTCCTGTCATCAGATGGCGCTAAAAGACAATTCCAGCTCATAACATTGCAGTTTCCCGTCTATAGTTTATAGGTAGTCTGTGGTCTAGACTTCTTGAGAAACCGAACGGAAGTGGGCGAGGCGAGCCGCTCTAGTCATGCGTATAATGGCTCGGGGCGCGCGCGATGAGAGATATTGAAGATATCAAGGAGGGGGGGCTCTTTCTGCTGCGAACGAATACACAAGATAGTTGAATGAATATTTTTTGTAAAAATCCACAAATTTTGACTTACCGCCTTTGCCAATGAGCGGTAGGTCAGCATAACCATAGTAACCACAGTTTGCTGGTTAAATCAACATACCACCGCGAATAGAGGGCCGGTAAACACATGAAAACACTCAAACTTGCAATAGTTATTTACATAATTAGTTATATAAAGTGACTCACGTAATTTGCAAAACTCGCTACGCTCGTTCTGGCAAATATTACGTTTCGTCAAACAATATAGCTTCTCATAACGTATTTTGTACAAAATTTTATCTAATTCCGTCAGAATAATTTTATCTATATTTTTGAATGAGGATATTTCACATCACAAAATCCAGATGACCGTGATTCATGACCATCTATTGTTACTATAGAAACAAGAGTGCACTGAAATAAACAAATATCAAATTCTCATGAAATGTCAAAATAATTTTTTTAAATGTACTCAAGCAGTGATATTTTGAATGATATAGTACCCTTTGATATTAAAGACTTTGCCAATGCTGCATACTGTAAATAATCAGTTATTCTTTTAATTGTACGCTGGTAAATATAATTGATTAGCTCTGAAACATGGCCAGTTATGTAAAGTCATTACATAACTATTTTACGCAACTGTTGCATGACAGTTATGAAGAATGAGACGTCAGAAATTGATGTAAAATTTGACTATTCAAAATGAAATAGGATAAAAAAATATTTGACCATCGATTTAATCTTTTAAAGCCGAATTCAAGAGATGATTATGATAAAAAGGGGTTCAAATAATTTTTTGCAGTTTACTCCTGTGAAGAATTCAGAAAATCACAACTATCGAAACAGGCTAATGCGATAAATTGAATTTAATAATTGATGTAAGAGTTTTGAGTCGAACAAAAATTTTGTTTCCATATGTTAATGGGGCAATCACTGTATATAAATTTCAATATGAAGTATTCATATAGATATAATAATTCTCAGAGAAATGAATAATATTCAACTTTTATTAATTCTGATAGTGTGAGCTGAAGGGTGAATATATGGCATGTTGAAGCAGATAAGATGACATAAAATCTTCAAAATATGAATATTTCAGTTTAATATTAAATTAGACACAAAGAACTTATTTTAGTGCGAGAAGTCAATAGATTTTCTGAGCAAATAAGCAACTAAATTGGAACAATTTGAACGACGCGAAGACGAGGGTAAAGCTCAAGGCGTAGCTCCGTGCAGCCAAATTTGTCCGTGACAATAATGACAGTCGTTCAGTGTCAGTGTTGCATACGATACTTTTTGTAACACGTGCGCTTTCTTGATGAACTCTAACGCAGAAATAAAATTTTATCAGAATAAAAATTGAGCAACAACTTTTTGATTTTGTACCCCACGACAATCTTAATGAATCCCACAAAATAAAGTCCTGATTTTCATCCTGAAAAGTTTCACTTCTGACGTGTGTGTTTCCACGCACCTCATTTTTTTATATTATCCGGATTCGCTTCTATGTATGAGAGTGAATTCGTACACCCATATATTTTGCATCAAAACTCACATTCATCCAACAATCTGTTTGAATCCAGGCAGAAAAGTGGAAGAAATATATATTTTTAAAGATAAACTAAACCTCTAACATGAAAAATATCTTATTTTTGTGATTTTATCACTATCTGACTTTGTCTGATTATAAATAGTTCCTTCGACGCATGTTGGGTACAGATGAATTAATTTGTAGACCACGTAATGTGGCAAAAATACCCTGAAAACATACATATCATAATAGAAATACCAGTTTTACTGGAATCTTTTATAGTACAGTCATTTGATAGTTTTAAATGGAAAGTTTTCCGGGAGTTTTGAAAATGAATAATTTCATTGATGTCGATGTGCTCTTTCTGAATTTCAACATTGTCACCTCGTACCTTCGCTGTTCGCGCCACCATATTGGAAAAATGACGCCTAGAAGCAGTTTTTTGACAATGTCTTCTTTCCGTCTCATTGCACGATGAAAACATTTGAATACAAAATGAAACTGGAAAAAATTCTACAATTTATGTCATGATCTTTTTTTTTGTAAAATCAATAGTTTTGACGTATGAGCGCCACAAAGTGCAGTTAAACACGCGTTTTGACTAAAAAAAAACTCATTTTCACATCCTCTTGAGGTAGAGTAAGCGGTGCGTTTTATTTTTTATCGTGGTATATCCACATGCAATTCACTAGTCTCCATTTCTTTCTCTTTATCACTGTCTTGTAATGATTAAATTTGCGAGTTATGTTAGATACCAATACAATTCGTGCATACAACAGAGCACTTTAACCCAGCCTTTCTGCATCCTTAGGCTTCCTGACATCTCTTTTTGCATTTGCAAGAAATAAGTTTTAACAAGCTTTCCGGAGCTAGAAGCTCCAGTGTGATGACCGGAATTAGCCCATTCTTATTTCTTTTCCATATCCATTGCTCTGCATTTTGTTCAAGACATACTTTTCTTACTTTTCACATTTGAATTTTTCGATACCTAGATAACCTCGTTCAAATCTGGATTATTTCGGAGTACGTTAATTAATTTCCTTTTTCCTTGATTAAATAATGCTGACGTTGAATCACAGCCACTGAAGACATGCAAGGAGGAAATATGATTTGCGGCTGTTCTATCTGTGATACTTTTTGTTGAATATATTTGTTGTGAAATTTTCCATTTGCTGGTATGGCCATAGTAAGTCGGTTTTTAAACGCGTATTTATTGTAAGTTTAGCTCTTAGATTCAAGTTATTTTATAATTGACAAATATAATCAGTTAAAATTGAATGATACGGGCTGGCGTAGATGTATAATAGTTTGCGACGCTCGTACGCCAAAGCTATTGATTCTATGATAAAAAATTGATAACAAATTCTAGGGAACTCTATCTAGTTTCATTTTTGAGATGAATATTTTTATTGTGAACTGAGTCGGATATTGTCAAAAAACTATTTCTAGGAACCATTTTCCTAATATGGCGGCGCGAGCGGCAATGATACGAGCTGACAAAGCTGAAATTCGAGAAGAGCACATCGAAATTAATGAAATTACTCATTCTCAAAACTCCTGGTAGACTCTCCAGGTAACCTCTTTTTTTAGAACTAAATGAATGTAGTATTATCCTTCCTATCCTTTTGAATCCGCGCATCCATGAAACTTTTATTCTGCTAGGGTCGTCCGTTAGTCAGTTAGTTCCGTCATAATTGACGATTTTAAAAGGTGGAACGTTTTCCAGTGTTTAACTCAAATTTTCAAAATTATATAGAAAAATATCTTCACTAATATTGGTTCTGCACCTCTTTATATTTTGAGTCAAGCGTTCTGGTAACACGTCTTGTCTTTGAGGAAAATAATACAACCAGTCAATGTCGGGACCCATATTTTATAAAATTTTCATTATACCTATTTTATGTCAAAATAATATTTGACAAATTCTCTAATATCCTATGTCATGTCATAGAAAAGCCTGAGTAACTAGTTTTGGTAATCGCTTCTGCAAGCATCTTTTCTCCTATTTATTTATTGATCTACTTTTAATATGGTCATATACAGTGAATTTTGAGATTTAATAAAACTCTACAGCTTGCCTTGAGATTTTTTTATCACTTTCTGTCAGAAACTGCTTTTTATAATTTTTATTACTCATGCGGGATAAGTACTACTTTGCGCACGTTTTTCCGGGCGGTAAATAGCTCTTTGCTTTTTAAGTGCGCCAAGTATAATTTGAGTGCGACAAGTAAACTTGTCGCACGCAAACCATTTACCGCCCGGAGAAACAAACGCAAAATAATACTCATCTCACATTCGTAATAAAAAATAGTATCTGCAACTCGTACACAATATACTATTATTTCTATTATAACACATGAAACCTAAACCAATTTTTCTTCAGTATATGCTAGCCATTTTGTCCGATTTTGTCCCATCTAAAGAATTTTCCACAAATACATTTATAATAATTTAATAGTATATTGTGCATGAAGTGCGACAAGTTGTTTATTGCCCACGAGAGCAAAGTTGGGCGCACAAACGAAGTGATCATTAGCTCAAGTGGGCAATTGAAAACACCGCACGTGTGGCAAATACCATTTTTTATTACGAGCGTAGGATAAGTCCTATTTTGTGCTTGTTTTTTCGGGTGGAAATGACCTGCGTGCGCCAATTATACTTGGCGCACGCAAAATGTAATTGAACATTTACCGCCCGAAAAAACGAGCGCAAAAAAAGAACTGCATAAGTAGATGATAAAAAATATGTAAATAAAATATGATTTCCATTTTTCGCACGAATAATAATTATGAAGGTCCAAACATATATAATAGTAACAAGCAATTATAGTCCTAATAACATTTCATACTCATTGAAAGTGTAAAATGGAAGTATTATAAGGCTCTTACCAAAATGTCATAAAAAAGTTAATTTCAAGCAACGCAGTTTACTGCACTGCGATTGAATTCGAACTGAGAAGTTTGGTCTATAACCAGTGCTTTCATGCGACGCACATTCGGAACTTTGATTAAAATATTCAAAAAAATATATACATTTCTGTGTCCGTGTCAACTCCTACTGTCCAAAATCGCCCCAAATTACGCTACTATTAAACAAGAAAGGAAAGACTGTAATAGTGCTCGTTAACTCAATCACCAGATGAATATAGCTAAGCAGGTCTTAGTTTACAATACATCTGTTATTGGTTTCTTCAATAAGTATAAAGTAGTATATAAATACATATATTTTCAAGAATTATTAGAAAATGAAGTGCTTTTTTTTCGAACATCATAGTTCTATAAAAAGTTAATGTGTTGTAAAAGTGAGAAGTTTTGGTCATTCTGTATGCCAGAACTCAATTTGAATCGATATGTCAGTAAAAAAACCTTATGTATGTGCCTCCTATTTATTATTCACAATTAGTACAATGACAATTAGTAAAATGAGACAGAGCCACAATAATTTTTGAACTCAGAGATGTAGAATCAAGATGACAGTGTCGTTATAAGTGAAGGGTGATACACAGTGAGTATGCATTACTCATGTCAATTCCAAAGTCATTACTATTGATATTGTCAGTTATTTACTGCAGAGCTTCGTAAAATACTGCTTGTTCAAATAATGTAAACCGTATAAAAGAATCACTGTCTTTATCTTCGCATTACTTTTGGAATAGATTTCTCAGAAGTCTCACGATCCCTGAATATAGTCAAAGTCGACATTGCAAATACAGAAGTCAATTAATAGAATCAATTTATAAGATTTTCAGGTTGCAGGGCACCTTGTATTGTAGACAATGCTCAATCTTTTTGATAGAAAAAGTATTAAGTTGATCTCATACAGACGAATTATATTTTTCATCCGATAAATAAAATAGGCATAGCTTTTGAAACATCTAAGTACTTAATAAATCAACTCTCTCAACTCACTTTTTTATTTATTAATATATTACAAAATTCCAATCGTTCATAGACTATATTTATGTTTCTGAAATCCAATGACCAGTGGTTACACCTTAATTGCATTTAGGAGCAGTCATTTTTATTGAAGCCCTTGGATAAGCTTCAAAGAAAGCAAAAAAAATCTGTTTCTGCGTCCTGATTTTCATTTCCAATACGCTTTTCAACAAACGCATCCGTATTAGCTCGTAATCAAGATCAAGATCATACCAAAAGCCTCAAGTCGTTTACTGGGTATATTTTCATCACTTTTTTGCGAACCTCTGCAGCCTGTATTTATAGATGGGTTTCTATGTTTTTTTTTTTAATTTCATAGATATTTATTTGGGAAAATGCCTTTTAGGGGTCTCATGTTTTTAGTGAATACAGTATTTGCAGGAAAAATTTAAAATGTGCGTTGATCAATATGCCTCTATATTTTATTCTAGTTTTTCATTGAGTAATTCCTGGGAAATTTCTGAGAAAAGTACCCACGGACAGTTCAGTTCCAAAAATTATATATATATATATATATATATATATATATATATATATATATATATATATATATATATATATATATATATATATATATATATATATATATATATATATATATATATATATATATATATATATATATATATATATATATATATATATATATATATATATATATATATCACTACATAGTATAAAGCAAAGTCGCTTTCTCTGTCCCTATATCCCTATGTATGCTCAAATCTTTAAAACTACGCAACGGATTTTGATGCGGTTTTTTTAATAGATAGAGTGATTGAAGAGAAAGGTTTATATGTATAATAACATCCATTGAATAGTGGAGGAATACTGTTATTTTTGAGGTTTCCAATGTGATGTCGTAAATAATTACATTTTTTCCGCTCACATTGCAAACGCAGGCTGAACCCTACGAGATTTATCACAACACATTCGCGAGGGTTCTTATTGTAGTATTATCAACGTGGAACACGAGCCGTATTAGTTTGTTCACGCATCGTTTATCCGATTGATTTGAAACTTACTACAGTTGTTGTTGGCGCTTTCGAGAAAGTTCTCGGTATTGTACCACCAGCATACCTCAAGTGGCACACGAGCCGTATTTGTCCGTTCACACATCGTTCATCCAATTGAGTTATAATTTTATATAGTGGTTGTTGAATGAAGGTTCTGGCATAGTAACACCAACGGTATTTGTCCGATCGAGCATCGTTCAACCGTTTAAATTGAAACTTTCTATAGTTGCTGCTGGCGCTTGCGTGGGGACCGAATTTAAGAATTCTTCCACCTATAGAATCACATACTTATTATCACTATAAACATGGGCTATAATTTACTCTCAGAAAAAAGGGTTACCTACAAAAACTTCAATTCTAACCCAAGATATGAAAAAATTACCAGTAAAATTCCTTGCATTGCCTGCGCTGCAATACAATCTTTTATTTACCGTAAATGATCAAATTAAATACTAATGATGCTATCCATACATAGATCTACGCATTTATCAAGAAATTCTGACAGCTCAGGTTATGTTCTAATTGAGTTACTCAAGCAAGATATGTGGTATTAATCTTAATAATTATCTTATACTACAAAACTATGCTTCAAAGATTCGTATAAAAATGTTGAATATTATTAAATGTCCACCCGTGCGAAGCCGGCATATATATATATATATATATATATATATATATATATATATATATATATATATATATATATATATATATATATATATATATATATATATATATATATATATATTATATATATATATATATATATATATATATATGCCGGCTTCGCACGGGTGGACATTTAATAATATTCAACATTTTTATACGAATCTTTGAAGCATATATATTGAGAGAGAAGATACCGTGAGAATTTTGCATTCTACTTACAACCCCATGTATCTAACATATATCAACAGTCAAAATTACCTGGCCTTAGATATCTCTTTTGCCATCCTTAAATTATTCAGCCAATTAAGAACAGCAAATAGCAATAGATTCTATTACTTCCAAGATGACTTTTGTCACAAATTTATAAATGAAGAGAAGTGCAGTTTATGCAATCTTCAAGAAGAAAAGGATTTGAGCCATTTCCTTTTTGTATGCCCCATTCTTAATCCTATCCGTATCATATTCCTCAAAAAATATATAAATTACTACTCACCAGAAAATGCCATGAGGAATTTACTCACTAAACCAACCAAGGAGAAGATATTTATTATAATGAATTATTTTAAAAACGCTTTAAGATTAAGAACATTTATATTGAATGTCTGAAATGTCTACTCACTTGAATTATTGTATTTAATAATATTATAAGATGTGATTGTTGCCTCTCCATTCGTATGGAATATATTCTCTTAACAAATAAATATTATTATTATCATTATTAATTAATTAATTATAGGAAGCTTATGAAACTTTATCTAAAATGATTATGACAAACTTTGTTTCCTCTTGAACTTGACTCAAATTTGCATTTCGAATGAGTGAGTCATTAAACTTAAATGTACGATATACCTAAAGAACAAATAGGTTAAATTTGCGAATAATATGAAGAAACATTCTTTTAGGATTCACAAAGAAATATCACAAATGTGATATTTCATTATGCGGGGAACATTCCAATAAAATTAAAGTTCAGAAATATTTTAAATAATACAATATGAATGTTCCAGGAACTACAAATCTAAGAGTCGGATATATGTCCATCATCTTAGATAGGGGAACAACTGTATACACGTGTTTTGTCCTTATTAGAACTCATCAGTACAGTATAGCCAAGGTCCAAGGTAATAAGGGCTTGGCGCTCCAAGTGTTTAATCTCACAAAAAGGAATGGTCTGCAGAGGTAGAAACTATATGCAACGCCATCTATCCTGCATAGGTAGAAACTACGTACAACACCATCTAGTGCATTAAGCCATATCTGACCTATGAATAAATTCACAAAAAAATATCACAAATGTAGGAAATCAATCAAAATAGGAGATTTTTGTATTTGACCGAGACTTTGCAGTTCCACTGAATGTCTTTTGAGTTTATATTACTTTCTTTTTTGTTAATTTATTGAAGATTATACATTAAATATACGAATCTCACATGACATGCTTATTCAAGTGATTATATAGGCTATGTGCAAGGGGGCGGAGTTTGAACAAATATCGATGCGAGCGCTCATTGTGAGCACCATTGTAACCATTGAACTCCATTTCTCAGAATACGTCAATGAGCTGTCATTGAGCATTGTAGTTTAAAAGTGAAAATAATTGCTTATAAAACATGGGAAAACGTTTGTTCTGTTCCAGGCTGTTGTGTTAAGGATGATTCAAGTGAAATATAGTTTCATAGATTTCATGTACCCAGTTATAACATAAAAAAACGAGTGAAGTGAATCAAAGCGGTAAATAGGGTATTGTCAGTCTTTCATTATCAATCTATATAATAAATATGTTTTTCTACGATCACTATAGAAAACAACATATTTCTCATACAAAACACAACTAGAAAAATAACAATTTCACACAACTGTGGGAAAAGTCGTGAGAAATGATTTCTCACACCAGTTTGACCAACTCATATATTAATAATCCATTTCGAATATTCTTTACGTGATATATTCAGCAAGTTTATTGATAAATATCCTGGACTTGATATAAATCTATGTTTGCTCTTTTATAAGCCACATTTGGATAACAGAATTGCACTAAGTTCTTTTGGAATTATTTACTTATTCTTGTCATGTACATTCCGAAGGTTGGCAACACTGCGAATCACAACTGTCAAATTGAAACAAGCAACACACGTTCATCACATTCTCTCGAAATCGAGGAATTATGTATGTAATTATTGTATCATAACCAAAATTAGACATCCACAATTATCATTACTGCAGTTGAAAAATGGTAAGTGACAAAAATTTAGAAAACACGTTACCCGAGAATACTCTACTTAATGAGCCAATCAGAACGTCACCTTGCAAGAGTAGGCCAATCAGATACAATCTTTCCGTAGTTCGCAACAATAAGATTACACAACAATGAAACGTCAATCAACTAATAGAAAATATCTCAATAATGTTTCAAATCATAACTAAAGTAAATATCACAATAAATATGCACAGCAAACAATTGAAATGCCTAAGTTATTCTACACTTTTTGTGAAAATAGATTTGAAATCTCAGGTATACTAATGATTTATCTACATATTTCAATAAAAACTGTGATCGTAGAAAAAGTATAGTGTACAACACGTATAGAATCACCTATTTCACACTTGTGTGATTCCAGCACTCGACTCCGTCTCGTGCTGAAAATTACACATCTCGTGTGAAATAGGTAATTTTCTATACTTGATGTACAATATACTATTTTAATTCAATTGTGAAATTATAAATATTCATCATCGATTTGGGATTCATGAATTTACCTCTATCACTAATTTGTAAGATGTTTCAGTGATAGAAGTTTGTCAGATGCACTTCGCAATAATTTTGTTGTTAATATTGTCAGCAACATATTCTTCAACATGTTTAATATGGCAAAACTAGTTCCACGCTTTTCTTCAATGCTTCCTCGGTAAAAGGGATACAGTGTTTGATAAATACAAACCCGATCTGCAAGATCACGGCGTCATAATTTGAGGTTATCCTGTCAATTTGGACGGATTAAGACGTTTTCTCTATAATAGGTACGTTATAATTGAAGAAAAAAATACTCAAAATAAATAATTTCAACGTACCGTTTATGCTATGCAAGTTATATTATACGCACACAGCTGAATTAAATAATATCAGTACATTTAAAAAATTATAGGTATGAAACAATGATAAAATGGAGTTCAATCGTTCTCCATTGCCCGCTAGAGGCGCTAGTAGACTTCATGCACGTAGCCTATAGAAGTAATTATTATATTGGACATAACTTGCCTATTTGAATTTGAACCTAACCAAAATGTATGTAACAATGAAATGAATTTGCATGTGCTGGGAGTAATCCAAGTTTACGCTTCGTTCATATGGCGGTTTACTGTTGAGCGACGTCGCTTCGTTCGTATGGCTGCTTGCCTTTAACTGAGTTTGCAACGCTCACACGCCGTCTTCACGTTGACCGAGCACGCTTCACTCGCACGGCATCTTACCGTTGATCAATCTCGTTCCGCTCGCACGACGTTCTATAGCTGATCAAGCTCACTTCGCTCGCACGGTAGCTTATAGTCAACATAAATTTAACTGACTTTGGTGAAATCGAGCCTAGAAATTTTAAATGTAACCTGGAATTGGATGACAATATATTATTAACTTGCTTTCTTTTTTGTCTGTACGAAATCTTGTAATCAAAATTACAGCCACTTCTCAGCTAATCAGAGCAATCAAACTTTCACGGTAGCTCAGTTCCCGATGACCATACAATATTCAATTCTCAGGAATTTATGAATTTAGCCACTCTTTACTGATCTATTAGTTCAGTTATTTGTCGAATCTACTTGTGTTCTGGGCTTTTTCACTATGACCTCAATAATTGTTGGAATATGTAAGTTGAGGGCCGTAGATAAAATCTTGTATGCAATACGAGTGATATTCAGCCAAAAATTTTTGTGACTCGGCGAGCCTCATCGTCACCAAATACTTGATCTTATGCCAAAACGCTCAACTTTATACTCTTGTTGTATAATGTGGTATGGTTGATATTTAAAATAATACACACGTGGAATTCACATTGTTATTTATTCCGCCATTGTTCTACAACCCACTGCGCTGTCCGTTCAACGCCGTACTCTCGTTTTTACTTCTTCCTTTTCTCTGATTGTACAGCGCTCAACAACTAACGCACTCTGTTATTTGATTATTTAATTATTTGACTTATTTACAAAAATAACAGAACTCAGTTATATTACATTCCTCCCCGAGTGAAATAAAATTACAAACGGTATCGGACAGGTAATCTTCTTTCTCTTGCAGGATTCCGTCTAGGTACGGGACTACTGACGGTACTGTTTATCTGAGTGTTCTCAAGTTGATTTCGATCAAAGCTTGACTTCTGGTGGTGTTTCTTGATCTCTACTTCTTCCTGAAGATCTTGCTCACATCTGCACGGGTCGGTTCAGATGATTCTGGTGAATTTTTCTCTTGAATGGAGGTTTTACCTTCCGCAACATTTGGAGTACCTGAGAACTGTTCAGATAAATTAATTTGTTCAGAACTTACGGGAGTGTCACTGGAAGTAAGCGACACTTCAGTTCGAGGTCTCATTTGATCAGCATGTTTTCGTTTTATGACTCCGTTTACATCAACTAGGTAAGAATATGGTTCGGTTCGTTCAATTATCTGTCCTGGAGAAGAACCTTTGCCAATAGGTTTATTTACCCACACTTTCTTCTTCCGTTGAAAATTTTTATATTTTGCATTTTTGTCGTAATGACTTTTTTGATTTAATTTTGCTTGATCCATGTTCTTGAATATATCTGGTTTCATAAGATCAAATATACATCGCAGAGGTCTTCCAAAAATAATTTCACTAGGCGATCTTCCCGTTGAACGTTGTGGCGTGTTTCGATAACTGAACAAAAAACTATAAAGACGTTCATTTTGTGATTTAGTGGATGAAATACTTGCAGACATTCGCTCCTCAAAAGTTTTAACTGCTCTCTCAGCGAGACTATTTGTTTGAGGATGATATGGTGTAGTGCGAATGTGAGTAATACCATTTGATTTACAGAAACTTGAAAAGTCTTCAGATGTTAACTGTGGACCGTTATCGGAAACAATTATTTTCGGGTATCCAAGTCTTGAAAATATTTCCAACAAAACTGAAACTGTTACTGATGTTGTAGTTTCTTTCAGTGGTACTATCTCTAACCATCGTGAATAAGCATCAATCACTATTAGCCACATTTTCTCTTCAAAAGGTCCGGCAAAGTCAATGTGAATACGCGACCACGGTTCAGGCGGCGCACTCCACGGATAAAGCGGAACTTTAGTTTGTGTTTTACGCGATTCTTGGCAATGAGTACACGATTTAACAAAATTAATAATGTTTATGTCGATATTAGTCCAATAAAGATGAATTCTTGCGCACGATTGCATTGCTGTGACACCTGGATGTCCGTCGTGAAGCATCTTTAATATTTCTGATTTTAAAGATTTAGGAATGCATATTCTTCCTTTCCACAAAAGAATTTTTTCTTCGTATGATAACTCTTCGCGTTTCTCATAGTAGGGAATAAGTTCATCGGGTAATTGCTTCTTATCGGGCCAGTAAGTTTGTACAAATTTTATAATTTTCGGAAGTAACTCGTCACGTGAAGTTTCCAATTTTAATCTTGATTTTGTTACTGGAAGCTGATGTAATCGTAAATTTAGTAGCTGACTTCTTTTTGGTAACCCAATCTCTTCTGCTGGTGATATGGAGGAATCAGCTAATGGTAATCTGGAAAGAGCATCGGCAGGTGCGTTTTCTTTTCCTGGCTGATAGACAATATCATAATCATAGCTGTTTAGTAGCATAGCCCAGCGTAAAAGTCTGTTGCTTGCGATTTTCGGTGTTTCACGATTTTTACTGAATATTCTTTCTAATGGCTTGTGATCACACCGTAGCGTGAAATGTCTTCCATATAAATAATGATGAAAACGGGTAATTGCAAAAATAATTCCCAGTGCTTCCTTATCTATTGTTGAGTACCGGTTTTCTACTTCACTAAATGTTCTTGACGCAAAAGCAATTGATTTCAGGCTGCCATCAGGAAAATTATAGAAGAGAACAGCTCCTGCTCCTTTAAAACTAGCGTCACTAGTCACCACCAATGGTATATTGGGATCGTAATGTACTAAAGTATCACTTGAAGTTAGTTTCTGTTTTAGCTCTTGAAATAGTCGTTCATCTTCTTGCGTCCATATAAAACTCGTATTCTTCTTAAGATGGCGATAGAGAGGAACACAAATTATGTGTAAATTCTCTATAAAACGGCTGTAGTATGTAATTGAACCCAAAAATGATCTTAGTTCAGTGATATTACTAGGACTCGGCATGTCCAAAATTGCTTTCAGGTGTTCGTTTGTAGGATGCAATTCTTCTTTATCAATGACATGTCTCAAAAATGAGATACTATTTTGTAACCATGCACATTTCGATTTCCGAGTACGTATTCCTACGTTTTCGAGTCGTTGTAATACTTGACCAAGTCGTTGTGAATGTAGTTCTTTAGCTGGTGCGTTTATTAGTATATCGTCAAGATAACAAACTGTTCCATCAATTCCTGACAGAATCTGACCCATTGTTCGTTGAAAAAGTGAAGGTGCAAAATTAACACCAAAAGGTAATCGTTTGTATTGGAAATAACCTTTGTGTGATGCGATGACTAAATATTTCCTGCAGTCTGGATGAACCTCTAGTTGTAAGTATGCATCTTTCAGATCTAATTTGGAAAAATATTTTTTCTACAGTCACTATAGAATGATACCCATTCCACACGCTGTAGCGTGCGGAATAGGGGTCATTCCGCACGCTTAGAAGTTCCCAGGAGAGCCGCGTGGCGTCGCGAAAAAACTGTTCCATTGCTGTCATAATTTCATTTCTCTTTGATTTTCCTATCATTTCTCTCTAAAAAAATATCAATATGAATAATTTTGTCAAAGTTTGATGAATTGGAATGAGATCAATGAGGCAAATTCTTTTTCAAAAAACTGCATATTTTGCTTATAAATATTTCCGCGAACACCTTTGACTGTAGAAAAAATAACATCCGTCACTCGTGCGAATCGATCATTCCATGCTCATGTGAATTCTGCCACTCGACTTCGTCTCGTGGCTGAATTATTCGCATTCGCATGGAATGATATCCATTCCGCACTTGTATCGGAATATACTATTCCTCCGTTTAATTTCGATACTAGGTCTTCGAAACGTGGCAGTGGATAGTCATCTTTTGTTACATACGGATTAATAGAAACTGAAAAATCCCCACAGATTCTAATACTTCCGTTAGATTTTACTGCTAGAACAATGGGTGTTGCCCATTCAATTAGGTCGTTGTTCATATTTACAGGTTCCAAAACATCTTCTTTAACTAATCGGTTTAGCTCTGCCTCAACATTTTCTTGCAAAGAAATAGGAACTGGTCGTGGACGAAATGTTTTAGGTTTTGCATCATGCCTCAAATGAATTTCAATCATTTGTCCTTTTATTGCACCGATGTGCCCATTAAATAAGTTACTATGTTTCTCAAGTAAAACTTCCAACTGTAAATTATCATTGTTTATCTCTCGAGAGTCTGTGTTTGTTGTACATTTTGTTTTCTGTTGTTTGTTCTGCATGGTCTTATTCTTGATTTGACAAATGCGTGCTCCTGGTGGAAAACTCAAGTTATATGCCAAACACCATTCTAGACCAAATAATGGTATATCATCTGTTGTTGTCACATAAAATGGTAGTGTTTTTTCTGAGTTAAATGCTTTAACAATGACTTTTGTTTTACCTAATGTTTCAATGTTGGCATCTGTATATCCAACCAAATTCGAAGTTTTATGAAGGAACGGGCTTCCAAGTCGCTGCCATAACTTCGCGCCAATTACCGAATGTGCTGCACCCGGATCATATACCAATAAATATATATACTGCTGACCTCCTATCTTAACAAGGAAGCGTCTCCGTACGGTATCTTTTATCTCTTTTCTTCTGCAAGTCTGAACTGCGCATGGTCAGAGTCTTGATTTTCATTGGCTGATGCTTGAAAGATTGTGTTCGGGATGATTCGGAGTCAAATTTATTCTCTAAATTAAGACTTATTTCATGAAAAATCATTAGAAATGTCAAAGTTAATCACTGTTTGAATAAATCTGTGTTTATTTTTCTGAATACGCGTGATAATGTTTAATTATGTCTATGATAAATAAAACGGTAAATATTTTGTTTTTATTATGTTTGAAATTAGTAATTTTCGTGCCCATCCCACTTTAATGGCGCGAACTCTGAATCATTCCGAATACTAGCTCTTGAGTATCAGCCAATGAAAATCGAGACTGTGGCCATGCGCAGTTTAGACTTGCAGAAGAAAAGAGATAAAAGACCCCGTACGCTGTCAGATCCAAGTCGTTGGTATATTTATAGGTATATGACCCGGATCGTATAGCATCTCGATCTGCTGACCTTCAATAACTACAGAGAGCATTACTTTACTTACTGTCTGTAGCAGTTGTACGTTCATTGTATCGGATGAAGAATAGTGTTGTTCACTCTCGGTTTCGCTTGTTTTCTCGTTTTTACGAACAAACCGCGTACCTTCATCCCGTGGTTTCACTTTAGCTTTTCCGTTAGCAATACATACTTTCGCAAAATGATTTTCTGCGCTACATAAGTTACATTCTTGTCCTTTGGCAGGACAACTTGTTTTATCTTTGTGCTTTTTGTTTCCACACATCAAACAATCTTTCTTAGGATCCAAATATCGTATTTGTTGCTTGTTCTGAGGTTTGTGATATTGATTTGAACCTTGTTGTTTGTTTTTGTTTAGATTTCCTTTGTTTCCGTGTTTACTAATTACTACCAAATTTCACTCTGTTGGTGTGTTCGTGTGACTGCTCGCTTGATAAAAATGATAGACGTTTCGACTGTAGGTTAGCTTGTTCTAAAATAAGTGCCGTAGCTTCAATATCCTCTAATTTTGAGCTATTATTTGGATGTAATCTTATTAATTCTTCTTGCCAAGCTGAATTTCTGATCCCAATGACAAATTGGTCACGCAATCTTTCATTTAGACTGGATCCAAAATCACAGTTTCCTGCTAACCCCCGAAGAGCGTTTACGTACTGGGTTATTGTTTCATCTTCTTTTTGTATCTCATAGAAAAAGCTACTCTTTCTGACAAAATATATGTCTTCTTTCCGTAATATTTATCTAAAACATTAACAATATCATCATATCATATCATTGGACCTTGGAACTGTGTGCGTTGCAGAAACGGGACATCGTCCTAATGTGTTATATCAATTAAATCTTTTTCTCTTTAATAATTGTCAAGACTCATATCGTTGATTCCTCTGTTGAGGTTTTTTACGTGGTTTTTCCTCAGACTTTGGGTAAATGCCAGAGGAATTTTGTTCTTTTTGCACTAAATGTGGAATCCACGTATTCACATCTAGTTATCTGTATATTTTCAATTTTTAATATCTAATTATCTAGATACCTTCTTGCCTTGTTTATTTTTGTATCATTTTTTCTGATGAAGACGCTCGGTTAGAGAGTCGAAACGTCAAAAATAAAATAAAATATACAGAATTAAAATCAAAAAAGTCTATTTAATATCATCAAAAGTTTGTGTAATTACATCTGTTGGCTTAAAATGATCAACTAGAACTCTAAATGCATCAGGTACTACTTTGCTTAGTAGCAGATTTCGTCTCTTGTTCAATGTGCTCTCATCAGTACCTACTAGATCATGTATTTGCAGCTCCATTTTAAACCTTTGGATGTAATATTCCCATGGTTCTTTTTCTGGACAAAATCTTTCAAAATGAAAATCTTTCAAATAACTGTTTGTTGCTGTAGCAAGAGTTCCATCGTTTGGATTTGCCATGTTTGTTTGTTGTACTTTCGGTTTTCCACACAAAACACTTGTAATTTATGTTACGGATATTTTTCATAGGTTTCACGTAACATCAATAATCATATCATTTTTAACATATTTCAGGAAGTTACATAACACGTAAGTTATTTAAACGGTTCGACAACCATTGATTACCTCAGTTTGTGTTATTATTTAGGAGAATGGAGTTCTACAGTGTTCTAGTGTATCTTTAATATTTAAGGGTGAGTTGAATCAGGAGGTTGAGGTGTGAGTTTAATTGCTAGTTGAATGAGTATGTAGTATGTTGGTTAAGAGAGCGTTTGAGAGTGACCGTGAGCTGAGTTGTTGTTGTTCACGTTAGTGTCCCAAATTATCCTATGTGTTGTTGTATGATTGCTATCTTTTTGTACGCCACAGTCACTCCAGAAAAGTCCTCTGTGTGAGTTTAAGACGGGGAGTGACAGTCAAGTCAAGCAGTGGCCAACGAAGCACGACTTGCTAGCCTCGTGCCACCGGTGCCCTGCCTGCCAACTTTAGAGTCTTAATGTATCAGGAGGTGCCCAACGTTTCGCTAACATCTGCCACATGCGGGTGGAGTGATGGGTTTCAGCTTGACTTTCAATCCATACTCCCGAGAGCCCAGTGAGGCATGTGGTTCGAAAGGTGTTGAGCATTGTTTCTAGATACTCTGACGGATGCCACTGTGGGTGGTTTCAGAGTATGCGAATGTTCTGATAAGTACTACCGTGAGTAGTACTGGTGTGATTGTGTGTTGATGGTATTGAATACATACCCTGCGTTGAGTTGATGGTATTGAGTATATACCCTGCGTTGAGTTGATGGTACTGAGTGTATAATCTGCGTTGAGTTGAAGGTATTGAATATATAACCTGCGTTGAGTTGATGGTATTGAATATATAACCTGCGTTGAGTTGATGGTATTGAATATATAACCTGCATTGTGTTGATGGTATTGAATATATAACCTGCGTTGTGTTGATGGTATTGAATATATAACCTGCGTTATGTTGATGGTATTGAATATATAACCTGTGTTGTGCTGATAATATTTAGTATATGATCTATGTTTGTGGATGTGATTCTCCTCACTAAGCAAGTAGTTTGCTTATGTTATATTCTATTTTCAGATTACATGAGATCTACACTCTGGGACCGACGGCCCCTCTGCATCGATTAGATGAATATTGGTTTATTGTAATGTTTAATTGGAATTTAATACAATTGTTATATTGAATTATGCTGTGTTTAATTTATCCGTAATATTTCAGAAGTGGGATCTGAACAGTTCACATCAGGATCACGGCTACTTTTAATTGTATTGATAATCTATGCAAACGCTTCACTATGTTACAGACAAACAGTCCCTACGTTCTATAACTTATTACAGCTGAAAGTTCATCACTCACGGATTGGAATTAAAAAAAAAATAACCTGCGATGCTTGATTCGTATGACCTCACGAGAGAAAAGGTTGTTTCCTGCATAGAAGTTGATATAAATGACTCCAATATATGTGCTGCAGCTCCAACAAGATACAATAAGAAGCTAGAATCACTTCCGTTGTCTCTGAAAATAGTAAGAGACAATCTGCCATCAAATAGCTCCAAGAATTCTTAACATAAGATGAGATGCTCTCATGTAGCGTTGAGTAGACTTGGAGATGGACCAGTATCTGTGCACTGCTACACTTGTGGACAGCACAGGCAAAAACGTCACAATATCTGAAACATCGAGGTGGTGTACATTATTTAGGATGGACTAATTATAACAGAAATAGACATTAGTCTGCACATCAAGAGCAAACTCAGCCAATGTTTCGGCAACAACAAGTTCAACCAGAGAGGAGTGTTTTCACAACCATAACAAAAATAAGCGACGATGATAAATATTTATTTGACAAGAAGTAAACGGTAGTAGTTTAAAAGCTTATCGATATGGGATCCATTTGTGTAACGATAGTTGATGAATGGTAGTAAAGTTTGAGAATACTTCGAAACGGATCTGTTGAAACTCTAGGAGAAATTGAGAAACTCATGCTGGAAAATGATGGAGTGGAATTGAAAGAAATCTCTCACATTGTACCTGATACCGTCAATATCTATCATTGTAGGTCACCTATTTACAGAGTTGCTAGAAATTGTAGTCTCCAAGGATTCGAAGAGTTTTTGGTTTTTTGAGAAAACTGAATCGCTATTCAGTGAAATCGTATCGTAATCGTGCAATTAAACAAATTTATAGGTTGAAAGCGCTACAGTTATTCCGTTGGGATATGTAGGTCATATTACCTGTCGTACAGGAAAGGAAGGAGAAGTCTTTGTCGATTTGAGTTTACTAGCACTAGAAGGTCGTGAACATGTAATTCCGCGAATGATTGTAGATGTGGATGATCGTATGGAATATATTTCTCGTCGTGAATCTCTCTGACTCGAATCTGATGATGCGAAAGGATGAAATCTTAGCTCGAGGACTAGAATGTATGACGGATGGTGATGAACCTTAGTCAAGGAATAAAGGACACGAAATTAGTTAAGACGAATTACCAATTGAGAAGGATGTAACGAGAGATCAACTAAAACTACTTTTAATTTTGTTCAAGACTTACCAAAACTGTTCTACCAAAACCTTAGAAGATATTTGACGCACAAATGCAACATGAGTGAAAGTCGTTTCAACTGATTAAATACCTATTACCTATAGACTGTATGAATGATCCATTGTGGGGAGAAAGCAAGAACAGCAGATGGTTCAAGTACTATTAGGCGCTGATACAATCCGCTAATCAAATTCCTTTTTTTTGGCACGAATATTTCTTGTTACGAAGAAAATTTGAGAAAAACGAATGTGCATTGATTGCAGACGTCTTACTTGAGTTACAGTGTAAGATTGTTACCCCTCCAGACATGACGTCAGGATATTACTAGATACTCATAGAGAAAAGTTCAAAATATAAACTGCGTATGTGATTAGATTGTCAGTATGAGTTTTATTGTTTACCATTCAAATTAGCAACTAGAAGTGTATACCAAGTGCAACAGTTTTTAGGACTTACTAGCTATTTCGCCAATTCATCAAAAACTATGCAAGCATTCTACAACCAATAACGAGATTGACAGAAATACCGCTTTTAAGATTGTACAACCCTGATAGTGATATAGAACTTCATACAGATGCTAGCAAGATTGGTTTAAGTGAAATACTTCTTCGAAACGATCGGTCTGACAAACTACATCCATCAGCTAGTCTTAATCGTCAAACATCTCCAATCGAAATAAGATATGATCTTCACGAGCTGGAAACGTTTGCAGTAGTGAGGACATTTAAAAAAAAAGTTGAAAGAGTATTTGTTAGGAGTTCATTTCAAATTGGTACAGACTGAAGTGCGTTGAGAACAGCGAGCACAAAGAAAGACTTAGTACCCAAAATCGAAGATGATAGCTTGATCTTCAGAAATTTACTTTTGATATAGAATATCGCCCAGGATCACAAATAGCTCCCGTGGATGCTCTGAGTAGGAATCTTGCAACTTTTGAAGAACCTCTCAATGAAATTAATATTTTGCACATTGAACCCGATGGTTGTATCCTTGCAGATCAATGACACATAAGGAGCTCAAACTGAATAAAGATATTTCAAGTGAACCACTAGAAACTGATTATGAAAAAAACGTATATGAAGATTGATGCCTTAGAGATGGAAGAGTACATCGGATTACTGCTACTGGAATACAATGAGTTGTACCCGAAGGACAGAGAATACAGAAAGTACGCACTTACCAAAACAACTTTGGACATTTTGGGATAGATAAGACATGGAATTAGATTAAGGCGTTTTGTGAAGAAATAAATTGACTGTTGTTTGAATTGTATGCACCATAAACAGCCAAGGGAGAAACACCAAGCATTACTTAATCCCATAGAGAAACACTTCATACAATAAGCATCGATCACATTGGACCTTTTGTTCAAAGCTCAGCAGAAAATATCCACGTGATAGTCGTCGTTGATGGATTCACCAAAATAAAAGAGCAATGAAAAATACAGAAACGGAACACGTTGTCAGATTTTTGAGGTCACTTATTCCAAACTTTTGAAGGGACACCGACCTGATTGATATCTAATCAAGAAACAGTTTCAATCTCTTGACAGTTTGCATCATATTGTAAAAATGAAGAAGTGAGACACATCAGCAACACAAGAGAGTAAACGCTACCGTTCTAGCTTCGCTGACAGCTACTGCCGAAAATGTTGTAACTTGAGATAGGAAAATATCTAGTTCGCTACAGATAACACTGAAAATTCGAAAACAGAAAAAAAACTTCGAGCGGATTACTTTCGACTACAATCCACGTACACCACCCAACGCAGCTGTATGCGTGCTTACCAGTACAACAAAAACAACCAACAATGAGTGAAATTAATGCAACAAGAAGAAGCTACGAACATGATCGAGAACCACCTACAAAAACATAAAAGCTATGATAAGAGTCGGAAAATTGAAAGCAAGTACAAGGAAGAAGAGATTGTTCTAAAGAAAATGGAAGTTACAAATTGCAAGTGATGGCAATAGTAGAGAATTATTAACACAGTCTGAAGGACACTTCATCATAAGTCCAATGTTACGAAACGATAAGATACATAGTAGAAGACTTATCTCATTCAAATTGTAGTAAGAGAGCTGAGTACTGTGATGTGATAGCTGTTCTTGGGATGTAACCATTTGTGAAGTCGCTTGGTGCTGCTGGCTCATCCTCAAGATGAAGCAACACTTGATGACTATATTTGTGAATTGCAAGTCAATATTCTCGAGGACGAGAAGGATTTGTCAGGAAAGCCGAACTGTTACGGATATTTTTCATAGGTTTCACGTAACATCAATAATCATATCATTTTTAACATATTTCAGGAAGTTACATAACACGTAAGTTATTTAAACGGTTCGACAACCATTGATTACCTCAGTTTGTGTTATTATTTAGGAGAATGGAGTTCTACAGTGTTCTAGTGTATCTTTAATATTTAAGGGTGAGTTGAATCAGGAGGTTGAGGTGTGAGTTTAATTGCTAGTTGAATGAGTATGTAGTATGTTGGTTAAGAGAGCGTTTGAGAGTGACCGTGAGCTGAGTTGTTGTTGTTCACGTTAGTGTCCCAAATTATCCTATGTGTTGTTGTATGATTGCTATCTTTTTGTACGCCACAGTCACTCCAGAAAAGTCCTCTGTGTGAGTTTAAGACGGGGAGTGACAGTCAAGTCAAGCAGTGGCCAACGAAGCACGACTTGCTAGCCTCGTGCCACCGGTGCCCTGCCTGCCAACTTTAGAGTCTTAATGTATCAGGAGGTGCCCAACGTTTCGCTAACATCTGCCACATGCGGGTGAAGTGATGGGTTTCAGCTTGACTTTCAATCCATACTCCCGAGAGCCCATTGAGGCATGTGGTTCGAAAGGTGTTGAGCATTGTTTCTAGATACTCTGACGGATGCCACTGTGGGTGGTTTCAGAGTATGCGAATGTTCTGATAAGTACTACCGTGAGTAGTACTGGTGTGATTGTGTGTTGATGGTATTGAATACATACCCTGCGTTGAGTTGATGGTATTGAGTATATACCCTGCGTTGAGTTGATGGTACTGAGTGTATAATCTGCGTTGAGTTGAAGGTATTGAATATATAACCTGCGTTGAGTTGATGGTATTGAATATATAACCTGCGTTGAGTTGATGGTATTGAATATATAACCTGCATTGTGTTGATGGTATTGAATATATAACCTGCGTTGTGTTGATGGTATTGAATATATAACCTGCGTTATGTTGATGGTATTGAATATATAACCTGTGTTGTGCTGATAATATTTAGTATATGATCTATGTTTGTGGATGTGATTCTCCTCACTAAGCAAGTAGTTTGCTTATGTTATATTCTATTTTCAGATTACATGAGATCTACACTCTGGGACCGACGGCCCCTCTGCATCGATTAGATGAATATTGGTTTATTGTAATGTTTAATTGGAATTTAATACAATTGTTATATTGAATTATGCTGTGTTTAATTTATCCGTAATATTTATCACGCACACTTTATTTAATCAACTGCCTCGTCGCCAGTTAAAAATTTGGTATGGTTGATATGTAAAATAATACACACGTGGAATTTACATTGTTATTTATTCCGCCATTGTTCTACAACCCACTGCGCTGTCCGTTCAACGCCGTACTCTCGTTTTTACTTCTTCTCTTTCTCTGATTGTACAGCGCTCAACAACTAACGCACTCCGTTATTTGATTATTTAATTATTTGACTTATTCACAAAAATAACAAAACTCAGTTATACTACACATAAATTACTATTATTTTCACAGTCGCTTTTGGCTCGTTGCGGTATTAAAATAGTTATTTTTGATTCTAGATTGCGAAATGTCACTTTTGCATTCGAGAATAAAAGATTTTTTTAACGAGCGTAGTGAGCAAAAAAATTATTCGAGAATGCAAAAGAATTTTGTAATCATGAATCAAACAACGTTTTTGCGAAAACCACGTCTCAAAATTAATAAAAATGTAAAGAGAAAATTTTGACATTTCAAATCAATCAATGTCACTTTAAATGTTGCTATGATACCAATACAGTTTATCTATTTCGCAGCCAGGATTCGCATACTGGCTGCGAAGTATTTCGCGTCCTGTAAACAAAACAATCATTTCACATGTTTCTAGTTGTCTTGTAAATGTTCACTTTTAATGACAGTTTTCGAAAATAGTATATTGTACAACAAGTATAGAAAATTACCTATTTCACACGAGGTGTGTAATTTTCAGCACGAGACGGAGTCGAGTGCTGGAATCACACAAGTGTGAAATAGGTGATTGTATACGTGTTGTACACTATACTTTTTCTACGATCACAATTTTTAATGAAATATGTAGGTAAATCATTCGTATAACTGAGATTTTAAATCTATTTTCACAAATATAAAATAATTTAGGCATTTTAATTGTTTGCTCTGCTTATTTATTGTGATATTAATTTTAGTTATGATTTGGAACATTATTGATATATTTTCTATCAGTTGATTGACATTTCATTGTTGTGTAATCTAATTGTTGCAAACAACGGAAAGATTGTATCTGATTGGCTCACTCTCACCAGGCGACCTTCTGATTGGTTCATTAGTTAGAGTTTCTGTGATCTGGGGTAGCGTGTTTTCTAAATTTTCGTCACTAACCATTTTCCAACTGCAGTAATGATATTTGTGGATATCTAATTTTGGTTATGATACAATAATTACATACATAATTTCTCGATTTCAACAGAATATGATGGAACGTGTTTTGTCTACTTCAATTTGACAGTTGTGATTCGTAGTGTTGCCAACTTTCGGAATATATATTACAAGAATAAGAAAATAATTCCAACAGAACTTAGTGCAATTTTGTTATTTAAATGTGGCTTATAAAAGAGCAAACAGAGATTTATATCAAGTCCGTGATATTTATCAATAATCTTGCTAAATATATCATATATATCACCTAAAGAATATTCAGAATGAATTATTAATATGTAAGTTGGCCAAACTGGTGTGAGAAATGATTTCTCACGACTTTTCGCACAGTTGTGTGAAATTGTAAGTTTTCTAGTTGGGTTTTGTATGAGAAATATGTTGTTTTCTATAGTGATCGTAGAAAAAATTGTTTTGTGGCTACTAACGGCATGGAACATTTGTTCTAGATAGGACTTTGTTGTCATGGATTGGTGATATTTAAAGTCATCATTTATTAACGTTTGAAGAAAAACATTGTTAATCATGATGATATTAATATTTTTATTTCAATAATTTATGCAATGACTTTCATTTTTGTATGTACATTAGATTAGATATTAGTTTATACTACATCTCAATGTTTGTTCTTTTGTCCATTTGTTCTAGGATTGTGGCTGAAAATAACAGATATTAGATTTCAGAATCTTTGAGCTGAGAAAATTTGAGGAACTGTCTTTCTTCATCATATTGTTTCCCGTGTAGCACTATCTTTACTTATTTCAATTTTTGTTGAGTAGCGCTTCAACAAAAGGTGAGACTAGCCTTTAGCCTAAAGAATAAATCATCTAAAATATGAATTGATTATTTTTAAAATTTCTTGTGTATCTTCAAATTGAAAATAGGATTTTTCTTTGATTCGCAATTAAATTGCACTGCTATTACTATGCGTAATAGATATAATCGCTTTCAATGATAATTATTCATCTGTAATCTCTGTGATGCAGATATATAGCTCTTTGGAGTGTTCAATGAACATAATAGAGAATAATAAGAGTCATCATAAATCTGGATATTTATTAATGAGAATAAAAATATACAAAATTTACAGACTACTCATATTATGTGTAATATGTTCTCTTCGGGTGTATTATCTAGAGATTTTAAGATATAAATGATATATTTGTAGCAAATTTGCAGCTGTAATTAAATTTAATAAATCATTTTAATCATATTTAATAGATATGGAATGTTTTTTGAAGATTTGCAGTACTAGAGGTGACATCTAGGTCTGGGTAGTTCAGTTTTTCAATGCGAACAAACTTCTTTTTGAGTCTTAGATCATAAATAATATCTAGATGGACTGATGGAAGGAGTCCTATATCCTTAGATCATAAATAATATCTAGATGGAAGAAACTGCGAACGGTTACGACGGAAAGAGATGGAAGATATATTGTAAATAAGCTGGAGAAATGAACTGCGCAAGCGTGACAATAATCAAATTTTGGTTTGTCAAGTCCGCAAAATGACAAACAGTTGATGTAATGAGTTCTTATTTCTGTAAAAAATATTTATATTCATTCGCCATTTTCTATTTGCAAATTACATCTTCTTAACATTACTTTTATAAACGGCAGATGAAATTCGATAGACATGCGCAGTTCGTTTCACTTCATTTTACTTTCATTATATTCTATTTCCTTGTCCCTCTAATGTAACCTATATTTTTCTCTCTTTCTGGCATAACCGTTCGCAAGAATGTATTGTGTGATATAGGACTCCTTCCATCTAGATATTATTTATGATCTAAGCCTATATCACACAACACATTTTTGCGAACGGTTATGCCAGAAAGAGAGGAAAATATAGGTTACGTTAGAGAGACAAAGAAATAAAATATAATGAAAGCGAAATGAAGTGAAACGAACTGCGCATGTCTATCGAGTTTCATTTGCTATTCATGAAAGTAATATTAAGAAGATGTACTTTGCAACTAGAAAACGGAGAATGAATATAAATATTTTTTACAGAAATAAGAACTCATTACATCATGTGTTTGTCATTTTACGGACTTGACAAGCCGAAATTTGATTATTGTCACGCTTGCGCAGTTCATTTCTCCAGCTTTCTTACAATATATCTTCCATCTCTTTCCGTCGTAACCGTTCGCAGTTTCTTCCATCTAGATAATTATTTATGATCTAAGATTTGAGTGCAACTTTTTGCTATTTGTAGCTCCACCCCTTAGGTCTAAGTCCCTCCTACATTTTCTAGATTTTTACTTTCTGATGTTGTACTTTCTTGTGTTTGCAATTTCTGGTGATGTATTTTCAGTGACCTCTAATATGATTAGAGGTCACTGTGTATTTTCTAGATTTTTAACATTCTGTTGCTGTATTTTCTATGTTTGCAATTTCTAGATCTGTATTTTCTAGTGTTACACTCGTTCCCTTTATTGGTCAGTATCTTTGAAATATGAGCATCAATTTTATTTTGAAAATAAATATCCATGGAATTATAAAATATTCCTAACATTCATTATTCTAAAATTCAAAAATTATTTCAGGCTCATAAGACGACCCAGTATCCAAAATATTAATTATGTATGCATATTTATCAAACATATTATTGATAAAAAATTATATTTACTAGAGATAAACATTCGTATTATATATCAATACTGATAAAAAAATTCTAATAACAATAAAAAAATCATTAATAATTCCAATTTCCCAAATTATTCTTTCCAATCAAAAATTCAGCTTGAGTATAAAAATAGACTGCAAAAATTCTTGAGTTCCAGTATAACTAAAGCCTATTTTCTTGAACAAAATTCAAAAAAGTATTTTTTTATTGTAGATGAAGTATCAAAATGAAATATCAGGATTCCTATAAGAATTTCAATTTTTTTTTTTTATCTGTATCCCTTTATGAAGAACTCAGAAGAAAATATATTATCAAATTAATACTCTGGTATGTATGGTCTTATAAATTTCTTTAATCCTATATATGCCGAGAGACCTATCGCCTAGTTATTTTAGCCAAATTATAACAAAAGTTAATGAAAATGTATAACAGTCAGTAAACCAATAACTTTGTATATGTCATAAGTAAATGTAAATTATATAGATAAGCATATTTAAAATATTGCAGACAGATAACATTCTTGTTTTAATTTAGTCATTCAATTGTAATATGATATGAGTAATAATTATGATTTATATCACTATTTCTTTTTTTTACGTTTATGTGTATATTCAAGTATATGGTGTTCTTATACGTAATACGCAATTTTCAAAATTTGATTGCTATTCGTGATTGCTAGCTTATTTATTTTTTGCGCAATATTTTTTTTTGTTTGATTAGACGATCTACAAAAAATACATTACTTGTATCGTATCTTTTTCATAACCTAATACGATCAACTTATAAGTTAAATATTATTTTCCAATCCTAATTTCAGAATATTTTACATGATAAGCGCAATTTATTTATAACTGTTTTGATTAATCAGTTTTATGTGCAAGGTGTTGTATAACATGAGGCATGAGGTGCTAACATAACCTCAAAAATGTATTACATTAGCAATGTTAAGTGAAAATTAATTAATTATTCTATTTTAATCGAATTATATACTACCGCCTGATATTATTATTCATAATTAATAGTTACATTATAAAGAAAAAGATGGATACAGCATCGACAAGCGCAGAATCGGTAAGTACCTAGCTTATTTTGAAACATTGATTTTTTATTTTCATGATTTTAAGATATAAGATACATATAATTTTTAATAAGTAATAGATTTTGAGATCAAAATTCTCAACCTTGTATTTTCATCTTTTGAGGGTGCACTTCTTTCCAAAATTGAATACACTGTCTCTCTTCATTTCATTGTTTCTACTATAGCGCTGTCTTTATTCATTATAATTTTTGTTTGAGTAGCGGTTGAATACGAACCTAAATATCTAGTAACCTAGTCTATCCACGTTTAAAATAGTCTGATTGATCGAAATGCAAACATCATTTACACATTAAATGCATATTATCTGAAAAGATACAAATTTAAATCTTCAAAATGTACAATCTTTTAATTATAATAATTGATGAGCGACTGACAATTGATACTACTGACAGATAGCCAAATATTTTTTTTCTGCATTTGTAAATGCAAACTTGGTTAGTATTTCGACCAATTAGTAGGCTTGGATAGTAACCCCAATATAATCATAAACCTTTCGTTACTTGAATAGATTGTAACTTTATCTGTTAACTCAGCTGTCAGTCGAGGGATAAAAATATTTTTAATGTTCAACTAGTTTATTATTGTTATCATAATAATACTGACTCCAGGGTAATTACGTAACAAATAGAAATAATACCCGAGAGCATTATTTTGAAAAATAACAAACTAGAATATCACGTTCCTTAATTACAGCAAATAACTAGAGTAATATTTCTCGGACAGGAATCAAAATGACAGGACATACATTGCTAAAAAAATTAATTGAAATAATACATTAGTCGAACATTAAACATTGAAGGTACCATGGGAGTTGAAAAGACACTAATGCCTATGAGAAAATATATTTATTACTTGACTGTAGGATAGATGTTGGAAAAAAAATTTTCTTTGGAATCAGTCATAAAATTTAGTATATTATAGGAGGAGGGCTCAAGTGGAGCCAAAACTGGTAGAGTGGTTTGACCTATAATATACTAAATTTTATGACTGATTCCAAAGAAAAAATTTTTTCCAACAACTAATGCCTATAGTCAACGTACACATCTCGGGCCGGAGGCTCTCGGAAAGTACACTGTTTATCTCAGGCATTATTGTCCTTTTAACATCCGTGATACCTTAATTACTATAAATAATTGGCACACATTGGTATTTTTCAATTTCACATCTTATGTGCTATTTTTATCGCAATTCACAAACATTTATGAACAATATTGCCAAAACTGGAATAAGTTATTGCCAGATCCATCTTTTATTAATTTTTTAAACAATTATTTTTCAAATTTTTCATCAGGTCTCATTGTTAACGTTAGTTAATGATATAGGTATATTTAGGGACATACATAGCGAACTTAACTCTCATCTGGTTTATTAAAGGCTCAATTTATTCACTATGGTTACCATAATAAATAAACTTAGTTCAAAAAACCAGAATTTTAGATAAGCTTGGATTAAACAACCGGGTCTAAATATTGTAAAAATCATTAACATATCTATTATCATGGTTTATCCACAATAATATGTGTACACGTATGTCATGTGCCTACCTTCAAATACTTAACTGTACCTATTTTTCACTCTGCTAGATAATTGGTCCCTGCTGTTGAATAAAAATTGGCGTTCTCACTGCTGTTATTTCTTGATATGTAGACTAAAATTATTACCAGTTTTTTGCTTCAAGTCTGTTCATCATCATATTTAAGTTTGATAAGATTATTCATCTTCGCTAATTCTTGTACTCTTTAGTAATAACTTGCATTATAATCTAAATTTCCGTTAGGAATTTTAATGTTTATTTTATTTTATTTAGTTACCATGATAGCGATGGCTCATGCTGTTTACTCATTCCAAATTATTTGTTTTCGCTCTAGAAGATGGCTAAGGTATAGCCGAAACTGTCAAGTCAGAAAAAAAAATTTATTTACTGAATTCCCTTTTTTCCACTATTTACATTCACAATCAAATCAATTTCAGCCATATTATCCAATAAAATAGCTGTATATAAAGTAGAATGTGATTTGCAAATAATGGCCATTTTTCAGTCGAATGATGACAGCACTTGTCTTTAGCTCGTGTTTCAAATTTCTTCTTTCTGGAAAATAACTTTCATTACACGCTCTTTGAGTACAATACTGTTATTTAAATTTAATTAAGGTGTAACCAAGGACAATCAAATTGGTACTAATTCAGAATCATGTTACCATGGCTACTTTACAGTAACTAACATATGTCAGCAACAGTTTTATGCATCTGTTACTCAACTATTTATCAATAATGTTACATGAATGAAATTTTTAGCTACCTCTTAATAATACTCATAATTTTTATAATTTATATCCCGATAAGAAAATTTTTTAAAGAATGTACTGTTTGTAACTTAGTAGTGATATAAAATTGCAATACAACACATGTGAAAAATTATTTTAAATAATTCTAAAATGGCTCAATATCATAAAGTTAATATTTTACAGCTGCGCATTCCTCAAGAAACTGAACGAAAAGGAATTTTAACATATCTAAGATATGTAACTGTTGAACCAACAATGTTTTTGTACATGATGGCTTTCATGTTGACAACTGTCATAGAACAGGCTTTTTTTGTTCAAAAAGCATGCAGCGTTAACCATGGATATAACGAAACTATCTGTGAAAACATTCATCAGAAAAAGTATAAAGAGTATCATGAAATTGTACAGGTAATAACAAAATGTAGGTAATGGTTTTAATAGATTTAAATAAGCAGAGATTTTAAGGTATTTTGGATACAATTCAAAATTAATTTGTACTCTGGATACTTAATTATACGTATCTATTCAATGTCGTTGCTATGGAAAAGTTAATAGATACCATATATTCAGGAGACCAATAATTTCTTCACAGCAACTATAGTATATTATGTAAGTAAACAAAATCTGGGAGTTCAGTCAAATTTATTTATTTTTTTCTTTCCTAGCTCGACTGTTTCAGCAACACCTTAGCCATCTTCTAAAGTGAAAAGAATTTTGAAAATCAATATAAAACATTAGAAAAATTAAAAAATTTGATGTATAAAATTGAAAATCAGCAATTACCATTTTGTCTTATGCCATAACCAACTTTCTAACTTTTTAAATGTTTTATATTAATTTCCAAAATTCTTTTCGCTCTTGAAGATGGCTTAGGCGTAGCAGAAACAGTCGAGCTAGGAAAGAAAAACTAAATAAATTTGTCTGAACTCCCATATTTTGTTTTCTCACATTCACTATTCCAGTCAGCTTCAACAAGATTATTCAATAGTATATTATGCTACAAAGACTGAACGATTGTCATTTTTGTCCAAGATGAAGTTGACTGCACTCGGCGAAGACGAGGGCAAAGCCCGAGACAAACGCGAGGGCGAAGCACGATGCAAAGGTGAGAGTGAAGACCAAGGCGTAGCTTCGTGCAGCCAAATTCTTCCGTGATAACAATGACAGTCGTTCAGTGTCCGTGTTGCATACGATACTTTTGTAACAAATGCATCGAAGTACACCATTTCTGCGCTTTTTAAATAAATTCAGATGTATTTAAACTATCTTATCAATTACAAACAAATTTTTGCAATTGCGATCACATTTACAATAAAATAGTACAATGAAACATAGCTTACAACTATGATTTATTTTATTGATTGATATTTTTCACATTCTCTGTGCTATCACAATTACAGCAAATGCAAACACTATAACGAACACATCTCATATTATATTTTTTCCAAATATCAATTAAATATATAACAATTATTATTTCTTCTTTTTCGCTGGGAATGAATATGCATTAATACCCTGTCAACAGAGAATTATTTGTTATTATTGAAAACTTTCGATGCAGAATTTAATTCAGTAATAGGGTACTTTCGGTGCACATGTTACAAAAAGATATTTCTGAAGACATAGTCGATGCCTCCATTGATTCAAAATAGTAATATTTGCAATAAGAGATTCCTATTGCATAAAAAATTCTTTCTACGGCATTCAGTTTTCAAATAAAACAAATGGATCAGTAAGAGGTGCTACAAACATTATTTCACAGAAAAACTGCTACGCATTTACATAGTGGTAAAACTGAGAATAAATTCACCATTTCTATAGCATTTTTCATTAAGTGTTAGCATTCAAATTACATAAAATGGGCTAACTTTATAAACCAAATTTTAAAAATGAATAATAATTTGTTTTCGACTTACATACTAAAATCTAACTTTTTTCCTTCAAATCTTTGGGTAACATGTTTAGCAACAGCAAGCAGCTATTCTTTTCTTTGACAAAATACGAAATTTTTATTTGTTAAATCCTTGTGAGTGTATTGTACGGCAAGAGCACAATAATAAAGAAGAAAAAATTTTACGTCTTTCTACCTTGATGTACGTATATTAAATGAATGCTATTATAACCGCTTGTTTTCATTGGAAGATATCCTTAGTTTTATTATACGTATTTTTACCATAGTATATAGGTATTTCTTTAAATTGCATAGTTTTTCTTTATTAAATATATACTTGTATTTAATTTTTATGTTTTATAAAAAATTGCCAATTTTTTCCTTCTGTTAAAGGTAACAGTATCATCATTTCACCAATGGAATGATATAGCTGGTCATGTAGTCCCAATAATTCTAGCATTTTTCATGGGTGCATGGTCTGACAAACGAGGAAGAAAACTACCTCTTATGATTGGATTATTAGGCAAATTTTATTATTCATCTATGATTGTTGTTAACGCTTTATTTGGTATTTAATTTAATTTCAAGAAAATCACTGAAATTTAATTTATTAATATTTCTAGCATCATGGCCAGTTGAATATATAATTTATACTGCTACATTCCCTAGTGCCTTAACTGGAGCAGATGTTGCCATTTTTGCGGCAGCTTTTAGTTACATATCTGATGTTAGCACAAGAGAAAATCGAACGATCAGAGTAACCATTTTGGACGTAGTTTATTTGTCGACTATGCCCATAGGAATTGCTCTCGGTGAGTTGAAAAAAAATTAAAATACATTATTATAGAAGGAAAAATATATCTATTATTGATTGAAATTGATTTTAAAAGTAAGAGTTTGAATTTCAACTGTACAGGTTGTGCACAGAAAGGCAGGACAAGGAGGTTAAACATTTTGAATGTGCAAAATAGATTATCGTGTTTACTTTAGAAGAAATATTATGCATAAATAAGAATCTGTTCAGAATTCTTCTTTCAAATTGAAAAGATATAATAATAGAATCTATCAAATGCACTTCAAGTGTCTGCCACAACCGTATCGAAAAAAGGCGTGATTGATATATAAGTATATATTTTTTTCAATTGAATGTATTATACAACGTACGAGGAACATAGGAGTTTAACATGGGATTTTCAAATTGTGTAGATATTAACTCTCCTGTATATTTTAGAGTGAAAGTATAAGAATGGAAAGTTGTTTAAAGTATATTAAGATATAAGTTTCATAAGACATGATTTTACTGTTGGAAAACGAGCCGCTTGCGGCGATTTTTCTAATGAACAAGTAACCTAAAATGTCTTAAGGAACGTGTATCTTGTAACAATTTTTTCTATTTGGGTTCACATTATGTCAAAAAATAATAAATTTTCTATTTTGAAAACATCGATAAAGAATATTTAATTTTTTATTTGACTTTTGGTAACACTGAGTCTTGACAGATACGTAATTTGTGTAAATCTAAAATACTTTTCAAAATTTGTTAATTTGAATGTTGTTACTTTTTAGGAATAAATAAATAAGAACCTGAGCAATTTGAGAATTTTCTTCAAAATATATTGTATTTTGACATATCAAAATGAAATTAGGTTACGTAGCAACGTAGCGACCGACGTAATAAAAATAAGGTTTGGGTTCTATAAAGAGGCACTTTACGATACCCAAACGAGTTTCATAAAGTACACTTTATGACACTCAAATAGAAAAAGTAAATTCTCACTAATAAAAAGTCTCTATCTATTACAGTAGAATATCTTTATAGCATTAGATATTTAGAAAATAAAATATGACATTCTCGTCAATAATCAGATAGACATAGAAATAAAAACGAATGGAACACAAGCTTTCATTCTGACAGTTCAATTCCGTGTTATTATTGTTGATTTTGTTGAGAGGCTGCAGATATTCTACTGCATTACATGAAGACTTTTTAAGAGTGAAAACTGATTTTAAACAACTTTTCATTATTGTTAAATGTTGTAAAATACGGAATTGAACTGTCAGAATGAGAGTTGGTTTCATTCGGTTTTTATTTTCCATGGCTTTCTGATTTTTGACGAAAATGTCATATTTTTTTCCCTAGTATCTAATACTACAGATATTCTACTGTATTAAATGAAGACTTTTCATGAGTGAAAATTGTTTTTAAACAAATTTTTATTCATGTAGTTTTGCTCTAACATATACAGAAAAGCCAATATCTACACACTTAAAAAATCATTTATGTGAAACTCTTATGTTCCGCGTTTCGTTGCACATTCTGTAAAATACTCTTACTCATCGTTCTCTAATTCTTTCGTTCAGAAACCAGTAGTTTTCACGGTATTCAAAACGTGAAATATTGAAGATCTAAGATTTCGTTTTCAAATAAAAATCTCGTATGCAATATTATCTACATACTGTTTGCGGTAATATTGCAATAAGTATTTAAAATCACACAATTTATATAGTTACAAAAAAATAGTTGAAGATTACTGGATAAGATGGAATAAAGTTTGGCAAATTAATTCAAAATAATTCTGTTCAGAGTATGCCGGATTTCGTACAAACTCGCTCATATGCTGATATTACATTCACTTTATGTATTAACATTGTTGTATAAAGTATATATACAACAATGTTATACGATTGTAATACTTTTATAAGGTAAATATTGTGGCACTTGTTTCATCATTTTTTCATTATCATCCCATTTAATATTGTATTCATGTATCATATTGTAGAAAGCTGAAGATGGATGGGTGCGCATCCGAAACGTTCGAACTTTTATAGTCAATATGAATAAAATTATGTGGACTGCAATATCTAAAAAAATTATTTCACCTAATCCATATTTGGGCGCTTCAATCTGCATCAAAAAATTCACTTTATGTGTTGGAAAAAAACTAAGATTTCGGTACAGTTGCCAGTTCCACAATAACATACTTTTTCAAGAGAAAAAAGTTGAAATAATGATATCATATTCAAGTGGTTAATGAAAATCAGATTTACTGCCTTATATGAATTTCTAGTACAGACTTTGTCTCAACCATGAAATATTAGCCGCGACAGTAAATTTTCTGCTTTCCTCCGCAGTTGAATACATAACTATTGTTTATAAAATTATCGTCAGGTTGATATTTATGTTCGTAATTATATTTGTTTTGTTCCAATGGCAATCTGCTATATATGGAAAATAACAAATATACAATCGAACATTGCCATATATGGATTATAATTGATTATTTAGATGGCTATTTTCTAATCTAGTTTTACGCAACAGCTTTTTTATTATAACTTTAAAAGTTTTTATAGTATATCTAATGATGAGTTTACGCATATAGAATTTAAGGATAAGGAATAACTATAAGAATAGCAATAAAGTTGAAATAATTATAACAAAATGGATTTGTTTATAGAAGTGTGATAAGCTCAATGATAAGCGAATAAGAGTATTTGATTTACCTTTGAAAATTAAATATAATAATAGCCACTAATATCTGTTACTTATCGCTGTCATTCACTATATTAATGTTAGAATTCTTTCAAAATATTTGAAAAATATCGAGCAATCTTACGTAAAAAATATTCTAAAGATTTTTATGTTGTATAAATATGAGTGAATTTGTCTTCAGACTTGATGCACCCGTTCCAATATTGTAACAAGCTCTAAATTGTTTAAATATTTTTTTCCTCCACATTTAGACGAAATAAAATATGAACAAAAACAAAATGTCAGTTTTTGTTGCCAAAAAAAAAAGCTGGCAAAAATCGGGCCAATATTTAAAGAGGCTTATTTTATTTCCTTATTTGAATTGAAAATGAATCTAAATTATTGAGTGCATGATAATATGGAAGATATATCGACCGCTATGAGCACAACCGAAATATGACGAGATAAAGTTCAGAAAAAAAATCTGAGCAAAGGGACAGAATATGTGACCGCTAAAAGCACGATTTTAAGATGGCCGCTATAAGAATACCAACCATTAGTGTGGCCCGAGCATTACGTTTATGCATGAAAAAAATATTTAAGAAGTTCGATCTTTGACAAAACAAGTGCTGGCGTGCAGAGTCTTACGCTCATCTTGTCGCAAATAGAGGGGGAAATTTTCTATATACAACAGCGGTATGATTGAGAATAGATTCAATTTACTTTTTGTATGAAAATAATTAGAAAATAAACCAAAAATTTGAAAGTATGAAAGTGCAAAATAAGTATCTATCAACTATTTACATACAAGTACTATCATTAAAAAATTACGGGCAGATTCGTCATAAGAGATCTTGTAAAAATTAAGCTCCTAATTCTTCATGCGCTTCTTATTGTTGAAATGATACTAAATATGATTCTTATACTTATCGTTATCGCTAAACCTTAAATCCACCATTAAATGTATATTGTATATCAATATGTTTAATTATTTTATTATTATTGCAGGATCATTTTTATTTAGTAAAGTAGTAAACAAATCTTACGCAATAATGTTTGGAATCAATGCAAGTTTATTATTACTTTCATTGTTATATACTTTAATAAGGCTAGAATGGCGAACAAATGACAGACAAAGACCCTGGAGGGAATCAGACAACATGTTAACCGATTTCTTTGACAGAGATCATGTGGTGCAATCCGTTAAGATATTGGTTAAAAAGCGGCCAAACAGGGGAAGATTATATCTCTTGATATTTATTTTGACAATGGCGTTATACACTTTCCAAAGAGGTACTGGAAACTAACGATTTATACATATACAGTTTTACTGAGTGTTTGCTTAATTTACACAGACCTAAAAAGCGTTACTTTTTCAATAAGTACGACTAAAATATAGAGAACTTTATTTATCCGGCTGAAACAAAACCAATTCCGATTAAAGAAGTATTGCAAGTCCGAAAGAACTTAGTTTCGAACGAATGGAATTCGTGAATTTTTATTACACACATCTGTTTTTTATTCATTACACATTTTATGTAATGCCGTTAAATTTGTAGTAATTCGAAAATTTACGATTTCTATACTATTATACCTAAAAATTATTTTCATATTAACAGATTTTTCGTATTGCTATTTTCTGTACCTGGAGTAGATCATTTTTTTCTGATTTGGAAAACAATTTTTAGTGATTTTTGCTTTCTATGTCGACTAATACTGCAAATATTCACTGAGCTGTTTATTATTTCTTATATTCTTACTCTATGAACTTTTTAGATGAGAAACCAATGGCATACCTATATTTAAGTGTAGTTTTCGAATGGGTAACAGAGGAATTTAGTGCTTACAAAACATTCCAATCTTCCTTTCAAGTAGTAGCGATGTTAATAGGCATTCCACTAATGAGTAAATTATTTCACTGGTCTGACACTGTGATTATTATGGTTGGGGCGACTGCATTCGCGGTAGCAAGAATTGTTTTTGCTCTAGCTCCAGCACCTTGGTGGTTCTTTATTGGTAAAATGAAAGAAATGTGTTTAAAATAAAATTTAGATATATATGAACATATATTTTTAGGAGGTGCACTTTCTGGATTAGGTCCCGTTGTGGCACCAGCTCTGAGATCTTTAGTTTCAAAATTAGTTCCTCTTTCCGATCGAGGTAAAAAACATACAATATTTCACAAAAAAAAAAAATTTGATTCATATTTTCAATCAGTTTTCGAAGAAATATTTAGAATTAAAGAATATTGATGAGTCTCATCAGTTCAACTGGTTCGGCATCATATACTATTTTGAAATGTTACTTGAGATATTTTTTGTTGTAGGAAAAGTTTTTTCATTACTATCTGTAGCAGATAATGCAATTCCATTAGTATCTGGAGTATTATACTCACAAGTATATAATCACACTATAAAAACTCAGCCAAATGCGATATTCTTCCTTACGATGGCAACACAAATAGCAGTATTTTTGCTCACAGCGTACGCAAACCGCATTCATGTGTTTAAATAACGATTAATTCTCTTGTTTTGTAGGTTTGTCCATTTTTCTGCGAAAGATGGAGATCTTGATGACGACTCCGAACGAGAAAAATTACAAATTGAAAATAAAGAAGCAACAGAAAAATGAAAATAATTGATCAAAATATTTAGTTCAATTCAAAACTATACACTATTCAGTAAGTGTTTGCAGTGTTGAAAAAAGAAAAAATAAAGAAAAGCAGTCTTTGGCTGCTTTCAATTTTTATACGTAAAAAAAAGACTGAAATCCATATATAAATAAATAAGTAAATATAATACACTTAAATTGCTTGTACCCAAAATTGATAATAGAGAGATTTAAAAAAATAAGATGTGGATATAATGAATATACCAAAAAATTAGAAACTGCTCTGGATAAGTGTGAGATATTTTATTCTAATGTCGGTATTTTTTTTTTCTCTTATATATGGGGTCTTATGGGTCTTATTGTCTGCTTTGGATATTGTCGAGATAAAAATTGAAAGATATGAACAAAAAACTGCAAGCTTATAAATTGAATATTCATAATTTATTTGCTCAAAATTTCAATAAAAATTTCGGATTAGTAAATTCATTTGATGGTGAAAAATAAGTATGAGTAACAACTCTTGACAATTTCTCATTTTAGAGATCATAAAAGACGCTGAAAAATATAATTTTCCTAAATTTCATTTTTTAGGCGATCATAACAAAAAAGGCGTTTTTATGGCCCCTTTTGCGGCCGAGAAGTTTCACTTTATTGTACACATCTGTCAAATATTACTTTTTCTTCTATCGCTTGAATAAGACGCCATATTGTTAGACTACACTACATGCAAAAGTAGTGCATTTTGATATTTCAACAAGTGCTATGGCAATTGTACAAAAAGCATTGATTTTTTTGAATTGATACAAAAAGTAAATCACGTTACATAGTTCGTATCTTCTAACTACTAATTAATCTAAAGATTATTAAATATTAATTTTGATGAAACTGGCTATTTCATGTTGGTAGTTGTGAAACTCTTATTCACGATTCCAAGTTTATTGATATCATTTATGTAGTATGACATATAATATGATTGATATTTGCAGATTGTAAGTTATATAATTATATAATTCAAAAGAGAAAATGTCACTTCAATTTTTAACGATTTTTATTAAAGTGCGATAGAAGAAAAAATATTGTTTAATACGTACAGAAAATACTTCGTGTCGTACAGCAAATTTTTTTACTCATCCTAAAATCTAGTATTTTTTGTAGTTCTAAACATCTGTCAAATGCTACTTTTTTGAGATTGATCTCTCAAAAATTAACTCATAAACACTTTATACCTACCTATACAGGCAGTTTGATGAACTTTTTGAAAAACAGTGTTTGCCGAGATGCATATTATATTCTTTTATCAATCTCTAAAGTTCTTGCAAATCGAGAAATAAATGACGCATTTTCCGTAAATTTCAACTTGATAGAGGAGGAAAGCAATTTCAACGGCAACCAAGATTTATAATTGCAATGTTTTAGAAATAGTTAAAATTTTGTGATTTTGAATTCTTTCGTGATGATCGCCTAAAAAACGTTGTGTGATACACAACTGAATTGCAGCCTCAGCTAGTGCTTCGGCCGCAAACAAGAGATTTGATAATAAAAAAATAACTTAACGGTCTTGATACACAAATTACTATTTTAGCTGTTACAAATGTTCAAGTCACAGATGTTACTTTTAGGGAGCAAGCAATTAGTGTTTTGATTTTGAAAAATCGTTCAACTTTTTCCTCTACTGTAATTCTGTTTGACTTCTTCATCAATCATCAACGCGCACTTACTGAACAGAATATAGAAATAATTTTAAGCTGTTATTTGATATATAAGTTTTAATTTACTAAAAATATGTGCTCAGTTTATAGGAATAGTTAAGTAAATTGTTTTTCTACTGCTATGGTTGTTTATAAAATCTGGAAAAAATCACTCATTATTAAATATTATAATGTAATTATTTTGAAATAAATAATATATTCAACAAATTATCTACAACCCGGGGTATACAAAAAATATAAAGTGCATACAAATTTTACACAAATATCTTTCAATCTAAATTAAATTCTTGTTAAGTTTTAATGTCATTTAGTATACAAAGAAAATTAGTAATTATCACAAACACGAAACTACTAAAGATTATTATAAATCATATTTTGTTAATATAAAAATAAATTTGATTATTTAATAAATGCTCTCTTATTTCCATTTTAAATTTGGATATGATCAAAATGGCAGTGAAAGTTATTAATATGTCAGTTTGTCCTTTAAAATATTCGAGTCAAATTATTGCCATACATGTTTATTAAAACTGGTCCTTGAATTAAAAGCTAATAGATAATACTTCATTTAGTTAATATTGTCTGCAGAAGTAAGAAATATTCAATATAAAAGAACTGGAAATAAAGTAAAAGACCAGTTCTAAATAATAGATATGTATGATTGTTATAAAAATAGTTAATTATCTTTATAAATGGACGTTTGCAAGAAATATCATCTATAGTCATAATTACTGAACTTTAAAATAATCGCACTTCTATAATACCTGATTATTGATTGATCAATATGAAATTGATTTTATATGTAATATACATAAAAAAACACTGGTTATTGCTACCTGTACGAGAGAAATAAATTTCACTGTTGTTTGCAGCCATCTTTAGCGCGCTTCTTTTTTTTTTCCAGTGATGCTGTTCGGCGTTGGCCCTGTATAGGCATGTAAGGTGGAACCGGACTTAATTCGTCCTCAGATAGATCTGAAAAAAATAAGGATCTTCAAAACGATATAGTAAAATTGAATTTGAATAATTATCACAATATTTTACATATAGTGGGGATTGTGATGTCACGCGTGGAATTATGTGGAAGGCGCTTCTATTTTGCGACCGTTTCGCCATTCGCTGCAATCTCAAACGATAGTTCTGATTGCATTTAGTTGTTTTGTTATAAGTATAGTAATTTGAAGCTGAAGACATAAATCTACACAATAACATCTTATATTCGTATCGCCTATATTTGTAAAGGGAATACAGTGATACTCCACAAATTCTTCATGAGAGAACTAAGCGTTGTCGGAAGCAAAAGATAAATAAATAATCTCTTGGCAGACACTATAGACTTATTCGCTTCATCTGCCTGTATCCGCGATCCAGACACATCCGGTTTTTATTTGAAAAGAGTAAGTATATTTTGGTCATGATGAGAAAAATTATCATTTTTAAATTCATTTGAATTCGACAAATAGCTTGGCCTTTTATAAATCTCAAAGGCTTAGAGTTTACAAAGCACAATAAATATTGAAGAATAAAAACTTTGGAGAATAGAACTGACATAGAAGAAAAAAACATTAAAGATCATGGAGGTTAGAGAGAAAGAAGGAGAACGATATCTGTAGAAAAATGTGTCCCAGGAATTTTATAAAAATAAGTGAGGCGTTGTGTTCGCCAAGTTGTCTAAGCTCATCAATAAATAACCCAGCAAATAATATTATATGCTTAACCCTCCGTTGCTCGCGCGGCGTCTGTGAGACGCCAGTGAGTGTATTATACAACATAATTTCTACAAGCGGGAGATGAGGACGGTCAGCTCCTACGTACCTTCCTAACACAAGCCAATGTTAAATCACGCCACTCCGCTTTAGTCTATCACAAGCAGGTCATGAGATAGGTGCTAATGGTGTCTTATAGACTCCCCGCGAGTACTTGTGTAACAATACGACACTCAGCTATTTTGTAATAGTCATGTACTTCAGCCATCAAATTGCGCATGATATTCAATATCAATTAACAAGGATCGAAAATTAATTTTCAGTCCAGATGATGATGAAAATTCTGATAATTTCACGGTATTTAGTATTGCAGTTTGATGATGAGGAGCTCTCAGAATCAAATGATACCAGTGAAGATGAATACGATCATATTGATGAACAACTTGAATCAAGCGATTTAAAACATGAAGTGTCAAATGATGATATAGAATTGTAGAAAATGAAGAGGATAATGATGAGACTAGAAATATAGTTTTTAAGAAAGACAAAGATACTAAATAGAAAAAGGAAAATCCTCTTCTCAACGTGAGGACTTGTTCAAAAAATATGGTTACTTATTTGCCTGGTGTGAAATATATCGCTAAAGAGGCAAAATCAGCTTTAGCTTCCTGGAGCACGCAAATTCCATATGTCTTTCCATAAATGAGTAATTCAATGCGTATATCAGTGTTCTTAGTTTTCTCATGAATATAATTTTTTCTCCGTATTTTTTCGATGTTTAATTCAATAAACGTCCACATAAAAGATCATACTTCACATATTACCCAAAATAAACATGAAAATCCAAATACAAATAACAAATCTATTCATTTTTATTTGGTGTCTGTCAGACGCCGCGCGAGTATTGCTGTTATGATAAGTAGCGCGCGCAACGGAGGGTTAAGGTGATTCTCTCATGCGAACCGAGCCCAAAAGAGTGTATAAAACTACTTTTTTTTCGGACCGGAAAAAAAATTAAAAATCATCAATAAATTAATCAAACTAATTAATGAACACTTTCTTACTAAGAAAACTACTAATAAGTTCCTAAAAAACAAATAAATAAATTATTTCATCAATATCATGACATGAGTTGTTTGTCGGTTTCGCAGCTGGTGCCATCTGTGAGTCGCGACCACAAATTCTTTTTCCCAATAAACCGGCTGCTCTGCCCCATATGTACGATGTAAATAATGGGCGCATTCAGCCGACTTCAGGTCAGTGAACATGGTCAGCTATTTTCTGCTGAATGCTCTGTTCAATGTGACCGGTTCGTTTTGTGTTCACTGACCAACCGACCACAAAATTTACGTGGTCACTTCTCTTGGTCATGCGCGGTAATTTTCTATTTTAAATTTTGACTTATTTGTAACTATCAAGATTTTGTTTTTCTTTAGTTAGATTTCAAATAAGGATGAATCTGTGAATGAATTATCGCTTAAAAAAGTGGCAAAATGAGTAGAATTGTTGAATTCGAATATGTGATATTGTACTTGTTTATTTTGTTTAATGAAAGTATTCTAATAAAATATCTCATGGTTCCTACAAATAACGATTGACAAATGTTATATTAAAAATGTTCCATAGTTTTATAAAATCACAGAAAAAAGACAATTCTAAAATGAACCAAAATACATAAAATGCATTCAGCCTGAACGTGAACTGTTCACTGACCATTCGGTCATTTGTTCAGTGACTATAGAAGTCCGCTGAATGCGCCCATCAGCAAAAAAAAAAAATGAAACAAATATCCACATTGATTTTATTGGTGTCGAGATAAAATTTACCTCTGATGTTGCGCCATAAAAATATATTTTAAGAAAAATTTAATTTACTTTTTATTATAAGCTCACCCACATCTGTGGGTAATATTTTTGTATTTGCAATTTCAAATAAAACATTTGTAATGGCCGGTTTTATAAAAGACCGAGTAAATTTACTCCTAAAGTAAATTTATTTTATTTAACAAATTCTAATCAGTTTGAGCTTCCTTATGACAATAAAATTATTGCTGTCAAATAATCGACTGTCATCTAACAGAGAAAATTTTATTTATTCTGGAAGTAAAATAATCTGTCCTTTATAAAACCGGGCATTTAAAATATTTGTTATCAGATAAACTATTTATTAGTTTATCAAATTATCGCTGCAATTTATTTCCCAACAAAAATTCCTCTGCATACATCATCATACAACTTTAAAAATTTTTGAAAAATATTTAAAGAAAATTCTGACATTCATACACCATAGATCCAGATAAAAAATGTAACAATCAAATACAAACTATAAATTTTTGAAGAGAAAAAAAACAGATTTTTTCATAATATACAGATTATTACATTTTGAATCTCGTAATGGCGCGCGCGCTTTTGTTCAGCTCCAACAGCCGACGCTAAAAATGTGAAGCGATGATGTTTTTTCACTTTTGACGGAAAATATTTCAAAATTTTCCTCGGCTTGGGCATATTCCCGCAATAAGAGAAGTTTTTTTAAGGTTCGAAGTATAACCGACTGTTTTTTCACTGCGGCAATTTTTGTTTCTGAAGAGATATTAACATTTTTGTTCAATTTCCGGCGATTCCGCCCATAAGGCCTGTGTTAAAGTAGTCAACATTGAGCTCATTTTTTTCAACATTTTCCACGGTAACGAATATTGAAATTGGAAGGAACGTATTCAGGGAAGCTTCAGATACAAAACCCAACCCATGTCATCCCGACATTTTTCATGGGAGAACCACCTTAATATAGTCGGAGAGCCCATGAGTATCTTTAGGTGAGATATGTATATAGGTAAATGAGTGTTTGTCTAACCTACCTGGATACGCCAGGTACTGCGTATGAGGTGTAGAAAAAATATGTGCCAAAAAAAGTTTTTGATTCAGAAGCCGACAAGTAGATACTATTCGAAAGTTGAGTTTATTTTAAATAACAAAATAAATAAGGCAGACACTTTTGGACGGGTTGATATTAAACCCAAAAGCCCCAAAGTTGTATTTTCAAAAATTAAAAAGAAGTGATTGATTCACGCTGAAATTTTTATAGCATCTTAATTAGATATATTTAAAAATATTTGCAAAAAGCCAGACACTTTTTCCGAGAGTTTAATAACTGGCCAACAATAAAATAATTTTTCTACACCTTTCTTATATGCGCAGTACCTGGCGTATTCAGATAGGTCAGTCAAACACTAATTCACCTATACATCTTACCTAAAGATACTATTGTGCAAAATTTCTATCTAAATCAAACACTTCATGAAACGTGGGTCATGAACTCTTGGAATAATTTAGAATTATGAGGATATCTGATATTGATGTAAAAAAAATTACCTTTGGTACTTTAAGTTTAAAATAATGATAGTTGACACATGTTCTTACTTATAAACAACTAACGTCACCGGTCACAGACACTAACTAACACCAGTGTGGCTGTGGCTAGAATATGAACTCGTTAAATTTATCAAATTTATGGAACAGGTGAGCTAATTATCAGTGTATGACGATCGTTCTCCTTTTCTCTAACTTCCATGCTAAATGAAATGGTAGGAAAATTGATCATATTTTGAAATCGATGCTAAACTAACTATATTTTCATATTATTCTGAAGTGTTGTGACACAACGTGATAGTATATGCAATACTTTGTTTACTTTTGTTCACACTGTACTGTTTCCAAAAAGTGGTAATGAAATTAATAGTGGATTCATTACAAGTAAGATAAAAATCTACAACGCTTTCATATGTTCTTCAAAATGTAATCAGTTAAAAATATCTGCACAAAAGAACACATTGAAAAAATAATTAAATGTTGTATTGTCTGATATTTTTTTATGCTTTACTATGCAAGAAAAATTGGGTTTTATTTGATTTTCTAGCATCGCAAAACAACACAAGACGTATCATCAGACATAATGTGCACGGAAACTATTTAATTACATGATAATGATGCTCAGAACTCCAAATACCAAAATAAATTCTCTGACTTCTCCCTGACCAACCATGTTCATTGAAAACATTTTTTTTTAAATAATGGATAATAGGCATGTGTTTATATATATTGAATATTTGTTACTTCTGTTGAGGTATTTCGTAATGTATGTATATTGTTTTGCATTCATTTTACCACTGTCATCATATCATAACTCAACATTGTTCTACTATTTATTAAATCAATATATAGAGTAGTGCTACAATTAATAATTGTATTTGTGTATTCCACTTTTCACTTCAGTAATTCACAACTGTAAAACATAGAAAAGATAGTTTTAGGATCCGATACGTTCTTGAGAACAAACTGGAAATAATTCAATTATAACAAATTATGTGAAAACCTGATTTTAAGATGTTAATTCTCCATTTTCAAAATTTTTACAAAATTCCACGTGACATCAACTTTCATATGTTATTCTACATCCTATCAACTAAATATACCCAAATTTCCATCGAACTAGAAAAATGTTCAAGTTCAAAGTATCCATTGTTCGTTCTTTCATTTTTTAAATAAAGGAGAATATCCGGTAGACATTTTCTGTGACATTAACAAGACATTTTATTGTGTTGACCATGCACGGTTATTAGACAAACTTGAGCGTATAGGTATGGAAGGGGTTGCCGCTAAATGGATTTCTACTTTTTTGACTAGAAGACAGCAGTTTATTACTATCAATTATTTTGATGATTCTTTTTTTAGTGATACCGTAATTTCTGACTATTTGGAAATCGAAGTTGGTCTGCCACAAGTTACTATGCTAGCTCCTGTGTTGTCTTTAAATAATAATGATTTCACCAAGATTCTCACTGAGGATTGCATACCTATCTTGGCTATCTTGCACGTTGATGATACTACATTGATTATTTCTGATAAAAATAAAGATAGTTTGATTGATAAATGCAACTTGAATATTAATTTTTGATCATTGTGATCCTTTTTTTTTAAGCGACAGTAAAATTAGGATTCTTCATTTCCATACCCAACAAAATATTATTCATCAACAACTTAGTATTAAATTTAGTGATTTAGTGAAAAAAAATTTAGGAGTGTTAGTCAAGGATAACTTAAATTGGAAACCACACTGTGATGAGATAGTTTGTAAACTAAACTCTGTAATAAATACGATATTTAAAACAAAATTTGAATTTCAGTCAACTTTCTATACTTTACTATGCGTTTATACAGGGTGTATCTATACCTATATAACAAACTTTAATGGTATGTAGTATTTGGCGTACTAATCGTGAATCAAAAATAATTTTTTCAAAATTAGTAAAATTAACATTACTTAGCAGAACATACGAAATTTAGGTACCACTGTTTTTTATCTTCATATCCGAAAATATAAACACAATTTCATGTAATATTCATGAACGTAGTCTATTTTAATAAATTTAAGGTAATTAATCTTAAGAGTAGCCATCAAACCAGTGTCCCGAAACTTTCCATTTACTTAAACCTTTTTTTAAAATGAAGAATTTCAAATAGTAAGCCAAATACTATATACCATTTATTGAATGTTTTGATATGTCAGAAGAGAATTATAAGATGTATGGTTCGTGCTAAATATAATAATAACAATGATTCACTGGCAGTTTTACGACTCTTAGTCAAGGATGACTTAGATTGTGATGAGGTAGCTTATAAGCTAAACTCTATTTGTTATCAAATATGATATTTAAAACAATATTTAAAACAATATTTGAATTTCAATCAGCTTTCTATACTTTACTGTAAGTGTGTAGAGTCTAGCTAGATTGAGGTGAGGAATTTGTTTATGGAGCTCTTCGAATGTTTCGTGAATGTTTTGGTATGTCATAAGGGAATTATAAGATATATGCAGGGCTATTAAAAAACAATTTTTCAAGATTTTGACCAGGGCACTGGTCAAAAATGGTTAAAACCGTCCATTGGTTTTATTTATTTATTCTTCAAAGTTTAATCAAATTTTGTAAAATTGTTAAAAAGAAATGAACGGTAACTAATCAAAAAAATAAGTAATACAAGAAACTCATACTTTCGTTTATTATATTGTGCAAATCGGGTACTTTTTGTTTAGGAGATGGTAGGAAAAATTATATTTCGTTTATTCTCTGAAACCTTATAATTCAACGTTAAACTTGTCAGTACCGTTCTACATCATATAAGCAAGTTTACGTATTCAAATAACATGAAAATATGAATCAAATTATGATATTCAATATTTCAATAATAACCACCGGTCAAAATCGGATCAAGTTCAGGATGGTTTTAACCGGTTTAAACCAATAGTTTCAACCACCCTGGTTCTAACCAAGCCGCCCTGGATATATGGTTGGTGCTAAATATGATATAATATTCTTGTAGAGATTTTTTCAAAAAACACAATTTTCTTACATTCACTAGCATATACATTTATGAAGTTTGTCTTTTCATTTCTACATCCACGATCACAATACTCTCAGCAAAAACAATTTCTATATTCCCAAATCGGAGTTGAAAGTCGTTAAAAGCACTCCCGACAAAATTGGTTTAGATGTAAGTATTTAATTAATTGCCAGATTCACTAAAATTAGTAGACCCAGAAAAGATTAAAAAAACATCTAAAACTATTCCTTCTACAGTATTGCTTTTATTCGATTAACGAATTTGTCTTTGTAATTTAATAAATTGCCAAATTCACTAAAATTAATATAGACCCAGAAAAAATTTAAAAAAGATCTAAAACCATTCCTTCTACAGTATTGCTTTTATTCGATTAACGAATCTGTCTTTGTAATTTAATGTAATAAGTTTTTGTTTCTTGCGTCACAATGCAGCTTGAACATGCTTGCAGCAATGAACATGAAGAAAAATAGAAACAAAGGGATTAAACATAGAAATTTGACTCGCCTGCATAGTTTACAACTGAAATTAGAAATAAAATAATATTCAAAAGATTATTTTAATTTCAAAGTCATAATTTGATGTATCACTTTAGTATCTATCAATTTTTATGCAGAATCAGATGGACATAAGAATAAAATAAATTTCTCACATACCTGGGGGTGGCAAAGAGATTGCCGGACTAGTAGTTGAGCTGGTCGTCGTACTTGTTGACATAGTAGAAGTATCATTACTTGAAGGTGTCTGTGAAATTGCCGTACGTCTCGAATAAGTAGGATCAATTGCCATCGCTATATTTGCATGCTGAGTAAAACTGATATCAGGCTCAATAGGATCGCAAATTTCAATTGAATCTGGATCGGGTGACCTTGAAAATTGAAATTCAACAATATCAGAACAGGTTAATGGATATGCTTCAATAATTGAAATTTTCTAATTGCGATAGATCTCTATTATTCGTAGATGAAATAAAATAGTATGAATAGCTAGCACAACTTAGGTTGTAACTTCATATTCGAATAGCATAATTAATTTACAACAGCTATCAAAAACTAAATTAACAAAAATAATGATAATTTGGCAAATAAATATTCTTAAATCAATTTCCAACTGAGAAGAAGAATGAATGGTCGAAATAGCTGGCAAAATTTCTACAAATAAATAATTACGAATTCAGAGAATAATTTTACAATTTCTTCTTCTGTGGCACGACAGCCCTAGAAGGGCCAAGGGCTCAAGTAAATGCCTACTTGTGTCGTTAGTCGTTACCGAATCATCCTGGTAGACACGAAACCTCAATCTGTTCGACGATCTCAAATCACCAACGATTGAGCGGCATCAGAGAGATTTCTTATACTACCAGGATTACCTTTAAAACATACAGATGGTAATTCGATAGTGTCAGAGTATAATTTGAGTGCTTGACCTTGTAGCACTCTTTCGGTAAATCATACAGACCGGCCGGGAATTAAACCAGGAATTCCTGAATTCGTACGTCACAGATGTGCAGTGAACACCGGCTAACACATCTGAGCCACTGGTTCGCCTAATTTTACAATTAATACATTAAAAATGAGAGTGTGTACCTCGGTTGCATAGATTTAATGATGGGATTCTTCAAATCCAACTGTGTAGGTCTAATAGCAGGAGCATCTCTTTCCAGAGATAATCCAGAGCTTCCGACAAGACCTTGCGCTGACCCACCAGGCAAATAGCCGCCATTCATATTTCGAATCTCGCTTTTATGATTATATCCATTCAACCTGGAATCATAATTCTTCTGTGGCGAATAATTTTGCTTCAAATTATGGTCAAATCCGTTTTTAGGTGGCAAAACATCAACTGGATAACTATAGTTTACATCATCGTCTTGAAGGTCCACAGTTTGTGCCGGAAAGCGGCAGTTCTGAGCATACGGATTATGTGGATGGCTGGAAGAAGGATTAGAACATTCTGGATGCTGAAGAAGATCTACAGGATTGGAATATGAATCATCTGGAAGAATTTGATCGGCATTTATCTCCATTTGTTGTTTTTTGGCTAATGCTTTTTGTTTGGCTCGTTCTTTGGCACGACGTACTTTGGCTCTTTCTCGCTCCTGAAGAAGCTTGGCCAATTCTTTATCCTGGGCTTCAATAGCCAATAGCCTGTCTCGATTTAATTGCACGTTTTCCACGGAACTTTCTTGCTCTTGTAATTTGCGTGCGAGTTCCTAAAATACAAATTCATTTCAAATTGGTGAAGATTATATAAAATAAAAAATAATTGCATGATAACTAATTACAATATTAGTCATTCAATAATAAGTATGAATCAAAGACAAACGGAAATATCAGAAATAGATTTCTTGGAAATATAAAAATACTTCTTTAATAACAAACCTTATGATATGAAGAAAAGAAAGCAACAATTATCAACGAGTGTCACTCTAGTCATGATTAAAACTTGACATGACCAAAGCAACAGTCGCTAATAGTCACTGCCAAAATAAAAACAAGCTGCAACTGAAAAAAAAATAAATAAATAAAATATGACGCTAAACGTGAAGTTGAGTGAGATTCAATAATCCATGAAAATATAAAGCTCAAATGAAAAACGAATAGCGATAAATAAATCATTCATTCACTTGAAATATTTGAATAAAAATAATTTTTAACAACTGTTTCCATTTCTTTCTATCAAAACGTATATTACTAGAATTAAAAAATTGAATAAATATTAAAGGCTACTTTTGCAAATTATTTAGCATATTTCAAAAACATTATATCAATTTTATGTTGATTATGCAGTTGATATTTTTAAAATTATGGCCCAAAATATTCCCTTTCAGTTTACAATATTTAACCATAAATAAGATAAGCAATAGAAATCTAACTAGTGTTAGCAGATTATTTGTGTATAATTTTTATTGTACATAAAAAATAATAGCTTTGCAGGAATACTCTCTACTTATACACCTGTCTATTCTATTTCTATCCAGAATTCGCTAATTTAATATTCGCAGTTATATTTCTAGATTTAATTTCTCTTTACTCGCGGTGACGATCGATTTCGATTCTTTAGAGAGTCATCTTCAGGACCGACTTTATGTCAATTTAAAACGTGGAAAGAAGGACTACTCCTGGAGTTTTTTATTCCCCAATATTACCTTCCTATCATAAATAAAACTAATTCTTCAATAGAATAATGGAAACAATCAATGGGCTGAATTGTTTAAAGGCGGGCAACAATAGCTTGATTTTTCTTCTGTGATAATTTTTTCTTTTTTAAATTAAAAATACATCATTTCTCTACAAATAACATACTTATTTGAAAACTTAGAACAAATACATTTTTAGTAAGCTTTAGAATGTAAACTGTATATACTCCCTTTGGGATTGACTGACAGTAATAAATCAGTATATCAAAGAGATTCCAGTGGCGCGCCAATAATTGTTTGCACAGTGATAGTCGAAAATACTGAATTTCGATATAGATCTATAGTTTCAGTTCTCAATTATTTTTTGAGATTGGATTAAGTCACCTAAATAATTAAGATGTAACCACCTGAATTAAATCTAGAATTTGGTATATATAATGTAAATATGTATAGTATAGGTATATTGATAGAGATTTGATTTTTATATCTACACATGATAACTTGAAATAAATATGAATTTTGATGAAGAACTTCTATTTTCAAATAAAATAAATACATAAATCGATCATTCTGAAACATCCTATCTACGTCTATGTTGGGGTCAAAAAGGAATTATCGGTAAGCGTTATAGAGGTGTTTCCATTGTTCAAGAAGTAGGTTCTGTTCCAAGTACATAGTTTGCGGCTTTCTATGAATATCGTAGTGAAGATATATTTTATTTTTGTAATAGATTCATTTGCCGCATACTTGAGAAAAATCCAATACTACTCTGGAAAATTTTGTTTTATTACTGTCAGTCAATCTCAAACGGAGTATAGTTAATGTCGAGTGTCGCATCAATTAATTGCATATTTTAGAGTGACAGCTGTCGACAAAGTGACAACTGTCATTGTCAAAGTGACAGCTGTCATTGTTAAAGTGACAGATGGCAGTTATATTTAAGGCCTTATATAAAATAAGTATTTTTGAGAATAAATAGTCCTTTTCCAGATTTTTGGGATCTTTATTCATTAAATCGTACAATTCTGATATTTAATCGCCGGAAGTGTAATTCAAAGATGGTAACTGATTATTTACTTTATATTTTTACTAAGCTTATTTTCCCGAGAGCTTTAAATTTGTGCTAAGCTAGACCTCGCTTGAATAACTTGTAAAAAAAAAACAATTGACAATCGTTTAAATATACTTTTTGACATTTCTACTAAAATTATTGCTTCAGAAAAATATAATGAATTTTAATACAATTCAAATTTCAATAATAAAACAAATGAACTGCTAACAATTTTAGGAATTATTTCAAGTGAATGTTATTGCAAATTATTGGAGGATCAATTTCAGTTATTTTTTATTTTATGATAAATATTACCGTTAATAAGATAAACGCAAAAATCTAAAAAGTTCCATCAGAAAAAAAGCTTATTAACGAACTTAAACCTAGATTTTTTTAATGAAAAATTTGAAGATAATATTTCATACGAAAATTCATACACGTTCTCAAGTTATCTTGCTTTCAGATAGACCGACCGACAGACTGACTTTTTTTTAAATTATGTTTTTTGAGTTCAGTAGGGTCTAAAACGTGAATATTCATCAAAAAACTGACAAAAAAAATCACGATTATAATATTTCCCGTATTATATAGATCATAGAAGTAAAATTTGATTGCAGTAGATCGAAATCTGTTAGGAATTTGTACCCACGCACTTTGGCCATAAAATCAATTTGAAAAGTGGAGATGCCAACTTGAAAAAAAGCTGGCATTCCCACTTTTCAAATTGATTTTATGGCCAAAGTGTGTGGGTACAGATTCTAATTTTTTGGGTACAAATTAGTCCTAAATTATAAACTTATTTTCTTTCAATTTGCTGAAAGTGGGGGTGCTAACTTTTCTGATGTCTTTCAACATCCTGTACAGCGGAGAATCGGCAACCTTTTTGAAGTCATAAACCAAAGGAAATAAAAGAAGACCAATAGTCACACTATTATATTAAATATAGTATGATATTTATACAGCGGAAAACAAAAGTTGTTCAATAGGCCGCTAGAAGCCGACTCCTACTGTACAGTGAAATATCCCATAATATAGATTATGGGGTTTGGACTACATTACAAACTTACAGCATCTCTTTCCTCTTGCATCCGTCTTTCATCAATTTCATCCACTGGCAAGCCCAATTCCAAGGCATCAGCGATAGAACATTGCTGGAATCTATTCAGTAAATCATCAGATGAACCTCGGTGGTGTCCGTTACTCTTGTCAGGTGACTGAGACGGAAGAGGCATTAAATAGCCCTGGCGTTTTGGTGATTCGATATAATCTCTTTGCCTCGCAACATCGTGCTCCACTTTTCGAGGCGATTCGTAGTATTCCGGTTTCCGCGGAGACCGAGTTAAAGGTGAATGTTGTTCAATATGTTGGAGGTGTGAGCTAGATTGTTGTAAAGATTGTGATTGGATGCGTTGCTTTTCAAGTTGTTTTATTCTCTCACGTTCCTAAAGTTCAAATAAAATAATTTAAATTTCAAATTAATTAAGTTTCATTTCAGTACTTTTTTTTTTATTGAAATATTCATCTTGACCTGTCATATTTAATATTTCGTGTGTAGTCGAAAAAGCATGTAAAATCATAAATATATACAAATTAAATATTTGACACATCACACTTTCCTTTTTATTCTATTTTCTTAATAGGTAATTTTCTCATTCCCGATGAACTCTATATGATAGTATACAAATTAATCGACAAAGTTAACTAGAACTGTCAGTAAAATGTCTATTTCTATGGCTATGCGTAAAATAAGTCTTTTTCGCAGGGTAAATAACAAATAAAATGCAAAATGTATTTTTTTTTGTTTCAGACAATTTTTGTTTTATGAAATTATGAATGAAGAAACTTATGTTTTTATTACTCATGCGGGATAAGTACTATTTAGAGAGCGATAAATGGCTCTGTCTCTTTCGTGTGCACCAAAATAACTTGTCGCACACAAGCCATTTACCGCCCGGAAAAACAAGAATAAAATAGTACCTATCCCGCATTCAAAACAAAATATAAAAAATAGTATCTGCAACTCCTGCGTTGTTGTCAATTGTCGCTCTTGTTGCACAATATACTAATAGAATACTGAATTGTAATTGTTTATATTATGTTTAATAAATAGTTTTGAACAAAGTGTTCAACACTGCAACTTGATTTAAACTTTTCATCAAAATATTTAAAACATGCTTTTTCGCATTCCAGTTTTACCACCGTAACAGTTGAGTTTAATAATCTAAATTTAGTTTTTCTGTGAATTCAAGTTTATAGCATCAGTTGCCGACATATTTGTTTCGTTATTTGTCAAATCTAAATGTCATTTTTTGCTTTGGACTCCTTTGCAGTGTGCTCAATAATAGTCAGAATATAAGTTGAGGACAACAAATTTCGCGACAAACCGCGTCTCGAAATACTTGATCTCATGTCTTCTAAAATATGGCGTTGGATATATATCGCAGAATAATTCTGTCAACTGTTTTATACTTTCCATAGAAATAATTAATAAGATACTGAAAGCTTAAACACTGCTACCCTTTCTTACATTATACTACAAAAAAAAAGCGAATACAAAAATCAAAATGAACTCTACTGAAGTAAATGAAAATAAGAAATAAAAGAAAATAATTTACCACTAGCTGACGAGCAATCTCTTCGTCTTGTTGTTCAATAGCTCGCTTTTTAGCTAATTCTTCTCTTTCAATCTCGTCTGCTAATTGTTTAGCCACCATAGCATCTTGTTCTTCTCTGAAAAATAATAAAACAAGCGAATGATTAAGATATAATTGAGACGCATAACGCTAATGCTTTCATACATACTGTTCAGCGATCATCTGATGATAAAGAGCTGCCGCTTGTTCTGCCAATCTCTGCTCTCGAATCTGCTCATCAAGAGCACAAGGAAAGTCTTCTCTAACTTGGGCATTTCGATATCTGTTGCCCGTGTAATGCTCCGAAACTGGAAGGAAGATACAATAAAGATATAAAACTCGATTCGAATCTAATTTATTTTGAAAGTATTATATTATAATATAAGGTTAGTCACAGAATCAAGAAGAGATTTAAAAAATCAACGGATCTCGATTTTACTCGATTGGACAAACCAAAAACAAAAATTTTCGGATAAAAAGTTATATACAGTTCAAACTACACTTTGATTGAAAAAATAATCAAAATATATTATATTTCGTAGCATGCTATGTGGTCCCAAAATTATCATATATTTTGATATATTTATCACTTTTTACAAATCTAACTTTGCTATTAAACTAAAAAAAAAAAATTATAAAATACAATAAATTTCAAAAAACTAGAATTTAAATAAATTGTTTGTTTTACTTTTCTTCTCGCGGAATTGTTTGTGAACACTGATCTGAAGAGCTTGGAAAGCAGAACGAATTTTTTGCAATTCATTTATTAAGACTTTTTCGAGCCTGTACACCATGAGAGATGTTTTTGTTGCTTCGTCATTATTTCGCGTGACACAATCAAATTTAGAAGTTGTATTTCGAAAATCACAAAAACCTTTCGGATAGACTTTAACACTTTTTTTAGCATTCGTGAAATCATAACTTTGTGTACTTGTAGTAGTGATTTTATTTTTTATTCTAGGAAAAGAACAATAATTTTTAATTTTTTGTCGAGGGTATATATCATTCTTAATGCACAATTTTTGATTATCACGTTTTAAATTTTCTTTAGGTTTAGAAAAAGTTATTAATGCACTTTTTGAATTTCCTACAGCGCTTCGTAAGTCTTCAAACATTCGAGCGTTTGTATTTTGTTTATTGATATCTTCTCGTAATTTTTCTAGTTCTTTACTAATTAAATTTTCCAACTGTTTTATTTCACAATACACATTTCTTAGTTCTCCGATTATTCGTTCACTTATTACTACATAGGACACTGGTCTCGTTTCGTAAATATTCATGATAAATTGGAGCACGAAGTAATAAATGTTCTGGAAACTATAATTTGTCAAATTGTCGTAAAAAGTATGTTTTATCTGACAACATGAAGTTCAAACTGACAGAAGTGTGTTAGTTTACTTACAATGCTCAAATTACATGGTTGAAACCACATGTCCTCTTGCGAAAAAAAAAAGTTTTGATATCAAAAGTGTAATATAGCCATTTTTTGATTTTTTATAGATGAAAATATTCAAATTTACAATTACTACAATCGTCAAAACTCGAGGATGGCGCACTAGCATTTATAACTTTGAAAGAAATTAAGCTGAGAAACAATGTAATTATTATTATATCACCATGTGAAAAAAGTTTTTCTACGGCCACTTCTAAACTTGGTTATTCACATATCGTAAACTATTCGTGGATCAAGTATTTTTCGCATTTTATATTGTTTACAAAACCCAGCACTACCACATGAGTTGGGTAGTCCAAATTTAGCTCTTCTGTATTGGTAGCATGATGCGCAGGCATTGCGATATAAGGTCAATAATTGAGTATGAGTTAATACAAATGGAGAAGAATTGTGATTTTTTTTTAACATTTCACCTTAAATGTATTTTTTAAATCTAATGATTTAATTAGTATTGAGGTAAATAAGGTGAAATACCTCAAGTGATTGACTAGGTTTTTGTTGTGAATTTTTTCAACATTTAACCTCACATATATTTTTTTAATTTGACGATTTAATTAGTGTTAAGGTAAATACGGTGAAAAACCTCAAGTGATTTAGGCTTTAGATTTTCGTTGTAAATTTTTTCAATATTTAAACAATTTTTTTTTTAATCTGATGATTTAATTAGTGCTCCGATAAATAAAGTGAAAAACCTTAGATGATTAAGACTTGGGTTTTTTTGCCTTGTTTCTTTTTGCACTGATCTTGGTTAAATTCTCCTTCTGCAATTTATTGAATTAATTTTTGAAAAATTCAATTCGAAATTCTCATTTGACAATTGGTTTTATTGAACAGATACTTAACTAAAATGCAGGATTTATGATATCAGTTAGATACTCTATTAAAGATAAATAAATCGAAAATATATTTTTACAGTTTTTGTATATTTGTAGAGTAAATGTTAAGCTTATATCCCACAAAACAGGTCATAATGACATAACTTATAGCTAGGAAGTATAGTATCACACTGTAAATTTTTTGTTGTTTACAGGGTGTTACATACTTTACACTGTTGAAACTGTTGTGATTTAATTTAGCAATTTGGCGCCAAAACTATTTTGTTTGCTTGTGTCATTCATACGTGGAGTCGGATTAGTTGATTGTATCAAATAAAAATGATAGTGCAAATCAAAAATTGTTAATTGCTGTGATAACGGGACTGATGGGTCATGTAGTCATAAAAAAAAATCAGAGCGCTGCTGGCGAACGGGACCATGGTTAGCCAAAAAAAAATGAGGGTCGTGGAATTTTAGCCATGGCTCACAATGAATTGAGAACTTATGATAAAGATAATTATATATTTTTTTTTACTTATAAGTGAAGTACTATTCAATAAAATCTTCAACATGATTGAAAGTATGTACAATCAGACGATGTGATACCCATCTGAGACATGTATACCACCAGAAAAAAGGTAAATACGTGACGTCATGTAAATACAGATTTTTTATAAAAAAAAATGACCCTATATCACTGTCAAAACCGTTTTTATCAAAAAAATTTATGAGAATTTTACAGTGGGCTTCCAGCTTTAAAGATATCTGTACTATTTATGCTCCATGAGTATAGATATAGGTATAATGTATAAATTCTAACATTCACAATTTCCTGTACTTTCACAATTGAACAAAGCGTTTTTTCTCCAATAATTGCAGCTTTCTAAAGATTGAAAATATTAAATGAATTAATGATATTAATGAGTGATGAATCATTCTTGATTATCTTATGAAAAATAAGACTATAAATGAATAAAAATTTGTCCCATTAAATAGATGGATAACTAGTTTCTAACAACCATTTTCTTTCTGGTTGAAGTAGCAATCAAGAAATAATCATATATAAGTATAACTGCTTTATAATAGTTCTTTTATGTAATAGTTTCATATAAAAGAATGCTCACAGATATATACAGGAAAAATCTAACTAAAATTAATTTCTTATGAAGCACACCTACTTATGAAATTCAATGCCAAAACTACACAATACACTTAAAACAATGAACCCCTATCAAATAACAAAAAACCAGCGCATCTAAATCTTTCATGTTAAATTTTCCAGGAAAGTTATTCATAGAATCAATAAAAAAATAATTTATTTTGATTTATCCAATTTGCGTATGATGGCGCCCCTAGATATAAGCAAACATAAGGGTAAATTATTTCTTTAATAGTTTTTCACCCTCGCCTAAAGGATCAAATCAATAAAAATAAAAATGCCAATTAAGGGGCGCGTGACCCGCATAATAAGAATGTAAAACGGGATGACGCACTTACACCCTCGAATTTATGAGAAATTCATATTGCGCTAAATAATTTGACGAAAATTCAGCAAAGAGGGACGAAATAATGCTAAGATGCATAGGTTCCAAAATAATCAAATCTTTACAGAGAATGTTTTTAATAAAAAAAATTAAATTCAATAATGTGTTCATTCCAGAAGTATTTTTTTTTTTGGTTATACAGCTTTTGCGAAATAATTTTTTGAAAATTACTAGAGTTCCAATATTTTTGTGACAAACATTCAAATTTCATCTTTAAGAACGTACATCTTCAGTGTAGTAGATGAAAATATAAATTTGTTCTTAGAAAATAGAAGCTGGTTTTAGGTGACAAAATTGGAATAAAACGTACAGAAGCAATAAGTTGAGTCATCTACATCAACCATTTATCGAATATTTGTATCTAATTTAAAGATTGGCGCGTCCCTGTATTCATAACTGTACATGTGCTACTGATGCACATAGAATAACTTAAGGACGTTCACTCGGCGAGAGAGTGACAGAAAAATTCGTGCGAGAGAGAGAGAGTGTGCGTTGTTTGATGCGGCAGCATAGCTTTACATGGACAGACGTAATCTGTGCCTGTGTGAGTTGAGCGACCATAAGGCGCGCAGAGCGATTCCGCAACGTTGCAACCTCTCTCTCATGTCTCTTTCTCCCAGCGTAAAACTGTAGTGTTTACATTTTTATTATGGCTCTTTCTTGATAATGAATATGGATAGGTGGAATATTTTAAATGGTAAATTTTCCTCACATTCTATTCTATAGTATATTGTTTTTTTAGAGATATGTGAAGAAAACTTCTTTTGATATTAGTAAAAATGTTCATTTTTACGATGTATAACCTATACCTCCCATGTTAAAGTCGCCAGCTTTAACGACAAATTTCTCTAAATTTTGCATGGATAGCGATATTTTGAAAAATACTACTGTATACAGGGCATTTTCATTCACACAATTTTTCAATTTGAGGAAAATCAGAAGAAAATCGATTTAACCAGTGAACGTCCTTAAATGCATACCTCAGACGAAACATGATATAGACGCGTGTGGAGACATTGTGGTTGTGAAGCAGAAATTTAATGAATGTGGTACACTAGTTGTAATGCGGATTGCTTGCACAGCTTTGAAAAGGCCTAAATCAGCAGCTATCATTTGAAATTGGCTCTATACCTATTTTTTTCTATTAAAAGTTCGATTCAAACAATACTTTTTCAAGTTTACCAAAATTCTGTAGTTTCTTGAATATAATCTTTTTTTTTTTAATTTCATCTTATTTCGTATTCATTAATGACGTTTTAATTATAGTTTACTTGACTGTTGCGGTGAATGAAATAAGAACTATACACACCTGTCATTCTAACAATAGTTATTTATACAACAAGTGAATTAAACCACTGTTTAATTGCGAGAAGAAAGTTCAAAAAAGTTGTTTTTCAAACATTCGGTAGTGTGACTTGTCAGTACACTGTCAATTTTGTGAATTTTGAATTGAAGCGTTATAATTGTGAAAAGTATTGTCTGAAATGATGGGAGAAAGTGATTAATACAATGTTTTCGTCCCCGATACCATTTTGAACGAAGCAGCCGCAGCAGTTGGGAAAATTATTCCTCAGAAATCGAAATATTTTTATGAAAAGAAATTCCAACAGTGTTTTAAATTTTTTTATCTAATTCCGTTTCGAAAAGTCAAATTTTACATCAATTTCTGATGTTGTGAAACGTCCTATTTTTCATAACTGTCCTGCAACAGTTGCGTAAAGTAGTTACGTAATGACTTTACATAACTGGCCATGTTTCAGAGCTAATCAATTATACTTATCTGAATACAATTGAAAGAATGATTCATTATTTACAATATGCAGCATTGGCAGAGTCTTTAATATCAAAGGGTACTATAGCACTCAGGATATCACTGCTTGAGTACATTTTTGAAAATTATTTTGACGTTTTGTGAAAATTCGATATTTGTTTATTTCAGTGCACTTTTGTTTCCGTAGTAAAAATAGATGGTCATGAATCACAGTCATCTGAATTTTATGATGTAACGTGAGAGATGTTCTCATTCAAAAATATAGAAAAATTATTCTGACGGAATTAGATAAAGTTTTGTACAGAATACGTTATGAAAAGCCATATTATTTGACTCACGTAATTTGCAAAACTCCCTACGCTCGTTTTGGCAAATATTACGTTTCGTCAAACAATATGGCACTTTTCATAACTAATTATGTAAATAACTATTAAATCACTAATAATTCGTTTTAAATCACTAGTAAATAAAGATTTACTTATGACTGTTGCTATGGATTTAATAATGTAGCTTTAAAACGTCAAAATTCTGTATCATTAATATCTATTATCAATATTTTCAAAATAAAAAATTTATTATTTTTTGACATAAATGAATCCAAATAGAAAAAATTGTCTAAGATACACGTTTCATAAGACATTTTAGGCGACTTGTTCATTAGAAAACATTTTTTTTTTGTACCTAGATGTTTAAAATTGCTATATATGTGATAATACTGGAAAATAAATATGAGTTCTATTTTTAAAGATCCTATTGAAGAAAATAATTATGAAAAAAATGTGAAAATGTTTCAAGATATTGTTAAAAAGTTATATTGATTCAATAAATTTATATTGTGCAGTATTTCAATTAATTCAATAGTAGTGATTTCGTATTGCACAAAAATTGGGAATAATAATTATAATTTTTGACCGACAGGTTCAAATTCCGAAGTCAAATAATAATAATCATTATTATTTATTATTATAATTTTTGATAAAGCATGTCTCGGAAATATTTCTGAGCATAATAAAAGGCTTCATTTGGAATTTATCTGACATATAACTATCCATTTGAATTCTATTACGTCATCAATATATGCCACGTAAATTTATAACAAAATTTATGAATGAAAAATAGAGTTTTTTGAGATACAATATTAATTTTTTGAAATAAATTTACCAATGGAAATTTCTAAAGTCGGCCTACCAATATATCAGCTCTTTACGATTGCAGTTTTCGTCTTCAGTTCACGCTTGAACATTCATAATCTTGGGCCGAAATAAGACTTTGCGCCCTAAAAATAGAAATAACTATTTCCCATCCTGCAATAAAAATGTTAGTCGATACTGATTGCTATGGCGTTCAATAACGTATTAATAAATTGTGACTCGAAACATTTCGACAATAACCTTTGAAAAAGTCATTCCAGTTCTTAATCATGGACTGAAGCTAGTCTCCTATTATTTTAGTTTCATTGTTGAAGATGGCGTTAGTAAGAACTACTAGAATCTCCACAATAGATGTAGATGTAGATGTAGAAAAAGTAAAGTATGTAAAGTTGTCAACAAATATTCCAGATATATTTTCAATACTCTAACAATCGCTCCGTTCTTGATGAAAACATTTTTGCAAAATAAAAATTAGTTCCATTGTTAAAGAGCAAATTTCTATAAAGTTGAAGAGAATTGTACAGGGTAGTATCTTTTTTTGGATCTGTTTCTTATCTAATTCAAATTTTTTTTAGCACTTAAAAACAAAGATGCTCAAAGATGGAAGAAGATGCAGTAATTTTTCCATAAAATAACATACAGATAATTAAAAGAAAAAACTTTTCTATTCGTATTAATTTATTTGAAAGATTTAAAAAAGTAATTCATATATAAATTATTCGAAAAACTGTCAATTTGGCTCCAGTTTCACGAAACTGTTTCAAAATACAGTTTAAGTGTAGTCTTACTGTGCATTCAACTTATAATTTGAAAAAATTTAATTGTTTTATCAAAAGATATAAAACTTGAACATCTCATTCGTGCTTTACACACAATAATTATTTACCAAGAAAAATACTGTTTTGTTTTATTTAATTTGCAGCTGTATAATGTACTTCTACTTATTTTAAAACAAATTATAATATACAAATGAATCATTCACTTTTAAACAAGGAAGTACCAAATGAAACAACATTTACAAGCGTTGTTTAGAATCTGGTAACGAAATTAAATAAAATAAATACATCTATCAATAAAAACTACTAACAAAACTACAATCAAGGTTTCCAACATCTTGTCCAAGTTCCTAAAGCCTGTAGAAAAAACGCATCATGTGGTCAACGACTCAGTGTTTCTTTATCTGACTTAATTACCGACCTACGTTACAGGTGATCAGCTTCTGCGCAAGACAACGCGCAGGGAGAGAACGATTAAGTCAAGCACGCATGAAGGACGCACATTGTTGTAAATATTAGAATTTATAATCAGCCATGTATGTCAACTTCACGTTATGTGAAATAAATAACTAAATATGCGTAAAGTTATAATACCCAATGCATCAACCAAAAAATTGTCAAAAGTGCTTATGGAAAAACGTTTGATTGATAAGAAATATGATAAAAGAATTTATTCCTTCAAAATTATCAATAATTGAATGTAGAACCAAATTCATCACTGACAGATGTTCAATAATTATAATTTTCTAAATTAACCGAAATTAACTAAAACAAAGATTTTCTTACAGATTCAGAAAAGAAAATATGGAGCGGGATAATGTTTATAATCGCCACGCTCAAGTTATGCAATAATGTTTTATTAAACGTCATAATTTGAATGGAGGTATTACTACTTAAATTTTTTCTTTTTTTCAAGTGAGTATTTTCTCCGGCTTTTCATGTGGGTAATGATTTTAAACATTTGAGTGTCACGCATGCGAGCGGGGACTCAGATTCGAGCAAGTCGAGGTGTATTTAGTTTCGATTTTTGTTATCATGATCACGAACGTCAAAGTTGAGTTTAAAATTGAAAGCTTATTTCGAGTAATTATTTTGGAGTTGCTTTTACATCTACTATCAAATTTATAACTAGGCGCAACACAAGAAAAATGAATTATATTATGTCATTGGTTCTAAAAATTGTTACTTTGTTAATCAAATTAAAATCTATTTTTGATTTTTATGAAAATAAGACTCACCATTTAACGGACAGCTAGGAGAGATAGCGTCAGAGATAAATTATAAAATTGTTCAGGTCATTTTTGAAAGAGTAATTTAAAACAAATTTATTAATAAAAGTATAATATTATGATTTTTTCTTGATTTAGGTAGTTATTAGGTAAGTTAATTTGTGAAATTTAATATTCAAGACTTTGTCAAGTATTTCAGCCCTGATAGTAATGATTATTAGAACAATTGTTACTGAAATAATAAAGCTTCGCTTGAGATAAATCAAAGACTAAAATATCGGTCCTTGGTAAGCAAATAGAATTGTTTTAAAGAAATGATCGTTTCAGTTAATACATCTGCATAAATTTTATTTATTAATTATAGATTCACTGATAAGTAATTTCCCGTGTGAACATTTGTTCAGTAGATATTATTGTATTTCTTATATACATCAGATAACATCGAATGAAAATGCCTACAAAAATTTGTTGTCACACTTGATAGTTTTATGCAAGCCACGAATGACTCATTTAAAAGCTATCTTACGAGTGCATATCACCGTTCAGATAACTTGAACTAGAGTTGATTTTATTTCAATAACATTCTATGGTAATTATCCAGCAACTAATTACTTTTATTCAATTATAAATCACTTTTAAGTGTCATATAAATGGAATTTGGATTGAAATTATTTTTCAACAGTATATTGTGCAATAAGTGCAGAAAATGATCTATTACTATAAGTAAGCAAGAGATTTAACAACAAAACATCAACAAAATAAAAACAATTAAGAGCCAAAATTATACGAACATGGAAAAAATCGTGCATTTTACATTCAAAAATAATTATAAATTAAAAAATTAACTCCGGTCAAGTTTGGGATTGATTTGAGAACTAAGATTTTCATACATTTAACACATTAGAAATTGTTCTTGGAATCTCTATTAGCTTTTCTGTCTATGAGAAGGAGTACCAAATTCTTCGAGCCAAAAACTTTGGAAATACGTCAAGAGATGGGCGTAGATTTTTTCCATGATATTTTGATAATATTTCTGAAATGATGCAATGTAGCATGATCAAAATTTGATTTTCAATTAATAAAAGTACGATAGTCTACTGACTGGCCTACTAGATACAGAGAAAAAAAAAATTGAGTATAATGGAGGATAAAGATCAAAACACGGGCCAAAGGCAGAGTTTAGAAAAACCCGAGTTATTACAAAAAACAACCGAACTCACATGAGATTTGTAATAACACTTGTTTTTTTCAAAATTAAATTGGGTTTTTTTTTTTAGGAAATTCGCAATATATGAATTAGATTTTATATATGTTTATATATGAAATCAGACCATTTATAGATTGAATTTTGGCCAAACATGGGGAATTAAGTGAACCCTTCTCGGCTGTTCCGGGCTCAAGCTCTGTCCCACAGGCGCGTGCAGCGCAATTTGGTAATATTCAGGGATGTTTGTCGGAAGCGCGAGTGTAGCGAGCTAGCCTACAATCATTGTTACACATAGGATCATTTTTTTATATGCTGGATTTCAGTTCAACATGAGAGTGATTTCAGAATACTTTGGTCGTTCAGAATTTAGTACGTATCCTGTCAATATTTTGACAATTGAGGAAGTCTTCAAAGACAAGGAGGTTCCTCTAAGATTGATGGCTACGGCTCAATCTCGTAGTGATATGTGGTCATAGATGGACCGTATATAGAATGGACTAGTCCTATTGAAAATCTGCTGTAATTTTCACCGACCCAAAAAACCCACCTGGATTTTCATTTTCATAATGAAGGAAAAAACTTTTCAGAACTCATTTTTTAATAAATATGTTATATTTAGAAAAGTTCTGTATATAAAAATGATTAGAAACACAACGTTTCGACAGAAAAGTGCTGCCTTTTTCAAGTGTAAAGAAATATGAAAATAAATGAACAAAATAATCAAGACAACAAAAATAAAAGTACAAATAGTAACTAGATTAGTTTAACTAACTAGTTTAAGTTTAATATATCTTATTGTTGTTCTGTAGTCTTTATGGTGTATCCATCTGTCGATAATAATTGGCGTTGCCGAAACTTTGAAAGTTGTGTAGAAGTAGAAGACGCAGTTGCAGTAAAAATATTAGCAATAGATAATGACGATAAGATGTCAGAGTTCGGATCCACACGATATTCAGAATTTGGCGATCCGACAATTGACTGTATAAAAAAAGGAATCATTGCATTTTTAAAGCTTTTAAAGTATACTGCTCAAAATCTTTATTGGATACAGTTGAAATAGATAGCTTATTAAAGGGAATTTTATTTACAAACCAAACGTTTGCCATTCCAAAAAATAAGTATGAGGCATTAGTATTAAGTTTGTCTTCAAAGCGAATGCACGTATTTAAGTTTACCTAATTTATAAAACGTGCTAGTCGCAAATTGGCGTGTGAGTGGTCTGTTCCATGTTGAGGGTTATAGTGCTAAATGTGAAAAATGTGACTGTCTTGTGAGTGGAAAAATTGAAAGACTACGAAGTCATATGAAGAAATTTAAAGAAAAGAGGCAACATCAGGAGAAGGTATTTTTCAATATTTCTTTCTAAATGATGTATTTTCTATTTCAGAACATTTTGATTAGGTATGAAATTAAAATTTCGAAATTATTTATATTTTTTCAATCAAATATATATTCATTCCAAATTCATAATACTTTACTGTCCTTTTCTTATTCCTTTTTACTGAATAAATTGTATTAATAATTTCAAATGGCAAAAGTTTGGTTTGTAAATAAAATTCCCTTTAATAAGCTATCTATTTAAATTGTCTTCACTAACGATTTTGAGCAGTATACTTAGAAAGCTCTAAAAAAAAAGTATTCCTTTTTTTGTAGAGCCAATTGTCGGATCGCCGAACTCTGATTATCGTGCGGACCCAGATTTTGACATGTTATTGTCATTATCTACTGCTAATACTTCAGCTTCGTCTGCTTCTTCTACTTCTACAAAACTTTTAATATTTCGGCAACGACAGTTATCGATGCGTGATTTTACCATAAAGACTATAGAGCGAAAAAAAAAACATATTATATCTTAAAATTGCGTAGTTCTTCTATGCGAAAAATATCTCGTTTAATGTGGCGTCTAATAGTTTTTTTTTTTTTTTTAGAGATACGATAGAAGCATTACGTCCTGGATATACGCCACCAGATAGATTTTTATTAGGTGGATTGCTTCTCGCGTTGCAGAGGATGTAGGAACTGACTTGACCAATGAATTATTAGCAACTGAAAACTATACCATTACATTATTAAAAAACGGTTAGCCTAGAATAAAAAATTATCCAATTATAGCTAGCGGCAATAGTTCTTTTCTCTTGAATACAATTGATTGTGATAGTCACAAAAAGACTACAGAATTGTATTCAGATATCACCAAAATATTAATTTTAGAATGCCAGGCTCAGAAACTGATTAAAATTTACAGATATCTACGACAACAATGTCATTCGAATGAAAATTATGTATCTTTATTTTATATTCCTAGTTTATGTTCATGTATTTTTTAGTAGATACAAAATAAAATTAATATAGCAAGAGGATTTTTCAAAGATAGGACTTTAGCGATTTTTTAAGAGGGTTTTCTCAAAAAAAACCGGGTGTATTTTTTTGGGTCGGAGAAAATTACAAAAACCCTGGCCAAAGGCGAGTCTTGCAATCAACAAGTGAAATAATTCAGTGTAAAATAGGATAAAGAAAATCACATGAGTCATCATGAAATGCAAGAAATTTTTTTCTCTCTGACTCGTAGCGTTTAAACATTTACCAGTGGCGTAATAATTCCAAACTTTCAAAAATTCCTTATTTAAGCTGATCAAACAGGCAGAAATTCAAACAAACCCCACTGGACTGCTCACAAATTGAAAATAACACTATTCCTCGAGAGCCTTTCTAGTTTGTGAACCAAAAACAAATAAGTTTAATCAGACTTTCCTATGCTAAAACAAACCAGTGAGAATATATTGACATGCGTGAAGCAAAACTCGCATTCTGTGACTTCTTCTTTCGTGAATTTATCTCTATCAAGGTTGGGCTTAGTTTAAATCATTGATTACAATAATTTTTGTATTTCTTTTTTATTAATATTCCCCTTGCAGAACAAAATCACTGTGCGAATAGTGATTTTTGAGTATACCTGAGTGAAATTTCAATTCTCTAAAAAACATTTTCAAAGTTTTCAGTAAAATACCAAACTCCTAAGATACATTTATTTAATAATTGTGCTAAAACTTTCAATTCGCAATAATAACCCAAATACAAAGTACTTTAATTTTAAAGATATTTTATATAAATACTTTTATTTCATTTTGTGATACAATTTTTTTCATAAAAATTAGTAAAATTAAAAAAAAAACATGATTAATTCTAACGGAATCAGTATTATGTTTCCTAATTGAATCATGATTTTTTTTCATATCTGCACCATGCCAGAATGTTTAATATATTAAATAAATGAATTTTGAAGAAGTTTTGTACAGCGCAGCACTAGGATTCGAGCTTAGGAACTCATGCTTTCCAGGCATGTGTAATAACCACTACACCACACGGAGTAAACAGCAATTTGACAACTACAAGAATTCTTGTATAGTGAGATTCATCTGGTGTCTCAGTGTGGTGTAGAGATTATCACACATGCTCGAAAAGCATGAAGTCCCGTGTTCGAATCATGGCGCTGAACAAGACTTTTTCAAAATTTATTTACTTAATATATACATTGTGTTCGCGGGTGAAGTGCCTAGAAAGGAAAGCAATTTATTATTTATTTCATGACCAAAAGAATTTCTTCATGAAAAATTCATTTATTATATAAAAATTTAAGAACAGATGTACAGGGTGTTAATAAATAATAAAAACATTAAAATATTTCAAGAGAGAAGTGCAATATTTGTTTATTACTCTCAACAAAAAAATGAATAAAACAAAGTTGTTTATAAGAGTAAATACAAATTTCTAAATAAAAATTCGAATATTTGAAAATTATTCTACGAAGCTACCTCCCACCTCGACACACTTTTCCGCTAACTTAACAAATTTCCCGTACACTTTACGAACAATTTGTGGCGCATCCAGTTCATATATTGCTTCCAGTACGCGCTCTTTCAATATTTCTCGAAAAAAAAAAAACTGCTATCCTGATTCTGTATTAATAACATTAAAACCATAATTAATTTTTTCTATTTGAGTGTCATAAAGTGTACTTTATTTGGGTATCGTGAAGTGTCTCTTTATAGAACTCAAATCTAATTTTTATTAGGTTGGTAGCTACATTGCTAGATAACCTAACTGTGGTTTTGATATTTGAAGGAAATTCTCAATTCTTCAGGATTATTTTTATTTATTTCTAAAAAATAACAACATTTTGATATACACAAATTACTTATCTGTCGAGTCTCAGTGTTACCAAGAGTCAAATAAAAAATTTATGGATGCTTTCAAAATGAAATACTTTTTATTTGACATATATGAACCCGAATAGAAAAAATTGTATGAGATACACGTTTTCCAACAAGAACGCGTGGCCTAAAATCATGTTTTATGAAACTTATATATTAATATTCTATTTGAATATTCGAATTTTTATTTCATGTTAGTTTATGAACAGCTTTGTTTTATAAATTTTTGTTGAATATTATAAACAATTTGTGGTACTTATCTCTTGAAGCAATTCAATAATTCCCGTATGTTACTAGACCAGCAGATTTTATTTAATTGCGAAAATATTCCTGCGAATGACATTCGTCAATCGAGAGGTACTTCCATGAATAATATAAACTTAGCAGTATAGTATATTGCATATTTCACATTTTTCCCACGGTCACATACGGGTGCTCTAAAATTAAGAGAAGTTAAAGAAAAAAAAAGCCTTTACTCATTTTGCAAGTATGTCATGCTAATGTCTGTTTGCATGGTTCGCTATACTGGCCCCGATCAACTTACGCAGTGATGCAGAATTAAAATTGAGTTAGCAAATATACATCATGTCTTTATTTTATGTGAGGTTACATGATTTTAGATTTGTTGCGTTTAAATTTTAAGGATATTTTGAGTCATTCTGTGGCTTAACAAATTTAGAATAAATTATCCAATTATAAACAGTATTTTCTCACGTACCTACTAACAATTTAATATGGATATCATCATACTATACCTTTTGAGAAATGTGATTGTAAATATGTGAGAACTCAAAAGTTGTTCATTAAAAATATAAGTACTGAATTAATTTAACTAAACCATAACAATAAAACAATAAATATGACAACAATTCCAAATTTACAGGAATTTTACCCTTGTCTTACGTTTAACATAATGTAATCAACAGCGCCACCTCTATATAAAAATCCTAGTGATTGTATCAAACAATACCGCAACGAACTTGCCTCATTAGAATTTAGAATTAAGAATTCTCGTACAGCAATCTCGACTGTTCTATGCTGTTGTAAATACAACCGAGGCAAGATGTAAGCGCATATGAATTTTCTCACTCCAGATCAGTTGATACGAGGAAGTCGGTCGATAAACAAAGAACAGAACAGTGGCAAATGTATAAATAAAAATTAGTTCAAGCTTCGATTTTTAAAATTTATCAAATTCTATTTCACAACCATTTTCAAAGGTCACTTTACAGTGTCTTGTATTTCTTCAAACCTGCCACTTCAGCTGCATTATGGTAGATGTCACTGCTGCAGATTTTTATCTCTGCATGCCATATATCAACTCCAGTTTCATTACCTCGCGGTTAAAAGTCTGACTATCTGAAGCTTGTTGGACTGTCCCACTATCGACGAAACACGTGTCTACAATTACCGCCCTATTCAGGATGATGATGTGAAAACCGACTCCTGAATTTTTAATTATGTGAAACCATCAGGTTTTGATTTTTAAAATTCATTAGTTCAAGTAGTCAGTGATAATTTTAGTGATAATAGTAATTTATACAATAGAAGTGTAAAAATGATATTGAGACTAAGTATTTAGCTCGAATGCCTCATAAGCTTCCATATTTTGACAATAACAGAACATATAAGTTGACATTCAAATTTAACAAATAATTAAACAAGAGAATCATCATAGCCAGGAAGCTGGTAGCAGGAATTTTTATATGATTTTATTGAGTGAATGAGATTTAAAACAGGGTTGTTAAAAAACCCATTTTTCCAGATTTTGACCAGGACACTGGTCAAAAATGATTAAAACCGTCCAGAACTGGTTTTGACCACAATTTTTCTTTCCAATTTCTTTATTATATTGTAATGTTTATTGCTCGACGAAATCTAGCTTGTGATTAAATAAAAGTCACTATTCAATAATTCAAACTGAAATAAAAGTTTTATTCTTCTTATGTCACTAATAACACTATATTTATTTATTTGTCACTTAATTCTAACTTAAACAAGGTCACAGATATTTATATTTCACTATTTATATACACTGTTCACTGTTCGATATTTATTTCACCAGTACTACTCTTATTCTGTTCTACACGTCTTTTGCTTGGCCTTATATAGAGAAATATCATTTTCTCGAATTTCTATTTCTCGACTCTTTCCATTTTTAGAAATCACTAGAGGCATCCATTGGGAGGGGTGATGTGCTGCGACGTGGTGCGGCGTGAGCGCGGACGAAAGGCCCCTCCCAATATCACGTCGTCTTTACGAGCTCTCCCCCACTCTCGCACGTCACAATATATTTACATATTTTATATCTTCCCTCATTTTATTCTTTTATTCAGTCGGGACAGATTTATTCCATCCGGTTTTCGAGTGTAGTTCTGATTCACAAATTATTAAATAAATATGAAACTAAATAAATTTATTTCTGAAAGCTTAATCAAATTTCATAAAATTGTCAAGAGGGAATCAATGGTAACTAATGAAAAAATAATACAAGAAACTCATTTGTAGATAGAAAAGATCTACTTTCGTTTATTGTAGGTGTTTAAAGATAAAATCAAAACTTTCTTTCAGGACAACAGTTTTTGCACTACACAAGAGTACCTAAACTTTAATTTCAAGAATATTGAGATGTAATTATATTTACTTATTGTATTTTTCATCCCTAACTTGACTTGCTATCAACATTATTCAATGTTTTATAGTCAGTAAATATATGAATATTAATATTATATTGCGCAAATCAGGTAATTTTTGTTCAGGAGATGTTAGGAACAAGCATATTTCATTCAAGGCGGATTCATGCAGTCATTTACATTTACGTTTACATTTAATTTTCATCTTCATTTAATTCTCATTTATCTTTTTTTAAATGTAGCATTCAGGCAGACACACAAATATAAATTAAATGAGAAATGAACGCATGCGCATATCGATTTCTTGTCATCTACAATATTTCTGTATTTCTGAAGCGTCAAATAGTTGAAGGTGTGTGTTCGTCAAAGTTCATATTCCTCTGTCTCTATTAATTTTGAACAATAGTAATACGATGAAATTTCAAAAGATGCGACGTTTGACAGCTACAACCTTGAACACTCTTCACTGCACATGCGCAGTGTATTTCTCATTCTCATTTAATTTAAAAAGATAAAAGTTGGTCATCTTATAAATTAAATGAAAATGATAGATAAATGAAAATGTAAATTAGAATGGTGCATGCATGGTTCCATTCAGTTACACACATTTATCTTTTAAATGAAATTAAATTAAAATTAAATGTAAATGTAAATGGCTGCATGAATCCGCCTTCATTCTCTGAAACCTGATAATTCAAGCTAAAACTTGTCAGTACCATCTAATATATTATATTTCAATAAAAACCACTGGTCAAAATCAGATAAAGTCCAGGACGGTTTAAACCGGTTTAAACCAGTGGTTTTAACCACCCTGGTTTTAACCAAACCACCCTGATTTAAAAGTTTGAAGAAGTAATAATAAAAAGCCAGAAAAATTATTTGTCATGTTTCCATTGTTTAAGAAGTGAGTTCTATTCCAAGTACATAGTGTGCGGCTCTCCATGAATATCGTAGTAAAGATATATTTTATTTTTCTAGTAGATTCATTTGCTGCGTACTTGAGAAAAATCCAATACTACTCTCGAAAATTTTGTGTCATTATTGTCAGTCAATCCCAAACGGAGTATAGCCTATTTTCATTCATTTGATAATTTGATTTTTTATTGCCTCCCTTTTCGATCTTTGTGAAATAATAAATAGTTATTTATGTATCTAGTGCGCGAAATTATACTTTGGTGCTTGAGAATGAAAGTTTTTTGTCGAGGCGATAGCGGAGATACAAATCATTCGAAAGCTCCAAAGTAATTTCGTGCACGTGTAGCATACAACATTTTATCTACAGACATCAAAAAATTTCAAAAATATATTAAAATCATATTAAAATACAAAAATTAGTAGAATTCTTTTTCTTGACAACGTGCACAAAGTACTTTGTGCACGTTGTCAAGATAAAATCAGTGCACGAAATACTTCGTGCCCGTTGTCATGATAAACAACTCCAATGCGACACTTCGTATACTAATATTGATGTACAAATGTTATGATTTTTTGATGTTTGTAGAAAAAATAAATTCATAGTTTCATTATATATTCCCGATAGTTGAACAAATAGAGAATAAATAAATATCAGTCACTCTTTCCACGCGATACTAGTATAGCAGATACTTATAGTGCACTTGGTAGAGTTAAATCATCAAGGTAAATGAAAAAAATCAGCATCACAATCAGTTAATAAACTTATGTTCAACATTTAAAGTCAGTAGTGTTTTAAATCATAAAACATAAAATAACAACTTGTTTTACAATTTTCAATACGATAATAATTTATTTTTCTCACTTTGAATTTTCTTCAAATGAGCCAAGAATATTTCTGTAAATCAGCAATGTATATTTCAGAAGCCAATGTTTTTTCCTATTTCTGGATATGAGAACAAACAAATCAAAATCAATGCGAAGTACAAGAAAATGCAAATTAACAATTAGTTTAATCAAAATATCAGAGACATAGGTCCGTATTCTCATCTCTTAAAAGTTCGCTACTTCAGCAAAAAAATTTATAAAAGATAGCGCTATGTGATAAAACATGAGATGGTAAGAGAAAGTGCATGATTTTTCGGAAAGTAGTGCGATTTTAAGAGGTGAGAATATGGATCATAGATTTCTGCCAATTATTTTCAATTTTGAGCTTTGATAAACAAGTAATTTTGTAAAAGGCAGAAACAATAAATTAATATTGGAGCATGTTTATTTTTCTGAAAATTTGGAATAAATTTATTTTAAAAATCAGCAGCAACCAAGCTCGATAGCTGCTTCAATCTGTCAGTTATAGCAATGCCTTTATTCCACATTATTGTTACTTATATAAAACCCGTATTGCATTGTCACCAGCTCCCTAGCTATCAGTGAGACGTCAGAAAAATTTCATTCAGGTTATGAAACTTGATTGTTACACGGTTGTATAGTGGTAAAACATGTAAAAACATTCACCTCGCATTATTCGCAATGCGTTAAGTATTAACTTTACGCACGGCCGTAGAATAAGTATTTTTAGCGTCCCAGTAATATTTTTAATTAATAGACTTTTATTTTGCTTCTTTCAGACAGACTTGTGTTTTAATTCTTAAATCCAAATAAAACTTCCTATATTCAGGACACAGATTTTACTGGAACACTTGATAGTAGTGACAGTAGCTTCCATATAAACATGGAAACTCTCATTTTCCTAGTTATTTTTACTTTAAAAAATCTCAAATCTAGATTTAAAGCATGAGATTCGCATATTAATCATTTAACAAGATTATATATAATATTGTCACAAATTTTATAGTGATTAATTTATGATAACAGGTTACAGTGCTAATATTTATTTTATAAATTCGTATGATCACAATATCGCTCAAGCTAAGTGATAGCAACCAAGAATTTGGTTTTTAAAAAAGATTTATTTTACTGAATGACTGTTGACAAAGAACCAAACTTGTTACATGTTGTTTTACAGTATTTATACATAATAATTGATGAGTAAGAGAATGGAATCGTCTTTCAACTTTAAGCATACATAACTCTCACAGTTACTCATACTGAATGACTTCTCTCTCCTAGCTCACGCTCTTATATACCTAATCCAACAATGGGCCAACATTCAACTGTCCAACAATTGATGTCTGTAACCACCGAACATCTAGTAACTATAGGCTGTATCACGTCCGACAATTATTGAACATCGACTTGGTCACTACTAGCTAGGATTACAGTTACAATAAATTATTGACTAAATAGCGAATTCAAATAAATAATAATGTGAACAATACTGCTTTGTACTTAGTAAAAGTAATTAGGTTCAAAATGCTTGGAATTTTCCTTAATGATCTAAAACCTATTGAAGATTACAAGGAAAATATAGCAATGTTTTCTACTGCTTTAGTTTTGCAAAATTGATATAAATTAAATATATGCATAAAAAAAATATTTTGCAACAAATGTTCGGCACATACAAAATTAGTTTTTTTTAATTCAAATACCGTATGTAGGACTTCAAATCCTTTTTCAGATTTGCACTTGAATAATAAATTTGGATGATATAAATTCTGATAGAATGATTTTAAATGGTAAAATTGCGGTCTGCAAGTTGCAGTCAACAACCTATATGTTCTTTCTATTTATAATTTGATGTTAACTACAAATTACTTATATTTGATTGGTAGACTTATCAATCAATTAAAACAAATTTAACAACACATGCATACAATAATTTCAACCAGCATGTTAATGGACTGTTTCCAATGAAACAATGAATATGATCAATTTAATTGATTACTTACTCTCTTCGTTTTGAAGTCGGTGGGCCAGTGCGCCGTCTTCTCTAATCAACCATTCGCGACACACTGAAACAAAAGACTTACTCAATCAAATTGCATTTTAAGATTCATTCCATCGTCATTGAAATGAACAATCGCTAGAGATAAAGAGTTCTCGGTCTGCTGACAAAGCAACTGATAAATTTATATCCGTCTCCAATTTCAATCTTGGTTCCAAGTCATATTATATATAAAGAGAATTTAGAATTTAATGTGATTGGGCGGGAAAATATGAATGTGAAATAGCATAAAAGAATAAATAACTATCGGAGTATACGTCACAGCATCTTTTTACACTGATAACACATCGACATTTAGTGGTTTAGTATCTATCTTCCTATACAATATTACGAGTATGTCATTGGATGTAGAAAACAGTCATTTTATTTAAGCTCAGATACTTGAATCCAAGGCTATGCAAACTAAGCGAAAATAAAAGACCATTCTATTCCGAATAACACGATTTTCTTCATTCAAATTCAAATTTATTTTTCTGCCAGAACAGGAGGTGAATTGTCGATATATCCAGCTTTATGAAACATTTTATTCAGGTATATGTGAAAAAATAATAGGCCGACAACTGGGAAAGTCAAATACATAGTTGCCTTTGATTTATTAAGTAACTTATATAGCAGCATAATATAATAGTATATTGTATAACAAGTGTAGAAGAAAGTATTGTAATGGCTCTCCTTCCAAACGAGCGAAAAGTTTGTAATCCAAGCCGAAGGCGAGGTTTACGGTTCGCGAATGTGGAATGCGTCATTCCAAACATATTGTAGATTATACTTTCTTAACAAGATCTTGGAAACTCATCAATATTTCAGAAGAAACTTTTAAAATTATAAAACATCGAACACAAAGCCAGAAATAAGTGCCTGAATTATTTAGAAGTAACCATGGTAACCAAAATAATAGCTCCTGATTCGTCGAAATGATGACTGACTGATTCAAAACGGCCTACAGAAATTTCCAAACGATGTGTCGGAATGTCACTTATTCCATTATGTATTTGACTTGCTCATCTACCGGACATATTGCTTACATTTATTGTGGTACATCCCAGCATCCTTCATTTTCTTGAGTAAAATATCTCAATGAGCCAGAAAATTTAACGCACATCTTCTCCTCTGCATTAAGAAATTCAATTAATTATATAAAATTTTAGCAAAGAAGTACTATTAGCTTCAAATCAAATTACTTTTCATTTCCTAAAATCACATATTTGGCACATTTATATTGCAAAGATTAAAGTATTGAACATTTATTATACTTACTAAGTTATAAGGTATTAATTCATCTATCTTTATAGTGAGATCAAACCTCTTATGTTTGTGATACGCTTATAGAAATAATTATCAAAAGTGTTTAAATCATATAAAAGAATTACTTTTCTCTGCAGCTGTGCGTTAAGTAGGTATTTTACGCACCATAAACTACAGAATCTGAATGTTGTTTTGTGCTTTTGGTTCTTTTGATAAGTGCTTAATAATTGTCAAAATGTGGAAGTTAAGTGCCGTAGAATTTTTTTGTATGCAATACAATTATTGTAACAGGCATTTTATGATCTTCAGTCAATAACGAGGTAAATAATTAGCCAATACTTGGCCTCATGTCATAATGCTCAGTTTTACACTCTTGTTATATAAATTACTATCTCAGAAAATTTGATAGCAATTAAATGTCATAATTAAAATTAAGTAATGGTACATTGTACTACAAAAAGAGTAATTTGGCAGCTTTCTTTCTGGAAAATCTAATAGAATGTGAATTATAAATAATTCTTGCACAGAGAAACTGCTCGGTCCAAGGCCACATGCAAAGTTGAGATCCGTATCCGTATTCGCGGATCTACATACATACTAATAATCCGCATTCGTGTCCATATCCGCGGATGTACATTTTTAACGATCCGACACATCTCTAGTTATTTGGAATAGAATTCTCGATTGTGTTTCGCATGATTAGCATAACTTTAGTCTTGGTCGCAAGTAATCTGAGCACAACATGAAATGACTGCTTTCTACTCCAGATATCATACTATCAACACCCGATTTTCTGATGAATTCAAGTAATATGATTTTAAAATTCTTTCTGAAAGATCAGAGTTCATTTAAAGGGTCGTTTGACACGATGCATTATATACTGAATTTGATTCTCTATTCTGAAGCAAAAGAAAATGCATCATGTCACGCATAATATCAAAGTGCACTGCACAAAATTTTGTGTATGACAAGATTCATTTTTCTTTACATCAAAATAGAGAATCAAAATACAGCATTTAATGCAGTGTGTCGAACGGCCTTGAGACGATAGATTTTTCGCTACAGAATAGTGGCAAAAAAATTAAAATTGCCTGCAGGTGATTGTTCCTATGCACTGTGTTGTTTTTATATAAAATTACCTAATTTTATTTACGACCGTATAGAACTAAAAATTGCAGTTTTTTTACATAATTTCAATGTAAACAGTAGGCTTTTATGAAAAACTGTGCAATAAAATTTTTATTGCACAATTATAATTCCTGATTTTAGTGAGAGTCTATTGGTTCCAACTACCAGTATTTTAAACATTTGGTGAATATTTTGAAACTAATCTAAAACACTAAAATCATTTGATATATTTCAATCCTTTCTATAAGAACATTTATATAAATTTCAACGAAATCAGTTCAATTTTTAACACCGCTTCCTTAGCTACCAATAGTAGCCGTCAAAGTGATCGAAGACGAAACATTTAAACCGGAAGATAGTGACACTTCGAGCTCTCCCAATTTATACCGCATGCTTTTTCCAGTGCTTAAAATATTATTTTATTAACCGTTGCACACTTTCGTGACATTTTGCATGCCTTTGAGACGTGAAATAGTTGAAAGTGATTCAAAGACATATAATTCGCAACAGTCCAAAAGGCTCAAACGGTCAAGTGAACTTGTGAAAAAAAAAACATGAAATTTCGTGTTTTCAAATTGCATGTCAATGGAAAAAATAGAAGTTTCATCCATAAAACTCTTGTGAAAAAAATAAAAAAATTGACATGCGTACCTGCGTGGGAAATTTTAGATTTCTAGGAAATATAAAACCAACTAGCCTGGATCTCTCTTTTTCCCCTCGTTCACTCGACCGTTTGAGCCTTTTGGACTTGCATGCTTTCCAGTATTAGGCTTTAAATCACTTTCAACTATTTCAAAGACGTGCAAAACGTCGAGAAAACCCTTTTTTCAATATAATTGAAGTTTGCACTATGACCGGAAAGTGTGCATCGGTCAATAACTTTTTCATCTTTCTTATCGAGAGTCCAAAAAGGCATGCGGTATAAAATCAGACAATCGTAACTGTTACCATCTCCCAGTCTAATTGTAAGACACACGTGTAAAAAGTCTCTAATGTACTCACGGAATTTTAAAACACTCGCTTTGTTCGTATTTTCAATCAAGCCGCTCGTGCATTAAGAAAACTTTTTACACTTGTATCTTAAATATCTATCGCAAGTACTTGATTTATTAAATGAAATACGATTAACATACATTTTTATTGAAAACATATATTTCATTTGTTGAATTTTCTCTAATGTTTCATGAATAAAGAATGTTTTATCAACTATACCTTCATATTGTAATCTAGAATTTCATACTCTATTTGATAATTATGTATGATGTAACTAAATAATGACAAATAATATCGGTTATCAAATAAAAATAATGTGCCGGATATTTAATATGAAAATTTCTTGATAAAGGCTGAATATTTCAACGCTAATTTTGTTAGAATTAAATTAGTTCAAACTTCCTTTCATCAAGAAAATGTTTCTGAGATAAGTCATTGAACTTGAAACTTGAAACTCACCTACATGGGAATTCATTATTTAAAATGGAGCTAATTATATATTAATACTATTCATAGAGATTTTGATGCTTTTTTTCCTGCTATTCAAACGAGAGATTCATTTGAGCATTAAGGATTCATTCACCACTGAAATAATTATCAATAAAATTGCAGCTTATGAAATTCTCTACAAAAAAGTTTTCGTATATTTTGTTCTAAAATCATAAAATCAACCGTTTGAATATTATCGAGTGAATTAAGTGCACAACTAGGCGAGCGAAATCGAAATTCGTCCGTTAAATGATCCGACTGCAACCAAAGTAATAATTGTATCTAGAATTAGATTTTTTAATGTTTTTGGGGTCATTGAATACAAATGTGGAGTTATTTTCAACCTAAAAATAGGCAATATTAAACAAGATAGCAATAAAGCTAAAATAAGGATTTTTTCTTATTGAATTCATTTCCACGTTTTCATACCTTAAGCAAATACTAATATTATTTTTTTGAAGTTTGAACCATAAATTGTTCAAGTTATTATTGGGTATTATCCAAGCAAGGCCTATCCGAAAATATATGAGGATTCTTCCTCTGAGTAAAAAATTTTCCGCAAGGTTATACGAATTCCTATTTCCACGCACAGTTGCAAAATTTGGATGACGAAGCTCTGAAATTCGAAAAAACCACTTAATATTAAAGCTGCGAAAAACGTGTGATTTATAGAAGAGATGTGCCCATACCGTTCATCAGTGTTTGCGCGTATAACTGCGAAGTATTGGAATTTAACTTGCGAATTAGAGCTAATTTTTCAACCTCATTTACTGCAATGTAATAGCTATAGCTAGCCCGTTATTATGATGGAATCATCTGTAAAAAAAAGTATATCCTCTCATTTGGAAATATGAAAAATGATGGTCATTGTCGATTTGCAGATATCGTCACAAACGAAAAAAATTCACTACTATATAAATAGATGCGCTCACATTTCCCGTCTTGTGTGTGATTTATGTCGAAGTAACAAAAGTAAAAATTCCAATGCTAATAATTCTTCGTTAGGATCACACAAATCCGAGTACCAACGTCATATCGTCTGTGCGAATTCCGGCCAAATAATGTAGCAATGGACGATGGGTATTCGCACAGTATCGTACGAATGTCGTTCGCCCGAATTCGTCATTTCGTAGTTGCAGCTTTCCTCTTCCTGTGGAGGGAAGCCTGTTAAAATATGACATAAAGAAGTTTTTCTTTTGCAAAACTGACTGACTGCAATAGCAACTGATTCAGATTGACAGACCAGATCATTCTCGCAATCTACAGGATCTAAGCTTTCGTTTGAATTTTTTGATTTTCGAAAATGCGATTATAGATGAAATATTTTTTCATGAAAATAAGCGCTAATGATATTTTGAAATTAATTATTGAAAAACAATATTAATATGAAATTTATTTCGATGTTTATAAATCGTAAGTTAGGAGCCGCCAAATAAATAAAACATGACCTCTCAATTGAATAGCTCAAACAAACTGAAAATAATTGTTGCAAATAGACACAAGTTACGTGCATAGCAGTCCTGATTGGTAGAACTTTATTTGTTTTTACTTTTTAGTTACCCACTCACGTAGATATTTTCCAAATAAAGAGGTGAATAATGTTAAAAATAAAAAACGAGAAAAAAACATTAATCGTTTACTGCAATCACAAAATTCTACTATATGAATTCACTTACTCTCGATAAACTAGAAAACAAGATTTACATCATTTCTATCCACAGAAGAGGAGAAAAATTGTTACAACTACAGAAATACTTACTTTAATGTTACACTTGAGATATCACTGTCATTGCAGAAGTGAGAATTACAGCAACAAAAAGTGATAATAAACGATGTCAAGTAAATAATTAGTACATATCAATTTTCTTTAAAATTACGCGACAATTTCATTTAACCCTTGTTATAATAATTAATGTGAGATATGTTATTTTATGAAGTATCTAAAGATGGGTTTTACAGTTTGTCTCCGGTTGGGGAATACAGAATTTTTTTTTTTTTTTATTTTGTATCTGATAATAACTTATAATATAGTAATATAATTATACTAAGAATTATTTTATTTATTTATTTATTTAGAATGAAGGCTAGTTTACATGAATACTTCTACTAGCAAGAAAAAAAAAATATCTTTCTCTTTATTTTGAATTTAAAAAAAAATCGACATTTGCAAGAAAACAGCATATCACAGTTTCATTATATCAAATATTATCATTGACAATAAAATTATTTAAAATACATAATAGCTCAAGATTTAAAAAAAAAATACCGAGGAGACTATATACTTGTATATTTATTTTCAAGTATTGTTCGCCCCTTCTAGCAACTGACATATTTATGGTTCAAAATAAATGGTTATGATCTACGGAGCATTCTGCACTTGGTAACTTTTTTTCAAAAGAATTATTCGCAACAGGTAAAGACCCAAAACGGTTACAAAGACATTCTTAAACTCATCCTCAAATACAAAAATTCTGAAACATTCAATTATTTGTTCCACAAAATTTTAAATCTAAGAATCGGTTTTACACCATCATCTCAATAAGTTGTTTATACACTTTGGGATCCAAGCCCTGACTATCTTAGGTTCTTGGCTATACTGTACTGACGAGTCCTAATAAGGACGAAATACGTGTATACAGCTGCTCCCCGATCTGAGATGATGGTGTCAAAACCGATTCTTAGATTTGAAATTTTGTGGAACAAATAATTGAATGTTTCAGAATTTTTGTATTCTAATTGTTCCACAGCATAAACTTTGTCACAATTAATTTGTGACATCTACTTCATCCTCAAATCATAAAATGTGCAGCAAGAAGTAAAATATTTGCAGACTGGCAATATTCTCAATCAAAGAATTGTAATAGAAAATTATCAAGAGAATTATTGCAGCTCAATTGCTCGAATAACTTGAGAGTACTACGAGTGTGGCAAGTAGTGCTCCAGAGAAATAAGTGCGAAATTAATACGAATATAATAATAGCTTATTATTCAATGAGAGTTTGGATGATTACAAAACTCTCCATTAGCTTGTTTTATAAGTAACAAAAAATAAAATTTTAAGCATTTCCTAATAATGTCAAAATCGAGATCAAAATACAGAAAATTCACGCCGAGAATTAGGAAATTATTTCTTTTCTACATCGCTTTTTCGAATATTCCAAATGTTTTCAACAAATGTCTAGCAATCGCCCGAAATAAAATTTTTACGCGACTAGAATCATGAAAGATTGAATGTTGGAAAACAATGTTCGACTTTTATAAAAGGACGTCTAGTAGTCCAGAGCTCTCGCCGATTGAAATTTTCCAGCAAATCATAAAAAAACAGCTGCAATAAACGGTTTAGAGTTAGGTGCTTGCATTTAAGGACGTATAAAGCTGATCTTAATACAGCAGAAAATTCATAATGATTTTACACATATTTGAGATTTCATTTACTACAAATTTCGAACAGTAATCTAAGGATGGTTACGTTTTTCGCGTCTGTTTTACCACCATTTAAACGCGTAGCAGTTCAATTTCTATGAACAAGTCGTTTTAAGAGGAGTGTTGTGTGTTGGATAAAACGTTATATTGCACTCATGCGAAATGTGGTTAGACACTCAAGAAAAGAAACCATTCGCTTTTCAAGCGCCGTGGCTGAAATTTTACTCTCGTGACTAAGACATTCCACTAGTACAATAAATTATTATTTCAAGAAAAAATTTTTAGCATGGAGTTTTGTTCTTTGATGATGAAAACTATTTTTTGAAACTGTGTATCACGAAAATTCCGGAGAAATGTGGAAAATTCTAAATTTATTTGTCAAACTGGAAATTAAAATTTCAGTTAACTGTCATTTGAGTTTTTGAAAAATAAATTAAAATAATAAAATTAATTATTTAAGAATGATGCGAATACATGAGTTTTTATTTTATGACGTTACCAAAAAATAAAGGATCTTTGATCGCCTTTTGAGAAACAAAAGATTTTTTTAGGCGATCATAACAAAAAAGATGTTTCTATGGCTCCTTTTGCGGCCGTGAAGTTTCACTTTTTGGTACACATCTGTCAAATTTTACTTTTTGGGACTGAACTGTCAAAAACTTCTTCATAAGCATTTCATACTTACCTATATGGGCTGCTTGATGAACTTTTTGAGATACAGTTTTTGCCGGAATACATTTTATATTCCTCCGTCAACCTTAATAGTTCGTGCAATTTAAGAAATTGATACGCATTTTTTACAAATGTCACTTTGATAAAAGACAATAAAATAAAACAATATCAACGGCAACTAAGATTTACAATTGCAATGTTTTAGAAATAAATAGATAAAATTTTGTGGTTTTGAATTATATCGTGATGATCGCCTAGAAAACGTTGTGTGCACCTCGGCCTACAGTTCTTTTTTGGTCTCACCTGAATTGCAGCCTCAGCTGCGCTTCGACCGCAAACCACAGATTCGACCAAAAAAGATAACCTTTACGGCCTTGATACACAAATAACTATTATAGTAACCTGATGCGCTCAAGTTCTTGCAATTTTTGTAACTTCAATAAAAAAGAGTTATTGTATGAAGCACAATATATTTTGGACGGAGATATTAGAAACTCTATTAAAAAATTAGAATATTTGTAGGTATCATGTTTCCTCTTGTGCCGCTATGTCATGATAGAATGTTTGTGAGAACTAAGTATGGATAAACGAATTATTTACCATACTTCATTCCCTTGATTTTTAAAAATAAAGAAAATATCGTCTCCTGAGGAATATAGAAAAGAATCATTCCAAAAATATTCTAACAATTTTAATCAATTATTCGTACGCCACTGATATATGTGGGGCACGTCCGCTTAGTAGAACAAGAGAGTAATAATCAACCAGAAAAAAATACATTGTAAAAAACAAGAAACAACACACTGCACCTGCCTTCATCAGCTGGCAATGCTAGCAAACTATGAGCATATTAAGCTCAGAAAAAATTCATTTCTCAAATGAAAGCAGCCAGTGGTGTGCGCCAAAAATTTCTTTCTTCCATAAAAAAGAAAAATTGATGGCTATACTTTACTCACGCACATATATGTATGTATATACAACATATAATCTTAATAGCAACACTTTATTACGAAAGAAGTGTTTTCATATTCAAAAAAATTGAGAAATTTTCAATTTCATGTAGACTTATTTTAATTATATTTTATGAATATATTCAATAGAGATATTAATCTAATTCTTTATTGTATTACAGAGATAGTTTTCTAGATTTTAGAATTTTCTTATGTGTATTCTGGAGAAGTTGAAAGCAGTGGGAACCAAGTATAAAACGATGTATATGAATCTGATGTAGCTAGAATATAAGGACAGTGTGGTATGAAAAATGGAATAAAGTTTGAAAAAACAGACATAAGAAAGTGAAGATACATACTGTTTTTGCTTCAATGAAAAATTGTTTATCGAAAATTTCATGTCTCATTTAATCTAAGCCTAGAATTGAATGAAAATTTTTATATAAGGAGTACCTGTATGACCCGGTTTCAAAATTATGAATTTTTATAGTTTTCACCATGAACTAGGTATTTAAAAATTCAAGTACTACACTGAGCGGTATTTGTACTTAAAACTTGAACTATTTTAAAAATTCTACTACTTAATACTTTAACTTGAGTATCTGATGATTAGGATACTAAGTATTTAAATACTGATGAAGTAATGGTTGCCCAGCTCTGTCATGAACTGGGTTTTAACAGATCAATCCCAAAAAGTATCAAACAGATGTGGCCGCAAAAGAGACAATTTAATATTTTTTTTTGGTATGATCGTCTTAAAGAAAAATTATTTATGTATGTTAAAAATTGAAATAATATAAATTATTTGTTTCACTTCACATTTTGATTGGTTCCAATGCAAGTTTTAGTAGTGCACTTATAAACTAGCTCATTGTTACTTCAAATAAATTGAAACTATCGTTAACCCGATAAAATTTTATAGTTTTATTATTTATTATAGCAATTATAAAAACAAATCGTTAAATTGCCACTAAAATATGAGCTATTTTATCTTAAGTAAATATGTAGTATTATACACGGAAACGTATTTCTCACATTTTATTTTGCAACTTATTCTAATAGCTGTTTCAGAGACAATAAACACATTGGGGTCACTAAATTATGAGAAATGAAATTTTGAACGATGCGGTTACAAATTCGCACACAACTTTCAACTGATTTAAAACAAACTTAAAATTTCACGTTCTAATAAATTCTGACTGTTTTGGTTAATTAAAGTTATGACATATTTACATAAAATTTTGTATGCAGCTACAATGCAAATATAACTCTTTCAAATTAAAATAAAACAATATAAGTGTTATATTTGCTTTTATTCCTAGTTATTGTAATTAATGACTCATGATAATTGTTTTATTAATTTCAGATCACTTTTTTCTATGCACGTGATTGTTTAGTACATTATGCTCTCAGAAAACAGGAAATGTAATATTTCAAACAAAAGAATGTACAACTAAAATATTTTTTCTCATTTGCAATGAAAAAATATTAAATAGCCTAGTAATTTGCTTCAACAGCTTCTTGAGTCTATTTGTATCTTAAATGAGATCTTCAGACAAAGAAAAATGAATGAAAAACTCGTAATATCATATCCCTCTCGGCATTTCCCACAGTAGAGTAATTATTCTGCATTCATGCTAGCAGATACCTAGAGCATACAAGCAACATGCAATTCTAACATCCTGTGGAACTACTAATAATAAGCAGTGTGGAATTCAATCGTACGAAGTTGGAAGTATGTATACATAGCGAATTCGACCAGTAGTATACATTATAAATGTGTTGACAAATACGAAATTTTCATGTTTTGGAAATCAGTGTTTCACAAAAATCAAATTAAGAAACTTAAATAATAATATTTTACTCTCCAAAAATATCACCACTTATGTCAAATATATTTGTAATAATTGTAAATAAATAAAGTAACTTTACTAACCTTCAGTTACCCGTCCAAGCTTGGGAAGTGTGTCTCGACCAGTTGATTTTGCTTCTGCCATTTTGAACGTTTTCACTCATAATTTCATTCTAAATAAATTGTGCGAGTATTGCTTTAAAAAAAGATTAATAAAAATAATTTGTAATTCTTTGTTCTCACACATAAACAGAAAAATTAACCGACTTAAATGAACACACCTGCTTTCTACACTATCTAACAACAATCTGGAGAGCTGGCGTTTGCGCTATACAAGCTACAAAACGAAATATATTGCGCATGCTCTACACTTTTATTCCAAAAATGCCATCAAATAATCTTATTATTATAAAATTATTTTAATAAAAGTGTTGAAATAAAAGCCCTATAAAAGTGATATAATCTCATCTTCTTAATAATAAGTAAGCTGTGTATATCATCATATAAAAACAAAACACTTTTAAACAAATGAGTACCGGACTGCCATCTATGGAACAAATGAATTTTAAATTATTCTGCATACGTTGCTAGATGATGCTAGTATGTTTACTTTTAATCAACGATTCTGAAAATGTCACTTGTCAAAAATTAGCTTTGAAATATTTTTAAAGGTTAACTACACGTATTATAGATGTTTGTAGACATAATTTTTGTAATTATTTATTAATATATTAGTATTTTAAATGTGATGACCGCTCAAAGATTAGTGAGAGGGAGTAAAGCCCGGATAATTGCAGGTTTATGTATAGTGGTATTTTGTGTAGCATTTCTTGTGCTTTTTCAAAAAACACAAACCCAACTTGATAATGTTAACAAAAATTATGAAATCTGTGTTCAGCAACAAGAAAGCCTTTCGACACAATTGCAGGGTAAACAATAAATTTTCCTTTTTTGTATGTGTTGCACCTTTTTCTTTACAATTCCAGTAATTGTGGATTACAAATCAAGATTAGAGAAATCTCTTCAAAGTGAGAAATCAGAACACAAAAAAACTCGCACGGAATTAGAATCAAGAATCAATGATGAAAAAACAAGAAGGGATAAAACATCAATGGAAGCAAATACCAGGTTTCAAACTTTGCAGCAGCATTATAAATTATTACAAACAAAGCATGAAGATTTAAAAGAAAAATCAGATAAATTACAACAAGAGTATTTGGATGATGTTGAAAAATTAAAAATTAAAATAAAAGAGCAAGAGGACCAGTTGAAACTAGCTGAGAAAAACAAAGAAAAATCTCTAGAACATTTGAAGGTGTCACATTCATTTAGATTATTGTTGAACACATTTGAACCAATATTTGTTTTTAGACTTTATATATGCAATTACAAAGTGATAAAGATGGCTTAGTTGAACAGCTCAGAAATACAAAAATCGATCGATCTAAATGGGAAAGCGATTTGAATCATTTGACAAAAATTAATCATCAGCTTTTACTGGAACTTGAAGGCTACAAAAATAAGGTATAAATCATATTATTTTCTTTACATTTAAATACATTCCTTTAGGATACCGTGCATTTTTTATAGAATATAAATTCCGAGAATCAGAATAAGGATGCTATTGCTATTCCTCACCATATTGACAGTGAACTTAATATAAAAAATAATATTACAACTCGAAAATTTTCAAAACAGGTTGAAGTCGCTAAGGATGTATATCAAATAAGAGATAAAAATAATAAATCTTTAGAGCATAAAGAAATTAAAGAAGAGTTTAACATACCACAAATTGATATACCAAATAAGGCAGAAATGAATCAAGATGCACAAAATGTAGTTTTGCAGAAACCATCCAACCCTTCCAAATCTACACCAAAAACAAAATCAATTTCACAGGGTAATTTAGGAAATGCAAGACCATTATTACTACCAACAGTAACACCATCCAATAAAAATATTTTCAAACCAGAAATATCAAATGATTTTAAATTAAACAGTATTAATGTCATACTGCCACCGAATGTAATACCGCATAAAAAATTACCGCCCGGAGTAGTGCCAGTCCCCAAGCAAGAATTACAAAAAGCTGAAGATCAACAACCAACAAAAAATGAGAAAACTGAAGACAAAATACCAGAAGAAATAAATTTAGCACTTCCAAATCGATACCGAAATAACATAATAGAATCGGAATTAGCTAAAGAAATGATTAAAGAAACAAAGTCCGAAGTAAAACCAGTAATTATTCAAAACGAACCTGAAGTGAATGGTTTAGATGTAAACCAACAAGATAATGCAGCCATGGAAGTTATCGATCAGCCGAAAAATCCTGTACAAGAAGATCCCTTACACTTAATGGATGTAAATCCGAATGCGTTAGAAGCAGACGACATTAAAATGAAGGATTTGGAACATGTAATGAAAGATCCTGTTTTGCATCTTTTAGATAGCAAAAAATCTAGAAAACAGCACATTGATAATCTCCGTGCTGGCGGAAATGGAGACACCGGTGCAATAAGGGCTCCACCTGGCGGTGCTATATATGAAAATGAAGGTGATTATGATAAAGAAGGTCAAAAAGAGGACTTACAAATTGAAGAGGCTGATCCCGAAGGCGAGGAAGATGGTAAAATATCAAATTATTCTTTAATATTTAACTATTAATGCTAACTTATGCCGTGACGTCATATCAAACATTATTATTATGAAAGACAATCTATGTACAACGAATACGTGTAATAGTTCGTGGAAACGGTACATTCAAAGTGAAACTTCTTTGAAAAATTTAAACTGATTGAAATTAATATTCCTATGCTAAATATAAATCTCTAATGGCCAGTTACACCACTGCACTTTCAATTTTAGTTGTAGCTTAACTGAACAATATCGTATCAAAACTCAAAAGTCAAATGTGATATGAGCATTGCTTTAATTCTATATTTATGACCAGTTGCACCACTCTTGCTTGGTTGCATGAACGTTTATTAACTAAAGTGTTCTTTAAAAGTGGACAATATCAAATCGAATTTATTTGTCATATTAGTTGCTTAGCATTGCTGTCAAAATTTTGATTTGATATTGTTCATTTTTAAAGAACTGTTTAGTTAATGAACGTTGATGCAACTGGGCATCTATCTTAAATTTCAAGTTTCACTTTAACAAAAAATATCGAATCGGAATAATGACAGCAATGTTTATGTCATATGACATAAGTTTTAAGTTTTGATACGATATTAATCAAGCGACACTTAAAATTTAAGGGACAGCGGTGCAACTGGCCATTTATTTGAGTGGAACTTTAAATTGAAGCTGCAGCGATACAACTGGCCATAAATAGTATAAAATAAAGTCATTTGTCTGTGAGTTCGGCTAAAGCTTTGCAACTACTGGATGGATTTTTATGCGATTTTCACCCTCATTTAGAATTTAGACCATTTCTTGAGAAAGGCTCAGAACAACAATACATTGACATTCAATGTACTAATAGTACAGAAATCGCGATGTTTCTAATTTAAGTCGTGAACATAAATTTTTGAGGACTCTTATATTGCTTACGCTGACTAACCTATAAGACCTACATCCAGTTGATGTACTACGGAATTATAAATCAGTGGCGGCTTGTGACTTATGTATCTGAGAGAGCACAGGGACGGAAGTCTAGTAGAATGCCCAATAAAAGTATTTAAACAATTAAAAATCGCACAAAATATCACTATTTGCGGTGGACTTAGCTGAGCTCACGAGAACTTTCTCTCTGGTATGGTTATTGCCATGATGACCTTCTCAACAACCTTAAATTTTCTGTAAGATACATGTATTATAATTATGAAAATAGCTTCTATTTATTCTTGAGAAACAAGGTAAATTGTTGGCTGTCTGCTTGTAACTAAAGTGCTGGCAGTCAGCGCGAAATTGGAATAAAATTTTAAATGGAAAAACTATCACATACATGCATACCGATTGATTGAATGTTATATTTATATATTAGAATAGCCATATGCAAAATGGCAAACAAAAAAATCATGGCTAAAACCACGGCAGACAGGTATTAAAAATGCACCTGTGCTAGAGCATTTACACCCAAACACAGCACTTTTTTTTGTTGATGATTTCATTTTTTTATGTTTACCAAATAAATATGATGTCTAGAAGTGATAAGTTTGATGTGCTATCTCATAGATGTGAAATTCTTCTTTTGTAAATGTCAATTTGACGACAGTAGTAATTGGTAACTAGGGAAACGATATTGTGAATGGCATTGTTTTTGTCAAAATTGATAGAAAATGTCTTGGCAATTTGAGTTAAAATATCAAGTTTAAAATGTCCAAGAGCCACGGATTCGCGCTGGCAGACAAGACGATTCGAACTTGGCTACACAAAAAGATCCTTTTACAAAAGGAATTAACCATGTAGCAATAACAAGGTTTTTTATGTAGGCAGCTCTCCGTCTATAAGGTAGTATATTCGTGATGGAGCAAGTAAAACAAGCCAAGTGTGACATTAACAGGAACTGGAAAGCGTTCTTTGAGAAAAAACAAAAAAAAAATTAAATCACACTGTTCTCGAAAATATTTATTTAGTAACCGGTTTCGATCACAGAGTGATCAACATCAAACTACCGGTGAGAATAATAAAATCACAAGACTTTCAGTGTTTCAAAAGAGAGAACGGTGTCAAGAAGCCTGTTAGTGTCATAGTAGGAATAAAAATATATGGAAAAGCGATAATATATTTTCGAAATTATAACAAATCTTATTTATAAGATTATTAAAAATTTATCAATTTATTTACATTTCAAAGAAATTGTTGATGATTATTAAAAAAGAAAGTTTGTTTTCGTGAATTTGTAGTATAGTAGCATAATTACTAATTCAAGACAGAAATATCTCATGGATTTTAAATGTTAACGGAAGAAGCATGGTGAGCAGCAATTTTTTTCTCATATGTATGTTAATCATTTATAATGAATTTTTTGAGGCTTGCAACACTCGGTTGGGGCAATTTTAGTAGACTAGCTTATAGTCCAAGAGCCCGCTCAGAATTACTACCTTGAATCGTTAGACGATTCTTACGTATTCTAAACGATTCGTCGTGAAAACATTACCCTTAAAAGTCAACGGTGCCATTTTTTATTTTGCTAGAAGCAATTAATATTGATTATTCATTATGTGAATTTAACGCACAAACTACCTTTTTTATGTTAGACACTTGGAAATTACACTGGAACATGTATTTTTATGTGTAAAACAAGAAAAACTCACGGTGCCGAGTCTCATTCTGAAAATCGAGCATGTGAATAAAGTAGAGGTCAAAAATTAATTGTGACAAAGTTTATAGATGGCGCTGCATATAGTTTTTACTTTTGGAGTTCATCTATCCATATGAGTTTAAATACTTTGGGATCCAAGCCCTGACTATCTTGGGTTCTTGGCCAAACTTTACTGACGAGTCCTAATAAGGACGAAACACGTGTATACAGTTGCTTCCCGATCTGAGATGATGGTGTCAAAACCAATTCTTAGATTTGAAATTTTGTGGAACAAATAATTAAATGTTTCAGAATTTTGGGTTGTTTTCAATTTATGTGGAAAATTCGGAAAGTCTGTTATATAGACTGCAATTCCGGTTCAGTCAATTAGTACAATAATAAGAGATAACCATTCAAATGCTACAGCAATTTTAAATACTGAATTTCAGTATCCCACGGCTAATTTTTCTGGATTAATACGGAAAATTTAAAAAAAGTTTCAAGTGAAGTGCAGTTCCGCTACAGACGATTGCAACCACATTGCGAGGAGCACAACTAGATCCTAAGCCAGTCTAAAATACAAAAATTCAACATTATATGAATATTTCCATCAAAATCTCGAAATGTGAATTTTGTCGGTTTCACAATACTTACTTGTACTTTGTACAAGTAAGTAAGAAGCTCACTTAATTCAATTTTTTTTATTGGTATGCTTCGATGATTGATTGATCTCATTTCATTTATACATTTGTTCTCTGATTGCTTTTATCAGTTTACCGGAATTGAAACGGTATGCATTTATTCTAAAAACTTAGTTACTCTAGATTTAATCATTCTTAGATGATGGGATGGAAGTAAATCAAATATTTTTCCATACTACACCTTACACTCTCCCTTTTAAGGTACTGTTGCATGAAAAATAAATGTATGCAAATTTTATTCAGACTGAAAATAGGCCGCGCGAGCAATCGATTTAATCTACGGTGCCGAGGGCTTCTGGCAACATGAGAGTCGGCACCGTTGGTCCTTTGAATTCGTCAGATCTCTGGCTACAATTTTTGTATAGGACTTTTTCGTCTAACAGAAAAAGAAAGATATTTTCAACCACTTTGAAGCCACGGTGCCGGGAGTTGTGGCAGAATGAGACTCGGCACCGTGAGTTTTTCTTGTTTTACACATAAAAATACATGTTCCAGTGTAATTTCCAAGTATCTAACATAAAAAGGCAGTTTGTGCGTTAAATTCACATAATGAATAATCAATATTAATTGCTTCTGGCAGAATTAAAAATGGCACCGTTGACTTTTAAGGGTAATGTTTTCACGACGAATCGTTTAGAATACGTAAGAACCGTCTAACGATTCAAGGTAGTATTTCCGAGCGGGCTCTTGGACTATTATTGATGGTTCTTGGTACACCTACGTAAAAAAGGGGCTTTAACAGAGCTGGACAGGGTGCCGATTAAAAATAATCGCGAGTACTCAGCACAAGTACTATCACTTTCTAGACATGAGTAATTTTGCTCTCTTACTTCCACAACAATTTCTCACGACGAATCTTACCATAATAGATTAACTTTATCTGTAGATTATTAACTATGAAAAAAGTACTGATACATTCATTGACTATAAACTCTACTGTAAATCTATATAGGTTATGTGCAAGGGGGCGGAGTTTGAACAAATATCGATGCGAGCGCTCATGATGAGCACCATTGTAATCACCATTGTAACCATTGAACTCCATTTCTCAGAATACGTCAATGAGCTGTCATTGAGCATTGTAGTTTAAAAGTGAAAATAATTGCATATAAAACATGGGAAAACGTTTGTTCTGTTTCAGGCTGTTGTGTTAAGGATGATTCAAGTGAAATATAGTTTCATAGATTTCATGTACCCAGTTATAACAGAAAAAAAACGAGTGAAGTGAATCAAAGCGGTAAATAGAATATTGTCTGTCTTTCATTATTAATCTATATAACAAATATGTTTGTAATTCAATTGTGAAATTAGAAATATTCATCATCGATTTGTGATTCATGAATTTACTTCTATCTCTAATTTGTAAGATGATTCAGTGATAGAAGTTTGTCAGATGCACTTCGCAATAATTTTGTTGTTAATATTGTCAGCAACATATTCTTCAACATGTTTAATATGGCAAAACTAATTTCACGCTTTTCTTCATTGTTTCCTCGGTAAAAGGCATACAGTGTTTGATAAGTACAAACCCGATCTGCAAGATCATCGGCGTCATAATTTGAGGTTATCCTGTCAATTTGGACGAATTAAGACGTTTTCTCTATAATAGGTACGTTATAATTGAAGAAAAAAATACTCAAAATAAATCATTTCAACGTACTTTTTATGCTATTCAAGTTATATTATACGCACACAGCTGAATTGAATAATATCAGTACATTTAAAAAATTATAGGTATGAAACAATGATAAAATGGAGTTTAATCGTTCTCCATTGCCCGCTAGAGGCGCTAGTAGACTTCATGCACGTAGCCTATGCAGAGTAATTATTTATGACTATTCCATTCGTAGTATTTATAACAAGGTTAACAATGCTAAATCGCCGTAGAAACGGTGCATATCAGTGGGTATTTGGACGCGTAGAAATACCATCGGATATTATACTAATGGTCAAGAAGTACTAGAGGTCAAAGTGAGTATTTTACTCAAACATGTGGATACCTCTAATTTGTAATCTCGTGCTTTCTTCGTATTTAATGGAATATTTTTCTGAATATCTTCATCAATTTCATCTTCTGATTTGTCACCAAACCTTTTTGAACTTTTTGAACGCAATTTATTTCTCTACTATTCGTCAAAGAAAATACAAGAAATTTTAATTTTTCAATTTGACAGAAGTTTGTTAACTCGTTCTTATGAAAATTACGTAACTTGTTACTTGATTCGTAGGAAACTAATTTGAAAAAATCTGACGTGACATCATTTGATATATACACAAATTTATTCAATAAAGTTTTCTGTCACTTCAGATTATAATTTATATAATTTTAATAATATTTTGGCATGTACAATGTCAAACAAAATCAAAAAATTGACAACAGATTATCAATGCCTAGGTACCTTATCATTTCAATTAAACTGATTGTTTTATACGGCAAATTCTGAATATATGTTATACATGTAAATTGCACTTCCGGCTCAGCCGATTGATACAAAAATAGTAGATAACTATTTTGATACTACAACAAGTTCAAACACTATGGCTGGTACCACGAGCTCTGTTTTTGGCGCTACTAAGAGCGTTGTGTCAAGATGTGTTTTAACGCAATTAGAATTTTCCCAAATACATAAGAAAATAATCTTCAGATACAAATTACGGAAAATACATATGTCTACAAAATTTATTTGAATATTTTCCTTTAAAATAGCTTGAAATATTTATATTGCCTTAAAACGCTTTTTAAAATAACACTGCTAATATAGCCAAAAACAGAGCTTGTGGTACCAGTCTAAATTTCAATATGCTATGGCTGATCATTCTAGATTTATACAAAAAATTTAAAAAAGCTTCAAGTAAAGTGCATTTCTGGCTTGGCTGATTCATACAAAAATGGCAGATAACCATTCTGATACAACGTCAAGTTCAAATACTGAATTTCAACATCCTACGGTTGATTATTCGGGATTTATTAGAGAAATTCGAGAAAAGTTTCAAGTAAAGTGCACTTCCGGTACAGACGATTGGAACCATAATGCGAGGTGCACAACTAGACCCTACACCAGTCTTAAATACAAAATTTCAACATTATACGTTCAACCAGTTTTGAGATTTGCGAGTTACGAACAAACGCACGCACATACGTACCAACATTAAGCCAAAAATACTCAACATGGATTCAGGGATGCTCAAAACGGATATTTACATCAAAATCTCGATAGGTGAATTTTGTCGGTTTCACAATACTTCCTTGTACTTTGTACAAGTAAGTAAAAATATTTTGACTCCTGGAATAATCATTTATTATACCATAAGTAGTTGAAGTATTATCGATTATTTTTGTGGTGTTATCACGAATGTTTATTGTGCTTGCGTTTGAATACCACGAGTGTGCAGCACGAGTGGTATTCACAAGCACAATAAACATGAGTGATTGCTCCACAAAAATAGTCTATAATACTTTAACTACAAATGGTATATGGAGGACTATTCCAGGAGTCAAACAATTTTTTCAAATTAGTTTTCTAAAAATCTAGTAACAACTCACGTAATTTTCATAGGAATGAGTAAACAAACTTCTGTCAAACTGAAAAATTTGAATTTCTTGCATTTTCTTTGACGAATAATAGAGAAAGATATTGCGTCTTGATATGGGAATTAGTTCAGAAAGGTTTGGTGATAGATCAGAAGATAAAATTGATGAAGATATTCAGAAAAATATTCCATTAAATACGAAGAAAGCACAAATTGGATGTATCCATATCTTTGAGTAAAATACTCACTTGGACCACTAGTGTAATACCCGATGGTATTTCTACACGTCCAAATACCCACTGATATGCACCGTTTCTATGGCGATTTAGCATTGTTAACCTTGTTATAAATACTACGAATGGAATAGTCCTCCATATACCATTTGTAGTTAAAGTATTATAGACTATTTTTGTGATGCAATCACTCATGTTTATTGTGCTTGTGAATACCACTCGTGCTGCACACTCGTGGTATTCAAATGCAAGCACAATAAACATTCGTGATAGCACCACAATCGATAATACTTCAACTACTTATGGTATAATAAATGAATATTCAAGTATTGAGTAATAAGTACAGGTTCATCGAATGAGTAACGCATACCTCTAAAATATAAAAGTACTAATGAGCACTTCAATTCGAGTACTCTAGTGTCATTTGCGATTGCTTTTACTCGAAATAGCTTTAGACAAGAACATCAAGAAAATTTGTAAACAACCACTTCATTATGAAATCTTTTACCTGACGAGAAAATTGATGGAAGTCTGGAGGGAGCATTTTCAACAGTACTTGATTTTGAAATGTTATGACCGTGAATGTACCATACATTCGACTGTATTTTACTATTTATACTTATTCTTTAGGAGCTATCTGAAAGCGGATTTTTATGAACTGGGATTAGAAACCATTGATAACTAGTCTATCACTAACCAAGAAACAGTAATATAGTAGAAAATGCTTAACAAGTTCACTGCGAGAAATGTTCATTGTAATATTTTCTAAAGTGCGTTTAGGAATTCAAGGAACCATATCTCAAATTGAGAAAAGGGTTATTGGATCCTAATTTTTAAATTAAATAATTCAATTTCTGACTTTGAAATTCATTAAAGAAATGGGTTGAAGGTAGGAAACTATAATCTTGAAGTGAGTGTTACTTGATAGACAAAAAATATCGTTTGCATTTTCAGTATATATAATAAAAAATTTAATATTAATTGCTATGCCTCTTCAATCAATTTTGATAATTCAGAATATTTAATTCCGCTGTACCATGTAGCTATTGGCAACTGAAATTACCGTTGGCGGCAGCACTGTGCTTACAAAATGGTGGATCAAAAGTGGCTTACGGCAAGTTTGTAATCTGTTTACAATGTAAATATGTTGATATTCAGCATAGAAATATTCATAAGTCGTTGAATGATTCAATTCAATTTCAAGTGTGTGAGAAAGTATTGGCTTTCTACTTTTATAACATTCAGTTTTTTCTTTTAGAATCTTTTTATTTATATATGAATTTTAGTTGTAACTGAAAGACTGAATAAGGTTATGAAAACCATAGCTTCAAAGAAAATAGTATTACAGAGGAGTATTTATGACATTTTTGTATTGTGCATTTCAGCTTTTAGCTTTCCCTGTAAGAATTTTTCAAATCCGCATAGCAATGTTCATGAACTGGATCGTAGTCTCCGAATTTTTTTCCTACCGACACTTTTCTTTTCCCCTTTTTAGGAAATTTATGGAAACTCAAATTAACAATTCAACTAAATTTGGAATGACATTTATAAACACAACAATTTTTAACACTTCTTCGTGTAACATCTTGCGAAAGTCTAAATGTTTTCGTGCATATCTTGACTTGGCCATTCGAAAAACTTATGCCATTCGTTTTTACGAGATACTTATGATATCAACTTTCATATGGCCAAACGGCAGAAACGAGAAAAACGTGAAAAATTGATATATTTTTTTGCATAATCGAGCCCTCATTCCAAACCCTTGGCCAAGTGGATCACTTCTGCCTATCGTTTTCCGCTGACTCTTTTATCCTTAAATTTCATTTCGTAAGCATGGCAGAAACGAGAAAATTGGATCAAAACAGGATTTTTCATGAAAATTTAAAATTAATTATTATTATGTTGGCCACACGGTCCAGCTTTAATTTTGGCATTATTATACTCTAAATATACATACTTATCAAAACTCTTGAAGGCAGAGAAAACAAAATGGGGCACTCAAATCTACGACTATCTGACGGTCTAATAGATTTATACATTAAATTCGATGCTATTGCGCTTGTATTGATGTTAAATTAAAACGAAATTTGTTTGTTTAGATGATGGCGACGACTATGACGGACATTTGGCGGTGAGACAAAAAGAACCAGCTGTTAGAAATTAGTGTGTCACAGCGAATATAAATTATTAAAATATTCATTTATTGAATGGAGTTCCTGAATTTAAAGTTCTCGGTACGCGTATCTAACAGTATTTAAAATATATTTGTGCTCTTTATGTGAATCATTCAGTATGTGAATTAATCTAAGAAAACGCAATAACATTTTAAATACCTTAGTTGATGTTTACAGTAGATTTTATCTGTGAAAATCATTTAAAATTATTTAATTGTGGATGTTAGACTCTTGATGCCATGAATTTTAAACATATTTTTAATATTGTATATTTTTGTATATTTTAATTATACGTTTTGTTCGTTTATATCAGTATTTTAACAATAAATGGGTTACTGGAGCATTTGTCATTATTTATGTAGATATAAGTAATAAAAGAAATAGTGTTTTTAAGAGGTTGAAGTCTGAGAGTACTTTGAAAATTTATAGCTTGAAATTCGATCAGATATGTACATCAGAATGCATATTAAAAAGTGAAACTTCTGATTCTTAAAAAAATAATGTTTTTATCTATTATTTTTAATATAGAGTAACAAATTTTTATATTTCGATCCGCTTGTCATTGCTTTTGGAAAGTCTTAAATTGTAGATCACATTTTAAAATCCTAATTAAATATATAATTATGGCTCTGTGCTTGCCTCCAAATAATGAGAAAATAAATTGAGCCAAAGGCCGCATTTTATTTTTCAAAATTAATTTATTCTAAGAAAATTTTGATCAGTCCCCATTTGCACACAAAATAAGGATTATTTGTATTAATTTGTGTTTCTCAACTTTATTGCTGTTCTTTCTTCAGATAAGGTGAAACATCACCCGGAAGAACTATTTTAGCGCGAAATTTGAATTGATAAATCTTGTAGCAATATGTTTGATAAATAGTTTCTTATAATAAGTTTAAAAAGTTTTTAGAGGCGTGTATATTAAAAATTAGATAATTTGTCAAAGTTTCATTATGTCTGCAATAAATCCGTATAAAATTAGTGCTAACGTATAAAATACGCATGCAAATCCTATATCTCAGAGACTTTGATGACAACTTTTCTGGAAAAAATATATATACTAGGCGCTATACTTGCATTTATCATATAAAAAATTTCATTAAAATTGAACTTTATAATTTCGAGAAAAAAAATAATTAGTGCTGAGAATATTAATTTCTCAGAGATTATCCAGTTTCTTGAGACAAAATTTGGTAAACTTATAGATGACATTATTCTGCAGAGTGCTGTGCAAAAATTGTTGATTTTTATTAATTAATATTCCGTTTACAACCCTTTCTGTGCACTTCTAAAAGTATAATATTTATATTGAAAATTGGAGGAAAATCAAAGTCTTGTATTCAAAAATTATATGTATTTGAATAATTTTTTTTTTTTTTGACATCGGCCACTGGATTTTGGGCTCAAAATTCTCAATATTTTGGGTACTTCTCTGATGTCCATTACACTTTTTTTATTCCCTGCAAGGTTAATTAAGACAAAAGTAATTATATTCCATGGCCAAATATTTCTTGGAGATAATATATTTTTTTGAGTGGTGAGATTGCAAGTTTTCGAGATTTATTTTTTTTTTTTCAAATCATAGATTTTGTTATGAAGAAACGTCAAATGAACAAAAAGAAATATATTTATTATATCTAAAAATTATGAGCAATTTTTTACAATATTTTCCAGCGTTTCAGCGGCTGTATTTTTCAAAATAATAATTTAGGAAAATATTCTTCAATTTCTTTTCTACTTTTTTGAGTAGTGTGAATATGACATTTTACTAATTGATTTGTTCTGTGGCATCTAGTATCCAAATTTTGTATTACATGACAAGTGTCAAAGATTAATTTTATCATGTATTTATTCATTAGAGAATAAATAGCCTATGGCTGATTTTAGTAACAAAAACCATTTTGAATATCTGCTTCTGGCTGTGTGTGTAGTTTTACCGATTTTGTCATACTAGTAAAAAAAATGGTTCGGACTCCAGGATATTTGACAAATCTGACTTACAATGTTACAGTAAGTTCATTGGATGAATACATTAAAAATCAATTTTCAAATCTAATTTTGTAAAACTTATCTTTTTTAGATTTCTAAACACTACTATAGCTGGAAGTGTACAGATGAGATTTTCAAGTTATCAATATCATATTTCTCCAGAAAGCGACAAAATATTTTATTTATGTCCATCAATTATTATTGGGATCTGTCATTCTACAAATAATAATACTTGATCCAAATCTGCATTGCTCTAAGGTCCGAGATATTCACCTTCAAATAAATTACAAGTATTAATTTCTTAGTGAATACATCAAGGGTAAATACTTTAAAGAAAACATAGACTAACAGCTTCAAATTTTCTAGTCTGTAAGCAAAAACTGCCTGCCGGACCCCTAGTAGAAAACATACCATATGTTCGAAATCTATCTACTAGTGCTACGGAATGGAATAAGAGTCATGAGCAAGTAGCAATACACAACTATGAAAATGTAATAGGTGTTACAGTTGCACATTTTGGGCTGAAGGTAGCATCGAGCAATTCTTCTTTGAAGAAACAACTGATCATTAGGCAAAAACATTTAATGGTGCTCGCTAAGGCGACATGATAATCAGGAGTCTGTATGTGCCAACAAAGTCGTGGAGATCATTTGCTCTATATAATATTCCATACATAATCCTGTATACTTTACGGTTCAATAAAAAAATCATAATTTTCAATTTAAAACCAGTTTTCTATCAAAATTAGATAACCCTTTACTTTACCTTATCCTTTATGATTCAATAAAAAACTCATAATTTTTTATTTAAAACATGTTACTATCAAAATTAGTTCTTGCGTTAATTTTGGGACATTTTTATATCATAATTTCATAGTCTCATTATGAACAATTTCATTAAAACTTATGTCTTTGAAAAATTATTTTGTATGCGAGCATCAATTTCAGTAAATTTCTCTATAAAATGTTTTTCTTCTGAAATGTCAAATTTGAATTCTTGTGTATCCCGCCGTCATCACTGACCTTCCAAAAGCCTCACTTATTCCAAAACAAGATTAGACTAGACAGAGATAGCTAGTATTTCCGGGTGATGTTTCACCTTAAGATCACATCTTAATTGGGAGTAAATTGACTCATTGTCGGGACAAAGCCATTGCAATCAGAATTTTCTTGACAAAATCGGGACGGATGACAGCTCGAATTATAATATTGAAAAATATATTTTGATGATAATTGTCATCTTGATCAGGAAAATCAGCAAATATATTTTTCGATAATAAAACATTTAACGACTATATTAGGTATGAGGGATTTCAATTAACTCAGAGAGTAAATTTATACTGCAAATGCTATTTAAATATATTTATTCGTAATAACAAAATTGTCGTAAAATATAACAAAGTCAGAAATTATTGATTAAGATACTAATTTAAAGCAGTTTTAACATAAACTGCGGCTAATTTCCGTACATTTTTTACTCTTTCTTCATCGCCATATTTAGTTTCGAACTGAATAAATTTACTGAAAAGTGTTTTCATCTTTCTCGCAGGCAATTTTTGACCAATTGCTCTTTCCAATACATTCCTAAAATATAAGACATATCAATATTTATATAAAAAATATAAGATTATAGATCAAAACTACCTTGCAATATGAATTCTATTATTCTTTATTAACATATCAACATAACTTGTCCAAACATCTACTCGTCTTGGATATGATGCTAAAATTTTTTCCAAGAGTGCCTCAGCACGTTCTGGCTCATTAAATCTCGATTCCATCAAAGCGAATTGGACAAGTAAATTTACATCTAAAAGAAAATAATTAGTAAAAAGCTTGTGACAGTTGTTTTAAAAAATTCTTACGTTGTTTTTCTTCTAAGCTTTTTAGGGATCTTTGCATTAAATTTCTTGCTTCCTCTTTCAAATCGCATTTGTAACAAGCTTCTGCAGTTTCTACCCACATTTTAAAATCTTGTTTAAATTTTCTTGAAACTATTTGGATTAAATCTAAGAATTCGGCGGTTTTCTTACTATCACATAAAATGTTTAATGCTTGGAGATAAACAGATAATGCATCGTTCATCTTAACCGCTTCAGCTAATACACTGGTAAATGATTCCTAAAATCAATTTATATTAGTAATTTAGAATATATTGCTACACGCCAGCTACGACCAAGTTTCTAACATGTTAACGACTCTTTTGAAGCAGCCTACACATGTTCCGATCCTATCCTTATTGTCCGAAGCAATGAACTTACATTTTAGTTGGAAGACCGATAATACTGAGTAGAACGATTTTTTGTCGAGAGAAAAAAAATTAGATGTATATTCCTAAGGCTAATCTAGACACAACGACTAATCGAACGATAAAACTGTCATGTAAGTCTTTCGACAAAATGTAATATTTATGGCGCGTTCAAACGGTTCCATCTTTCAGACTTCCTTCTACTTTCAGTTTAGCCGACGATCGTCATGAAAAAAAAAATGTGGTCAATTTATGCTGTTTATATTGCAATAAATTTTCAAAATTATAACAGAAAAAACCGACGAACAAAGTAGTCCAGGGTATGGCTGTTGAAGAGATCCGAATTTTCTCATGTTAGATTATTGGACCAACTTCGTAGTAAACCTGATGGTTGGCGCAATTATTTGAGAATGAATTTTGAAACTTACTTTGTTTAATTTATTATTAAAAAACAAACGAAATTAATAATAAGAAAAAACAAAGTGAAAAATTAGTAGTACATTTTAATATCATAATCATTAATATTATTGAGTACTATTATAGGGGTCAACATTTGCAACGCAGTATAATTTATGAACCTACAAATAAAATCGAACGATAAATTGGTTGCATTGCAACCGTCCACATGTTCCGATATATCTCATCATTCTCGTAAAATGATGCCTTGATCTTCAGTCTTTCGATTTAGCTTCCAATCTCATTCCGTTTAGATAAAACCTACATTTTGTAGTTCACACATTCCGTTTTACTTGATACATTTTGTTTAATTCGACATTTCGATCAATTAGTAGCTGTGCCTGGACCGGCCTTGGTATGGACTACAAATATTCGCAAATGAAAAACTGGAACTGGAATACCGTCGATCACACGGCGTCTGGAAAAATTGTCTGGTTGTTTGAGGTCGATAAGTACAAAATTCAAGCATTTCTTTGGAACACGGTTTGCGTACTTCGCAGAAGGCAGATTATTTTTCTCCGATTTTTTTGTTCAACTACAGGATCGAGTGTCTGAGATAAACTTCAGAAGAACAGGTTTTCATACATTATAAGATAATCTCCACAAATTTTAAACAAGAAATCATCCGACTCAATATCGGTCTTTCACAACTAAGTCAGAAGCAAGCTTACTTAATCGACATACGATTTTATGACCGTTTTAAACATTTAAGATGAGTCTCGAGATTCAAAAATCAAATCAAAATATTGGAGAAAAAATCGGTTAATATACTCAGCCTAAATTAAACAGTCCATTCTTAAAATCTGATACTAGCGTCATAAAAAAAAAACTGGACGAGAAAAAAATATTCTACATCCAATTTGATCGGGAGAAGAAAAATTTTAAAACTTGCTAAAGAGAAGTTCATTTTGATCAAAAATAACTTTCAATATAACAACAGAATATAATTTTGCTAAAGAAAATTGATTATTTTTTCGTTAATTTATCAATTTTTCAATCCATAATCTCAGTTCTCTTTTTGAGCAGTTAGTTGTTTGAAAAAATCAAATATAATTTTTTTGTATTTCTAATTAGTAACGCGATAATTATAAAAGACGTCAATATGGAAAATCTGACGACTTGATTCCGATTAAAAGAGAGTGATCTGATCAAAAAGTATATAAGAGAAGAAACTGCTGTTTGCGACGCAAGCAAGCTAAAGCGGACATAAATTATAACAATTCTTAAAATATTTGTGACGCATTCGCATTTGATCAAAATTATAATGCCTATGTATTTGTATGACATTTCATGTCGCTTTATATCATATTGAAAATGTAAAATTTAATGAAAATTATTTTATTTCGATATATTTTCAGCAGGGATAATACAACTACATCATTAATAAATATGATAAATCATATGAACAAGTAGGATAGTGTGTAGGTTACTTAAAAAAAATAGGTACCAGAATAATTGCGTAGTTTAAATCAGGCTGGTAAAGCTTATCTATCACTACGAATGCTGACTGAACATTACAATAAATTTTATTACCTGTGTCCCATATCTATTTTCCAGATTTAAAAATGCAATCCAAACGTTTAATCTTTCTTGTTCTTCTCTGAATATTATTGTATTTAATGCTTTTCTAGCTATTGCTCTTGCTTTTTCAATTTCTGTTGCTTCTAAATGAAAAGCCATGTAATTGATCCACAGCATGGAATTGTTAGGATTTGCTAGAACAAGCCGATCAAACTGATCTGCTGTTTTAGGTGCATTTTCTGCATCTGCTAGTTCTATCTCAATTTTTCTAATTCGTTCTTCTTCTAAGCGCGCTTCTTCAGCTTTTTCAGCTGGCGTTAATCTTTTCTTCTTCTTGAATTTTTCCAATTCTTTTTGGTCCTTAAAAGTAAATAAGAATAATTTTTAATCATGAAATCATAGTGAAATTAATTTTACTTTTAACCACTTTATGAAACTTTAAAATTCGCTGTCCTAACCAGCGTCATATTTTTTATTATTAGTTCTATATTTTTCTTCAAATTCAAGTCAGTTTTAGAAAATCCTTTTTAATCATCAACGCATAAAGTGAAGATTAAATATTTTTGAGAGAAATTTTGATATTTGAGGTTGGACTTGTTCTAACCCAGTCAACAGGGCGTGAAAAATAGCTCTAGCTTGCAAAAGGTGTAGGAAAGTTTATATTTGGCACGATTGTTCAATTTCTAATTAAGTAAGTTATTTAAAAACTCAAGTTTTTGACCTTGAGGAATGAGATGTCACTCGCATCGCCATACTAGTTTTAAGTGGTTGAAAATCGCTTTTTCGCGAGATAAGATCATTATAAAAAATTTAGAGAGAGTGATTCTTTACTTTTTTATCCTTATTTGTTTGCCTTTCCACACCATCATAGAGATAGAATATTGGGATGCATTTATTTCAACGTTGCATCCCCAGTAGACATAATCCACGAAGCATATCCTTGAAAATGATTAATACTTTGACAGTTTCGAACTCCTTGTATTCATTGATGGATCCGGTTGTTCTGGAGAATTCTCCTATTGTTCTTCAGAATCATCATAATTGGCATCTCCTTGAAGATGATTGATATTTTGACTTTCTGGAGCTTCTTGTATCCATTGATGGACCCGATTTTTCTGGATCAATTAATGTTGAAGAATTTAGTTCGTCAGAGATTATGAACTCTCCCTGAGAATTTTCCTTTTGTTCTTTAGGATCATCACCATCATAATCTGATATTTGTAAAGTGAGAAATAGATTGATTTCAGGTTTCATCGTCTTCATCGTCGAAATCAAGAATTATTTCCGGGATACTTATGCATGAAATTCCTAGGCATGATCAAACTTTTCAAGCCTGCCTTTCTACAACTGCAGCTGTTCCATATCTTTTTGAGATTTATATGAAATGTATTTCATTAACATTTTTCGATTTGTTGTACCATAATTAAACTTGATGGTAGATCCGTAAAACGTATTCTTGCAGCATCGCTTATAGGAGGCGAAGAGGTTAAGTTAAATTTATTTTTTGTAATAGACATGAATTCAGTGGTTGTGGTACCACAACCCATCTTTATAATAAAGTTAGAGTTGAATTTTTCAACATGTTTCAGAAGAATATATCACTGAATGAATCAATTCAAATATCCAAAGATGAGAATGCTAACAGTAAAGACATTATTTTTTTTGCGAGGAAAAAATTTTTGTTCGGGTTTTACAGAATAAATTATGATGTTATCATAAATGTTTTGCGCTTGCAATATTCTATTAAATCTATTACAAAAAATAAAGTAACCACCGATGCCATACGATATAATTTTTTACGGACATATCAAGTTCAATTATAGTACAACAAATTGAAAAATGCAGCTGACTGGGAATGGAATAGTAGTAAATTTAGTCTAACTCCAATTCTTATGATGAAAGATCCTACACCTCAAGTTTTGTTAGAATGCATTTTATGGCAGGCTTGAAATGTTATATTATATGCGCCACTTGCACATGGAATTCATGCAATATACCGGGAATAATGATGATGAAAACGATGAACCACCTGAAATCAATCAATTCTCATTTTACAAATACCAGATGATAATGGAGAACAAGAGAAACATTCTAAGAAAAAGTTCATAATCTTTGACAAACTAAATTCTTCAACATTAATTGATCCAGAATAACCGGATCTATCAATGGATACGTCAAGCTCGAGGGAGCCAAAGTATTAATCATCTTCAACTAGAGATACCAGGTTTAAAAAAATGTATCAAATAAGGTTGAAGAATTAATACAGTGGGAAATTTCATTCAAAAATAAAATTTTCCGGGAAATTAACGAAAACGCCTACTTTCTACGTCCTGTAACTTTCAAACTGAGTTAAAAAAAAAAAAAAATTGAAACAAAAATATAGAGAACCGCATTTTTCACTTCACCTAAAACCAATATGGCGGAGCGAGTGGCACTGCCCAGAAGTCGAAAACTTGGAGTCTTAAATAACTTATCTAAATATAAGCTTTCCTATATATTTGGCAAGGTAAAAGTATCTATTGACTGAGCAATTCAAAACAAGTTCAAGAAATGAAAGTAACATACGAAGATGGGGTGAAAAGTTTCAGGTCTGATATAATTTTAGGTTGTATTGTACAGTACTAGTACTGCTTGATCGCTTAGGTCAAAATAGAAAAATCAGAGAAGCGTGCGGTCATCAAAAACTTTTATTTAAAAAGCCTAATACCACTTACAATTGAAGAGCTAGATTACACGTGATTAAAAGTGATGGAGATAGCTGAGACTTTCAGTTTCAGAGTAGATTGTCAACTGAATGTGTACGCAATATTTTATATAAACATTTGAGTATGGAGAAGCTCTGTGCTAGGCTGATGCTAGGTGAGTGCTACGCTTACTAAGGTTTCTATCAAAAATTGATCAAGCCCACTCATCGGTCGTTGCGATAGCCAGGCCCGTTCCTGGTATGCGCCGGCGGAAGAAATTAAGGACGTCAATTTTTCACAAGCAACCACTTTCCATTTAAGAATTTAAGTGTTTCAAACGCATTTTTATGAGGTCGAAAACTTTTCACCCTGCCCCCACCCTCTCCCTTCGTATATGCACATATTACATGAAGAGATACATATTAGAATCTTCAAACTGCACAAATTTTTTCATGATCATTTGTGTAAATGACTCCTTCAATTTTTGTGCTAATGAAAAATTGATTTGCATTTCGGCTTATCAAAAGTTTTAAATCGTAGTCCCATTTATAGGTTCTTTATTCATTTAATAATTGTTTCTGTCAATTGTCAGACATTTGAGTAATACTTTATTTTTGTAAAATGTAACTGTTGTTGCAGAAAGCATACGATTGGTCCGCTCTATGATTTCTGACACTCTGACTGGATAAAAATATTGGAAAAGGGTATATAAGTCCACGAGGACTGGTAAAGAATAATAATAAAAGTGAGGCGAAAAGTGAAAATATTTGATTGTAATGTAAATAAGTGTTCTGTGACAGTAATTTAATTTTCTAATAAAAATGACAGTAAATAACTTACTAATTCATCATCACTACTTGATTCTTCGTTGCCTTCTTGATCTTCAGTAATGTTCCAGAAATTATCTGCTCCGGGTAAAACTGCTGATATATTTTCTACAGGTATTGATTCTATTTTTGACTTCTTTGTATTTTTGAAATTTTCTTCCTTCTTTCGTTTCTCATCATTTTCATTTCCCATGCCCATATGTTGCTCATCTGAGACACTGATTCTCTTTCTTCTTTTATCTCCTTTATCAAGATGCCCAATAACATTATTATCTTTATTCTTCTCGTTCTGTTTCTTATTCGCCTTATCATTTTTTTGTCTAATTCCATCTTCTGGAATGCTAGTTTTCTTTTTTATTACATTAACAGTTTTCTTGTTAAATTCAATTGATTTTTCATTCATGGAAATACTATTTTTCTTTTTCTCATCTTTTGTATTTCCTATACTTTCTTCATCCGTTGAAAGACTCTTTTCCTTTTTACTTCCTTTTTTATTTTTCTTATTTTTTATGATTTCTTCCTCTGTTGAAATTTTTTCTTTCTTTGTCTTTATTTTCTCCCATTTAATTGAAGAATTTGTCTCATTATATTCATTTTCAGTTTCATCGTTTGACAGTGGTTCCTCTTTAATAATAATATCATTTTCTGTTGAAAAAGCCGATGTTTTCAAATCATTTTCATCTGTTTGTTTATTACCAATATTTTTCTGCTTTTTGCTTTTTGTATCTATAGAGTCTTCTAACTTTATTCGCTTTCCTTCAATCAGTTCGTCATTATCATCTGATTTTCTTTTATATTTCAAGCTTTTTCTCCATTTATAATTCAAATCTTTTATTAATTGTTTCAGCAAACAAATTATTAAGCCCTTCTCAATTTTGTTAACTTGGACATTGATGTAATCTCCAATAACATAATGACTTAAATCTGGCTTCAAATCGTTAGGATGAAGTTTAGTTGGGAAGAATACAATTTGTCGTTTTCCGGCAGCTCCCCTTAAAACTCCTAATATGAAGTCATCTTTGACCAAAATTACTTCTGCATGACTGTTACTCTTATTTGTTACGCCAGGAGGAATATTAATTTTTCCATCTATAAAATAAAAAAAATTATGTAGAAAAAGTAAAAATATAATTTATTTATTATCTATTAATCCTGTGACAAGCTTCAACAAATGATAGCTAATGTGTTTAATTAAGAAAAAAATACGCCCGATTCTTCTTAATTAATGAGTTAAGTCTTTAGTCGAGTGTGGCTTTGTTGGACATAATTATCATATAGTACAACTTTGATTTCTAACGAATACCTATCACATTTTAAGAATTAAACAGTTGAATATTCAAAGAATTACAGTTTTCTTATTAATAGGAGTCGAAGTAAAATTCAATGAACTAAAGATCGCTTTTCCGAAACTTGCATTTTATTCTCCTACTGCAATGTGGTAAATGTTTTCATTAAAAATCCAAAAATAATTTAGATATTTTGCAGCAAGCGAAGATCCTTCTCAACATACAATTACTACTCCTTCACCACAGTTGTCCATCTAGTATATACATTCGCATATGCCAAAGCTTTTTATAAAGCAAATAGATCAGCCTCTATTGTCAATTATAATATTTTATTAAATGTTGGCTTATATAACTGATAAGATTAATATGATTTTTATCAACATTCCAACATGAATTTCGAATACGGAATGATTCAATTCCATCATGCTGTGTAAGAATAATTATTCCAACACAAGTGATAGAATGAGCATAATTATCGACATCTCTCACCTATTTATGGTATTGATAAAATACTAAAAATGCTATCTCATTAATTCATACTTATTCTAATAACTGATGTAGTTATTATAACTTAATATAAAACATAGTAGAATATTATACTAGAAGGACCGAATGACCGTCATAATTGTCCAGGATGTAGTTGGCTGCATAAGACCAAGGCGAGAGTGAAGCCCAAGAAATTGCTTCATGAAGGCAACTTCATCCGTAAAAATAATGACGGTCGCTCAGTGTATACTGCATACAATGCTTTTTGTAACAATTGCACCAAAGTACCCTATTACTGAGCTTTTTAAATGAATTTGGATGTATTGAAACTATCTTATCGATTTTATAAACAAACTTTTGCAATTGCAATCCCATTTACAGTAAACTAATACCACGAAACATAACTTACATGACTTATTCTATTGATTTATATTTTCCACATTTTCTGTGCTATCACATTTACAGCAAATGCAAACAATATAACGAATACATCTCATAATAGAAATTTTCTCCAAACATCAATTTGACATTATAACCTACATAATAACAATTGAATTAAAAAAGAACCAATGACATCCATGATCCACAATTATAATTTTTTCCCATTAATATTCATTAATTCCCTGTTAGCAGAGAATTAATATGGTTTGGAATTGAGAACTTTCGAAGTAAAGTTCAGTTCAGTAATAGGGGGCTTTCGGTGCACATGTTGCAAAAAAGAATTAAACTCAAAATGCAGAAAATTCAATAAAAGTAGATATCTGTCACAGTGAGATGACGATAATACAGATTTGATAATTTTGAGGTTACGTCTTTGTTGATTTGTGTTGTATTTAATATTTAGAATTAACGGGCTGCATCTATTCATCAATTAAAATTATTAATGAAAATGTCAAATCAACTCAAATTATTATTTCAACTTCAGAAATTTTTGTTGTTCCTGTTTCTGAGTTTGCATTTTTTTATTTCTCTGTAAATTGCCGAAATTATGGTTGCAGAGAAAATATAGTCTGGTACATGTTTGGAATGGCTATTCAGCACCCATGAATCCATCATACTCGCCTACGACTCGTGTTACAAACTATTTTACTTATGCTGAATATACCGCATTCCAAACTAGTTGCAGAATATACTATTAGTCGGGGAGCCGGCCGCATCTTATGTTCTCTGATCGGACTTACGACCAAATTGTATATGAATTGATCGGGTATTTATTTAGTGGTCAATAGGATGCCAGACTTTATAAATGCAGGGTCCTGTCCTAAGTGTCGAAAAAAAGGCCAATTTTTATCAAGTTTTTCGACACAATTTCTCTGACAGAACTTACGACTGAAACTAGTACCAATCGATAGCGAAGATCAAGTACTTTAAAAAAAAAACCGGGATGCCACCTCCTATCCTATCCAGGAGGGCGGCAGCCACCCCAAAGTATAACCCATTCTCGTATTGAACTTCCTTGATCGAGCTCACGATAATTTTTTTCTTCAAATTTAAGCTGGAACCTTTCTGACCACGAAAAAACCAAGGTCTCTCTACCTGTCCGGGAGGGCAACAGCCACACTTAAAATTATTAGATTTCTTTTTAATTATAGCTTGAGCCTTCCTGAACACAAGAATACCGAAGTGCTGCCTTCCACCCTGTCCGGAAGGGTGGCAGCTACTCTTAATTTTAGGTCCCAATTTCGAACGCAGCTGTATTTTTCTTACCGAATGTACCTCGATTTTTCCGTGTTCAGGGAAGTTTAAGCTTCAAATTGAAGAAAATCGTAGGATCAATGAAGGAAGTCGAGTACAAAAATGCGTTACACTACTTAGGGGTGACTACCGCCCTCCTAGATAGGGCGAGAGGCAACACTTAGGTTCAGGAAGGTCTGAGCTACAATTTATAGAGAATAATCATACAGTCACGAATATAAAGAGTCTTAAGATATTAGTTCTGATTAATGTTCATTTGAATTATTGTTTTATTCAACAATCTAGTCGGTGTTCAATTGTCGGACTTTTGAATGAAAGTCTATGGTTGCTAGATGTTCGGTTGTAGGATATTTGAATGCTAGTTCATTGTTGTTCAATTGTCAGACATTTGAATGTTGGCCCATTGTTGGAGTAGGGCATACAAGGCGCGTGAGCTAGCGAGAGAGGAATCTTTCAGTGAGAGTAACTGTGAGCGATTTTGTACTTGTGAGCGTTTGTAAAATAAATATTTGCACTGTAACCTGTAATAATATTTCTATCACAATAAAATTTGTGACAATACATTCGATGAGAAGAGTACAGCTGCGTTCGAAATTGAGAGCTAAAAATCGGTGATTTTAAGACTGGTTACCGCCCTCTTGGACTTCGGTATGCTCGTTTTCAGGAAGACTCAAGCTACGATAAGAAAAAATAATCGTACATTCGATGAGTGAAGTAAAGCTGCGTTCGAAATTGAGATCTGAAAATCGAATAATTTTAAGTGTGGCTGCTGCCCTATTGGACAGATAGAGAGACGGTACCTTGATTTTTTCGTGGTCAGAAAGGTTTCAGCTTGAATTTGAAGAGAACAATTATTGTGAGCTCGATCAGGGAAGTTCAATACGAGAATGTGTTACACGTGGGATGGCTGCCGCCCTCCTAAATAAGATAGAAGGTGGCATCCTGGTTTTTACTTAAAGTACTTGACATTCACTATCGATTGACACTAGTTTCAATCGTAAGTTCTATCAGGGAAATTGTGTCGTGAAACTTGACCGAAATTGGTCTTTTCTTCGACATTTAGGACAAGAACCTGCATTTATAAAGTCTGGCATTCTACTGAGCTCTAAATACCTGATCGATTCATATACAATATGGCCGTAAGCTCGATCAGGGAACATAAGGTATGGTGGCTCCTTGACTATATTCTTTTCTAGAATAATCGTTGTGGGCATTAAAAATGGCTCCCCAAAAAGTATAAGCTTAAGTTCAAGTCAAGATTATCTCTAAATAAATTAAAATTTATGGAAGAAGATCAAAGTTGGAGAATTTGAAAAATATAGTTTTTTTGACATTCAAAAAATGGTATTAAACGCTAATTGAAATTATGCTTTTTTTCCCGAAAGTAGGCGATCAAAATCTGAAAATATTCTGGAGAATAGATATACAAATACGAGTTGCACGGAAATTATACCGATCCTTGAATTTGGACATATTTATACGCTTCCAAAAGCATTCATCAAATTTAATCATCCGTCAAAATAAGCAATATCGAATCGAGTATTGACAATAATGCCAAGCAGCTCATTCGATAATTTAATTCGATTCAATATTGTTCATTTTGTAGATTATTAAATTTGATGAACGTTTCTGCAACCGAGCATTATTCTTATTATTTCCAGATATAACCAGGGATGGGCTGCCAAATTTTGAACAACCGGCTCGCTATTATATCATATAACATTCATAATAATAATACTTACTCTGTATTCGATTGATTCTAGAGATAAGTTTAGGACACAACGCAACTTCAGCGACATTATTTTCAAAATCCCAAAATAATACAGCTCCTTCCACTCTATCATTTACTGACATATTTTCTAAAACAATAATATCGTTGCGATGATTAAATAAAGTTAACATAACAATGACAGGCAAAGTTTTACTTGGTTATAAAATGTTTATATCAAGATAATTTTCAATGTTACACAAGCATATAGTGGCGAAATAAATGCAAAAACAAAAAACATAGATAATTAATCATTTTTGGTATAGTTACTCTTTGTACAGTAGTTATAATAAAAATATTAAATCCAATTTCCTATGTGGCATCTAGCCCACTGCAATCATGCTGGACTCTATTCCATTTAATAGCCAAATAAATTACTTCTATTTGTGATTATTATTATTCATTAGTTACCTTTTATGTGTTCCGATTGGACAAAAGCCCTTGCTCCATTTTCCAACAGAATGACACTAGATTTATCTTCATTTACTGAGCTTACAATTCCAGATACAATTTCACCTAAATTCAAACAAGCTACCGGATTATTCGTCGACTTCAAAAGATCTCTAATTTGCAAAACTTCCCTTAAATATTCCGAAAAATATTGTACAGATGATTGAATATCAAAATTCCAAACATCCGATAATTTTGTTGAAGCAGTGACAGTTTTGAAATTTTTAGAAATATTAAAAATTTTTGCGTGAATTAATTGGTTGATTTTTATATGTGAACTTGTGAAATCACGTTCATCTGATATATTCTGAAACAATTTATATTATTTTTCTTACCATATAAGTAGATATGATTCAACTTACTTCTGCCGGTACAAAAATATTGTTCTTTAATTTTTTAATTGGAGCATCAACGTTAATCCCGAAACTGTCTTTCGTTAAAACAGTACAGGATAATATCGCTCCTATATCCAAATTTTCTAAATCTTGAATATTATCTTCATTTACCTCAGGATTTCTCAAAGACAATGTTGGTAATGTTTCATTTTTACTGATACAAACTAAATTTGAAATTTCATCTCCTGGTTGATAGATTTTCGCAAAAATAGTTGCTAATTTTGGAAATTTAGAAAGATATGAAGTAGGTACAAAAGCATTTATTTCAGAATCCCTTGTTATTACGTGAATGCCTTCGTTTGTTATATGAGAGACGATTCCATTTACATGTTCTCCAAGCAGTAATTCTGGCTTGCTATCTTCAGCAATTTCAGTTGAAGATTGTAAACTCAAAGTTAACTTTTGTTTTTTACATCTAACAACTGTACATTTTACCTATAACAGTTATGAATTTATTAAATGTGTAACAATTCTTTAAGTAAAATTCTTACAGTATGGTGAGCCTTAATTTACAATGGACATAAGCAGAAGAACAACATATGCATAATGAGCGTAACGTAATAATTATGATTTCAGATTTTTTGAAGTAGGTTAAAAATCAAAAAAGTTTGATTATTTTCGCATTGAATATGATTATAGTGCTATAGCTTGGACCAACGCTTATAATTTAAAAAAAAATGCGTTGCTTATGAAATAAAGTTTGTCAGTGGCACTAAAAGTAGTTTTTTTTTTTTAAATTAATGCAATGATAAACAAGCTCACTACGCTCGTACTTTTTAAAAACATCTCTGAATAGTATCGTATTGCCCTGCGCGGGCCTACGTCACCGAACTTGAGTCTGAGACAACCGAAAAAGGTAAAGTAAACACTAGACGCTATGGGTGTGGCAGACAGTTATAGTGCATTCGGTAAATTGATTGAAGTTTCTTCAGCCGAAGGGATACTCTTATTACGTTATAATTCAGTGAAAATCTAATTGATTTTTTGTCCGTCGTCGGTGGAATTCGACTCCACGAACTCCGGATTATAAAGCCAGCGTATTTGTACTGAGCTATGAATTTTAATATAAGAACTATAACCGAACATGATATTACTGATAAAAAATATGATATGATAGAAACAGAGAATGAATTTTTTGATGAATTCTTTGAAATATCAAAAAAAAATTAGTAAAACATAGAAATAATGAAATAGATTATTATATTTGTATACTTGATGGGAAACTTTTCTAATTAGCAACAAAAAATAACAAACAAAAACCGCACTTTGACATGCGCTCAAATGACAGCTTTGACCTTATGAAGGATAAAATTACAGGTTAAACATTATTATATTATTATTATTATCGTTTTACATCCGCTATTACCCTTTCGAGTGTCGGGATGGTTCGGTTTGATTTAGTTCAAATTGCTTATTAAATCCTTCCAAAGTTTTCTATTCTGTGCTACTCGTTTTGCTTCTTTACAGCTAATGTTATTTTTTGCTAAAATTTCTTCTATTGTGTCTTGCCATGTTTTGGCTGGTCTCCCTCTTTTGCGTTTCTTGGTTATTCTTGTGCTCCATACTTTTTTTGTTTGTATTGTATCCGGCATTCTTATCAAATGTCCGTACCATCCTAGTTGTTTCTTTTCGATTGTCCTTTGAATGCTTTCGACATCTAGATTTCTTCTTATCTGTTCATTCCTAACCTTATCCATTCTGCTAATACCCTCTACTCTTCTTAAGAACCTCATTTCTTCTGCTTGGATTTTGCTTTTATTTCTCTGGTTTAACGTCCATGATTCGCTCCCATATATCAGCGTTGGTCTATATATTGTTTTATATAGTGTCATTTTGGTTTCCTTTGATATTTGTTTATTGCTCAGAATCATTTTGTTTACTGAAAAATATCTTCTATTTGCTGAAAGGATTCTTCTGTTTATTTCTTGCTCCATACCTCCTCTATTTTCTAGTGTCACTCCCAAGTATGTAAATTCCTTAACTTGTTCTATTTCCTTTCCATCAATTGTTATATTAGTTATCGTATCTTCCTTTGATATTACCATTAACTTAGTTTTTTCTGCATTTATTTTCATTTTGTGCTTTTTCAGTTCGTTGTCCCAGACATTCAAATTATGCTGCATGTTGTTCTCATTATTTGCCATTATTGCCAAGTCATCTGCAAAAACACACTCTGATACTGATGTGACTGCTAGATTGTAATATCCAATTTCTACTTTTTTTATTTCGTTTTTAACTCTTTTTTGGATGGTATCTAGAAATATAATAAACAGTAAAGGGCTTAAGGCTCCTCCTTGTCTTAGTCCCTGTGTAGTGGTAAATTCTTCCGAGGTTTCGCTACCGGTTCTTACATAATTTGTTGTGTTCTGGTATATACTTTGGATTGCATTAATCAGGTCGTCATCTACCTCTCTATCCCTTAGTATCTCCCACAACTGATTTCTTGGTACCTTATCAAACGCTTTTTCTAAATCGACAAATGTGATGAAAAGTTTACCATCTTGTTGTAATGTTTTTTCCTTAAGTGTCTTAATAGTAAAAATGTGGTCGTGCGTTGAATGTCCCTTCCTGAAGCCACTTTGTGTTGTCTCTAGTTTTGATTCTATTTCTTGTCTAAGTTTATTTTCCAATATTGCTTCATAAATTTTTGCCGTTGCACAAAGAAGGGATATTCCCCTATAATTATTACAATTTCTAGAATCTCCTTTCTTATGTATGGGAAATATAACTGCTTTTTCCCAATCATTCGGAATTTCTTTTGTTTTCCATACTTTATTCAGCATATTTAGTAACATTTGTTCTCCTTCTTCCCCCATGTACTTCAGTTGTTCTGCTTTCATCATGTCGTGTCCCGGTGCTTTACCATTTCTTAGTTTTTTAAGTACTGTTTTCACTTCCTCCATGCTAACATCTTCTGTGCTGCTTGTAACACTATTAGTCCATCTTTGGTGTACTCTATTATTCGTATTCTGATCTTCCTTTAATAGTTCCTTGAAATGTTCTTTCCACCTTTCCATTATTTGTTTTTCTTCTCTTATTATATTTCCCTGTTTGTCTTTTACTTGTTTCAATTGTATTTGTTTCTTTGTTTCATGTTTTGAGTGTTCTATAAAATAGTTTTTGATTTTCCTTAAAATTTTCTTCTAAGGTGTTCCCGAATTCTTCCCACGCTTTTGTCTTGGCTTGTTTAATGACTTGTTTTACTTTTATTCTTTGTTTCTTATAGCTTTCATAATCTTCTCCCTTCTTTGTTTGTAGGTAGATTTTCCATTTCTGTTTCTTCTTCTTTACTTCTTCTTTAATTTTTCCATTCCACCAGTGTGTTTGTCTGTTGTTTTTTGTGTTTTTAATTATCCCGCAAGCTTGTTTTGTTGCTTCATTTATTATGTATTTAAAAACAGCCCAAAATTCTTCTACGTTGTCCGTCGTTGGCAATTGTGAACTCTGTATCAATTTAGTTATTACATCTTGGTATATCTCTCTTATTTCTGTATTTTTTAGCCTATCTACTCTGAGTTTCTCTATCCTTGTTTCGCCTCTATTTATATTTTGTCCTCGTTCAACTATTTCTTCAGTTTTGATTTTTGCTACTAATAGGAAGTGATCACTTCCAATTTCATTACCTCTCTTAACTTTTACATCGTTTACGTTCTTCTTCTGTGACTTATTAGTGATTATATAGTCTATCAGGGACCTTTCATTCCTGCTCTTGACTTCTCGAGTGTATTTGTGTATTTCTTTATGCTCGAAAAAAGTGTTTAGTATTTTGAGTTCATTTATTATACAAAAGTCGATTAATCTGTTTCCATTATTATTTTTGACCGGTACTCCATATTTCCCCATTATTTCTTCTAAGCCTTTATTTTTATTACCTATTCTAGCATTGAAGTCTCCCAGTAAGTATATAGGTTCGTGTAATTTTTCATATTCTAATTGTAGCTGCTCCCAGAATTGGTCTTTTGCTGTTTTACTGTCATCTTCATTTGGTCCATATACAATCATGAAATTTGCAAATAGTCCACCAGTATCATCAAGTTTGATAATTAGCACTCTTTCGCTCACATATTTCCACTCTTTTATCGATTGTTTAATGTCTTTGTGTACCATACATCCTACTCCGGCCTTCGCTATTTCTTCGTTTTCTACGCCGCTGTATATTAAAATGTGATTGTTCCTTAAGTTCATTATTCCTTGTCCCTTCTTTTTTGTTTCCGTTACTGCTAATAGTTTTAATTTAGATTTTTCGAACTCCTCTACTAATTCTATTTCTTTATCTTTTATACTTTTTATGTTCCATGTTCCAATTTGAATTAACCTTTTCGTGCGCTTTTTCGTTTCCAGAATATCTGTCCTTTTTTTGTTGTTTGTTACTAGTTTTTTGGATAGTTTTTATAAATTTGTTTCTTCTGATCTTTTATATTATGTTTCTGAATAACTCCATTTTCTTGTTTATCCCACACGTAATTTTCTTCATTGATAGTTATTTTCTTATAACCAATTTTCACTCTTTTTCCTTTTGCTTTCGCTTCTTTTGCTATACTACGTATTTCCCTCTGAATATTTCTCTCCTCCCAGCTGAGATCATTATCAATGAATATATTTGTATTTTTTAATTGATTTTTAGCTGTCATTATCTTTTGCTTCTGGTCCCAGTTTGGCAATACAACCTTTAACATTTCTTTCACTGTACCTTTATTTAGAGTTATGATTTTATTTATTTCGATCTTGATCTCAAGTTTTTCATCTATCCATTTTTTAAGTTCCTCCTTATTTTCATCCTTCAGTCTTAGACCTTTTATTACGATGTTATTCTTCCGTTTCTGTAGTTCATCTTTTTCTACCCTTCTTTCAAGATTTCCTATTCTATCAAACAAGATTTTTCTCTCTTTCTGCCAAGACTCTTCTTTCTTTATCATTTCATCTTTAATATTCTTTATTTCCCGTTTTATTTCATTTTGGTTGGCCTCAATTTTTTCCATCATTTTCTGGAACATTTCTTTTAGTTCGTCCATCTCTTTTGCATCTATTGTTATCTCTTCGGTTGTTGTTTTAATATTTTGTTCGCTTTTGGTATTTTTGGAATTTTCTTCTCTTAGTCTTTGTTCAAGTGATCTTATCACCTTTTTACTTTTTCCAAAAATATCACTGTAATTCTGTTCTTCTTCCTCCCTTATTCTTTTATTCATTCCCACTGAAAAAAACTTTTAAGTTTATATTTATTTTAATGTTAAATTTAATATCACTACGCCACTGAAATTTAGTTTAAACTTCGCACGAACTCGCACAGTATGTTGGCGACGAATCACCTTGACCAGCTGACAGTTGCACGAAATTGTTCACAATTTTATTCAAGTCTATTGCTTTTAATGTTCCTTTAAAATAGTTTTCTATTTTATACTTCACTTCGCACTCTTTAAATATAATACGAGATTATTATTGGCCGCACTAAAAATACGAGTTATCTCTCACACTACTCGCACAGAACATTATAAGAAAACAAAAATTCTCTCGATTTCGCCGGAAACAAATGTAAAGTCGCTTCTTTAGCTGCAACCACAATTTCGCGAGAATCTTCAACTTCTGACGTTTCTGACAAATTAATTCTTAATATTGTTTATATTTATTACCTGTTTATTACTATGCTTTTACTTGACAGTTGTCAAAACCGTTACTACGTTTTTGCAAGAACACAAACTTGATTAGTATTTCTGTAGAATAGTATATTCTACAACAAGTATTGGAATGGCCCTAATTCCATTCGAGCGAAAGGTTTGTAATCCGACCCAAAGGAGAGGATTACGATCCGCGAGTGTGGAATACGCCATTCCAATACATGTTGTAGATTATACTTTCTTTAACAAGGTTTTGGAAACTCACTAATATTTCAGAAGAAACTTTTAAAATTATGAAACGTTAAGCCAGAAAAGACTATGAGAATTGTTGAGACATAACCATAGTTACCAAAATAACAGCTTCTGATTCGTCGAAATGATTCTACACGGTTACAGAATATTATTCTTGCACGACGTGTGAAATGTCACCTATTCCAACATAATTTTTGGTTATAGAATATGCGAATCCCATGACAGTGTTGAAGAAAATTATTTCTATTTTTGGCGTCTTCCATTCAAGTTTTTCCATCAAGTATACAAAAAAATAGCATGTTTAACACGTAAGAAAAGCGATATAACTTTGCTCGTATAAATTTGATTCACTCGCTCGTTGCTCTCGCTCGTGAATTGAAATATTTACACTCGCTAATAAACTCTCACTTTTCTCTACTTGTCAAAAAATCTACTATCAATATTTCATTCATCAATTTACTTCCAATTATTTTGTTTCGTTATTACATCTTATAATTTTTTATCTTATTAACATTCATGTTCGTTTCTAGTGAATAATAGTTCTTGATCCATTTTAAAATAATCTATTTTTAATGAAAAATATTTCCTACAATACCATATTGATATCATCAAAATCAAAATAGACAATAATGTGGCTTGATTCATGAATGTAATCGTAAGAAATATATATTGTGAACACGATCATTGAAAGCCCATGGTTCGAACTTACGGTTGTTATTTCTCACTTTGTTCTTATGCTTACGTGCATTGTGAATGAGAGTTGGTGGGCAAAGCTTGTTACTGAAGGCACCACATTACTAGTTATCCAATAGAAACTAGTTTTACCGCTGATATTAAATTTAGTTAACAAAGTCACAAACCCATGTTTATACTATATTTTGGAAAGTTATGAAAATCAATTTCATTTTTACACATATTACACTAAATTAATTCCTGAAGACTCCTATGTTTTGCTCTAAAGCGCTTCATATGTTTGATCGGTGCGCGCTATGTATAGTGCGCATATTGTATTACATAATCCAAGAAAGTATATTAGTAACGTAGCGCCACCATTTCTTACTTCGCCACCACCCCATTGGGATATCAAAAAATTCTTGCTTTAATTTGGGCTCAGATGGCCAGAGACAGAGAGAGAAATAGAGAAAGAATGTACAAATTGAATATATCTATCATTATCATTCACCAATTCTACTGTGATTTATCAGAATAAAAAAACGGAATAGATATGGATGAGATTTATATTTTGATAAAAGTACCAAAATGAGGACTTGTTTCAATTTTTATGAGAACCAAGCTATCAATTTATTTTCAAAAATCTAGCATATACGCTCGCGTTGCAATGAGTAAACATTAAAGTTGGTCAGTGATTTCAAATGAAAGGATTGAAAACGCGAAAACATATAGCTATTGTCTCTAAGATTCATCATCATATCATCCTAAGATTAGTAGTTATAACTTGTTCAACCACCACCACATTAATATTGTGAGCTGTTGCCAGCATAGCGTAGCGTTCCTCTTCCCTCAAACGCATTCTAGAGTGCCACCTACTCTTGTAAAGAGTGGGCAGGATGAAGTGTTACATAATTTCAATGCATTCTTCTCTACCGCTGGATGAATATTTACACATCAAAAATATAATACGAAACGCAACCACAATAAATGTCAAATCATGGATCGCTCAGAATGAAATATGATTACAATTAGAACTTTTACTAAGGTATAAATCAGCCCAAAAAGTTCCACACAAATACTCTTTGAACAGAATATAATAAAATATTTTCTTACATACCAGCTGTCCAGTTTTAAATAAGATATTAGTATCTGTAATTCCTTTAAAAGGCATTTTCTTTACTGGAACCCATCCATGAACATCACCAAAAAATTGAACAAGTAAACCTGAACGTGTTATATTTCTTATTACTCCTAAATACTGTTGTTTCTCAATTACTTGGTTATAATCTTTCAAGATAGAATCTGTTTTAAGTAGTGATGGTCTCATTGTAAAATACAGTACATTTTTAGTTTTATTTATGGCCCATACGCTGAAATAGTATTTTGATTTAGACATATTATAAATATATATATGAAGATTATCAATATTACCGTGCTTGAAGTTTCTGTCCTGCCTTTAATCTGCTTTTGACAGCATTATAATTTTTCAAAACCGTATCGCAAATATGCTCATTTTTAATATAACCATTAATTTGATCAACTTTTACAAGTAAACCATTGGGTTGTATTTCTCTAATTTCTACTGATACTGTCATTCCAGCATTCAAATTATCTAATGTACATATATAATTTTTGTCGACTAATTGTTTTTCTAAACTGCATATATACATTTGTTCAAAATAATCATAGCTTAAGATTCTGCACTGATGAATAGATCGTTTAGCATATTTTCGTTTCAGATAAATGTAATTATTTTGATGGGTATCGTTGGAAACATTTGTCTGAATACGATGCATCGGAACGAAACCTCTACTAGGAGTGTTAATTAATTTTATATAAATTCCAAATGGTGTAACCCCTTGTATCTACAAGCAACAATCAAATGTAAAAATCTTCAACTAGGATATTGTCTCCAGTAGATCCATATTGACCCTTATTTGTTACACATCTTTTATAGGTTTCTCGCATGTAAAATTATTGATTGTTTAGAATAAGATCCCAAATATTTTCATACATTTACACACGACTAAAGGAACAGCAAAATAATTACTCCTAGCTTTTCTCTAAACTTTATACTCAATTTCTCTCTCAAATACAGAGGTAGAAAGAAATTATAGTCTATTCCAGTTAAGAACGATTCAAGGGCTCTTATGGGACTACGATTTAAGCTTCCAGATTAGCCAAAATGCAGGATTCATTCACAATAACAGTAAAAATGGTTCGCATCTGGCTAATCAGAAGGTTTAACCGTAGTCCCACTAACCATTCTTCACTGAAATAGACTATAGATGTAAAGTTCAGAGATAAGTTACCAGTAACCAGTGCACTGTTTTTCAAATCATGTCTTATATATAATATAGAACGCGATCGAGTTCCATCAAAAATTTAAAAAAAAAACTATTAAAGTCAACTTCAGCGGTGCGAAAGAATCAGCAACGCCGTGCGAACGATACGCGAACTATGCGGTTCAAGTATGCAGTATATGTGAGTTCTTGCATCGCTCACGCAGTGCTGATGCTTCCGCTCACTCCACTAATATATAGTTATTATATCAAGCTATAGTTTCATTCAAAATTAAATAAAAAATCTATTACCAACCTTATTCAAAAAATATTTAAGGGTTCTAATAGTAAAGTTAACTAAAAACTTATAAAATCTAGGAGACCGAGTAACGCGCACATGCTCGGACGGGAGCTCTGACTTTTCGCAAATGCTTAGTAAATTGATTTACATAAATAATTTCTTTTCAATTTATTATTAATTGAAAATTATCTCATAAACAGTTTATTTTGTTAGGTCGTAAAAAAATTATTACTCGATTTTCAAAACATACAAGTGAATAAAGTTATCGCATTTATAAACAACAATTATACCTCGCTTAACTCGACAAGTAAGGAATGAGCTCCCTTAATCTACCAAGACAACATTTAGAAAATGTTAAATAAATTATTACCTTGCAATTCATGATAGCACCTTCTTTTAATTTTTCCATTTTGTGAGGCTCCAAATCTTTCACAGTAAAATAAACTATTTTTGTTACTGGCATCATGTATAATATCCTTGCTTTAAGAATATTACCAACTTTATATTCATCTTTGTGGTGTAAATATTTCTTTAATTGTCCAACATCTATATAGCCTGTATAATCGTCCAAAAATGTTCCTTCTAATCCATTACTTAAAACCTAAAATTATAATTTATTATTAAAAAGAAAAATACATGTTACAAGATTAACTTTAATGTAGGTAATCCCACACTTCTAAAATATCTATCATTTGAAAAGAAGGATGTTTAATTTTATTTCTTACTGGTAGTATTACATACAAAATGATTAAACAACAAAGCGAAATTTTGATAAATTATTGAGAAACTGATAGGTACTGATAGACTGCTGTAGATAAAGGCAGGTATTCTCGTTTCGTTCATAACGGCAAAGGGGTCTTCTCAAAAACTTCTATTTATTCTCTATGATTATAATGGACTTACTAATTTTAAACATTTTCATACATAAATGTGAATAGACAAAACTTTTCTTCCATAATATCGATGAAAATAGTTCGCGATATTTAATGTGACGTCAAAAGTGCAGAAATTTATAGTTACAGAAGTAAATATCAACATTATCTCTCTTGTATAATATATTAGACCGTCAGATAGTCGTAGATTTGAGTGCCCCATTTTGTTTCTTCTGCCTTCAAGAGTTTTGATAAGTATGTATATTTGGAGTATAATAATGCCAAAATTAAAGCTGGACCGCGTGGCCAACATAATAAAAATTAATTTTTAATTTTTATAAAAAAATATGTTTTGATTCAATTTTGTCGTTTCTGCCATGTTTACCAAATGAAATTCAGGGAAAAAGAGTCAGCGGAGAACGATAGGCAGAAATGTTCCACCTGGCCTAAGATTTGAAATGAGGACTCGATTGTGCAAAAAAATTATATCAATTGTTCACGTTCTTCTCATTTCTGCTGTTTGGTCGTATGAAAGTTGATATCATGAGTATCTCGTAGAAACGAATGCCATAAGTTTTTCGAATGACCAAGTCAAAATATGCACGAAAACATTCAATTTTCGCAAGATGTTTTCGTACATATCTTGACTTGATTTGAATGTTTTCGTGCATATCTTGGTCATTCGAAAAACTTATGCCATTCGTTTCTACGAGATACTCATGATATCAACTTTCATACATGTTTTTTTTTTTATAAGAATATAACATTAATTTTTATTAGGTTCGCCACACGGTCCAGCTTTAATTTTGGCATTATTATACTCCAAATATACATACTTATCAATACTCTTGAAGGCAGAAAAAACAAAATGGAGCACTGAAATCTACGACTATCTGACGGTCTATATCTATTTGTTTTCATATTCAATTCAATATAAACGTATGTTGTAATTCAATATAGTTTGTTATTCCATTCCATAAATTATTATAAATAATTCTTAAAATATATGGGTCCATATTCCCACCTCTTAAAAGTGCGCTATTTCAGCAAAAATTTCAATAAAAGAAGATAGCGCTATATAATAAAACATAAGATGGTAAGAGAAAGTGCATGATTTTTCGAGAAGTAGTGCGATATGGACCATGATATTTTTGCTTAGATAAGTTATAAATATAGATATGGCGCATGCGCCACTTGTTTTAAAATAAGCAAATGGCCAGCAGACAAACAATAATTGCATTTGATATAATCGTGCCAAGTATCTTCGACAGATTGTTGGAATTTCCTCATATTTTAATTCTCTTTTGGAAATGAAAATGAAACCAAAACAATTAATATCAATATATCATAATGTACGTACTCTGTCATCAGTCAGAATGTCAGTTGTATAATTGTAATTTCAATCACTACCAGCACTCATATCATTTGCACTTGTTGCGGCATCAATAAATTTGAAATACGATGAAATTAAAAAAATATTCATATATTTAGAAGTTGAATAGTTCTGGCAAGTTTAATGAACTTTAAAAATATTATAATTAAATTCATCTTTCCAGAGATAATTTATAGGAAAAACTTAATTTAATGTTGCCGTGAATTCGTGCTGGTAGCACTGTGTGAAGCAGCTGTCATCGATCTTGTTTCGAACTGTCAAACTCTCAGTTTGTATTTGGTGATTTTAGTTCAGTAAATTTAGATTTTAACTACCGAATAATTGGTACTGGTTTTTTTTATAGCAAGAATATCTTCGTTTTGAAACGTACAGAGTGTGCAAAAATCATATTTTCAAATAATGGTGTTTCGGGGGATATCGAAGGCCAAATACAAAAAATTCCGTTTTTGACTAGTTTTTCGCAAATATCTTATTTTCTAATGGTCGTAGAGCATTTGAGGTAATAAGTAAAAATGAAGTATACATTTTCCTCTACAAAACAGATTGTATGACTTATTTGCGTATCTATAACCGTGAATGAGATACCACGCGTACAACGTGCACTGATGCGCAATCATGCATTCTTTTCCGCACCATCATTGGAGTAGAATATAAGTTTAAAAGATATGAAGTTACAATTGTTTTAAACACTAAATTTCAAGATTCTACAGCTAATCGTTCTGGATTTATACGAAAAATTCGAAAAACTGTCTCGTAAACTGCACATTCTACGGTAAAGCCGATCGCAGTCATAATGCGAGATATACAAGTGCTTAATACAAAATTTCCGTTTGTACTTTAAAACCCAAAAAATAGTCTGGGATTTTTATTTCTGGGTTAAACTTATGCTAAAATTAAAGATTAAACAAATTTCAAGTTGCCTAAAACATATCTTTTTGAATTCATTTTTTTGGAGATGTCGTAGGCTGCGCAGTAGGGCTGTCAATATCCGTGAAAATGCCAATCCGGATATTCATACTAATGTATATCCGGTATCCGGAAAATCCGGTATCCGGCTTAGAACAACGGATAACCGGATATCCGGATAAATCTGGATGGCCGTGCATCCGGATAAAACGAAAATCCGGATGAATTAGTAACGGTATCAAAATAATTCCAAGAAATTGGTGTCCGAATATAATTTATGCCCGTACTTATAGTCAATACTTCGCTTGATCTCAGACTTGAGAATTGCTCAAGTATGCGAATTTAACCAATAGTCGTTACTTGGTTACGGAGTAATACTTCGCGTTTGCTTGACTCCGGCTTTACTTGAGTCTACTGCAAGGCTACCTTGAGTCGTGCTTAAGTATTCGTGTCAGTTATTGTTGAAATTTGTATTTCCAACATGGATATGTGCCATAAAAGTACTCATACTTACTGAAACTTACCTTTCCAATCAAATTATTCAAAAATAGATGAAAATCAGTGGACAAACTAGAAATATTTCGCAAATACTGTCATGAACGTCAAACATAACAATCAAATATATGTCAAAAACAAGAAACCTCAAGTATCGGCTATAGGATAGATTATCAAGTGAGTATCTATTGTGACTTCGCCTCGACTTGACCAAGTAATACTCAAGAACGAGATTGAGTTTCGACTATAAGTACGGGCATTAGTAAATTAATGAGGACTAAGAACAAATAAGAAATTATGGTAAAACTTAAATATATGATTTTATCTAATTCCATTTTGAAAAGTCAAACTTTACATCAATTTCTAACGTTATGAACGTCCCATTTTTCATAAGTGCCATGCAACAGTTGCGTAAAGTAGCATAAAGTAATTACGTAATGACTTTACGTAACTGGCCATGTTTCAGAGCTAATCAATAATACTTATCTGCGTACAATTAAAAGAAATATTTATTATTCACAGTATGCAGCATTGGCAGAGTCTTTAATATCAAAGGGTACTATATCTCTCAGGATATTACTGCTTGAGCACATTTTTAAAAATTATTTTGACGTTTTGTGAAGATTCGATATTTGTTTAATTCAGTGCACTCTTGTTTCTGTAGTAACAATATGTTGAAGAAAAATCACTGCATCTATGTTTTTATAATTGTTTATGTTTCTTTATGCATATTACCCACTTGATATAAAAAATATATATTGTTGTTCAGTTTTTAATGATTGATATGTATGACATTATTACTTTACGTCAGAATAAAATTGTGCTCAGTTAAACTGTTTTTTCATTAATTTGGGCAGCCTCTACAGGTTATGGGTCCAGAACGCGCTCATACTTCGTAAATTAAAAAAAAAAACAGTGATAAATATTGTAATTCGTAATTATGCCTGTTGTCTGTTGATTTGTTGAGAATATACATTGAAGAATGTCGTCAAATACAGAATTAAGAATAAATGTCGACAAATTGGAAGGTCCAGAAGATTGGGCAAAATGGAAATGGCACATGAATATGGTATTTCGTGCTCATGGATTAGAAACAATTGTCAATGGTACTCGAACGTGTCCTGTATTATCTGAACCAAACTCAACAAATGAAGAAAAGAAATGTGTGTCTCTGTGGCAAAAAGATGATGCTAAAGCTGCGGGACTGATTGCAAGTGCACTGGATAAACCAATAGCAGAATTGGTATTAACTTGTACAAATGCAGTCGAAATATGGGATAAGTTATGCGCTCGTTTTGAACGCAGTAGTACACAGCGTTTGAACATGCTGATAGAATCGTTTTTCCAGGCCAAACGTGATGAAAAAGAGGATATTAGTATCCATGTTGCTAAACTGCAGAAGTTATTTGTTGACTTGAATAATGAGTTATTGAAACACAATGAGAATAAATTATCTGAACGGATGCTGAATGGCAGAATTCTATCAACATTAGGAAGAGAATATGATAATTTTAAGGACTTATGGGATATAATTCCTACTGATCAACAAAAATTGAATTTGCTCATCGAAAAATTATGTGCTATTGAATTACGGGAATTAAGAATTGATAAAACTGATTCCAGCGATACAGCATTTGTTGCACATAGAGCTAATAACAGGAAAAAGCCGTTTAGTGATAAGAAAAAGAATTTTGGGGAAAATAGACACGCCAAAATGAAGTTTCCATGTAATAAATGTGGAAAGCTTGGTCACTGGGCAGCTGAATGTTCTCAAAATGCATCAGTAGTAAGCAAGAATAACACTGAGTACAAAAATAAAGATAAATTTAAAAGTAAAACCACTGCATTTTTAGCTTATAGTCTAAATGTTAAATCTGAAGGTAATATGAATACAGATATTTGGTATTGTGATAGTGGAGCATCAAATCACATTACTCCAAGTAAACAGTTTTTTGAATCGTATACTAATTTTGTTACCCCTGAAAAGATTTGTTTAGGGAAGCAGAATGTAATTATGGAAGCACATGGACAAGGAGTAATCAATGTTCAAGTATTACACAGTGGAAACTGGCATGATGCAAAATTGGTAAATGTTTGGTATGTACCAGATGCAAGTGCGCATTTGTTTTCAGTTAAGGCTGCAGCCCAGAATGGTTTCAAAGCAATATTGGATGATGAAAAGGTAGAAATTAGATGGAAAAAGACTGGGAAACTTGCTGCAGCTGGTTACTTAAGTCATGAATTATACGTACTGAACATGCGAGTAGTACAACCAATATCAACCGCTCAAATCAATTTATCCAAAAAGAATGATACTTTACAGTTATATCATGAACGTTTTGCTCATCAGAACAAACGTCATGTGAAACAGATATTAAAACGTATGGATATTGATGTATCTAATGAAGAAGAAGATATTTGTGATGGATGTGCTCGAGGAAAAATGCACCGTCTTCCATTTAAAAGCAGAACAAATCAATCTATGAATACAGGAGAGTTAATTCATGCTGATGTTAATGGACCAATGAGAACAACATCCTTGGGAGGTGCAAGATACTATGTGTGCTTCAAAGATGATTATAGTAAATTCAGAAGAATATTTTTCTTGAAGAATAAAAATGAAGTATGTCAGGTATTTGAGCAATTTCTGAATGAAGCAAAAACGAATGGACATACTGTAAAACAATTTAGATGTGATGGTGGAAGAGAATTTGTCAATGAAAAAGTATCTGCACTCTTAGCACAAAGAGGAATCGAACAACTTATTCCACCACCATATACACCTCAGCAAAATGGCACTGCTGAACGTGAAAATAGAACTACAGTAGAAGCAGCTCGTTCGATGCTTTGTGTTAGTAAACTGCCTAAATCTTTGTGGGCAGAAGCATGCAATACTGCTGTTTATATTCTTAATCGGACAGGAAAATCTAGAGTCGATGGAAAAGTTCCTTATGAACTATGGTATAAACGAGATCTTAGAAATCTAGATCATTTGAAGATATTTGGTACAGGTTGTTATGTCCATATTAAGAAACAGTTTAGGTCAAAGTTTGATGATAAATCAGTTTTTGGACATATTATTGGATATGTAAATGATAAAGATGGATATAGAATTTGGGTTCCATCAAAAGGAAAAGTCGTTTGCAGTCACGATGTTGTGTTCAAACCAGAAATTGTGTGCAATTTTAAACCAAGTATAAATGATGCTAAACATACGAATGAAGATGTTGGACGAGAAAACATAGTTGAATTGGAACCAGTCAATGAAGAAAATGCAAAACCTGTTGATGGAGAAAACATTGACATACGAAAGAGTAGTCGCGAGAAGAAACAGCCAAATTGGATGACTTCCGGTGAATTTGTGATGTTATCAAACATTGCAGAAAATAATGAAAATGATAATCCAATATCATACACAGAAGCTATGAAATCAAGTCAAGCGAAGCAGTGGCATGCATCAATGCTTGATGAATTAAAATCTATTGAAGAAAACGACACTTGGGAAATGGTTCCACGTCCTGCTCAAGCACAAGTAATTAAGAATCGCTGGGTTTTTCGAGTGAAGCCTTCAGTTGATGGTAAACCTCGATTTAAATCTCGTTTAGTTGCAAAAGGCTATGCACAAAAACATGGTATAGACTATGACGAAACTTTTAGTCCTGTCGCTCGTTTCGACACCATACGAACACTTTTAGCAGTCGCAGCAATGAAAAACTTGTCTTTGAAACAATTCGATGTAAAAACAGCATTTTTATATGGTACTCTGGAGGAGGAAGTCTATTTAGAGCAACCAGAAGGATTTGAGAATGGTAAAGATGAAGTGTGTCGATTGAAAAAGAGTTTGTATGGTCTCAAACAGGCTCCACGTTGTTGGAATAAACGTTTTGTGGAATTTATGAAGAAAAATAAGTTCGAAAATAGTACTGCTGATCCATGTTTGTTCTATAGAACAAATGGAACTGAAAACTTGTATGTTGCAATTTATGTTGATGATGGACTAATAGTAGGAAGTAGTCAACAACAAATAGAAAATTATTTGACTCAACTGAAAAATGAATTCAACATTACTATTGGCTCTTTAGAAAATTTTCTAGGCATGCAAATACAGTGTAATGAAGATGGATCTATTAGTATCAATCAAGAAAAATATACAAAAAGAATAATAGAACGTTTCAACATGAATCAAGCAAATCCTGTGTCAGTTCCTTCTGGCCGGGAAGAAGTTGAAAATAGTCCAAATCTCAAAAAAGGAACTCCTTATCGTGAAGCTATTGGCAGTCTCATGTATCTTATGACTGCAACACGTCCAGATATTGCTTTTAGTGTTAATAAAGCTGCTAGAGCCATGGAAAATCCTACTGAAAAAGATTGGAGTGATGTAAAACGTATTTTCAAATATCTGAAAGGAACTAGTCATTATTGCATCACATATAAAATGAATAATAAGTCGCTGCAAGTATATAGTGACGCAGATTTTGGCGGAGATTTTTCAACACGAAGATCCACAACGGGAATTGTCGCTATATTAGCTGGTGGTGCTGTATCTTGGACTAGTCAATTGCAAAAAACTGTGTCTCTTTCAACGACAGAGGCTGAAATTATTGCAGCAAGTGAAGGAGCAAAAGAATTGATGTGGTTGAAAAGATTACTCTGTGAGTTATTGAATCTTGAGGAAATGATCCCAACACTTTACGTCGACAATGCGAGTGCCGTAAAACTTGCCAAGAATCCAGAATATCATAAAAGATCAAAACATATAGACATTAGATATTTTTACGTGAGAGAAAGATATTTGAATAAAGACTTAAAATTAGAACATATTGATGGGCAAGAACAGATAGCTGATATATGTACAAAGCCACTAGATAAAGGAAGATTTCATATACTTCGTTATAAAACTGGTATAATAGAGAATAAATTTTCATAAGTATGCAGTGTTTTGGAGGAAGTGTTGAAGAAAAATCACTGCATCTATGTTTTTATAATTGTTTATGTTTCTTTATGCATATTACCCACTTGATATAAAAAATATATATTGTTGTTCAGTTTTTAATGATTGATATGTATGACATTATTACTTTACGTCAGAATAAAATTGTGCTCAGTTAAACTGTTTTTTCATTAATTTGGGCAGCCTCTACACAATAGATGGTCATGAATCACACTCATCTGAATTTTTTGATGTAACGTGAGAGAAGTTATCATTCAAAAATATAAATAAAATTATTCTGACGGAATTAGATAAAATTTTGTACAGAATACTTTATGAAAAGCCATATTGTTTGACTCACGTAATTTGCAAAACTCGCTATGCTCGTTTTGGCAAATATTACGTTTCGTCAAACAATATGGCACTTTTCATAACTAATTATGTGAATAACTAATTAATATAATTTTAAATGGAGCTCAAAATTTGAACTACAAAAATGCTACAGGCCATAAGTATTGTACTTTTATTGAATAAATAAATTGTATTCGACAGAAAAAAAAAAAAAAAAGCGAAGAATATAATATTATGCTATACACAGATTCATCATTCATTATTAATAGTTTCAATATTTACTCATGTTATTACTTTAAATTTTGATATAAAATTACTAATTTATTAACGTCTTTGTTGAGTAGACTACTTCTTTTTGCGGAAACTATATCACCAACTGACGAAAATACTCGCTCAGATGGTATTAATGTTGCGAGAATATACTACATATATAGATATCTGATCACGCAGATACATACGACGAAAGGACAAGAAGGAAGCCACAAAGACATAGCGGCGTATGCCGAAAGAAGGATACACAAATAAAAATATCGGTATATTCGAATATCTATGCTTTGTCTGGATATTCAGATAAGCGGTCTATGCGGATAAAAATCCGGATATTCCGATATCCGGTTTATCCGCATGAAAAAATCCGGATATTCGGTTATCCGGTTTATCCGAATAGGAAAAAAACGGATATTTTTGGAATGAAAATCCGGATATTCGGATTAATTAATAAAATATAATTTTTTTGTTGTTTCAACTTGCCTAAAATACATTCCCTAAATTCGCCGTCAGTTCTCCGACTAATTCGCTTGTTGGAGCTACAACAGCTATTGTAACAGGTGCAAGAATTTCTGCACTTGTGTCGTCACATTAAATACCGCAAATTATTTTAGTTGAAGATATTAATGAAGAGTTTTATCTATTCACGATTTTATTATATGAAAATGTTCCAATTGGGTAAGTCTATTATAGTCGTGAGAAATAAGTGCAGTATTTTTATCATCATTTATAACATGCTACTATAGTCGAATCGGAGAGAGTTTAGTTCGGTCGATGCCTCGTTTCAACGGTACTTTTCAGAGATATTGTTTAAAAGCGCAAGTGCATTGAGTTAACCTACTATCAAATTGAGCGCAATATTTGAATTTTATCACTATTTATTTGTACTCAAGTATGGTGTAAATTTCCTGATCCATGCGAGATATCGAAATTCTCTTATTCTTGATTTTCGTCTCAATTTAAAGAGTTCGAGAATACAACAGCATCACCACAGAACACCGACCAGACTAAATTCGTACCGTCGAATGTGTAAATCATAAAATACAACGGTCTGTCACAAAGCAAATGAAGAAAACATTTCATTGACTGAAATGAGGTATAATAAATTATTGTTCTTCTAGTAATTATTTATCGTAACAGGTGCATCGAAATTACCTAATCACTGAACTGAATTCTGCTTCGAAAGTTCGCAATTCCAATCTATGGGAACAATTATCATTGATTCCCTGTTGATAAGGACTAAATGATTATTATTTCCTTACTGAGAGGGAAAAAATTATAATTGTGGATCATGAATGCCGTTGGTATTTTTAGCGCATTTTTGGAAAAAAGCGCTATTATATTCACTTTGGCTGTCTGGCTGGCAGGCGTGACGCTGAGTTCTCAGCAACTATACTATTTACAGACTTGAAACTGGTACTAAATAAAAGCTGCTATTTCGTAGGTTTGCACAAATTGCTTTAATTCAAGCTCAGTGATTGTGTAAGATTAAATTATTCAATTACTTCTTTCAAGTGAAGCAATGCCCATAGATATATATGACATTAGGGATATGGCAATTAAAATTTATTAAAGTAGATAAAAATTTAGTTACAACTTTCGCCGCAGGTGTCACTATTATTATGTATAGTTGTCAAATCTGTCCGGGATTCATTCAATGACTTGTTTGACGCGAATTTGAAGCTTATTAGAATGAATTATTATTATTGGATGAAAATTTGTTTACTTTTGGTGTATTTTTTTATATAGCTTTGATAAAGATCAAATTATCATTTTAAGGTACAGCATTTGACCTCCCGTCAGTCAATAACTAAACAATGAAGATTGAAAGGTATTTTTGAGTTTGTACATGCATAAATTATGTACCTATCAAATAGTCAACTTGAAACTAGTACTAAATGGAAGCTGCTGTTTCGTAAGTTTGCCCAAACTGCTTGATTTCAAGCTCAGTAATTGTGAGAGATGGTAATTTGCGAAATCTCTGAAGAAACAAGCATTCATGAGCTGTCAAAAATGCGCTTTCATCATCTAGATGATTCTTCCTTTTTTTTTTTCATTTCATTGTTATACGTTAAATTGACATTTAGAAACAAATTACATTGGGATGTGTTCGTTATAGTGTTCGCATTTGCTGTAAACGTAATGGCACAGAAAATGTCAAAAACATAATGTAATATCAATTAGTAGACTAATGCTCGGTTTTATAAAGGACAGAGTATTTTACTTCCAGAGAAAATAAAATTTACTCTATTAGATGACAGTCGATTATTTGACAGCAATGATTCTGTTGTCATAAGGAAGCTCAAACTGATTAGAATTTGTTGAATATATTGTAGCACAATTTATAAATAAAATCGATGTTAAATGGTGTTTTCCACTATTTTAAATATTTTTTCCCACTAAATTTTAATCTGAAGTAATGATTTTAGAATTTGTTAAACCTAACATCACTTATATATAGCTTATAAATATCATTTTGTTTATATCTCATCATGTTTCATGTGTGTCATAAGTGCAAATTTTATGACTGCTGCGGTGAGTAAAACAAAAACTACACAGCTCTCATTCTCGTTTTTGAAATGGAATAACAAAATAAGAAAACGGGTTCCAATAATTTTTCGAAGATACTAATCAAGATTATATTAAATGTAATAGTTATTTTTTAGTTACCCAGAGCGGGCGCAATTATTCCTTATGGAAGCTCGAATCCACGTTCATTGACAAAATTGTTCTATAATATTATTTTTTTACGGTCGTGTGTCAGTAAGACTTTTTTGCATCTTAATTTTACCATAATTTGAGCGCACAACAGTTGAATATCTGTGAATTCATGTTTGTAGCATCTCTCACTGAACAATTGGGTTTGGATATTTGTTAAGTCTAAGGCCCGGTTGCATAAAACATTGTTAATAAGTTGTGAGCTAACGTGTTGATAGCTCAAGTTTTGAATAACGTTTAATCAAGAAAACTGGGTTTAAGAATGATTTATGGCCAGTTGCACCACTGTCTCTTAAATTTTAAGTTGCTGTCTTTATTTTTTGTTCAAGTAAAACTTAGAATTTAAGCTAGCCATTAGTTGTTTGTAACATTTTGATAGCATTTTTTGGTTTCTGGTCCATCTAGTACAGCATAACGACTGATCATCAGAAATCGCGTAAAAAATACATCTGAAAAGCCTGTGGGGAATGTTAATGACAAAAATATCGTAGAGAACGAAAATTTTGTAGCAACTGAAGATATTAAAGCTGCAAACACATTTCTTCTATTCATAAATAGTGGTAGAAAACCTCCAAGATTTTTTATTAATACATCCGAATCAGTTTGTTTCCTTATGACATCATAATCATTGCTGTCAAATAATTAAGTGTCATCTAGTAGATTTAATTTTATTTACTTTTAGACTGGGAGCCCGCGACCAAAATTTGTGTCAAATCTTATTCTCTAAAAAACCCTATTAGACTGGGAGCTGGTGACAGGTCGGATTCTCCAATTTTATACCACTTGCCTTTTTGAGAATTGATAGTTTACCCCTTGATAAGAAAGATAAAAATGCTATTGAATGATGCACGCTTTCCGGTCATAGTTCAAATTCCGAATAGAGATATTCAAAAAAAAAATTTCCGTGACATCATATTGCATGCCTTAGTAGTGTACAATAATTAATATTGATTGGAACCCAAAAACAGAAAGGCATGCAATTCGCAACTGCCCAAGAAGCTCGAAGGGTCGCGTGAACTTATAAAAAAAAATGCCGCATTTCCTCGTAAAAAAGTTGGCATGCATTCCTCGTTGACGCAAGGGTTTGAAAATTGGGGAGAATGTTGCATGAATTTTGAACCAATTAGCCGTGACTTCAAATTACCTCTAATAAAGCAAAAACTTCAATTTATATTTATTCGCTATAAATTTAAAATGGCATGCATGCTGCTTAAGCCCTTCATTTTATATTACATCAATAAAGGCTGTTTTAAATTCATTTGGAAATTGCATGCAGGTAGCTTTGTCCGATCATTGGAAAAACTTTGGGCGAAGTTGCAAAAAAGTATGAAAATTTCCAGGATTATATTTTGCGCACTGTTTTGTATTTCAGTAAAAAAATATTTTTCAAGTTGCAATGAAAACTGCATGCACGTTACAGGAGACCAACATTGAAAAATTTTGTGTCAAGAATCAATTAATTATAGACATGGCAGGTGGATCTCTTTAATAATGAAAAGTATATATTTACAGTAAATGCTGGGGCCACATTTACGTTAACGTTTAATGCCTATTATTGCAATAGATATCGCGTCAAATATAACGCTCTAAGTTATGCGTCAAATTGAGTGGCCACACTAGCATTCAATGATAAATGTTATCATAAATGTCACTAAATTGGCCGTCAAAGCACTGTCCTATGAAGAAGGTTCCTTTTGAAACATTTCTAATAATGCGACGACTATTTCATTACACCACTCCAATGTATAACTTTGATGATACCATTATTCCAATGAAAAACTTACTGAATTTAAATTCGCACATTTAAAATTCACGATGACAGTTGACAGAGACATACGCTTGTGTAGCCACAACATTGCAATAAATAACGCGCTTGATCACTTTGATGTATCGAATTGGACCGCCAACCGATCTATCGCTTAACGCCTCACGTCATTATCAATGCCGTGAATAAATTATCACGCTAAGACGTGGCCACACCTACCTTCAATGACAAATATCACCTTAATTAATGGCGTTAGACGTAAGTGTGGCCCCAGCATAACACAATAAATTTTCCGTTAGTCATAAATAACTGAAAAATAATATAAAAACCGTTGATAGTTTTTATTATTTATGATAACTATACAAAAGCGTGAAAATTTTCGGAAGCTCACATTATTTTTGACAAATCTTCGTTTTTAACGCTCGATGGTCAACCGTAAGATTTTATTATTTAGGACTACTGTAGCATCTAAATAAACGGTTCAAATCTTGATTGCTATCGATTTCGTCTAATAATTTCAACTTCAGTGGCAAATGTCAATTTTACAGTCAATAGATGATCAAGAAAGTAATGTGGTGTACATATTACACTTTTTTAAGTTGAGTTAGCATCGTTTGTTTTCGTTCAGTGTTTTGTCAATTTGAAATAAATTTATTCATTCTTATTGCTGCAATTATTGCCAATTTCAGATTCCTCTTCATTCCTATTTATTTATATTATTCAATTTTTCATTTGCTATTTTAGTATGATTTTTCTATGATGATAATATAATTTTTTTTTCCGATAATGGGCTCTTTTATTTTTTCATAATGATAAAATATTTTTGCATGGTAATAAAGATATATCTACATTCATATCAATGCACGTCTTAAGCTTCTGATGAAGACATTTTGATTTTCAAAAATGTATTTTGTTACAATATTAATATTCCATTCACATAACTTATCCGCATTCCAGAGGAACTGTAAGAACATAATAATAATTTTTTGTTGTTGTTAGTGTGTGTGTGTGAGTATTATTTCATCAACAGCAAGATTCAAAACCTGAATGTTTCACAAAATCACAAATTTAGGAGTAGGTTTTTAAATCGTCGGAACATCAACTGTACACATGTGATTTAATTTTATATCCAGTTAATAGAGGTAAAGCCAATTCTATGATCTATGGAAAAATGTTCCGGTTTTATTACTACTACTGAAATCTTTGCGATTCCTTCGAATGATATTTTTTCGCTGACGAACAATATATTACTCTATAGTCTATTCCAGGTAAAAACGATCCAAGGACTTTTATGGGATTACAATAAAACTTCCTTACTATCTGACAGTTGCATCAACTATCAGTCGTGCATCAGTCATCATTAATATATTTGTGCAATTCGAAGATTTGAATTTGTATCTATACAGGTAATATGTGAATATATTTGATACTTTTATTTATTTGTTTTTATTTTTAGAAAGTTTGTTTCAAATCGTGCATTTACTGTGAGTGAATCGTGTTTGCATTTTGGCCAACTATAAAGCTTAAGTCTCAGTTTTATAAGAGCTCTTGGATCGTTCTCAACTGAAATATACTATAGGCTACGTGCATAAAGTCTACTAGCGCCTCTAGCGGGCAATGGAGAACGATTGAATTCACATTTTATCATTGTTTCATACCTATAATTTTTTAAATGTACTAATATTTATTTAATCCAGCTGTGTGCGTATAATATAACTTGCATAGCATAAAAGGTACGTTGAAATTATTTATTTTGAGTATTTTCTTCTTCAATTATAGCGTACCTATTAGAGAAAACGTCTTAATTCGTCCAAATTGACAGGATAACCTCAAATTATGACGCCGGTGATCTTGCGGATCGAGTTTGTATTTATCAAACACTGTATCCCTTTTACCGAGGAAGTATTGAAGAAAAGCGTGAAATTAGTTTTGCCATATTAAACATGTTGAAGAATATGTTGCTGACAATATTAACAACAAAATTATTGCGAAGTGCATCCGACAAACTTTTATCACTGAAACATCTTACAAGTTAGAGATAGAGGTAAATTCATGAATCACAAATCGATGATGAATATTTCTAATTTCACAATTGAATTACAAACATGTTCGTTATATAGATTAATAATGAAAGACAGATAATACTCTATTTACCGCTTTGATTCACTTCACTCGTTTGTTACTGGGTACATGAAATCTATGAATCTATATTTCATTTGAATCATCCTTAACACAATAGCCTGAAACAGAACAAACGTTTTCCCATGTTTTATATGCAATTATTTTCACTTTGAAACTACAATGCTCAATGACGTATTCGGAGAAATGGAGTTCGATGTCTACAATTGTGCTCACTATTAGCGCTCGCATCGATATTTGTTCAAACTCCGCCCCCTTGCACATAGCCTTTTTAATTGATTTCTTGAGTGAACTCTTCATCCTGACTGTCACTTAGATGCGATGCTGCCAAGTTGATACAATTTTTTCAACTTCGTGGACGTCAGATTTATTCACTTGTATTTTTTAAATGAACAAGGAATATTGAACAATAAAAATTTCAATCTTTTAAAATTGTATCTTGAGTCTTTATCGTGAAAACTATGAAAAATATGAAATATTGGAAACCCTTCATCCATCATTATGTTAAAAACTAGATTTTTGAGAATAATTTTTTTTGTAACACGTGCATCGAAAGTATCCTATTACTGAGCTGATTTCTGCTTCAAAAGTTCTCAACTCTAAGCCATGGTAACAATTTTCATTAATTCTCTGTTGATAGGGAATAAATAGATATTAAATAAATATTAAGGTTAAAAATATGCATCATCATTCATTTAGATAGTAAGTATAACTCAAACATAGAAAATATCAAATTATAGTTTATATGAAGTAAATTTACTAATTTCACAGTTCTTAGAGCATTATTTTTGTTGTAATCTATCATAATGGTCTGAACTTGGGCAGTGTATTGGTGTAAGTGCCAATATGTGAAAGGAGAATCAGTATCTTTGCACGTGTATATATATAAATTTGAATAATTTAATAAAGAATTAATATTAATTTAATATACTCGTGAAATAGTATATTATGCTACAAGGACCGAACGACTGTCATTTTTGTCCAGGATAAATTTGGCTGAATTCGGTGAAGACGAGGGCGAAGTACGAGACGAAGACGAGGGTGAAGCACGAGGCGAAGACGAGGGCAAAGCCCAAGGCGTAGCTCCGTGCAGCCAAATTTGTCCGTGACAATAATGACAGTCGTTCAGTGTCCGTCTTGCATACGATGCTTTTTGTAACAAATGCACCGAAGTACCCCCATTACTGAGCTTTTTAAATTAATTTGGATGTATCGAAACTATCTTATCGATTTGACAAGCAGATTTTTGCAAATGCAATTACATTACAGTAAACAAATACAATAAAACATAACTTACATGATTTATTTTATTGATTGATATTTTTCACATTTTCTGTGCTATCCCGTTCACAATAAATGCACATACTATAACCAACACATTCTATAATACAAATTTCTTTCGAATATCAATTTGACATATATCAATGAAATAAAAAAATCGAATGGCATCAATGATCAATGATCTACAATTTCATTTTTACCCAGCGGACAAAAATATCCATTAATTCCCGGTCAACAGAGAATTAATGAAAATTGTTACCATGGTTTGGAATTGAGAACTTTCGAAGCAGAAGTCAGCTCAGTAATAGGATACTTTTGGTGTACGTGTTACAAAAAACGTATTTAATAAAATATTTACGTAGCTGACATCTAGTGAGACAATACTGAAGTAGATCAAACATATCTCTATCCTTGTACCTCTCTTTCTGTCCTACCAGCTTCAAAACAAACAGCTACTTACTTTGTCTAAAGTATATGTTGTCCTTGGTGTGCATTAATTGTGAACGCGATAACACAAAAAATGTGAAAAATAAATCATGTGAGTAAGATAGTTTCGATGCATCTGAATTTACTTAAAGCTCAGTAATAGAGGTACTTCAGTGCACTTGTTACAAAAAATATCGTATGCAACACGGACACTGAACGACTGTCATTATTTGTTTTTTATTATCAGATTTAGTAATTCAAAGTACCTTGATACAAAAAAAATTCCTAATTTCGATAAAAACAATTTGCGGTATTTAATGTGACGTCACAGTTGTAGAAATTTGTAAAGTCACAGCAAGCGAACATGAACATATATCATGCTATTATATATTTATTTCTGTGCTCAAATTCATTTCAATATATATGTAAGCTATGATAGAATGTATAAAATAGTTAATCTATTTCATGTTTTCATGTTTTCCATTCTTCTATTCGGTTATTATAAACAAAAAATATATATTTTTTTTAATCAAATGGTATTTTAGCTTGGTAAACTATAAATGGGATAAATGTGAAAGGATGTGCGGATCACGCTTAAAAATAAAAATATGACCAGTTGTCAACCTAAAATTACAGTTAATATAATAGTGCTTGGTATCTTCAGAAAAATATTGGAATCCGTTTTCTCATATTTCAATTACAAAAATAAGACCAAACACAAATGATCACTAAATATCATACCTGTAAGACCAATAAAGATGGTCGTTAAAAAAAAAACGGACAATGATTTAGCCTGCTACTCAAAAATGGTAGTAGTGAGAATCAGATTTTTTTTCTAGTTGCACAATGGTCATCCTTAAGTATCTGATCTAGAATATCTAATGCATCAGCATCAAACTATATTCAAACAGTTGCAGATAAAAACAATAAAATATTCAAATACATACCTCTGAAATCCTGAAGTCTATCTGCATTCCGGGAAGTAAATGATCTAAGCTTGTAACTTTGAAAAGTTTCGTACTTTTAATTTTTTCTTTTTGTGCATTTAAGGATACTATTGTAGCTGTTGATGATACATCTGCTTTTTCCACAGCCATCCATAATAATTCTCCAACAACTAAATATTTTCGTAAGATAAAATATATAATAATCAAGAAAAATTTACTCACCATAAGTTTTGTTGACATCACAATGTTCTTTCTTCAGAAATGCTCTACAATGATTAATACCTAAATCTACAACATATCCGTGGTCTTCAACTTCACTAATTGCGCCCCAAAGAGTCATTTCTGCACTAATACTGGTGTGCGAAATATTGGCATTTATTTGCTGTGGCATCATGGACAACGTAAAGCTAAATTTTTCTTCATTTGTAGTAATTAATTTAACAGCTACACATTGTCCAAGGGAAAATATTTCATCTAGTGGTTTGTATTCCTAAATATAGTTACAATAATTTCAGACTCACAAGTTTAGTTGTAAACATAATTGTATATACCTCTGTTTCGCTTTGTTCTACAACCGCTTGTAATACTTTGGTATATGGTTTTGATATATTGTTTACAAAAACTTTACCCCATAATCTACCTGGTAAACTGATATCTAATGCAACTTTATGTATTTGCTTTACACATCCTAGCATTATCATTCCATCTTGAACAGTCTGAAAATTCAAGGTGATTTCAACACAGCAATAGGATAAATCAAAGTTCATTTCAGTTAAGAACGGTCCAATGTTCTAATGAGACTACGATTTAAGTCTTCTGATTAGCCGAAATACGAACACGATTCACTCACAGTGAATGCAGAATATAAAACAAACTGTCTGGAAATGAATTCAAGAAATAAAAGCAATATTCACATATTACTTGAGTAAACACAAATTTGAATCTTCGAACTGCACAAATCTATCTATGATAACTGATGAACAACTGACAAATGATGCAACTGACAGATAGAAAAGTGCGTTTTTTACGCTAATGTAAAATTTGTTCGTATTTTTAGGCAATCAGAAGGTTTTAATCGTAGTACCATAAAAGGTCTTGGGCCGTACTTGACTAAAATCAAATATTCGCTTAGCAATTACTTTGCCTTTTAATTGTTCCACATATCGAACACCATCAGATTTTGACGTATCATCCTCTGCCTGTATGATATTAGTTTTTCCAGGAAGTCTAACTACTTTTTTTCGTCTTCTACCAAATAACTATAAATGAAAATATAAGTTAACTTCAAGTAATTTACACTTACTTCACGAGTTTATTCATACATCATGATCACGTTTGATATTTGTCTGTTTCGCATTTGATGGTGGTTTTCGTCCGCCTCTTGGAAAGTTTGTTTCTACAACCATTTTTGAAAGTTTAAACACACGTGTATCTACATAACAAAAAAAGTTAGGTTATGTTGATTGACATTCACTGGTGTGCAGTTTGGTAGTACACGAAAGCAAAGCTGGGAGCGTTCACTGAATACTAAAAACCAGCACAGGAAATGGGGTATTCCACTACTATCAAAATTTGAGAAACTTTCATGAAAATATCAAAATATGGGATTAAAAATAGGTATAAGTAATGAAATAGTTATTTACATAATTAGTTATGAAAAGTGCCATATTGTTTGACGAAACGAAATATTTGCCAAAACGAGCGGAGCGAGTTTTGCAAATTACGTGAGTCAAACAATACGGCTTTTCATAACGTATTCTGTACAAAATTTTATCTAATTCCGTCAGAATAATTTTAACTGTATTTTTCAATGAGAACATCTCTCACGTCACATCACCAAATTCAGATGACTGTGATTCCTGACCATCTATTGTTACTACAGAAACAAGAGTTCACTGAAATAAACAAATATCGAATTTTCACAAAACGTCAAAATAATTTTTTTAAATGTGCTCAAGCAGTAATATCCTGAGTGATATAGTACCCTTTGATATTAAAGACTCTGCCAAAGCTGCATACTGTGAATAATAAATCTTTCTTTTAATTGTACGCAGATAAGTATAATTGATAAGCTCTGAAACATGGCCAGTTACGTAAAGTCATTACGTAACTACTTTATGCTACTTTACGCAACTGTTGCATTGTAGTTATGAAAAATGGGACGTTGCATAACGTCAGAAATTGATGTAAAGTTTGACTTTTCAAAGCGGAATTAGATAAATGATATTAAATATTGCTCCGTTTTTATAAAAAGACGATTTAATACTTAAATGACGTCATGATGACGTCTAAAAGTCTATTGTGGTCCTCAAACAGTGAGTTTAATAGATGTACAAATTTCTACAAGATTTGTTCATATTCATGAAAAAATATTGTTGCGTTGTAATTTGATGTACTTATAAATTTATTGGAGATGTATCGTAAAAGTTGAAATATGTATCATTCCTATTTTTCGAATGCTGTTTAGAAACAATTTCAGAGGCCTCCAAGTTTCACAGGCATGCGTATGGAGAGAAAATTAGCCCTAATTCACAATGGGCGTAGCATAAGAAGTACATAACATAATTCTTATGAAAATCTTATGCGTGTTCACAATGAGCATAGCATAAGCAAAGCATAAAAATTATTTTATAGGGATATTGCAGCCTGAGTTGGTTATAAAATATAGGTACTTTTAGTTTTTAGTATCTGTCACAATTTAAATCACTTGTCCTAAACAACGCTTTGCTTTATTTTTGTTTTGATTCGATTATTTTATCAAAACAGCTGTTTTAAGGACTCCTTTTTTTAAAATTTTATATTAGAAAATATTTGTCATTGCTTTTGGTTTTGTTTCTTATATTAAAGCTCTTAGTTTAGGGCATTACTTTTGTTTCTGCACATGTTTGCAATTAAATGTCTTTTTTGGAAGACGAAATTCGTTTAGTATTGTTATTAAAACAAAGATTATAAATATTCCTAACCACAAAAACAAGTTTATTTTCATTCATTTGACACATTTACTGTCTGTGTCTGTAAAACTATATTGGACATGCGCATTAAGAAAATATATGTGTAAGAAATACGTAAAGTTGAGATGATTTCAACTTTCTTATGCAGCTGTTATGCACTATGCAAGCATAAGAAATACGTAAGAGCATTGTGAACACGGCCATAAGAATCGCACATGTTCAACTTTATGTCTTATGTATTTCTTATGTACTTCTTATGCTTACACCCATTGTGAATTAGGACTTAAGCTTTAAGGTGAAATATCACCCGGAAATACTAGCTATCTCTGTCTAGTCTAATCTTGTTTTGGAGTAAGTGAGGCTTAGGGAAGGTCAGTGATGACGGCGGGATATACAAGAATTCAAATTTGACATTTCAGAAGAAAAGCATTTTATAGAGAAATTTACTGAAATTAATGCTCGCATATAAAATCATTTTTCAAAGACATAAGTTTTAATGAAATTATTCATAATGAGAATATGAAATTATGACATAAAAATGTCCCAAAATTTACGCAAGAACTAATTTTGATAGTAACATGTTTTAAATAACAAATTATGAGTTTTTTATTGAATCATAAAGAATAAGGTAAAATAAAGGGTTATCTAATTTTGATAGAAAACTGGTTTTAAATTGAAAATTATGAATTTTTTATTGAACCGTAAAGTATACAGTACAAGGATTATGTATGGAATATTATATAGAGCAAATGATCTCCACGACTTACGACTTTGTTGGCACATACAGACTCCTGATTATCATGTCGCCTTAGCGAGCACCATTAAATGTTTTTGCCTAATGATCAGTTGTTTCTCCAAAGAAGAATTGCTCGATGCTACCTTCAGCCCAAAATGTGCAACTGTAACACCTATTACATTTTCCTAGTTGTATATTGCTACTTGCTCATGACTCTTACCCCATTCCGTAGCACTAGTAGATAGATTTCGAACATATGGTATGTTTTCTATTAGGGATCCGGCAGGTAGTTTTCGCTTAGAGACTAGACCAAAATTTGAAGCTGTTAGTCTATGTTTTCTTTAAAGTATTTACCCTTGATGTATTCACTAAGAAATTAATACTTGTAATTTATTTGAAGGTGAATATATATCTCGGGCCTTAGAGCAATGCAGATTCGGATCAAGTATTATTATTTGTAGAATGACAGATCCCAATAATAATTGATGGACTTAAATAAAATATTTTGTCGCTTTCTTGAGAAATATGATATTGATAACTTGAAATTCTCATTTGTACACTTCCAGCTATAGTAGTATTTAGAAATCTAAAAGAGATAAGTTTTACAAAATTAGATTTGAAGATTGATTTTTAATGTATTTATCCAATGAACTTACTGTAACATAAATCAGATTTGTCAAATATCCTGGAATCCGAACCATTTTTCTTACTAGTGTGACAAGATCGGTAAAACTACACACACAGCCAGAAGCAGATATTCAAAATGGTTTTTGTTACTAAAATCAGCCATAGGCTATTTATTCTCTAATGAATAAATACATGATAAAATTAATCTTTGACACTTGTCATGTAATACAAAATTTGGATACTAGATAGTGTTAAAGAATAATTTTAAAAGGTGATTGAAAAACAAGGTGGTCATGAATGTTTTGTTGTTTAAAAAATAACATAATACTGTGTAAAAAATAAATATGTCAATTCTGTGAAAATATGTTTAAAATATAATAAATAAAACTAAAGTTGAAGTTGAATGGTGTGTAATTTCCTCTATAAAGATAAAGATTTAAATAGAACAGGTTATGGGCCCAGAACCCTTCAACCATAAAAATAACTTGTAGAGGAACAAAAATATTGATAAATAAAGCTACGTGAAGAAAGTTTCAAGAAACATAGAAATGGAGAAGAAGTTTTCATCTGAAGAAGTGATTGAGAAGTTGACAGATTCCGAATCATATCATTTGTGGAAATTTGAAATAACTATACTATTTAAAGCGCAGGGTTTATTCGATATAGTTACAGGAAGAATATCACTAAAAGAAAATGATCAAAGTTTGTTGAAAAAAGATGCACAGGCACAGAAAATTATCATAACTTCCATAGATAAAAAGCATGTAACACATTTATTGGATTGTGATAATTCTCATGAAATGTTTGAGAAATTATGTTCTCTTTATGATGGTACGGAAGAAAGAAATAAATGTACGATTCTTCAAGATTTCTTCAACTATAAATATAAGATAAATCAAACAATGGCAGATTTCTTAGCAGATATAGAAAATATATCGTTTCGTCTTAAAAAACTTGGTCAAAAATTAGATGACGAAATGATAATGTCAAAAATTTTAACATCACTGCCAGAAAAGTATACATATTTTATTACTGCTTGGGAATCAACTTCAGAAGAAGAGAAAAATCTTAAAAATTTGAGAAACAGATTACTAGGAGAAGAAAATAGACGTAACTCAATAAATGATGAGAAGCCATTAGCGTTTAAAGTAACAGAAAATAAGTCAAGAAACAAAATTATCCACAGTAATATTAAATGCTTCAAGTGTAATAAAATGGGTCACATAGCAAAGTTTTGTAAAGTAAAATGTTGTTCTATCTGCAAGAAAACAAATCATATCGAGAAGAATTGTTTTTTCAGAAATAAGAATAACAACATTAATGCTCGAACTGATACAAGTAAAAATAGTGCATTTATCACAATTAAAAAAGAAGATAACATGGAACATAATAAGATAAAATTCATTGTAGATTCAGGAAGTACAACACATATGACAAACAATGTTGCATTGCTTGAAAATTATACAGAAATTAATTCTAATATATCTGTAGCAAAAGAGAATGAATCTATGGTGGCATTAGGTCAAGGGTGTATCAAAGGATCCAAATGCACATTACAAAAGACATTGTTTGTACCCGAACTAACACAGAATTTACTGTCTGTTAATGCTGTGACAAATAACGGAGGAACAGTATTATTTGATAAAGACCAAGTAAGAATAATTAAAAACTCTGAAACCATTCTGACAGGTGGAAAATTGAAAAACGGTCTATATGTTGTTGATATTATAGAAGAAAATGATATGTCATTGTTAACTAAAACGAAAGAAACAAAAAGTAATAATTGGCACGTAAAAATGGGACATCCCAGTAGTAATGTTTTGATAAAATTAGTCAAACTTGTTGATGGAATTTCTTTAACTCAAGATGAAATACATCAAATGACAGAAAATTGTGAAATCTGTATTAAGGCAAAACAAACACGGAAACCTTTTAATACGGCAAGAGAAAGAGCATCTAGAATACTTCAAATAATACACACTGATGTTTGTGGACCAGTAGAAAATAATACTTGGGATGGTATGAGATAGAATCTAGGAAAAAAAACCCCCGGGAAATAAAACCCCGGAAAAAAAGCCCCGGAAAAAAAAACCCCCAAGAAAAAAAACCCCCGGAAAAAAAGCCCCCTGTGATAAAAATCTAAGAAATTTTATATAACGAATATTATAAATTAAATATATAAGAGTGCTTTCATTATGTTTGATAATAAAACTAAGATTTATAAACAACAAATCTATATAATGTGTGATGTATAATGTAACACAGACTGTTTTATTTATCTGTTAGCGTCAATAATAGTATAGTGCAGTAAAACATTTACATACATTTGATTTTTGTGCATGTTTAAGAGACAATCTTTAAAATAGTTTAGTTTTTTGAAGAAATTCTAGAGGATAAAAGCAAATGACGAAAAATTGATTTTAGTCGATTGTTTATTCTGTAAATAATTCCTGAACTGTCGCAAATCAAGTAGAAGGTTTCATGTAAAAAAGTTAAATATTGTTATTAACGGCAACAATTGTTACTATAGTTATTATTCACCAAATAAATTTATTAGAAGGTGGATATCTCGGGCCTAAATTTATGAAAGTGCTAAAACTGGCCATGAAATTTATGGTCAGGAAAGTACTGTGATGGCCACAGCAGATTGATATTTTTTATACAAATTACAAATATTTAGCTTCAATATGAAAATATTCTATGAATGATGTTAATTATTTTCAATTGTCTTAAATTATTTAAAGATATAAAGGCTAGGTACTAGCATAAGTTGAGGCATCAAATTTAATTCAACATAAAATACAGAAATTGTAAAATTTTCAATATTGTACAAAAATAACAAGAATTGATTTCATATCATTGATATCAAAAAAAAATGTGTAGTTTTTTGCTGTTATTTTCAGGTATTAGTTCTATTTAAAAAATTATAACTTTGTGTCGTATTTGAAAAATATGCCCTACAATAAAAATGTTCACGCTCGCCACTGTCTGGTTAATAACAATATTTAACTTTTTTATTATTACTATTATCGACGCTAACAGATAAATAAAACAGTCTGTGTTACATTATACATCACACATCATATAGAATTGTTGTTTATAAATCTTGGTTTTATTATCAAACATAATGAAAGCACCCTTATATATTCAATTTATAATATTCGTTATATAAAATTTCTTCGATTTTTATCACAGGGGGCTTTTTTTCCGGGGGTTTTTTTTCCGGGGGTTTTTTTTCCGGGGCTTTTTTTCCGGGGTTTTATTTCCCGGGGGTTTTATTTCCTGTTACCATGAGATATGTACTAACTGTTTTAGATGACTACAGCCATTTTACAAAAGTTTATCTATTAAAACATAAATTCGAAGCTGCTGAATTTTTGAAAAATTATGTGAATGAATCAGAAAGAGAAATAAATGGTAGAGTTTCCATAATACGATGTGATAATGGAGGCGAGTATACTGGAAATGAATTTAAAAACTGGTGTCAATCGAAAGGAATAAAATTAGACTACAATATTCACTACAGTCCTCAATTGAATGGAAAAGCGGAGCGGCTTAATCGAACGCTTATAGAAAAGACCAGAGCTTTATTATTTAATTCAAGTCTTGATAATGAAATGTGGGGAGAGGCAATACGAACAGCAACATATCTCCTAAATCGACTGCCAACAGAAGGATTTAATATGACACCTTACGAAGTTTGGACAGGTAATCGACCAAATGTTTCAAATATTCAAGTATTTGCAAGTGTTACACTTGCGAAAAGATTGGGTTATCTTAAAAAACTGGAACCAAGAAGCAAAAGCCTAATAATGATAGGCTATGCTCCTACAGGCTACAGACTTTGGAGTGCAGAAAAAAGAAGAATATTCATTGAGCGAGATGTAATATTTAAAGTGGGAGAAAATGAAGTAGCAGTAGAAGAAAAAGACGAAAAAATCGAATATGAATTGGTAAAGGAAAATATTGGAATAGAAGATGGTAAGCAAATAAAAGACGAAAAAAATTTTTTAGACGTAAGAATGCAGAACAATGAAGAAGCAAGAGATGAGGAAGAAATGAATAACGAAATGGAAATGATTAATGATGAAGAGAATGCTGAAAAGAATAATTTGAGAAGAAGTAGTAGAATAAAAAAGAAGCCTGAAAAACTAAATGATTATGTGTTATTAACTTATAATGAAGCCATCAATGGAACTGAAAAGGAAGTATGGAAAAGAGCAATAAAAGAAGAAAAAGATTCCTTAGAGAAGAATCAAACATGGGAAGTAGTGGAAAAAAGAGAAGCAAAAGGTCAAAAGATACTTTCAAATAAATGGGTGTTTCGTATAAAACTCTATTTGCTATCGCTGCTTCTGAAAATCGTCACATTATGACTTTTGATGTTAAAACTGCTTTCTTATATGGCGAATTGAAAGATATTGTATATATGAAAATGCCTGAAGGTTATAATGATGCAGATAAAATGTCGTTTGAAAAAAATCACTCTATGGTTTAAAACAATCACCATTAACTTGGAATAAAAAATTTACGCAGACAATGTTTGAATTAGGTTTGAAATCAATAAAATCTGAAAGATGTATTTTTACTAATAACGACAAGTCCATAATAATTGCTGTATATGTTGATGATGGTTTAGCAATCGGAAAAGATAAAAATCAGCTGAGAAAGATTTTACAAAACTTGGAGAAAAAATTTGAAATAAAATTATATGAAAATCCGAAATCTTATTTGGGCATGGAAATAAATCGAACTGAAAATTTCATTAAACTAACTCAAACTAATTATGTAAATATGATGTTGGATAAATATTTCATGAACAATGCAAAACCAAGTGATACTCCATGCATCGTGAATAATAAAGAAGAAAAATGGAATAATACGCAGGAAAAGGTAAATTTTCCGTATAGAGAAGTGGTAGGAAGTTTATTATTTGTATCAACAAGAACAAGACCGGACATAGCACATGCTGTAAATCAAGCAAGTAGACGTATTGAAAATCCAGATCGAGATGATGTAACTGCAATAAAGAAAATATTGAAATATTTATCAGGAACTAAACAAAAAGGAATATGTTTTCATGCAAAATCAGAAATGAAAAATTTGAATGCATATTGCGACTCTGACTATGCAGGTGATCCCATGACAAGAAGAAGTACAACAGGTTTTGTTATACTGTGGACCAATTTCTTGGAGTTCGAAGAGACAACCTATTGTTGCTCTATCATCCACTGAAGCAGAATATATTGCTGCTGCTGAATGTTGTAAGGAAGCTTTGTACTTGAAATTTTTGTTAAACGAATTGTTGATATCTGATATTAATATTATTTTACATATTGACAACCAAAGTTCTATTCAATTAATCAAATCTGGTTCATTCAACAAAAGATCTAAACATATTGACGTCAGGTTTCATTGTATTCATGAAAATTATGCCAAAGGATATTTAAAACTTCAGTATTGTCCAACAGAAATACAAAAAGCAGATATTCTTACAAAACCATTAAATAAAATTAAATTTATAAGATTATGTGAAAATCTTATCTCTTAGTTTTGATTTTTTAAATTGTTCACTATAAAATTAACTTTCAAAATTAGGAGAAGGTGTTAAAGAATAATTTTAAAAGGTGATTGAAAAACAAGGTGGTCATGAATGTTTAGTTGTTTAAAAAATAACATAATACTGTGTAAAAAATAAATATGTCAATTCTGTGAAAATATGTTTAAAATATAATAAATAAAACTAAAGTTGAAGTTGAATGGTGTGTAATTTCCTCTATAAAGATAAAGATTTAAATAGAACAGATAGCGCCACAGAACAAATCAACTAGTAAAAAGCCATATTCACACGAGTAAAAGAAGTGGAAAAGAAATTGAAGAATATTTTCCTAAATTATTATTTTGAAATATACAGCCGCTGAAACTCCGGAAAATATTGTAAAAAATTGCTCATAATTTTTAGATATAATAAATACATTTCTTTTTGTTCATTTGACGTTTCTTCATAACAAAATCTATGATTTGAACAAAAAAAAATTAATATCTCGAAAACTAGGAATCTCACGACTCTCAAAAAAATATATTATCTCCAAGAAATAATTGGCCATGGAATATAATCACTTTTGTCTTAATTAACCTTGCAGGGAATAAAAAAGTGTAAATGGACATCAGAGAAGTACCCAAAATATCGAGAATTTTGAGCCCAAAATCCAGTGACCGATGTCAAAAAAAATTTATTATTCAAATATATATAATTTTTGAATAGAAGACTTTGATTTTCCTCCAATTTTCAATACTTTTAGAAGTGCACAGAAAGGGCTATAAACGGAATAATAATTAATAAAAATCGATAATTTTTGCACAGCACTCTGAAGAATAATGTCATCTATAAGTCTACCAAATTTTGTCCCAAAAAACTGGATAATCTCTGAGAAATTAATATTTTCAGCACTAATTATTTTTTTTCTCAAAATTGTCAGGTTCAATATTCATGAAAATTTTTATATGATAACTGCAAGTATAGCGCCTAGTATATATATTTTTTCCAGATAAGTTATTATCAAAGTCTCTGAGATATAGGATTTGCATGCTAATTTTATACGTTAGCACTAATTTTATACGGATTTATTGCAGACATAATGAAACTTTGACAAATTATCTAATTTTTAATATACATGCCACTAAAAACTTTGTTGATTTATTATAAGAAAGTATTTATCAAACATATTGCTACAAGATTCATCAATTCAAATTTCGTGCTAAAATAGTTCTTCAGGGTGATGTTTCACCTTAAACTACTGGTATTGTTTGGTCGAAAGAAGCGTGATTTTCACAAGTAAATTTGATAACTTTATAATTTAACTTGCTCATGATCTTACTGACAATAATAAAAATAATTCAGATGATGTTCAATAAGCAAGACACTAACGCCACCTATTTTACTTTACGTCAATATTCTCAAAATGTTTCATGATGAATAAGACTTACCGTTTGAGTGACACAATAGACTTTTGGACGTCAAGGAAAATTTTCAAATCAAAAAAAAATATTTCTCAAGTACTACGAGGTTTTTTTGAATCGCATTTTCACTAATACTTTTATTTATTCATGTCCTATCAGAAAAGAGAATAAAAAAAACAGTGGAATACCCCATTATTTTTCTCCCGACCAAACTGTCATTTTTATATGTTTGACAATTGACACATCTAAACTATACTAAAAGGCCAAGTGTAAGGATTACTAATTCGACTTTGCCCGAGGCTACAGCCCAAACGGTTCAGTCGATTTTTGAAATTATTTTTTTGTAAATTGCGTATTCACGAGGAGGAGTGCCTTTTATATGTTAGAAAATTATTACATGTATAGTATTTACAGGAAAAATCGAAAACCATCAGTGAGAATTGTCAAAAGTGACAGTTCGAAATAATATCAAGCTATCAATGCTAGAAAATTGATGAACATCGGGTCCCTTCTGTCAAGTTTGACATACAGGTATTGAAATAATATTCAAAATATTACAAAATTCACTATTGAATCAAGATTTTAAGTATTGTTATATGGTTGAAACATTTAAATGAATAATTTGTGATGTATTCAAAGCTTCCATCAAGCTTATTTCAATTAAAATAAATTTTTTGACATTCAATAGAATGTCAGTGTTGCCAACTTATTTCCCAAACAGAAACTGCACATGCGTACTCGCTTTGACGCAAAATGTCAATGCCAGTTCACAACAATGTACACATCTTATAAATAATAAGTAAGTAGTTCAATTGAATAATATTAACAAAATGACGATTCTATGTTAGATTTTTCAGGCTATGCTCAAACATTTTCTGAAATAAAGTATAATGTCACAATGCCCATGCATTTTCAGCACAAAATAGAAAACAGGCATATTTTGTACAACATAAATCCTCTCAAACAAGCGATCGCATAAGTTTCAAGATGATTTCAACATGTAATTGTTATAAGGAGAGCGATTATTATAATCAAGAAATTCTTGAAGTGTAACTCCATGTAATATTTTTAAGGTTATGCTCAAGGATTCATTGGAAGCTGCTATAGCAGAATGCTTGATGAATACGATTCCAAAGTGATATTGCTGAAGAAAATTCAATTATTTGTAGGCACTGAAGAAGAATGAATAAGATGTCAAATTTTTGTTCAAGTGATATGAATTTGATTCACTTATACTGATTCATCCATCTCCCGACGATTCATCATTTGATTATACTATTTTCAAGATACGATTTATACTCTAATTTACAATATAGTTTCCCTATAAAATAAGTACTGAAGATTAAATGCCACTTGGAATATGTCAAGGATTTGCAGTTTGGTACATGTGGTAAATATTCTGCAATGAAAAAATAAATATTCCGATTAACTTTGTATTTGAGGTTATGTAGAAGATAATCCTCCTGAAGCCTGCATTGCGCTGATGAAACACAATAAGTTTGGGTGTGAACGATTTAAATAATAAAATAATACTTTGATAAACTGTACGTATATACCTATTCTGTATATTCACTACAATCATTTAACAATATTGAAAATTTCTCAAAAAGTGTAGGAGACACATGGTATAAAAAGATTGAAAGTAATTATTCTGAAAAGAGTTTCCGCGGAAAGTGTTGGTAGATTATACGGGTTACTGTAAGTAAGAATTTACTGTTGTAATCAGCTGATTCCAAACAATCAACACAGACATCTGTTCCAACAGTTGGTAACATTGTTAGGTGTGACGTAGACGCTTGGGTGCGCATGCGTAATATAGAGTGGTTAGAGATGTTTTGCAAGAGTCAGATATTATTGTTCTTCTATTGTTTGTTTATAATATCTGTTATTGAAATATATTGTGATTGTGAAGAACAAGAATGTTTTGTTGAATATAAAGGAATCGGATGACGATTAGTCAGATGATAGAACAGCTGTCAGCATTCTCATTGCTTCAGTCATCAATTTCATTATTTTGATCAATCCCTAAATATTGTATTCGATTAAATAGGCACTTCGAACAACTAATATTGATTTTAATGAGTAATTTTGCTGTTCTCATCAAAAAGACTTCAACAGCAATTTCTTTCAAACTAGTTTTGTTATTGTAGTGAGTATTATGATTATATTATCAACAATAACTCCTGAGTAGAAATCATCGATTGTAGATTGTCACGAGCAATAATCATTTGTTGTGATCAACTCAATTTTAATTTTAATTGTGAATTTATTGCTGATTCACAGGATAAACGATAAAAACTTGGTGAAAATTATTGTTGTCATTTACTCAATTCCAATTGTGATCAATGGTTGATTGTTGCAATCGGTAGAATGACAATTCAATGGATATTGTATTATCAACCACATACTATGTAGGAAAATTTATTAGTATAATCAACAAAAAATGCTACCTACTAGCCACTATCAACAATTGATAATTAGGATTACCTTCTCTATCATTGCTATCAACAAAATATTGTTTCAATCAGCCCATCTATTGTTGTGATCAACCAATAATAAATCTATCGCTAGCAGCGAACAAGGATAATCCCTAAATCTTATTCTCATCCACTCAATCATTATAGGGATGAACAAAATATTGTTGCAATCGATTGCAAACTGATAGCTGTGATCATTCAATGGTCACTGAAGTGGAAAAACTCCAAAATACAAAGCGTAGATGATTTTATCCAACAATTCAGGGTTTTTTTCTGATTTATTTTTATTGTAGTCAAAAAACAATCGATTGGTTCTCTATTCAAGCAATTTATTCTTCATCTTTTAATGCTGTTTCAGAAGTGAAATATGAGTCAGCATAACAACTGAGACGTTAATTATATTTACCAGTTTTTCTGAATAAATACATTCAGGCTACTAAGTTGAGTCTTAACTTTCAATTGATTTGGACAAATTCGCTTCGGATTCAAAATATCCTTGGAGATATATTTGGAGCCAATTTGCTTTTTGTAATAAAATTTCGCACAAATATATGAAAGTGAGGTCCATAGCGTTTTGGCTTGTGTGGAAATAAGCATCCCGAGAAAGGTTTGAATTCTCAAAATTACATTGGAAATAAAAACGCCCTTATTCTTTGTTCAGACCTGGAAGAAAAGTTTCTCATTGAACTCGATCATTGTGTCACATCGTATATCCTGATTTTGTTACAAGGGTCGAAATTGATAGGAAAATGAACTTATTGCATGGCTTATATAAGGTGTAGAGGACGATAAAGAAGAAATGTGTATTATTGTAATTACTCTCCATTTTTTCTTCTGCTATTGGTATGCAACTTCATTTGAAATTGAAATCAAAATCAACAACTGAGATGCATTCACAAAAAAGTATGATAGTTAACGCTTCCAATGGATCTCTACGTTTTAGACCCTACTGAACCCAAAAAAACATAATTTAAAAGAAAGTCAGTCGTTGTGTTTGTTTATTTCTAAAGGCACGATAACTTGAGATCGGCTAGAAATCTTCGACTAAAATTTCACAATCAAGTTCTTTATCAAAAAAATAGGTTCAAATTCATAAATAAGATATATCCAATCGGTGTTACCAAAACTTCTTAGATGAAACTTTAGAGTTCTCTGCGTTTATTTCATAAACGGTAGTACTTATCCAAGAATATGATAGTATATTGTGCAACCAGTGCGATAAGTTTTTGATTGCTCACGAGAGCGAAGTGGGCAATTGACAACACCGCACGAGTTGGAGATACTATTCTTTATTACGAATGCGAGATAAGTACTATTTTGCACTTATTTTTTTCGAGCGATAAATGGTTTGCGTGCGACAAGTTTACTTGTCGCACATAAATTATACCTGGCGCACTCAAAAGCCAAAGAGCCATTTACGTGCGCAAAATAGTACGCATCCTGCATGAGTAATAGAAAATAACTTAGATTGATCCCTGAATGAATTGACACAACATTCACCTGGCAGATTTCCCAAAATTATTAGCGGTTTTATTTTATTTATTATAAAATTCGATAAATTCTTTCAAAGTAGGGGAATATATATTATCAATGAGATATAAGAATTATTTATACTCATATTTAAACGCCCCATGCCAAGGTTTGACGATGGTAGCGTTGATGATGCGTTCGACAAAACATGTTGCAAATTAGAAGGAACAACATGAATGTATAAGAAATTAATGATGTTCGCTAACTCTTACATTGTGTTGCCAATTTGATACAGGAAGTAAAGTATTTTCACAGGGGTATTAACAATTTGTAATTCCGATGCAGAAATAGAGCATGGTAATTCACGCACCACGGTCTTATATATAGGTCTTGACACTAGCATCTCACTACCATTGGCAAAGGATTGACTCTTATTGAAGTATTTAGTTATTATTGGTTCCTAAAGATGTGAGAAGCTGTAATATATTGTGATTGATGATTATAAATCTACTTATGATAATAGTTCAAGCGAGATTGAGAGAAACATTCACTTGTCGCAAGGTCAAATATCAATTTTTGTGAATACAAAAGAATTGAATGTAATTATTATGAAACATTGGATATTCTATAGCTACTTGATAGCAATATCTTGGATATTATTGATATTGAGTGCTATATATCAATAAATTTTAGGATGTGAAATTAAATATTCAATCCAGACTTGAATGATTCGAATCGCTGTTTCTTGTCTTTCTGATGCACATTTTCTGTTTTCCTCGCACATTTATTTTGTCGATCGTAACGCCGTCTTTAGTAGTTTGAATAACTACCCAAGTAACAATGACCAGAATGTGACGTCAGATTTTGGTCATAATGAAGTCATAATCTGACGGTCACATTTCGACGTCATAAGATGTCGAATCGACGTCACATTTCAAGTCAATTTGAGGTCATACATTGACGTCATTTTTTGACGTCATAAAACGTTGAACTGACGTCATAATTTGACGTTTTGTTTCAGAGTTTTATTTTTTAGCTTAACGTCACTTTATGACCTAAGTTCGACGTCATTTTGTGACGTATGTAACATTTTTATCCCAGCATCCATTTTATAACTTAAATCCGACATTATGAGTATCAGTTATCTAGATATGAAGTTATAAATTATCATATAGAGATCAGTGTTCAAATTTTGAACGAGTTAAGTTATGAAATATAAATAAGATGCCTTTGGCTATTATATTCCAGTGTAGATAGAATCTTATTTATTCCTATAAATTTCTCTAAACAGTCTATCAATAAAAGTGAAGAGCCTGATCCTCTATTTATTTGGGTTACAAGCATTCAAAGGGTAACATATTTGATTTTGGGAGCCTCCTGGTACCCAACGTATCTTCAACAACAGTTCGGAAATCTTCGAGAAGATTCGGACTATTGAAATATCAAGGTACCATCAACGGTTTTCCTTTTGTAGTTCAGTTCAGGGAGGTTCATTTGTTTGTTTGCATGATATTGCTCCACTCAAGAATTTTGTTAAAGTTATTGAAAGGTAGGTATCTATATTAAAATTAGAAATAGGTGACTCATCGTATATCCAACATATTGATTAATTTGCTATCGATTTAGAAGAATTTTAAAATCTAGAAACAAATGTATCATAAAAGATATTTCCGAATTTCATATCAATTATTGAAAATTTTTCTAGCTACAAAGCTGATGATCGATAGGATCTGAATAATAGTGTTGAATCTTGAATTACTGAAAATCATATGAAATTGTTTTCCAGGATGATTGTATATAATGGTGCATTTTACAAATTTCGACTCAATTGCTGCAGTGCCGGCTGTTGACACTATCGTCATGGTCACAACATTTGGATAAATAACCCAAAGGTATACGAAAATTGGTCCAGAATTCACAGATACTTGGAGATCAGTTTTTTTCTTGTCATGGTGATTGATTTCTTTTTAGGTTTTGATACATATATATTTTTTTTACTTGATATGTTTTATTATTCACTAATTATCTAAAAGTTCCTTGAATAAATAGTACTCAAATAGGTGATATGCAACGTTATAATGTTATCCTATAACATTATGATGTTCTATATTAATTATTTCATTATTATTTACTTCTTGAGGAATTTTCAGGTGATGACTAAGATCGTAAAGTGATGTTGAATTCAAGTCATAATATGACGTCAAAATTAGGTCATAATGTGACGTCAAACTAAGGTCATAATTTGACGTCAAACTTAGGTCATAATATGACGTCAAACTCAGGTCATTATATGACGTCAAACTTACGTCATAATATGACGTCAAACTTACGTCATAATATGACGTCATATAGCTCCACGCATTGACGTCTTGCTGACGCGATTATGACCAAAAATGTGACGTCATATCGACGTCATATTTGGTCATAATTGTTACTTGGGTAATAAGCTGCTTTGATAATAAATACCCTTACCGGTGAGTATCAAGACCTATGTATAATATTGGAAATTGTGCGGCAAGAGTGGTTCTTTTGAAAAGATAGTTCTACGACGCCTAGAGTCTTTGTAATTCGTGAAGAAGTTGAAATCAATAATTTTTCTCCAGATAAATACATGGAATAACATTGAGAATTGTCTATAAAAAAGAGTGAAATCACGATTAGGGAAAAATGCAGAAATTTAATATGGAGCAGGAGAATTCTGTATGCTTAAATTATGATTGAGACTAATCTTATTGAGAAATAATTTTTGCCGGAGGCGGTTCACATATGGAGCTGCGAAGCCTAGCGCTTAGACCTGCGAAGCAGGTCGAAACGCTAGTCTTATATACTAAAAGGCATAAGATACACTTTCAGTTAGCCACGGCTACAGCCTAAACGAGAGCTCTGATTAACATGATTTTTTTTTTATAAATTTGATATTCTTGACGAGCAGTGCCTTTTGGGGGTCTCAATTTTTTAAGTCTCATGAGTTTCGTGTAAAAAATCAAAAACCGTCAAAAATTCATCCTGGACATAGTAGGCATGTACAAATAATTGTTGAACATCGATGACGTCTGTCAGCTTTGACGTTTAACTTTCAATATTATTTCATTGAATATTGGAAAATGAGAAGGATTTCCACAAATTTATGTATTAATACATCTATTAAAAACATGAGCAAATCACTTGTGATACATTTTGAGCTAATATTATGCTTAAATATTAAAATTGTTATTTTTTTGACATTTCGATAACTTCAGTATTGCCAACTTATTTCCCAAACGAAGAATGTACATGCGCACTCGCTTCCACGTGAAAATAGTAGCCATGTACAAATAATTGTTGAACATCGATGATATCTGTCAGCTTTGACGTTTAGGTTTCAATATTATTTCATTGAATATTGCAGGATGAGAAAAATTTTCACAAATTTATGTATTAATACATTTATAACAAACATGAGCAAATCACTTGTGATACATTTTAAGCTAATATTATGCTTAAATATTGAAATTACTATTTTTTTGACATTTCAATAAATTCAGTATTGCCAACTTATTTCCCAGAATGTACATGCGTACTCGCTTTTACGCAAAATTCCAATTCAAGTTGCAACAATGTACACATCTAATGAATAGAAAGTAAGTAGTTTAATTGAATAATATTAACAAAATGACAATTTTATGTAATATTTTTTAGGCTATGCTCAAACATTTTTTGAAATGAAGTTATATGTCACGATATTCATGCATTTTTAACGCAGAATATGCCTGATCGCAAAATGGATTAGTTGTTGGCTAAGTTATAGAATGATTTCAACATATAATTGTTATGAAGAAATCGATTCTTATAATCAAGGGATATTTTGATTCATGATGTTTCTCTGTTGTGAATGGAATAAGTACTGAAGATTGAATGTAGTTTGAAACATGTCAAGTATAGTTTAGCTGGTACATGTGGTAAATATTCAACAATACACGAGTATTCATTCAGATTTTCAATATTATTTAGTAATAGTTCAGTTTATGCTATTCTCACATCTCTTTCAGTTGAATAAATTTGCGTTGAAGACTTGATAAACCCAGCCAATCGAACATTTTGCTCGAGTCAACAATGAAACAAGCAATAAGCAACTGATTATAATATTACGATAATGGAGCCATCAATCAATATTTTGTACTTGTTGAAAGATATAAATCATACATCACTCAATGAACATCTATTAGAGTATGAATATTTCCGATAACCTCGTATTTGAGGTTATGTAAAGAGTAATTTTACTAGAAGCGGCATTGAGCTGATGAAACACACTAAGCTTGGGTGAGAACGATGATGAAAATATCGTTTGTCATCATTTATTTTTTGAAAAATGTAAATTATAACATATAACTGGAATAAACTGTACGTAAATGTTCTGTATAATACATATTATTTCATTACAATATCAGAAGTCACTAATTTCTTATTTAGTGTGGATGTTCCTATTCAATTGGTATACAAAATTGGATATGAAATATTTTCTTGATGATTCTGACATATTAAGTGCATTGGGGAGAGTAGCAAATCTCAGTGGCTCTAAAACTTTGATCTGTAGTTTTTGACATCTAATAGTCTAGGCTCTAATGTTGATTCATTCCATGAGCTAATGTTTTAAAACGTAGTATAGGCAATTCTGATGTATGCACTAGAGACTAGAGTGTGATTGTTGGAATCATGAGTTCATTATTGTACACAGGTTGTACACAACAAACATAGCCTATATGGACTGCAGAAGATAAGTACCTGAATAATTCTTTTTACAAATGATACTCTTTTTGAAGAAGTCTTCAATAATAGCGTTGTACGAATTATTCAATTCAAACATTTTTGCTCTCTTTACGTTTCAAATGAGTAAATCAGACATAGACATATATATATTGCAAGGACCATGAGATCTTGAACTGAAAGTTGAAACAAGCATCACTGCTATTAGTGGTACATTTTAGGACTAAATTTCAATAACCCATAGATTAGACCCTTGTAAGAATAGACATATACGAACAAGATTTTAGAACCACATTAATTCATCTACTTACATACAGGCCTGTCAAATTGTCAAATATTAACGAGATTCATGGCTTTTTGGATATTCTTTGCCTCAAATTGTACAATTTTATTGAACGTCAACAAAATATATCTTTGTATTTAAAAACTACAAATACGATAAAATGGTAGATGTGAACGAAGATAGAACGAGATAAGAATTATTGATTTGAACTTCCAATTTGATAATAATCGGTAATATCGATGAGAAAAATCATATATGGGATTGGAAAATATTAATTTCTCAAGAAATGTAGAAGACACATGATATGGATAGATTTAGTGCTTTATTCTCAGATTATACGTATTCAAGAAAGGGTTTTCGCGGAAAATGTTGATAGATGATACTGGTTGCTGCAAGTGAAATTTTACTGTTGTAATCAGCTGATTTTGATGAGTGTCATTGAAACAATCAACACAGACATCTATTCCAACAGTTGGTAACATTGATAGGTGTGACGTAGACTCTCGGGTGCGCGTGCGCAGGCGCGTGCGTAGAAAAAAGTGGATAGAGATATTTTGTGAGAATCAGATATTATTTTTCTTTTAGTGTTTGTTAATAATATCAGTTATTGAAATATATTGTAATAGTTGAGAGGAATCATATATGGGATTGAAAAAAATTAATTTCTCAAGAAGTGTAGGAGACACATGATATGGATAGATCCAATACTTTATTCTCAGATTAAACGTAGTTATTCAATAAAGGGTCTTCGCAAAAAATGTTGATAGATGATATGGGTTGCTGCAAGTAAAAATTTACTGTTGTAATCTGCTGATTTTAATGAACGTCATTGGAACAATCAACTATCTATTCCAACAGTTGGCAACATTGTTAGGTGTGACGTTGACGCTCGGGTGCGCAGGCGCGTGCGTAAGAAAGAGTGAATAGAGATATTTTGTAAAAGTCAGATATTATTTTTCTTTTAGTGTTTGTTCATAATATCTGTTATTGAAATATATTGTAATTGTGATCAACAGGAGTTTTTGGTTGGATATTGAGGAATCGGATGACGAGTAGTCAGATGATACAACAGCTGTCAACATTTTAATTGCTACATTCATCAATTTCATTATTTTGATCAATTCCTTAATATTGTATTCTATTAAATAGGCACTTTGAACAACTAATATTGATTTAATGAATAATTTTACTGTTCTCATCAACAAGACTGCAACAGCAATTTCTTTGCTATAATCAACAAGCCATTATTTTCATCAACATTGGTATTGTTATTATTGGTAGTTCGGACGTTTTAGTTACCTTATACTGTTGTTTTAATGTTACGACCAAATTGTATACTCAAATCCACAATTTTATTGTTGGAATAAATGATTTGATTGTTGTATTCAATAATATTATTATTAAAATCACATGACTCTTTCAAACTAGTATTGTTATTGTAGTGGTTATCATGATCTTAAAATCAACAATAATTCCTGAGTAGAAATCATCGATTGTAGATTATCACGGGCAACAATCATTTGTTGTGATCAACTCAATTTTGACTTTAATCGTGAAGTTATTGTTAATTCATGAGATAAACGATAAAAACTCACTGAAAATTATTGTTGTCATTTACTCAATTCCAATTGTGATCTATGGTTGATTGTTGCAATCGATGGACTGACTATTTAATGGATATCGTACTATTGGTATAATCAACAAAAAATGCTATGTACTAGTCATTATCAACAATTTATAATTAGGATCACCTTCTCTTTCATTGCTTTCGATAAAATATTGTTTTTATCAGCCCATCTTTTGTTGTGATCAACAAACAACGATTTATTGATGAGGATGAGCAAAATATTGTTGCAATCGATTGCAAACTGATAGCTGTGATCATTCAATGATCACCGAAGTGAAATAAATTGTTGGCATCAATATCAATTTCAAAATACGAAGCGTAGATGATTTTATTCAGCAATTCAGGGTTGTTTTCTGATTTATTTCCGTTGTGGTCAAAGAAAATAACCGATTGGTTCTATATTCGAGCAATTTATTATCGATCTTCGAATGCTGTCTTAGATGTGAAATATGTCAGCATAACAACTGAGACGTTAATCATATTTACCAGTTTTTCTGAATGAATAAATTAAAGCTACTAAATTGGGTCCTAACTTTGATTTGATATTAAACAAATTCGCTTTGAATTCAAAATATGTTTGGAGATAATTTTGAAGCCAATTTGCTTGATGATTTTCTTAAGGATTCATATGATAAGAAACTGTCAATCAATATAATCACGGGCAGAGAAAAGTGTAGTAATATAATATGAAGCAGGGGAATTACGTGAGCTCAATTCACATCCGAGATTGATCTTGTCAAGGAAGAATTCTTGTCAGAGAGGCGGTACATATTTGGAGCTGCGACGCCTAGAGTCTCTGTAATTCGTGAAGAAGTTGAAATCAATAATTTTTCTCCAAATAAATACCTGAAATAACATTGGGAATTGTCTATAAAAAAGAGTGGAATCACGAATAGGGAAAAATGCAGAAATATAATATGGAGCAGGAGAATTATGTACGCTGAAATTATGATTGGGACTAATCTTCTTAAGAAATTATTTTTGCCGGAGGCGGTTCACATATGGAGCTGCGAAGCCTAGCGCTTAGACCTGCGAAGCAGGTCGAAACGCTAGTCCTATATACTAATTTGCTTAAATTTTTGCAATTACAACTGTCAGTTGTATGTTCCCAAAAAAATTTTTATCCATCGCTACAGCTTGAACGGTATAATTAATTTTGTTCATTTCTTCTCTATTCAATACATCTTAATGAGGACTAGTGCCTTTTATATATTTGAATACCATGACATGTATAGTAATCACAGGAGAAGGCCAAAACCATCGATTACAATTGTCAAAAATGACAGTTCACCGGCCGTCGAAATATTCTCAAGTTATCTCTGACAAAAAATTAATGAACATCAGGTCGCTTCTGTCAAGTTTGACATACAGGTATTTTAAATATTTCTCAAAATATTACATCACTATTTAATATAGATATTATGTATTGTTATATAAATAAAATATTCAAATGGATAATTAGTGATGTATTTGAAGCTTCCATCAAGCTTATTTTAATAGAAATAAATTTTTTGACATTCAATAAAACGTCAGTATTGCCAACTTATTTCATGAGCAGAAACTGCACATGCGGACTCGCATTTGCAGTCAATGACAGTTCACATCAATGTACACATCTCATAAATAGAAAGTAAGTAGTTTAATTGAATAATATTAATAAAATGACAATCTTATGTAATATTTTTTAGGCTATACTCAAACTTCTTTTGGAATAAAGTATAATGTCACAATACTATGCATTTTCAACACAAAATAGAAAACAGGCATATACAATATAAATCCTTCCAAACAAGCGATCGCATAGGTTTCAAGATGATTTCAACATGTAATTGTTATGAGAAAATCGATTCTAGTAATCAAGAAACTTATTTTTGTAATTAGAGTGTAATTTATGTAATATTTTTTAGGTTATGCTTGAGGATTTACTAGAAGTTGTTATAGTAGAATGCTCGATGATTACGATTCCATTTGTTATCAGGAAATCAATTCTTTCAATCAAGAAACTTACTTTTATATGAGATGCCTACAATAGCTCTTTTCATAATTGAAATTTTTTTGTGCGCATGCCTGGACATCCGCCATGTTTCTTGGGCATTTAATACTTAGATAAGCCGTTGATACTATGTTTTCAATGTGAGATTTTAGGAAATTCATATTTATTACAATTTTGATATATATTTACAGTAAAATCATGATACAAGCTTTTTAATGAAAATATATATTGTTATCAGTTCACAAAGGGGCAGAATAGCGCTGTTGTTATGGAATATGTCACAGCGATATACGTAGTAAGTGATTCTTGGACAATTAATATTATTTAATTAGCTCCCCAAAGCCTTGTCTTGAATTTCGTCGAAAACTTATCAAATCAACGAAGCAAAAGTATCTGAAATTATGTCCAGAATGTGTTAAATGTGATCTATTACTGAATTTTTTGATTATTACCCTCTGTATTCAGAATTAATATTATATTGAATAATTTGAACCTAATATGAAAATAATTGTCATCCTAGCGTATCAATAAGTTCTGCTTTATTACCACCATGAGGACGAGCATAACATTTCAATCATCGTCGTTATTGTATGAACACACCATCAATTACTCTTTCATTTTATTGAACTGATAATAGTGGTAATGATCGTTGTTGCCCAGCCTTATTTATAAAAAGTATCATGGCTTTTGCAACAAATTTTTTTAGATATTTCTCAAATCGAATATATCCATTTAGGATCATCAACGGAATAAGGTTATTCATTGGTATGTATTCATAATTATCCAACTAACTTTGTATTTTATATCGTAGAGTCGAATAAATCATCAAGAAAAGTATTTGAGATGAATGGACCATAAGCATGTATTCATTAATACACTAGACAATTTATCTCATATTTGAGGATATTTCAGAAACATGCATACAATAAATTCATAACTAGCGCTGCAGATTAAACAGAAGTTCAGTCAGTCTACTTGGAACCTATCTTATTAGAAAATAATAGTTTTGTGGTGATATTATTGAAGCAAATTTAATTATTTGTAGGTACTGGAGAAGAATTAATAAGATTTGAAACGTCTGCTTGAGTGATATGAATTCAATTCACTAATACTAATTCATCCATTTTCTGACGATCCATCATTTGAATATACTATTTTCTAGATACGATTTATATCCTGATTTACAATATTGATTTCTTGTAGAATAAGTACTGCCACTTGGAATATCTCAAGTAACTATAGTTTGGTACATGTGATGAATATTCTGCAATAAAAAATATTCTCATCAACTTTTTATTTGAAGTTATGTAGAAAATAATTCTCCTGAAAACTGCATTGAGCTGATGAAACACGATAAGCTTGGGTGTGGACGATTCAAATAATAAAATAATACTCGAATAGATTAAACGTATATATTCTGTATAGTATAAAAAAGTGACCAATTTGATATTTATTATGGATGTTCCTATTCACTGGGTAAATGAAATGGAAAATGATAAGAGATAATCACTTGATGATTCTGCTTTCGATCCCAAAAATTCGATCGATGTACATATACTGCAAATATTCATTCAAAGTTTGATATAAAGACAATTATATCATACTGCTATATACCGTTGGAAGATCCTTGGCTATATCAAGTTCATTGAAAAGAGTAGCAAATCCCAGTAGTTCTAAAATTTCGATCCGAAGTTTCTGACATCTAATAGCCTAGGCTCTAATGTTTATTCATGAGCTAATGATTCAATGCGTAGTAGATAAATCTGATGTATGCACTAGAGACTTGAATGGCATTGTTGAATTCAAGAGTTCATTGTTGTACACAGGTTATACACAACAAATGTAGCCTATATGGATTACAGAAGATATGTACCAAAAGATACTCAACTTGGAGGAGTTCTCAATGATAATTTTGTACATAATATTCCATTAAAATATTAGTGAGGTGCTCTTTCTACGTTTAAAATGTATAAATCAGACATTAACATATATATTGCAAGGACCAACCAATCCAATCGTACATTTTGTTGAGGTACAACAATGAAACATGCAATCATCAGCAGATTATAAAATCCCTTTCAATCAATGAAGCCAATACATTGAAAATTCAAACGAATCAACGAATAGGAGTTTACATTGATCAAAATTGGTGAGAACCATCAGTCCGTCACCTAACAATGGATCAAATAGAGTAATGACATTAGATTACGACAATGGGGCCATCAATCTGAATTTTTTATTTGTTTAAGAATATAAATCAAATATTTCTTAAGGAACTAACTGTACCTAAATATTTTGTGCAATAATCTATGAATCATCAAATGGATCATGTTACAATATGATGACACAAATTCATATTATAGTATACATAGTTCTATCAATTTCGTGTTTGTAGTATTTTTATATTTCTCCTAAAAGCTGCATTGAGCTGATAAAACACGATAAGCTTGGATGAAAACGATGATGAAAGTATCATTTGTCATTATTCATTCTTTCTCAAATTTTGAGATACAAACGGAACGTACGCATACACTTCTAAACCGTTTGTGCGCATGCGTCAATTGTCAATTATTAATCTGTTGCTGCAAACTAATTTGAAATCTAGAAGTGATGTTATTCTATTAAACTTTCGTATGCGAATAGAGTCTTCCATTAGACCATGAGTAATTTGGGTAGATTTTTACAATTGGCAAATAAACATAAGCGATACTCTATCTGGTGGCAGAATTTCAAACTAGTGATGTTAGGATAGATTTGGCGGGCTACATATATAATATACATGAGCTTATAATCAAATCAATAAATCATATTCTATATTCGGTTATTTAATTAGTATTCATAAAAAACATATATGAGATAATAATTCTGAATGATTTTAGCAAAAATTCATCAAAAAATATTGTGTAAATTGATTGAAATTTCAAATACAAAAATTTACCATGGAGGATTATGTGTAGTAGTAATGACTGATGAAGCCATAGCCCACGCATTCGCTTTCTGACAGTTGATATAATAAGGTTGTTATTTCGTTTTGTTGTACTTTTTACTTTTAAATTGAAAAAGAAGATAGAATCCAAAGTTTTAGAGTTTTTCAAAATCTTTTCTTTCATGCAGGATATTTCAGATATTGCAACTGGTGAATATTTTTGTCTGGATTCTTTCCTATTTATCCAGGTATACTTTACAAATACAAATTATCTTCAAATAATTGATAGATTTTTTGAAATAACAAACAGTGCAACTAATAAGTACTAATCTAATGTTTATTCAACAAAATTAAAAGGCATTCTCGAGCCACTTCAACTTTTCAGCACATGGTACACAATAAAAAAAACTGCAGTCATATGCTTGCAACTGTCGCTGTTTTCTGCTTTGCAAGAACAAGTCATATTCTCAATTTCCAAGGCATCATATTCATTACAATTCAATTCTCCTTCAATTTCATACGGATTCTCAAGCACTTTTGATGTTTATATGCAAGAGCATGCAAAAATACTCTCTTGTCACTATCATCATTTAATTTTCGACAGAATAATATAATGTCAAGCATTTACTAGCTCTTCACCCTTATTTACACAGCGTGACTGACATTTGGATCAAAATATTCTTGGAGTTTCAATATCATCATCTAGAAATTAAAGGTTAAGTTCAATTTAAAAATATGAATTAAATATAAATAAACAGATAGAATAATTCACTTGCCTGGTACTTACGAACAATATACTTTTAAAAAATATCAATGAAAAAGTAAATCTTCATTTCATATTCACGATTTTTATCTTTGAAAATCGTAAAAAGCCCATTTAAATACATGTAAACTTCAAATTTATCCTAACTTAGTTAGTTCAAAAATATCCGCTGCGGCGCTGCGATCTTAAATTTATTTTCCAATAGGAACCTAGTGGTAGTTATAAAAGTAAAAAGAGATGGCGCCACAGATATTCAAATAAATTTTCCAGTGGCACTAGAACGGTGGGGACTAGAATTTTACATTCAGGAAAAAGCAACTTTAACATAACCTAAAACGAGCTTTCCAGGTCAATTAGTATTGGAAAACAGTAAATCAGTGTTTTTTAGTTCAAGAATACAAAACTTAACCTAAACCAAGCTTTTTAAGGTCAAGTAGTATTGGAAAACAGTAAATTAGTGTTTTTTCAGATCAAAAAAAAAACAGCCAGAATAAAACCTAAACCAAGCTTTATAAGCCAACTAGTATTGAAAAAAATTCATTATTGTCAGCGAGCCACACACTTGTACGTATTTAGGTGGAATGCTCTTTGTTTGAAAGCCACTGACTAGAGCAATACATGTACAAGGTACGCGCATGCGCACGTCACTAGGTTCGTAGCATAAAAGTGAGCCGTAATTTGTATTCGTATTTTTTTCTATCAAATATTCTACAGCTTTTACAATACTTATTGTTTAAGCGATGTGAGAAAATGAAATTTTATATGTTCACGAAAAATTAGAATGTCGTGACATGAAAATATTTTAAATTTATAATGAGACAGCAGATTCTAAAATATTGTATCAATCTATATAATGGATAACAATGTATGAAATAGTATATTGCAGGGAAAGTATCAAGTTCAATGAATAATTGTTAGAAGTGATCAAAAGTATTTTTTTCTATGGTTCATTTATGTCATGAATGGTCCAAGGGCTCTTACGGCATTACGATTTAAGTCTTTCAATAGACTGAAATGCGAATATGATACACTCACAATGAATATAGGTTTCACAACAAGTTTGCTAAAAATAGAGTCAAGAAATAGGAGCAACAAATATAGTCACATATTAACCGAATGGAAGCAAATTTGAATCTTCAAAATAATCTGTTTATGATGATCGATAAGCAACTAATAAATGATGCAACTGACACATAGCCAAGTGTTATTGTGCTTCTGTGGAACTGGTTCGCATCATGGTCAATCGGAAGGCTAGAATCATAGTCCCATAAGAATCTTTGGACCGTTCTTAACCGAAATGTATTATAGAATTATTGTTGTTTTATTAAAATTATGATCTATTTCAGTTAAAAATGTGCTACTTCGATTTAAGTCTTCTGAACCAGTTTTACAATAGCACAAAATTGTACTTTACTATCAGACAGTTCCATCTACTGTTAGTCGTGCATCAGACATCAACAACATCATAACTGAATTCATGCAGTCAGAAGATTCAAATTAGATCTGTTCAGGTAGTTGATGTATATATTGGTATGCAACTCCATTCAAAATTAAAATTAAAATCAACCACTGAGACGCATTTACAAGAAAGTATAAGGACAGTTGCCGCTTTCAATGAATCTTCACTTTTTAGACCCTACTGAGCCCAAAAACATGATTCAAAAGGGAGTCAGTCATTGTTTGTCTATGTCTCAAAACACGAGTACTCGAGAACGCCTAGAAATCTTTGACTGAAATTTCATATTCAAGTTTTTTATCCGAAAAATTAGTTCATATTTATAAATAAGGTACTTTCAATCTGTAATACCAAAACTTCATTGATGGAATGTTTGAGTTTTTTGCCTTCATTTTATCAACGGTGGTATTCATCAAAAGAAATAAAATAACTTAGATTGATCCCCAAATGAATTGGCACAACATTCACCTGGAACATTTCCCTAAATTATTAGCGGTTTAATTTTATTTATCATGAAGTTCGATGAATTTTTTTAAAGTAGGGAAATAATTATTATCAATGCAAGATGGAATTTTTTATACTTATATTTGGACGTGGCATACCAAGGTTTGTCGATGGTAGCGTTGACGATGCGTTAGACAAAAAACGTTGCAAATAAGAAAGAACAACATGAATATATAAGTAAAAAATTATGTCCGCTAACTCTTAAATTATTGCAAACTTAATACATGGAGTAAATTATTTTCACAGTGGTATTGGCAATTTGTAAAACTTCTGCAGTTTTCCATGCAGAAATAGAGCATGTAAATTCACGCATCACGGTCTTATATACAGGTTTGGCACTAGCATCTCACTACAATTGATAAGAGATTGACTCTTATTGGAGGATTTAGCTATTATTAGTTCCTCAAGATGTCATATATTGTATTTGATGATTATATATCTACTTATAATAATAGTCTCAGGCTCGGTTGAAAAGATGGTTCTACTAGAGGAACAATTCCGCCATCTCGTCGCTAATCCTTAAAGGGAATGAAATCAATGATTTTCTCAAGGAATTTTATCTAGATATCATTGGAAACTGTCAATCAATTCAATCACGGGCAGAGAAAAGTGTAGAAATATAATATGAATCAGAGGAATTATGTGAGCTCAATTCACATTCGAGATTGATTTTGTAAGAGAAGAATTCTTGTCAGAGAGGCGGTACATATATGGAGCTGCGACGACTAGTGTTTCTGTAGTTTGTAAAGGAGTTGAAATCAATAATTTCTTTCCAGATGAATACATGAAATGACATTGGGAATTGTCTATAAAAAACAGTGAAATCACGAATAAGAGAGAATGCAGTAATATAATAGAGAGCAAAAGGATTCTGTAAGCTAAAATTATAATCGGAACTAATCTTATCAAAAAATTATTTTTGCCGGAGGCGGTTCACATATGGAGCTGCGAAGCCTAGCGCTTAGACCTGCGAAGCAGGTCGAAACGCTATCTAAACTATACTAAAAGGCCAAGTGTAAGGATTACTAATTCGACTTTGCCCGAGGCTACAGCCCAAACGGTTCAGTCGATTTTTGAAATTTTTTTTTTATAAATTGCGTATTCACGAGGAGGAGTGCCTTTTATATGTTAGAAAATTATTACATGTATAGTATTTACAGGAAAAATCGGAAACCATCAGTGAGAATTGTCAAAAGTGACAGTTCGAAATAATATCAAGCTATCAATGCTAGAAAATTGATGAACATCGGGTCCCTTCTGTCAAGTTTGACATACAGGTATTGAAATAATATTCAAAATATTACAAAATTCACTATTGAATCAAGATTTTAAGTATTGTTATATGGATTAAACATTTGAATGAATAATTTGTAATGTATTCAAAGCTTCCATTAAGCTTATTTCAATTAAAATAAATTTTTTGACATTCAGTAGAATGTCAGTGTTGCCAACTTATTTCCCAAACAGAAACTGCACATGCGTACTCGCTTTGACGCAAGATGTCAATGGCAGTTCACAACAATGTACATATCCTATAAATAATAAGTAAGTAGTTCAATTAAATAATATTAACAAAATTACGATTTTATGTTATCTTTTTCAGGCTATGCTCAAACATTTTTTGAAATAGAGTATAATGCCTCAATGCCCATGCATTTTCAGCACAAAATAGAAAACAGGCATATTTTGTACAACATAAATCCTCTCAAACAAGCGATCGCATAAGTTTCAAGATGATTTCAACATGTAATTGTTATAAGGAGAGCGATTATTATAATCAAGAAATTCTTAAAGTGAAACTCCATGTGATATTTTCAAGGTTATGCTCAAGGATTCATTGGAAGCTGCTATAGCAGAATGCTTGATGAATACAATTCCAAAGTGATATTGTTGAAGAAAATTCAATTATTTGTAGGCACTGAAGAAGAATTAATAAGATGTCAAATTTTTGTTCAAGTGATATGAATTTAATTCACTCATACTGATTCATCCATCTCCCGACGATCCATCTTTTGATTATACTATTCTCAAGATACGATTAATACTCTAATTTACAATATAGTTTCCCTATAAAATAAGTACTGAAGATTAAATGCCACTTGGAATATGTCAAGGACCTGTAGTTTGGTACATGTGGTGAATATTCTGCAATGAAAAAATAAATATTCCGATTAACTTTGTATTTGAGGTTATGAAGAAGATAATCCTCCTGAAACCTGCAGTGCGCTGATGAAACACAATAAGTTTGGTTGTAAACGATTTAAATAATAAAATAATACTTAGATAAACTATACGTATATACCTATTCCGTATATCCACTACAATCATTTAACAATATCGAAATTTTCTCAAAAAGTGTAGGAGACACATGATATAAAAAGATTAAAAGTAATTATTCTGGAAAGAGTTTCCGCGGAAAATGTTGGTAGATTATACGGGTTACTGTAAGTAAGAATTTACTGTTGTAATCAGCTGATTTCAAACAATCAACACAGACATCCGTTCCAACAGTTGGTAACATTGTTAGGTGTGGCGTAGACGCTTGGGTGCGCATGCGTAATATAGAGTGGTTAGAGATATTTTGCAAGAGTCAGATATTATTGTTCTTCTATTGTTTGTTTATAATATCTGATATTGAAATATATTGTAATTGTGAAGAACAAGAATGTTTTGTTGAATATAAAGGAATCGGATGACGAGTAGTCAGATGATAGAACAGCTGTCAGCATTTTCATTGCTTCAGTCATCGATTTCATTATTTTGATCAATCCCTAAATATTGTATTCGATTAAATAGGCACTTCGAACAACTAATATTGATTTAATGAATAATTCTGCTGTTCTCATCAAAAAGACTGCAACAGCAATTTCTTTCAAACTAGTTTTGTTATTGTAGTGAGTATTATAATCATATTATCAACAATAACTCCTGAGTAGAAATCATCGATTGTTGATTGTCACGAGCAACAATCATTTGTTGTGATCAACTCAATTTTAATTTCAATTGTGAATTTGTGAAAATTATTGTTGTCATTTACTCAATTCCAATTGTGATCAATAGTTGATTGTTGAAATCGGTAGAATGACTTTTTAATGGATATTGTATCATCAACCACATACTATGATGGAAAAGTTATTAGTATAATCAACAAAAAATGCTACCTACTAGCCACTATCAACAATTGATAATTAGGATTACCTTCTCTATCATTGCTATCAACAAAATATTGTTTCAATCAGCCCATCTATTCTTGTGATCAACCAATAATAAATTTATCGCTAGCAGCGAACAACGATAATCCCTAAATCTTATTCTCGTCCACTCAGTCATTATAGGGATGAGCAAAATATTGTTGCAATCGATTGCACACTGATAGTTGTGATCATTCAATGATCACTGAAGTGAAAAAATTCCAAAATACAAAGCGTAGATGATTTTATTCAACAATTCAGGGTTGTTCTCTGATTTATTTTTATTGTAGTCAAAAAACAACCGATTGGTTCTCTATTCAAGCAATTTATTCTTTATCTTTTAATGTTGTTTCAGATGTGAAATATGAGTCAGCATAACAACTGAGACGTTAATTATATTTACCAGTTTTTCTGAATAAATACATTCAGGCTACTAAGTTAAGTCTTAACTTTTCATTGATTTGGACAAATTCGCTTCGGATTTAAAATATCCTTGGAGATATATTTGGAGCCAATTTGCTTTTTGTAATAAAATTTCGCACAAATATATGAAAGTGAGGTTCATAGCGTTTTGGCTTGTGTGGAAATAAGCATCCTGAGAAAGGTTTGAATTCTCAAAATTACATTGAAAATAAAAACGCCCTTATTCTTTGTTTAGACCTGGAAGAAAAGTTTCTTATTGAACTCGATCATTGTGTCACATCGTATATCCTGATTTTGTTACAAGGGTCGAAATTGATAGGAAAATGAACTTATTGAATGGCTCATAAATCAGGTGTAGAAGACAATGGAGAAGAAATGTGTATTCTTGTAATTACTCTCTATTTTTTTTCCGCTATTGGTATGCAACTTCAATTAAAATTGAAATCAAAATCAACAACTGAGATGCATTCACAAAAAAGTATGACAGTTAACGCTTTCAATGAATCTCTACGTTTTAGACCCTACTGAACCCAAAAAAACATAATTCAAAAGAAAGTCAGTCGTTGTGTTTGTTTATTTCTAAAAGCACGATAACTTGAGATCGGCTAGAAATCTTCGACTAAAATTTCACATTCAAGTTCTTTATCAAAAAAATAGGTTCAAATTCATAAATAAGATATATTCAATCGGTGTTACCAAAACTTCTTTGATGAAACTCTAGAGTTCTCTGCGTTTATTTCATAAACGGTAGTACTTATCCAAGAATATAATAGTATATTGTGCAACAAGTGCGATAAGTTTTTAATTGCCCACGAGAGCGAAGTGGGCAATTGACAACACCGCACGAGTTGGAGATACTATTCTTTATTACGAATGCTAGATAAGTACTATTTTGCACTTATTTTTTTCGAGCGATAAATAGTTTGCAAGGCGGCCTCGATCTCGGCACCAAACTACCTGGATCTTTAATCCTCTACTCGAACTCGACACTATGCTATGGATTAGGATTTGTGACTTAATCGCTCAATCCTGAGTGAGATTTTCTGGACACATGCGATTTTATATCAATAATAAACCATAAACTCAAAAGTCCTGCATATCGTAGACAAAATAATTTGTTTCCATTTGATGCAAGGAATTCCAATGTCAAAAATACTTAAAAAAATTTAATATTTTAGTTTGTTCTATACATATTTATATGTTTTTGTAATAATGTGGGTATATATGGACAATATATAAACAAGTCTTTTCTTAATAATTTTTTTTTTTCTGAAGTTTCATTAAATATCATTTGCAGTATTATTTTTAATACAATGTAATTTTAAAATAAAATATAGAGACTTATAAAACCAAATCTTGCAGGTAGATCGTGACATAATTTAAAAATTGACAGTGCCAAGTTCGTGTGCGCCCCGCGCTGAACGGATGAGCATTGGTGCCGAGTTCGTGTACGCCCGGTTTGCGTGCGACAAGTTTACTTGTCGCACATAAATTATACCTGGCGCACTCAGAAGCCAGAGAGCCATTTACGTGCGCAAAATAGTACGCATCCTGCTTGAGTAATAGAAAATAACTTAGATTGATCCCTGAATGAATTGGCACAACATTCACCTGGAAGATTTCCCAAAATTATTAGCGGTTTTATTTTATTTATTATAAAATTCGATAAATTCTTTTAAAGTAGGGAAATATGTATTATCAATGAGACATAAGAATTATTTATACTCATATCTGAACGCCCCAAGCCAAGGTTTGTTGATGGTAGCGTTGATGATGCGTTCGACAAAACATGTTGCAAATTAGAAGGAATAACATGAATGTATAAGAAATTAATGATGTCCGCTAACTCTTACATTGTGTTGCCAATTTGATACAGAAAGTGGAGTATTTCTACAGGGGTATTAACAATTTGCAATTTCGATGCAAAAATGGAGCATGTTAATTCACGCACCACGGTCTTATATATAGGTCTTGACACTAGCATCTCACTACCATTGGCAAGGGATTGACTCTTATTGAAGTATTTAGTTATTATTGGTTCCTCAAGATGTGAGAAGCTGTAATATATTGTAGTTGATGACTATAAATCTACTTATGATAATAGTTCAATGGAGATTGAGAGAAACATTCACTTGTCGCAAGTTCAAATATCAATTTTTGTGAATACAAAAGGATTAAATGTAATTATTATGAAATATTGGATATTCTATAGCTACTTGATAGCAATATCTTGGATATTATTGATATTGAGTGCTATATATCAATAAATTTCAGGATGTGAAATTAAATATTCAATCCAGACTTGAATGATTCGAATCGCTGTTTCTTGTCTTTCTGATGCACATTTTCTGTTTTCCTCGCATATTTATTTTGTCGATCGTAACGCCGTCTTTAGTAGTTTGCATAACTACCCAAGTAACAATGACTGACCGTCGACCAGAATGTGACGTCAGATTTTGGTCATAATGAAGTCATAATCTGACGGTCACATTTCGACGTCGTAAGACGTCGAATCGACGTCACATTTCAAGTCAAATTGAGGTAATAATTGACGTCATTTTTTGACGTCATAAAACCTTGAACTGACGTCATAATTTGACGTTATGTTTCAGCGTTTTGAGAAATCATACTTATGCTTTATATGATGCTTCTTTAGATATATTTTTTTAGTCAGTGTACTTTGCGCTTACGTTTTCAACTGATTGAGTTCTATTTTTTAGCTCAACGTCACTTTATGACCTAAGTTCGACGTAATTTTGTGACGTATGTAACATTTTTATCCCAGCATCCATTTTATAACTTAAATTCGACATTATGAGTATCAGTTATCTAGATATGAAGTTATAAATTATCATATAGAGATCAGTGTTCAATTATGAGAATTATGAACGAGTTAAGTTAAAAAATATAAATAAGATGCCTCTGGCTTTTATATTCCAGTGTAGATAGAATCTTATTTATTCCTATAAATTTCTCTAAACAGTCTATCAATAAAAGTGAAGAGCCTGATCCTCTATTTATTTGGGTTACAAGCATTCAAAGGGTAATATATTTGATTTCGGAAGTCTCCTGGTACCCAACGTATCTTCAACAACAGTTCGGAAATCTTCGATAAGATTCGGACTATTGAAATATCAAGCTACCATCAACGGTTTTCCTTTTGTAGTTCAGTTCAGGAAGGTTCATTTGTTTGTTTGCATGATATTGCTCCACTCAAGAATTTTGTTAAAGTTATTGAAAGGTAGGTATCTATATAAGAATTAGAAATAGGTGACTCATCGTATATCCAACATATTGATTGATTTGCTATCGATTTAGAAGAATAGAAACAAATGTATCAAAAAAGATATTTCCAAATTTCATAACTGTTATTGAAAATTTTTCTAGCTACAAAGCTGATGATCGATAGGATCTGAATAATAGTGTTGAATCTTGAATTACTGAAAATCATATGAAATTGTTTTCCAGAGGATGATTGTACATAATGGTGCATTTTACAAATTTCGACTCGATTGCTGCAGTGCCGGCTGTTGACACTATCGTCATGGTCACAACATTTGAATAAATAACCCAAGGATATACGAAAATTGGTCCAGAATTCACAGATGCTTGAAGATCAGTTTTTTTCTTGTCATGGTGATTAATTTCTTTTTAGGTTTTGATACATATATATTTTTTTTTACTTGACAGTTTTTCATCACCTGTAATATATTTGTATTTTAAATAAGTCAATTGAAAATACAATGATGTTTTATTATTCACTAATTATCTAAAAGTTCCTTGAATGAATAGTACTCAAATAGGTGATATGCAACGGTATAATGTTACCATATAACATTATGATGGTTTATATTAATTATTTCATTATTATTTACTTCTTGAGGAATTTTTAGGTGATGACTAAGATCATAAAGTGATGTTGAATTCAAGTCATAATATGACGTCAAAATTAGGTCATAATGTGACGTCAAACTAAGGTCATAATTTGACGTCAAACTCAGGTCATAATTTGACGTCAAACTCAAATCATAATATGACGTCAAACTTACGTCATAATATGACGTCAAACTCACGTCATAATATGACGTCATATAGCTCCACGCATTGACGTCTTGCTGACACGATTATGACCAAGAATGTGACGTCATATCGACGTCATATTTGGTCATAATTGTTACTTGAGTAATAAGCTGCTTTAATAATAAATACCCTCACCGGTGAGTATCAAGACCTATGTATAATATTGGAAATTGTGCGGCAAGAGTGGTTCTTTTGAAAAGATAGTTCTACTAGAGAAAAAAATCTCGCCATCCCGTCGCTAACCTTGAAGGGAATGAAATCGATGATTTTCTTGAGGATTTATACCTAAATATGATTGGAAACTGTCAATCAATGTCATCACGGGCAGAGAAAAGTGTAGTAATATAATATGAATCAGGGGAATTACGTGAGTTAAATTCACATCCGAGATTGATCTTGTCAAGGAAGAATTCTTGTAAGAGAGGCGGTACATATTTGAAGCTGCGACGCCTAGAGTCTCTGTAATTCGTGAAGAAGTTGAAATCAATAATTTTTCTCCAGATAAATACATGAAATAACATTGAGTATTGTCTATAAAAAAGAGTGAAATCACGAATAGGGAAGAATGCAGAAATATAATACGGAGCAGGAGAATTCTGTACGCTGAAATTATGATTGGGACCAATCTTATTAAGAAATTAGTTTTGCCGGAGGCGGTTCACATATGGAGCTGCGAAGCCTAGCGCTTAGACCTGCGAAGCAGGTCGAAACGCTAGTCTTATATACTAAAAGGCCAAGTGTTTGGATTACAGAAAAACTTTGCCCTAAGCCACAGCTTAAACCAAAATTCGGATTATTATGATTTTTTTTTTACAAATTTGGTATTCTTGAGGAGGAGTGCCTTTTGAGGGTCTAAATTTTTTCCGTCCTATAGATTTTGTGCAAAAAATCAAAAACCGACGAAAATTGGACAAAAAAAATCAGATCCAGTTGCCAGGAATTTTTAATTGTTGAACATCAATGTCATCTGACAGTTTTGACGTTTGAATCTCAATATTATCACATTAAATATTGTAGAATTTCTATATTATCCACGGATATTATGTATTATCATATTAATTACAAACATGAGCGAATAATTCTTGATACATTTTATGCTTCTATTATGTTTAAATAATAAGATAACTATTTTTATGACGTTTAAATAAATTCAGTATTGCCAACTTATTTCCTGAGGGAAGAATGTACATGCGTACTCGCTTTTACGCAAAATTCCAATTCCAGTTTACAACAATGTACACATCTCACAAATAAAAGGTAAGTAGTTTAAATGAATAATATTAACAAAATGACAATCTTATGTGATATCTTTCAGGCTATGCTCAGAAATTTTTTGGAATAAAGTAATGTGTCACAATATTTATGCATTTACAACACAAAACAAAGAACAGGCATTATTAGAAGTGACACATTTCTTATCCAGTTTGGATGTTCCTATTCACATGGTATATAAATTTGGACATGAAATATTTTCTTGATGATTCTACCTTCAATTCTGACATATTAAAGCTGTATTCTTTCGTTCACGGAGTACTGATCTAACTGATCTGGTTCACTATGCTCTTGTTCATTCGTTCACGGATCAGTTATCCCTACTCCAAATATAAACTACTGCAGATAATACGGAAATTATTCGAATGTGTTATGTTTAGTGATCATATTAAGTACTTGATGAAATTATGTACGCATAACATCAATTTATTCAACTAGATCTTATTATTAATTATGACGTAGACACTCAAGTGCGCATGCGTAAGATAGAGTGGATAGAGATCTTTTGTAAGAGTCAGGTATTATTCTTCTTTTAGTATTTGTTTATAATATCTGTTATTGAAATATATTGCAATTATAAAGAACGTGAGTGTTTACAATGAAATGTCAGTATTGCCAACTTATTTCCCACACAGAGACTGTACATGCGTACTCGCTTTCACGCAAAATTTCAATTCCAGTTTACAACAATGTACACATCTTATGAATATAAAGTGAGTAGCTTAATTGAATAATATTTACAAAATGACAGTTTCATGTTATATTTTTTAGGCTTTGCTCAAACATTTCTTGGAATAAAGTATGTCACAATGCCCATGTATTTTCAGCACAATATAGGAAACAGGCATATTTTGTAAACTATAAATCCTTTCAAACAAGCGATCGCCTAAGTCTCAAGATGATTTTAACATGTAATTGTTATAAGGAAATCGATTCTTATAATCAAGAGATTTATTTCTGTAATTTAAGTGTAACGTCATGTAATATTTTCAAGGTTATGCTCAAGGACTTATTGAAAGCTGGTATAGCAGAATGCTTGATGAATACGATTCCAAAGTGATATTGTTGAAGAAAATTCAATTATTTGTAGGCACTGAAGAAGAATTAATAAAATTTGAAATGTTTGCTCAAGTGATATGAATTTAGTTCACCAATACTAATTCATCCATCCTCCGATGATCCATCATTTGATTATACTATTTTAAAGATACGATTTATACTCTAATTTACAATATTGTTTCCCTGTAAAATAAGTACTGAAGAATGAATGCCACTTAGAATATGTCAAGTAACTATAGTTTGGTATATGTGGTGAATATTCTGCAATGAAAAAATGAATATTCCGATTAACTTTGTATTTGAGGTTATGTAAAAGATGATCTTCCTAAAAACTGCATTGAGCTGATGAAACACGATAAGTTTGGATGTGAACGATTTAAATAATAAAATAATACTTAGATAAACTGTACATATATACCTATTCTGTATACCTACTACAATCATTTTACAATATTGAAAATTTCTCAAAAAGTGTAAGAGACACATGATATAAATAGATTAAAAGTAGTTATTCTAGAAAGAGTTTTGGCGGAAAATGTTGGTAGATTATACGGGTTACTGTAAGTAAGAATTCACTGTTGTAATCAGCTGATTTCAAACAATCAACACAGACCACTGTTCCAACAGTTGGTAACATTGTTAGGTGTGACGTAGACGCTTGGGTGCGCATGCGTAATATAGAGTGGATAGAGATGTTTTGCAAGAGTCAGATATTATTGTTCTTTTATTGTTTGTTCATAATATCTGTTATTGAAATATATTGTAATTGTGAAGAACAAGAATGTTTTGTTGAATATAAAGGAATCGGATGACGAGTAGTTAGATGATAGAACAGCAGTCAGCATTTTCATTGCTTCATTCATCGATTTCATCATTTTGATCAATCCCTAAATATTGTATTCGATTGAATAGGCACTTCGAACAACTAATATTGATTTAATTGAGTCTTAACTTCCAATTGATTTGGACAAATTCGCTTCGGATTTAAAATATCCTTGGAGATGTATTTGGAGCGAATTTGCTTTTTGTAATAAAATTTCGCACAAATATATGAAAGTGAGGTTCATAGCGTTTTTGCTTGTGTGGAAATAAGCATCCCGAGAAAAGTTTGAATTCTCAAAATTACATTGAAGATAAAAAACGCCCTTATTCTTTGTTCAGACCTGGAAGAGCAATTTCTTATTGAATTCGATCATTGTGTCACATCGTATATCCTGATTTTGTTACAAGGGTCGAAATTGATAGGAAAATGAACTCATTGAATGGCTTATAAATCAGGTGTAGAAGACAATGGAGAAGAAATGTGTATTATTGTAATTACTCTCAATTTTTTTCCGCTATTGGTATGCAACTTCATTTAAAATTGAGATCAAAATCAACCACTGAGATGCATTCACAAAAAAGTATGAGGACAGTTAACGCTTTCAATGAATCTCTACGTTTCAGACCCTACTGAACTCAAAAACACGTAATCTAAAAGAAAGTCAGTCGTTGTGTTTGTTTATTTCTAAAAGCACGATAACTTGAGAACGGCTAGAAATTTTTGACTAAAATTTCACATTCAAGTTTTTTATCAAAAAAATAGGTTCATATTCATGAATAATATATATTCGATCGGTGGTACCAAAACTTCTTTGATGGAACTTTAGAGTTCTTTGCGTTTACTTCATAAACGGTAGTACTTATCCAAGAATATGATAGTATATTGTGCAACAAGTGCGATAAGTTTTTGATTGCCCACCAGAGCGAAGTGAGCAATTGACAATACTGCACAAGTTGAGGATACTATTTTTTATCACGAATGCAGGATTAGTACTATTTTGCACTTATTTTTCCGAGCGATAAATGGTTTGCGTGCGACAAAGTAGTACGCATTCTGCATGAGTGATAAAAAATAACTTAGATTGATTCCTTAATGAATTTGCACAACATTCACCTGGAACATTTCCCAAAATAATTTGCGGTTTTATTTCATTTATTATAAAATTCGATAAATTCTTTGAAAGTAGGGAAATAATTATTATCAATGTGAAATAAGAGTTATTTATACTCATATTTGGACGTCGCAAGCCAAGGTTTGACGATGGTAGCGTTGACGAGGAGTTCGACAAAACATGTTGCAAATTAGAAGGAACAACATGAATGTACAAGAAATAAATGATGTTCGCCAACTCTTACATTGTTGCAAATTCAATACATGAAGTGAAGTATTTTTACAGGGGTAGCAATTTAGCAATTTGAAAAACTTTTGCAGTTTTTGATGCAAGAATAGAGCATGTTAATTCACGCACCACGGTCTTATATATAGGACTTGACACTAGCAGCAATATTTTGAATATTATTGATATTGAGTGCTATATATCAATGAATTTTGGGATGTAAAATCAATTATTCAATCCAGACTTGAATTATTCGAATCGCTGTTTCTTGTGTTTCTGATGCACATTTTCTGTTTTCCTCGCACACTTATTTTGTCGATCGCAACGCCGTCTGTAGTAGTTTGAATAACTGATAAGCTGCTTCAATAATGAATAACTTTACTGGTGAGTATCAAGACCTATGTATAATATTGGAAATTGTGCGGCAAGAGTGGTTCTTTTGAAAAGATAGTTCTACTAGAGAAACAATCTTGCCATCTCGTCGCTAATCCTTAAAGGGAATGAAATCGATGATTTTCTTAAGGATTTATACCTAAATATGATTGGGAACTGTCAATCAATGGAATCACGGGCAGAGAAAAGTGTAGTAATATAATATAAATCAGGGAAATTACGTGAGCTCAATTTACATCCGAGATTGATCTTGTCAAGGAAGAATTCTTGTCAGAGAGGCGGTACATATTTGGAGCTGCGAAGCCTAGAGTCTCTGTAATTCGTGAAGAAGTTGGAATCAATAATTTTTCTTCAGATAAATACATGAAATAACATTGAGAATTGTCTATAAAAAAGAGTGAAATCACGAATAGGGAAAAATGCAGAAATATAATATGGAGTAGGAGAATTCGGTACGCTGAAATTATGATTGGGACTAATCTTATAGAAAAATTATTTTTGCCGGAGGCGGTTCACATATGGAGCTGCGAAGCCTAGCGCTTAGACCTGCGAAGCAGGTCGAAACGCTAGTCCTATATACTAATTTGCTTAAATTTTTGCAATTACAACTGTCAGTTGTATGTTCCCAAAAAAATTTTTATCCATCGCTACAGCTTTAACGGTATAATTAATTTTGTTCATTTCTTCTCTATTCAATACATCTTAATGAGGACTAGTGCCTTTTATATATTTGAATACCATGACATGTATAGTAATCACAGGAGAAGGCCAAAACCATCGATTACAATTGTCAAAAATGACAGTTCACCGGCCGTCGAAATATTCTCAAGTTATCTCTGACAAAAAATTAATGAACATCAGGTCGCTTCTGTCAAGTTTGACATACAGGTATTTTAAATATTTCTCAAAATATTACAACATCACTATTTAATATAGATATTATGTATTGTTATATAAATAAAATATTCAAATGGATAATTTGTGATGTATTTGAAGCTTCCATCAAGCTTATTTTAATAGAAATAAATTTTTTGACATTCAATAAAACGTCAGTATTGCCAACTTATTTCAAGAGCAGAAACTGCACATGCGTACTCGCATTTGCAGTCAATGACAGTTCACAACAATGTACATATCTCATAAATAGAAAGTAAGTAGTTTAATTGAATAATATTAACAAAATGATAATTTCATATTATATTTTCAGGCTATGCTCAAACTTCTTCTGGAATTAAGTATAATGTCACAATACTATGCATTTTCAACACAAAATAGGAAACAGGCATATTTCGTACAATATAAATCCTTCCAAGCAAGCGATCGCATGAGTTCCAAGATGATTTCAACATGTAATTGTTATAAGATAATCGATTCTAGTAATCAAGAAACTCATTTTTGTAACTCAAGTGTAACTTTATGTACTATTTTCTAGGTTATGCTCAAGGATTTATTGGAAGCTGCTATAGCAGAATGCTCGTGATTATGATTCCAATTGTTATCAGGAAATCAATTCTTTCAATCAAGAAACTTACTTTTATATAAGATGCCAACAATAGCTCTTTTCATAATTGGAATTTTTTGTGCGCATGCCTGGACATCCGCCATGTTTCTTGGGCACTTAATACTTAGATAAGCCGTTGATACTATGTTTTCAATGTGAGATTATAGGAAATTCATATTTATTACAATTTTTATATATATTTACAGTAAAATCATGATACAAGCTTTTTAATGAAAATATATATTGTTATCAGTTCACAAAAGGGCAGAATAGCGCTGTTGTTATGAAATATGTCACAGCGATATGCGTAGTAAGTGATTCTTGGACAATTAATATTATTTAATTAGCTTCCCAAAGCCTTGTCTTGAATTTCGTCGAAAACTTATCAAATCAACGAAGCAAAAGTATCTGAAATTATGTCCAGAATGTGTTAAATGTGATCTATTACTGAATTCTTTAAATTATTACCCTCTGTATTCAGAATTAATATTGTATTGAATAATTTGAACCTAATATGAAAATAATTGTCATCCTAGCGTATCAAAAAGTTCTGCTTTATTACCACCATGAGGAAGAGCATAACATTTCAATCATCGTCGTTATTGTATGAACACACCATCAATTACTCTTTCATTCTATTGAACTGATAATAGTGGTAATGATCGTTGTTGCCCAGCCTTATTTATAAAAAGTATCCCGGCTTTTGCGACAAAATTTTTTAGATATTTCTCAAATCGAATATATCCATTTAGGATCATCAACGGAATAAGGTTATTCATTGGTATGTATTCATAATTATCCAACTAACTTTGTATTTTATATCGTAGAGTCGAATAAATCATCAAGAAAAGTATTTGAGATGAATGGACCATAAGCATGTATTCATTAATACAATAGACAATTTATCTCATATTTGAGAATATTTCAGAAACATGCATACAATAAATTCATAACTAGCGCTGCAGATTAAACAGAAGTTCAGTCAGTCTACTTGGCACCTATCTAATCAGAAAATAATAGTTTTGTGGTGATATTATTGAAGAAAATTTAATTATTTGTAGGTACTGGAGAAGAGTTAATAAGATTTGAAACGTCTGCTTGAGTGATATGAATTCAATTCACTAATACTAATTCATCCATTTTCTGACGATCCATCATTTGAATATACTATTTTCTAGATACGATTTATATCCTGATTTACAATATTGATTTCTTGTAGAATAAGTACTGAAGATTAAATGCCACTTGGAATATCTCAAGTAACTATAGTTTGGTACATGTGATGAATATTCTGCAATAAAAAAATAAATATTCTCATCAACTTTTTATTTGAAGTTATGTGGAGAATAATTCTCCTGAAAACTGCATTGAGCTGATGAAACACGATAAGCTTGGGTGTGGACGATTCAAATAATAAAATAATACTCGAATAGATTAAACGTATATATTCTGTATAGTATAAAAAAGTGACCAATTTGATATTTATTATGGATGTTCCTATTCACTGGGTAGATGAAATGGAAAATGATAAGAGATAATCACTTGATTATTCTGCTTTCGATCCCAAAAATTCGATCGATGTACATATACTGCAAATATTCACTCAAAGTTTGATATAAAGACAATTATATCATACTGCTATATACCATTGGAAGATCCTTGGCTATATCAAGTTCATTGAAAAGAGTAGCAAATCCTAGTAGTTCTAAGATTTCGATCTGAAGTTTCTGACATCTAATAGCCTAGGCTCTGATGTTTATTCATGAGCTAATGATTCAATGCGTAGTAGATAAATCTGATGTATGCACTAGAGACTTGAATGACATTGTTGAATTCAAGAGTTCATTGTTGTACACAGGTTATACACAACGAACGTAGCCTATACGGATTACGGAAGATATGTATCCAAAAGATTTTCAACTTGGAGGAGTTCTTAATGATAATTTTTTACATAATATTCCATTAAAATATTAGTGAGGTGCCCTTTCTACGTTTTAAATGTATGAATCAGACATTAACACATATATTGCAAGGACCAACCAATCCAATCGTACATTTTGTTGAGGTACAACAATGAAACATGCAATCATCAGTGGATTATAAAATCCCTTTCAATCAATGAAGCCAATACATTGAAAATTCAATTGAATCAACGAATAGGAGTTTACATTGATCAAAATTGGTGAGAACCATCAGTCCATAACCTAACAATGGATCAAATAGAGTAATGACATTAGATTACGACAATTGGGCCATCAATCTGAATTTTTTATTTGTTTAAGAATATAAATCAAATATTTCTTAAGGAACTAACTGTACCTGAATATTTTGTGCAATAATCTATGAATCATCAAATGGATCATGTTACAATATGATGACACAAATTCATATTATAGTATATATAGTTCTACCAATTTCGTGTTTGTAGTATTTCTATATTTCTCCTAAAAGCTCCAGTGAGCTGATAAAACACGATAAGCTTGGGTGAAAACGATGATGAAAGTATCATTTGTCATTATTCATTCTTTCTCACATTTTGAGATACAAACGGAACGTACGCATACACTTCTAAACCGTTTGTGCGCATGCGTCAGTTGTCAATTATTAATCTGTTGCTGCAAACTAATCTGAAATCTAGAAGTGATGATATTCTATTAAACTTTCGTATGCGAATAGAGTCTTCCATTAGACCATAAGTAATTTCGGTAGATTTTTACAAAAGGAACCTAGTGGTAGTTATAAAAGTAAAAAGAGATGGCGCCACAGAGATTCAAAGAAATTTTCCAGTGGCACTAGAACGGTGGGGACTAGTATTTTACATTCAAGAAAAAGCAACTTTAACATAACCTAAAACAAGCTTTCCAGGCCAATTAGTATTGGAAAACAGTAAATCAGTGTTTCTTAGCTCAAAAAATACAAAACTTAACTCAAACCGAGCTTTTTGAGGTCAAGTAGTATTGGAAAACAGTAAATTAGTGTTTTTCTAGTTCAAAAAACAAACAGCCAGAATAAAACCTAAACCAAGCTTTATAAGCCAACTAGTATTGAAAAAAATTCATTATTGTCAGCGAGCCACACACTTGTATGTATTTAGGTGGAATGCTCTTTGTTTGAAGGCCACTGACTATAGCAATACATGTACAAGGTACGCGCATGCGCACGTCACTAGATTCCTAGCACAAAAGTGAGCCGTAATTTGTATTCGTATTTTTTTCTATCAAATATTCTACAGCTTTATTGTTATTGTTACTTATTGTTTTAGCGATGTGAGAAAATGAAATTTTATATGTTCACGAAAAATTAGAATGTCGTGACATGAAAATATTTCAAATTTATAATGAGACAGCAGATTCTAGAATATTGTATCAATCTGTATGATAGATAACAATGTATGAAATAGTATATTGCAGGAAAAGTATCAAGTTCAATGCATAATTGTTAGAAGTGATCAAAAGTATTTTTTTCGATGGTTCATTTATGTCATGAATGGTCCAAGGGCTCTTACGGCATCACGATTCAAGTCTTCCAATAGACTGAAATGCAAATATGATCCACTCACAATGAATATAGGTTTCACAACAAGTTTGCTAGAAATAGAGTCAAGAAATAAGAGCAACAAATATAGTCACATATTAACCGAATGGAAGCAAATTTGAATCTTCAAAATAATCTGTTTATGATAATTGATAAGCAACTGATAAATGATGCAACTGACACATAGCCGAGTGTTATTGTGCTCATGTGAAACTGGTTCGCATCATGGTCAATCGGAAGGCTAGAATCATAGTCCCATAAGAATCTTTGGACCGTTCTTAACCGAAATGTATTATAGAATTATTGTTATTTTATTGAAATTATGATCTATTTCAGTTAAGAATGTGCTACTTCTATTTAAGTCTCCTGAACCAGTTTTACAATAGCACAAAATTGTACTTTGCTATCAGACAGTTCCATTTACTGTTAGTCGTGCATCAGACATCAATAACATCATAAAAGAATTCATGTAGTCAGAAGATTCAAATTAGATCTGTTCAGGTAGTTGATGTATATATTTGTTGCTCTTATAACTTGATATAACTTTTAGAAACAGTGTTTCAAATCATGTATATTTATTGAGAGTAAATCGACTCGGTATCCCGATCAACCTGGAGGCTAAGATATTGGTTCCATAAAAGCTCTTGGACCGTTTTTAACTGGCATGTCGAATGAAAAGTGTATTATTCGAAGTAGTTAGGAGGAAATATATGCTATTTCTAATTCGTGAAAACTCTCAGTTTGAATCAAGAAAAGATTGGTTAAAAACAACAATGGAGATATCAATCAACATTATTCATTTGTTGAGAAATGTAAATTATGAAACTTCACTCAAATAAACTGTAAGCATATGATGAATTCTGTTTAATTACTCAACTAAATTTGTATTTTGTACTGTAGAATTGAATAAATCCTTGAGAACAGTTTTAAAGGAAAATTGAACATGACTAAGTATTTATGAAATACCACATTTACAAATATTGTAGAAAACATGCTCATAGTAAATTCATTATTAGCGCTGCAGGTTGTAAAGAGGTCCAGTCAGTTTACTTGGTATCTAATTACTAATTATCAATTTTTCCGCTATTGATATGCAACTCCATCCAAAATAAAAATTGGAATCAACCACTGAGACGCATTCACAAAAAAGTATGAGGACAGTTGTCGCTCCCAATGAATCTTCACGTTTTAGACTCTACTGAATTCAAAAACATAATTCAAAAGAAAGTCAGTCGTTGTGTTTGTCTGCGTCTCAAAACACGATAACTTGAGAACGCCTAGAAATCTGTGACTGAAATTTCATATTCAAGTTTTTCATCCAAAAAATAGGTTCATATTCATAGATAAGGTACTTGCGATCTGCGGTACCAAAACTTCATTGATCGAATATTTGAGTTTCTTGCGTTTATTTTATCAACGGTGGTATTTATCAAAAGATATAAAATAACTCAGATTGATTCCCAAATGAATTGGCACAACATTCACCTGGAACATTTCCCAAAATTATTAGCGGTTTAATTTTATTTATTATAAAGTTCCATGTATTTTTTCAAAGGATGGAAATAATTATTATCAATGCAGAATAAGAATTTTTTATACTCATAGTTGGACGCCGCATGCCTAAGTTTGTCGATGGTAGTGTTGACGATGCGTTAGACGAAAAACGTTGCAAATAAGAAAGAACAGCATGAATATATAAGAAAAAAATTATGTCCGCAAACTCTTAAATTGTTGCAAACTAGATACATGGAGTAGAGTATTTTCACAGTGGTATTGGCAATTTGTAAAACTTTTGCAGTTTTCCATGCAGAAATAGAGCATGTAAATTCACGCATCACGGTCTTATATACAGTTCTTGGCAGTAGCATCTCACTACCATTGGTAAGAGGTTGACTCTTATTTGAGTATTCAGCTATTATTAGTTCCTCAAGATGTAATATATTGTATTTGATGATTATATATCTACTTATAATAATAGTCTTAGGCCTGGTTGAAAAGATGGTTCTACTAGAGGAACAATTTCGCCATCTCGTCGCTAATCCTTAAAGAGAATGAAATCAATGATTTTCTCAAGGAATTTTACCTAGGTATCATTGGAAACTGTCAATCAATTTATTCACGAGCAGAGAAAAATGTGGAAATATAATAGGAAGCAGAGGAATTATGTGAGCTCAATTCACATTCGAGATTGATTTTGTAAAAGAAGAATTCTTGTCAGAGAGGCGATACATATATGGAGCTGCGACGCCTAGTGTTTCTGTAGTTTGTGGAGGAGTTGAAATCAATAATTTCTCTCCAGATAAATACATAAAAGAACATTGGGATTTGTCTATGAAAAACAGTAAAATCACGAATAAGAGAGGATGCAGAAATATGATATGGAGCAGAAGGATTCTGTAGGCTGAAATTATAATCGGAACTTGTCTTATCAAGAAATTATTTTTGCCGGAGGCGGTTCACATATGGAGCTGCGAAGCCTAGCGCTTAGACCTGCGAAGCAGGTCGAAACGCTAGTCTTATATACTAAAAGGCATAAGATACACTTTCAGTTAGCCACGGCTACAGCCTAAACGAGAGCTCTGATTAACATGATTTTTTTTTTATAAATTTGATATTCTTGACGAGCAGTGCCTTTTGGGGGTCTCAATTTTTTCAGTCTCATAGGTTTCGTGTAAAAAATCAAAAATCGTCAAAAATTCATCCTGGACATAGTAGGCATGTACAAATAATTGTTGAACATCGATGACGTCTGTCAGCTTTGACGTTTAACTTTCAATATTATTTCATTGAATATTGCAAAATGAGAAGGATTTCCACAAATTTATGTATTAATACATCTATTACAAACATGAGCAAATCACTTGTGATACATTTTGAGCTAATATTATGCTTAAATAATAAAATTGTTATTTTTTTGACATTTCGATAACTTCAGTATTGCCAACTTATTTCCCAAACGAAGAATGTACATGCGCACTCGCTTCCACGTAAAAATAGTAGCCATGTACAAATAATTGTTGAACATCGATAATATCTGTCAGCTTTGACGTTAAGGTTTCAATATTATTTCATTGAATATTGCAGGATTAGAAAAATTTTCACAAATTTATGTATTAATACATTCATAACAAACATGAGCAAATCACTTGGGATACATTTTAAGCTAATATTATGCTTAAATATTAAAATTACTATTTTTTTGACATTTCAATAAATTCAGTATTGCCAACTTATTTCCCAGAATGTACATGCGTACTCGCTTTTATGCAAAATTCCAATTCAAGTTTCAACAATGTACACATCTAATGAATAGAAAGTAAGTAGTTTAATTGAATAATATTAACAAAATGACAATTTTATGTAATATTTTTTAGGCTATGCTCAAACATTTTTTGAAATGAAGTTATATGTCACGATATTCATGCATTTTTAACGCAGAATATGCCTGATCGCAACATGAATTAGTTGTTGGCTAAGTTATAGAATGATTTGATAATTGTTATGAAGAAATCGATTCTTATAATCAAGGGATATTTTGATTCATGATGTTTCTCTGTTGTGGATGAAATAAGTACTGAAGATTGAATGAAGTTTGAAACATGTCAAGTATAGTTTAGCTGGTACATGTGGTAAATATTCAACAATGCTCGAGTATTTATTTAGATATTCAATATTGTTTAGTAATAGTTTAGTTCATGCTATTGTCACATCTCTTTCAGTTGAATAAATTTGAGTTGAAGACTTGATAAACCCAGCCAATCGAACATTTTGCTTGAGTCAACAATGAAACAAGCAATAATCAACTGATTATAATATTACGATAATGGAGCCATCAATCAATATTTTGTACTTGTTGAAAGATATAAATCATACATCACTCAATGAACTTAAATAACTTCGTATTTGAGGTTATGTAGAGAGTAATTCTACTGGAAGCGGCATTGAGCTGATGAAACACACTAAGCTTGGGTGAGAACGATGATGAAAATATCGATTGTCATCATTTATTTTGAAAAATGTAAATTATAACATATTACTGAAATAAACTGTACGTAAATATTCTGTATAATACATATCATTTTATTACAATATCAAAAGTCACTAATTTCTTATTTAGTGTGGATGTTCCTATTCAATTGGTATACAAAATTGGATATGAAATATTTTCTTGATGACAAGTGCATTGGGGAGAGTAACAAATCTCAGTGGTTCTAAAACTTTGGTCTGTAGTTTTTGACATCTAATAGTCTAGGCTCTAATGTTGATTCATTTCATGAGTTAATGTTTTAATACGTAGTATAGGCAATTCTGATGTATGCACTAGAGACTAGAGTATGATTGTTGGACTCATGAGTTCATTATTGTACACAGGTTGTACACAACAAACATAGCCTATATGGACTACAGAAGATAAGTACCTGAATAATGCTTTTTTCAAATGATTCTCTTCTTGAAGAAGTCTTCAATAATAGCGTTGTACGAATTATTCAATTCAAACATTTTTGCTCTCTTTACGTTTCAAATGAGTAAATCAGACATAGACATATATATTGCAAGTACCATGAGATCTTAAACTGAAAGTTGAAACGTGCATCACTGCTATTAGTGGTACATTTTAGGACTAAATTTCAATAACCCATAGATAAGACCCTTGTAAGAATAGACATATGCGAACAAGATTTTAGAACCAAATTAATTCATCTACTTACATACAGGCTTGTCAAATTGTTAAATAATAACGAGATTCATGGCTTTTTGGATATTCTTTGCCTCAAATTGTACAATTTTATTAAACGTCAACAAAATATATCTTTGTATTTAAAAACTACAAATACGATAAAATGGTAGATGACGTGAACGAAGATAAAACGAAATGAGAATTATTGGTTAGAACTTCCAATTTAATAATAATCGGTAATATCGATGAGAAAAATCATATATGAGATTGGAAAAAATTAATTTCTCAAGAAATGTAGGAGACACATGATATGGATAGATTCAGTGCTTTATTCTCAGATTATACGTATTCAAGAAAGGGTTTTCGCGGGAAATGTTGATAGATGATACGGGTTGCTGCAAGTGAAATTTTACTGTTGTAATCAGCTGATTTTATTAAATGTCATTGAAACAATCAACACAGACATCTATTCCAACAGTTGGTAACATTGTTGGGTGTGACGTAGACTCTCAGGTGCGCGTGCGCAGGCGCGTGCGTAAGAAAGAGTGGATAGAGATATTTTGTGAGAATCAGATATTATTTTTCTTTCAGTGTTTGTTCATAATATCAGTTATTGAAATATATTGTAATAGAGAGAGAGAAATCATATATGGGATTGAAAAAAATTAATTTCTCAAGGAGACACATGATATGGATAGATTCAATACTTTATTCTCAGATTAAACGTAGTTATTCAAGAAACGGTCTTCGCGGAAAATGTTGATAGATGATACGGGTTGCTGCAAGTAAAAATTTACTGTTGTAATCAGCTGATTTTAATGAATGTCATTGGAACAATCAACACAGACATCTATTCCAACAGTTGGTAACATTGTTAGGTGTGACGTTGACGCTCGCGTGCGCGTGCGCAGGCGCGTGCGTAAGAGATATTTTGTAAGAGTCAGATATTATTTTTCTTTTAGTGTTTTTCATAATATCTGTTATTGAAATATATTGTAATTGTGAAGAACATGAGTTTTTTGTTGGATATTAAGGAATCGGATAACGAGTAGTCAGATGATACAACAGCTGTCAACATTTTCTATGCTACATTCATCAATTTCATTATTTTGATCAATTCCTTGATATTGTATTCTATTGAATAGGCACTTTGAACAACTAATATTGACTTAATGAATAATGTTGAATTGATTTCAATACAAGTTAAATCACAATTCCAGAGAAAATTGAATATTGTAGCTCTATACAAGGAGTCAGAACATGTAGCGTGGGCTTGTGAGTAGTGCCTGAATGAATAAGAAACATGTTTTTGGAAAGCAAAAGTATAGCAGAGTGCATGAGCTCCAAGATTATTACTATAGGAACGTGGAACATGCATGTTTCTCCGAATGTACCATTGTAGCTAAGTGATTAAGACTCAAAGCAGTGATTTAGAAGGAAATCTATGAGGATCAATGTTACTACGGAGAAAATAGTCGGTCTTTCAATCTCGCAATTGAGCTCAGAAATCAGATACGCTAATTCATGGAAGGAGTCTACTGAATGATTATCCTGATAGAAATATTTAGGATGATGGGTGTAAGTGATAAAAACACAAAATTTCAACTGAAATTCTATTTCACTTTTTCACTCGATATTCTCGGTTCCACCTGAAGTAACCATCTTTTTGTATATTCGATGTACATGCATCATTTCAGTCAGCATTATCCACCATATCTATTCAAAATGATAGTGAGAGTTGTAAAGGAGACAGAAAGATTGTGATTACATGCAAATTGACGAGCGAAGCAAATTGTAAGGATGTAAGTATGTCGTCAAAATAAAACAGAAGGATCACATGAGTTGTAATAACTAATACTCTAATTTGTATTCGAAAACAGTAAAGCAATGACTGAGAATATGCGAAACATGGCACAGACATGTTATCTCGCTGTGAAGTTTTGAATTTAGACTTTGTAATTCGTGGAAGAGTTAGAATCAATTTATCCGATTAATGAATACATGGAATGATATTGAGAATTGTCAATAAAAAACAGTAAAATCACGAGTAGGGAAAAATGCACAAATATAATACGGAGCACGAAGGTTTTGTGGGCTAAAAATGTACTTGGAATTTATCTTATAGAGACAGAATATTTGCCGGAGGCGGTTCACATATCGAGCTGCGAAGCCTAGGGCTTAGGCCTGCGTAGCAGGCCAAGCGCTAGTCTTATATACTAATTTGCTTAAATTTTTTGAATTAGAACTGTCAGTTGGATGTTACCAAAAAAATTTTTATCCATCGCTGCAGCTTGAACGGTATATTTAATTTTGTTCATTTCTTCTCTATTCAATACATCTTAATGAGGACTAGTGCCTTTTATATATTTGAAAACTGTCACATGTATAGTAATCACAGGAGAAGGCCAAAACCATCGATTACAATTGTCAAAAATGACAGTTCACCGGCCGTCGAAATATTCTCAAGTCATCTCTGACAAAAAATTAATGAACATCAGGTCGCTTCTGTCAAGTTTGACATACAGGTATTTCAAATATTTCTCAAAATATTACAACATCACTATTTAATATAGATATTATGTATTGTTATATAAATAAAATATTCAAATGGATAATTTGTGATGTATTTGAAGCTTCCATCAAGCTTATTTTAATAGAAATAAATTTTTTGACATTCAATAAAACGTCAGTATTGCCAACTTATTTCAAGAGCAGAAACTGCACATGCGTACTCGCATTTGCAGTCAATGACAGTTCACAACAATGTACATATCTCATAAATAGAAAGTAAGTAGTTTAATTGAATAATATCAACAAAATGATAATTTTATATTATATTTTCAGGCTGTGCTCAAACTTCTTCTGGAATAAAGTATAATGTCACAATACTATGCATTTTCAACACAAAATATTTCGTACAATATAAATCCTTCCAAGCAAGCGATCGCATAAGTTCCAAGATGATTTCAACATGTAATTGTTATAAGATAATCGATTCTAGTAATCAAGAAACTCATTTTTGTAACTCAAGTGTAACTTTATGTACTATTTTCTAGGTTATGCTCAAGGATTTATTGGAAGCTGCTATAGCAGAATGCTCGTGATTATGATTCCAATTGTTATCAGGAAATCAATTCTTTCAATCAAGAAACTTACTTTTATATAAGATGCCAACAATAGCTCTTTTCATAATTGGAATTTTTTGTGCGCATGCCTGGACATCCGCCATGTTTCTTGGGCACTTAATACTTAGATAAGCCGTTGATACTATGTTTTCAATGTGAGATTTTAGGAAATTCATATTTATTACAATTTTGATATATATTTACAGTAAAATCATGATACAAGCTTTTTAATGAAAATATATATTGTTATCAGTTCACAAAAGGGCAGAATAGCGCTGTTGTCATGGAATATGTCACAGCGATATGCGTAGTAAGTGATTCTTGGACAATTAATATTATTTAATTAGCTTCTCAAAGCCTTGTCTTGAATTTCGTCGAAAACTTATCAAATCAACGAAGCAAAAGTATCTGAAATTATGTCCAGAATGTGTTAAATGTGATCTATTACTGAATTCTTTAAATTATTACCCTCTGTATTCAGAATTAATATTGTATTGAATAATTTGAACCAAATATGAAAATAATTGTCATCCTAGCGTATCAAAAAGTTCTGCTTTATTACCACCATGAGGAAGAGCATAACATTTCAATCATCGTCGTTATTGTATGAACACACCATCAATTACTCTTTCATTTTATTGAACTGATAATAGTGGTAATGATCGTTGTTGCCCAGCCTTATTTATAAAAAGTATCCTGGCTTTTGCGACAAAATTTTTTAGATATTTCTCAAATCGAATATATCCATTTAGGATCATCAACGGAATAAGGTTATTCATTGGTATGTATTCATAATTATCCAACTAACTTTGTATTTTATATCGTAGAGTCGAATAAATCATCAAGAAAAGTATTTGAGATGAATGGACCATAAGCATGTATTCATTAATACACTAGACAATTTATCTCATATTTGAGAATATTTCAGAAACAAGCATACAATAAATTCATAACTAGCGCTGCAGATTAAACAGAAGTTCAGTCAGTCTACTTGGCACCTATCTAATCAGAAAATAATAGTTTTGTGGTGATATTATTGAAGAAAATTTAATTATTTGTAGGTACTGGAGAAGAGTTAATAAGATTTGAAACGTCTGCTTCAGTGATATGAATTTAATTCACTGATACTGATTCATCCATTTTCCGACGATCCATCATTTGAATATACTATTTTCTAGATACGATCTAGATATTGATTTCCTGTAAAATAAGTACTGAAGAATAAATGCCACTTGAAATATCTCAAGTGACTATAGTTTGGTACATGTGATAAATATTCTGCAATAAAAAAATAAATATTCTCATCAACTTTTTATTTGAGGTTATGTGGAAAATAATTCCCCTGAAAACTGCATTGAGCTAATAAAACTCGATGAGCTTGGGTGTGGACGATTCAAATAATGAAATAATACTCGAATAGATTAAACGTATATATTCTGTATACTATAAAAAAGTGACCAATTTAATATTTATTATGGATGTTCCTATCCACTGGACAAATGAAATGGAAAATGATAAGAGATAATTACATGATGATTCTGCTTTCGATCCCAAAAATTCGATCGATGTACATATACTGCAAATATTCATTCAAAGTTTGATATGAAGACAATTATATCATACTGCTATATACCGTTGGAAGATCCTTGGCTATATCAAGTTCATTGAAAAGAGTAGCAAATCCTAGTAGTTCTAAGATTTCGATCTGAAGTTTCTGACATCCAATAGCCTAGGCTCTGATGTTTATTCATGAGCTAATGATTCAATGCGTAGTAGATAAATCTGATGTATGCACTAGAGACTTGAATGGCATTGTTGAATTCAAGAGTTCATTGTTGTACACAGGTTATACACAACGAACGTAGCCTATACGGATTACGGAAGATATGTATCCAAAAGATTTTCAACTTGGAGGAGTTCTTAATGATAATTTTTTACATAATATTCCATTAAAATATTAGTGAGGTGCCCTTTCTACGTTTTAAATGTATGAATCAGACATTAACACATATATTGCAAGGACCAACCAATCCAATCACACATTTTGTTGAGGTACAACAATGAAACATGCAATCATCAGTAGATTATAAAATCCCTTTCAATCAATGAAGCCAATACATTAAAAATTCAATTGAATCAACGAATAGGAGTTTACATTGATCAAAATTGGTGAGAACCATCAGTCCATAACCTAACAATGGATCAAATAGAGTAATGACATTAGATTACGACAATTGGGCCATCAATCTGAATTTTTTATTTGTTTAAGAATATAAATCAAATATTTCTTAAGAAACTAACTGTACCTAAATATTTTGTGCAATAATCTATGAATCATCAAATGGATCATGTTACAATATGATGACACAAATTCATATTATAGTATATATAGTTCTACCAATTTCGTATTTGTAGTATTTCTATATTTCTCCTAAAAGCTCCAGTGAGCTGATAAAACACGATAAGCTTGGGTGAAAACGATGATGAAAGTATCATTTGTCATTATTCATTCTTTCTCACATTTTGAGATACAAACGGAACGTACGCATACACTTCTAAACCGTTTGTGCGCATGCGTCAGTTGTCAATTATTAATCTGTTGCTGCAAACTAATCTGAAATCTAGAAGTGATGATATTCTATTAAACTTTCGTATGCGAATAGAGTCTTCCATTAGACCATAAGTAATTTCGGTAGATTTTTACAATAGGAACCTAGTGGTAGTTATAAAAGTAAAAAGAGATGGCGCCACAGAGATTCAAAGAAATTTTCCAGTGGCACTAGAACGGTGGGGACTAGTATTTTACACTCAAGAAAAAGCAACTTTAGCATGACCTAAAACAAGCTTTCCAGGCCAATTAGTATTGGAAAACAGTAAATCAGTGTTTCTTAGTTCAAAAAATACAAAACTTAACTCAAACCGAGCTTTTTAAGGTCAAGTAGTATTGGAAAACAGTAAATTAGTGTTTTTTCAGTTCAAAAAACAAACAGCCAGAATAAAACCTAAACCAAGCTTTATAAGCCAACTAGTATTGAAAAAAATTCATTATTGTCAGCGAGCCACACACTTGTATGTATTTAGGTGGAATGCTCTTTTTTTGAAGGCCACTGACTATAGCAATACATGTACAAGGTACGCGCATGCACACGTCACTAGATTCCTAGCACAAAAGTGAGCCGTAATTTGTATTCGTATTTTTTTCTATCAAATATTCTACAGCTTTATTGTTATTGTTACTTATTGTTTTAGCGATATGAGAAAATGAAATTTTATATGTTCACGAAAAATTAGAATGTCGTGACATGGAAATATTTCAAATTTATAATGAGACAGCAGATTCTAGAATATTGTATCAATCTGTATGATAGATAACAATGTATGAAATAGTATATTGCAGGGAAAGTATCAAGTTCAATGAATAATTGTTAGAAGTGATCAAAAGTATTTTTTTCTATGGTTCATTTATGTCATGAATGGTCCAAGGGCTCTTACGGCATTACGATTTAAGTCTTTCAATAGACTGAAATGCGAATATGATCCAATCACAACAAGTTTGCTAGAAATAAAGTCAAGAAATAAGAGCAACAAATACAGTCACATATTAACCGAATGGAAGCAAATTTGAATCTTCAAAATAATCTGTTTATGATAATTGATGAGCAACTGATAAATGATGCAACTGACACATAGCCAAGTGTTATTGTGCTTATGTGGGATTGGAAAAAATTGATTTCTCAAGAAGTGTAGGAGACACATGATATGGATAATTTCAATACTTTATTCTCAGATTAAACGTAGTTATTCAAGAAAGGATCTTCGCGAAAAATGTTGATAGATGATACGGGTTGCTGCAAGTAAAAATTTACTGTTGTAATCAGCTGATTTTAATGAATGTCATTGGAACAATCAACACAGACATCTATTCCAACAGTTGGTAGCATTGTTAGGTGTGACGTTGACGCTCGCGTGCGCGTGCGCAGGCGCGTGCGTAAGAGATATTTTGTAAAAGTCAGATATTATTTTTCTTTTAGTGTTTTTCATAATATCTGTTATTGAAATATATTGTAATTGTGAAGAACATCAGTTTTTTGTTGGATATTAAGGAATCGGATGACGAGTAGTCAGATGATACAACAGCTGTCAACATTTTCATTGCTACATTCATCAATTTCATTATTTTGATCAATTCCTTGATATTGTATTCTATTGAATAGGCATTTTGAACAACTAATATTGATTTAATGAATAATGTTGAATTGATTTCAATACAAGTTAAATCACAATTCCAGAGGAAATTGAATATTGTAGCTCTATACAAGGAGTCAAAACATGTAGCGTGGGCTTGTGAGTAGTGCCTGCATGAATAAGAAACATGTTTTTGGAAAGCAAAAGTATAGCAGAGTGCATGAGCTCCAAAATTATTACTATAGGAACGTGGAACATGCATGTTTTTCTGAATGTACCATTGGAGCTAAGTGATTAAGACTCAAAGCAGTGATTTAGAAGGAAATCTATGAGGATTAATGTTACTACGGAGAAAATAGTCGGTCTTTCAATCTCGCAATTGAGCTCAGAAATCAGATACGCTAATTCATGGAAGGAATCAACTGAATGATTCTCCTGAGAGAAATATTTAGGATAATGGGTGTAAGTGATGAAAACACAAAATTTTAACTGAAATTCTATTTCACTTTTCCACTCGATATTCTCGGTTCCACCTGGAGTAACCATCTTTTTGTATATTCGATGTACATGCATCATTTCAGTCAGCATTATCAACCATATCTATTCAAAATAATAGTGAGAGTTGCAAAGGAGACAGAAAGATTGTGATTACATACAAATTGACGAGCGAAGCAAATTGTAAGGATGTAAGTATGTCGTCAAAATAAAACAGGAGGATTACATAAGTTGTAATAACTTATACTCTAATTTGTATTCGAAAACTGTAAAGCAATGACTGAGAATATGCGAAACATGGCACAGACATGTTATCTCGCTGTGAAGTTATGAATTTAGACTTTGTAATTCGTAGAAGGGTTGGAATCAATTTATCCGATTGATGAATACAAGTAATAATATTGAGAATTGTCAATAAAAAACAGTGAAATCACGAGTAGGGAAAAATGCACAAATATAATACGGAGCACGAGAGTTTTGAGGGCTAAAAATGTACTTGGAATTTATCTTATAGAGACAGAATTTTGCCGGAGGCGGTTCACTTATCGAGCTGCGAAGCCTAGCGCTTAGACCTGCGAAGCAGGTCGAAACGCTAGTCTTATATACTAATTTGCTTAAATTTTTTGAATTAGAACTGTCAGTTGGATGTTACCAAAAAAATTTTTATCCATCGCTGCAGCTTGAACGGTATATTTAATTTTGTTCATTTCTTCTCTATTCAATACATCTTAATGAGGACTAGTGCCTTTTATATATTTGAAAACTGTCACATGTATAGTAATCACAGGAGAAGGCCAAAACCATCGATTACAATTGTCAAAAATGACAGTTCACCGGCCGTCGAAATATTCTCAAGTTGTCTCTGACAAAAAATCAATGAACATCAGGTCGCTTCTGTCAAGTTTGACATACAGGTATTTTGAATATTTCTCAAAATATTACAACATCACTATTCAATATAGATATTATGTATTGTTATATAAATAAAATATTCAAATGGATAATTTGTGATGTATTTAAAGCTTCCATCAAGCTTATTTTAATAGAAATAAATTTTTTGACATTCAATAAAACGTCAGTATTGCCAACTTATTTCAAGAGCAGAAACTGCACATGCGTACTCGCATTTGCAGTCAATGACAGTTCACAACAATGTACATATCTCATAAATAGAAAGTAAGTAGTTTAATTGAATAATATTAACAAAATGATAATTTTATATTATATTTTCAGGCTGTGCTCAAACTTCTTCTGGAATAAAGTATAATGTCACAATACTATGCATTTTCAACACAAAATAGAAAACAGGCATATTTCGTACAATATGAATCCTTCCAAGCAAGCGATCGCATAAGTTCCAAGATGATTTCAACATGTAATTGTTATAAGATAATCGATTCTAGTAATCAAGAAACTCATTTTTGTAACTCAAGTGTAACTTTATGTACTATTTTCTAGGTTATGCTCAAGGATTTATTGGAAGCTGCTATAGCAGAATGCTCGTGATTATGATTCAAATTGTTATCAGGAAATCAATTCTTTCAATCAAGAAACTTACTTTTATACAAGATGCCAACAATAGCTCTTTTCATAATTGGAATTTTTTGTGCGCATGCCTGGACATCCGCCATGTTTCTTGGGCACTTAATACTTAGATAAGCCGTTGATACTATGTTTTCAATGTGAGATTTTAGGAAATTCATATTTATTACAATTTTGATATATATTTACAGTAAAATCATGATACAAGCTTTTCAATGAAAATATATATTGTTATCAGTTCACAAAAGGGCAGAATAGCGCTGTTGTTATGGAATATGTCACAGCGATATGCGTAGTAAGTGATTCTTGGACAATTAATATTATTTAATTAGCTTCCCAAAGCCTTGTCTTGAATTTCGTCGAAAACTTATCAAATCAACGAAGCAAAAGTATCTGAAATTATGTCCAGAATGTGTTAAATGTGATCTATTACTGAATTCTTTAAATTATTACCCTCTGTATTCAGGATTAATATTGTATTGGATAATTTGAACCTAATATGAAAATAATTGTCATCCTAGCGTATCAAAAAGTTCTGCTTTATTACCACCATGAGGAAGAGCATAACATTTCAATCATCGTCGTTATTGTATGAACACACCATCAATTACTCTTTCATTTTATTGAACTGATAATAGTGGTAATGATCGTTGTTGCCCAGCCTTATTTATAAAAAGTATCCTGACTTTTGCGACAAAATTTTTTAGATATTTCTCAAATCGAATATATCCATTTAGGATCATCAACGGAATAAGGTTATTCATTGGTATGTATTCATAATTATCCAACTAACTTTGTATTTTATATCGTAGAGTCGAATAAATCATCAAGAAAAGTATTTGAGATGAATGGACCATAAGCATGTATTCATTAATACACTAGACAATTTATCTCATATTTGAGAATATTTCAGAAACATGCATACAATAAATTCATAACTAGCGCTGCAGATTGAACAGAAGTTCAGTCAGTCTACTTGGCACCTATCTAATCAGAAAATAATAGTTTTGTGGTGATATTATTGAAGAAAATTTAATTATTTGTAGGTACTGGAGAAGAGTTAATAAGATTTGAAACGTCTGCTTGAGTGATATGAATTTAATTCATTGATACTGATTCATCCATTTTCCGACGATCCATCATTCGAATATACTATTTTCTAGATACGATCTAGATATTGATTTCCTGTGAAATAAGTACTGAAGAATAAATGCCACTTGAAATATCTCAAGTGACTATAGTTTGGTACATGTGATAAATATTCTGCAATAAAAAAATAGATATTCTCATCAACTTTTTATTTGAGGTTATGTGGAAAATAATTCCCCTGAAAACTGCATTGAGCCAATGAAACTCGATGAGCTTGGGTGTGGACGATTCAAATAATAAAATAATACTCGAATAGATTAAACGTATATATTCTGTATACTATAAAAAAGTGACCAATTTAATATTTATTATGGATGTTCCTATCCACTGGACAAATGAAATGGAAAATGATAAGAGATAATTACATGATGATTCTGCTTTCGATCCCAAAAATTCGATCGATGTACATATACTGCAAATATTCATTCAAAGTTTGATATGAAGACAATTATATCATACTGCTATATACCGTTGGAAGATCCTTGGCTATATCAAGTTCATTGAAAAGAGTAGCAAATCCTAGTAGTTCTAAGATTTCGATCTGAAGTTTCTGACATCTAATAGCCTAGGCTCTGATGTTTATTCATGAGCTAATGATTCAATGCGTAGTAGATAAATCTGATGTATGCACTAGAGACTTGAATGGCATTGTTGAATTCAAGAGTTCATTGTTGTACACAGGTTATACACAACGAACGTAGCCTATACGGATTACGGAAGATATGTATCCAAAAGATTTCCAACTTGGAGGAGTTCTTAATGATAATTTTTTACATAATATTCCATTAAAATATTAGTGAGGTGCCCTTTCTACGTTTTGAATGTATGAATCAGACATTAACACATATATTGCAAGGACCAACCAATCCAATCGTACATTTTGTTGAGGTACAACAATGAAACATGCAATCATCAGTAGATTATAAAATCCCTTTCAATCAATGAAGCCAATACATTGAAAATTCAATTGAATCAACGAATAGGAGTTTACATTGATCAAAATTGGTGAGAACCATCAGTCCATAACCTAACAATGGATCAAATAGAGTAATGACATTAGATTACGACAATTGGGCCATCAATCTGAATTTTTTATTTGTTTAAGAATATAAATCAAATATTTCTTAAGGAACTAACTGTACCTAAATATTTTGTGCAATAATCTATGAATCATCAAATGGATCATGTTACAATATGATGACACAAATTCATATTATAGTATAAATAGTTCTATCAATTTCGTATTTGTAGTATTTCTATATTTCTCCTAAAAGCTCCAGTGAGCTGATAAAACACGATGTGCTTGGGTGAAAACGATGATGAAAGTATCATTTGTCATTATTCATTCTTTCTCACATTCTGAGATACAAACGGAACGTACGCATACACTTCTAAACCGTTTGTGCGCATGCGTCAGTTGTCAATTATTAATCTGTTGCTGCAAACTAATCTGAAATCTAGAAGTGATGATATTCTATTAAACTTTCGTATGCGAATAGAGTCTTCCATTAGACCATAAGTAATTTCGGTAGATTTTTACAATAGGAACCTAATTTTCCAGTGGCACTAGAACGGTGGGGACTAGTATTTTACATTCAAGAAAAAGCAACTTTAACATAACCTAAAACAAGCTTTCCAGGCCAATTAGTATTGGAAAACAGTAAATCTGTGTTTCTTAGTTCAAAAAATACAAAACTTAACTCAAACCGAGCTTTTTAAGGTCAAGTAGTATTGGAAAACAGTAAATTAGTGTTTTTTCAGTTCAAAAAACAAACAGCCAGAATAAAACCTAAACCAAGATTTATAAGCCAACTAGTATTGAAAAAAATTCATTATTGTCAGCGAGCCACACACTTGTATGTATTTAGGTGGAATGCTCTTTGTTTGAAGGCCACTGACTATAGCAATACATGTACAAGGTACGCGCATGCACACGTCACTAGATTCCTAGCACAAAAGTGAGCCGTAATTTGTATTCGTATTTTTTTCTATCAAATATTCTACAGCTTTATTGTTATTGTTACTTATTGTCTTAGCGATGTGAGAAAATGAAATTTTATATGTTCACGAAAAATTAGAATGTCGTGACATGAAAATATTTCAAATTTATAATGAGACAGCAGATTCTAGAATATTGTATCAATCTGTATGATAGATAACAATGTATGAAATAGTATATTGCAGGGAAAGTATCAAGTTCAATGAATAATTGTTAGAAGTGATCAAAAGTATTTTTTTCTATGGTTCATTTATGTCATGAATGGTCCAAAGGCTCTTACGGCATTACGATTTAAGTCTTCCAATAGACTGAAATGCAAATATGATCCACTCACAATGAATATAGATTTCACAACAAGTTTGCTAGAAATAGAGTCAAGAAATAAGAGCAACAAATATAGTCACATATAAACCGAATGGAAGCAAATTTGAATCTTCAAAATAATCTGTTCATGATAATTGATAAGCAACTGATAAATGATGCAACTGACACATAGCCGAGTGTTATTGTGCTTATGTGAAACTGGTTCGCATCATGGTCAATCGGAAGGCTAGAATCATAGTCCCATAAGAATCTTTGGACCGTTCTTAACCGAAATGTATTATAGAATTATTGTTATTTTATTGAAATTATGATCTATTTCAGTTAAGAATGTGCTACTTCTATTTAAGTCTCCTGAACCAGTTTTACAATAGCACAAAATTGTACTTTGCTATCAGACAGTTCCATTTACTGTTAGTCGTGCATCAGACATCAATAACATCATAAAAGAATTCATGTAGTCAGAAGATTCAAATTAGATCTGTACAGGTAGTTGATGTATATATTTGTTGCTCTTATAACTTGATATAATTTTTAGAAACAGTGTTTCAAATCATGTATATTTATTGAGAGTAAATCGACTCGGTATCCCGATCAACCTGGAGGCTAAGATATTGGTTCCATAAAAGCTCTTGGACCGTTTTTAACTGGCATGTCGAATGAAAAGTGTATTATTCGAAGTAGTTAGGAGGAAATATATGCTATTTCTAATTCGTGGAAACTCTCAGTTTGAATCAAGAAAAGATTGGTTAAAAACAACAATGGAGATATCAATCAACATTATTCATTTGTTGAGAAATGTAAATTATGAAACTTCACTCAAATAAACTGTAAGCATATGATGAATTCTGTTTAATTACTCAACTAAATTTGTATTTCGTACTGTAGAATTGAATAAATCCTTGAGAACAGTTTTAAAGGAAAATTGAACATGACTAAGTATTTATGAAATACCACATTTACAAATATTGTAGAAAACATGCTCATAGTAAATTCATTATTAGCGCTGCAGATTGTAAAGAGGTCCAGTCAGTTTACTTGGTATCTAATTACTAATTATCAATTTTTCCGCTATTGATATGCAACTCCATCCAAAATAAAAATTGGAATCAACCACTGAGACGCATTCACAAAAAAGTATGAGGACAGTTGTCGCTCCCAATGAATCTTCACGTTTTAGACTCTACTGAATCCAAAAACATAATTCAAAAGAAAGTCAGTCGTTGTGTTTGTCTGCGTCTCAAAACACGATAACTTGAGAACGCCTAGAAATCTGTGACTGAAATTTCATATTCAAGTTTTTTATCCAAACAATAGGTTCATATTCATAGATAAGGTACTTGCAATCTGCGGTACCAAAACTTCATTGATCGAATATTTCAATAATTTCTCTCCAGATAAATACATAAAAGAACATTGGGATTTGTCTATGAAAAACAGTAAAATCACGAATAAGAGAGAATGCAGAAATATGATATGGAGCAGAAGGATTCTGTAGGCTAAAATTATAATCGGAACTTATCTTATCAAGAAATTATTTTTGCCGGAGGCGGTTCACATATGGAGCTGCGAAGCCTAGCGCTTAGACCTGCGAAGCAGGTCGAAACGCTAGTCCTATATACTAATTTGCTTAAATTTTTTGAATTAGAACTGTCAGTTGTATGTTCCCAAAAAAATTTTTATCCATCGCTACAGCTCAAACGGTATATTTAATTTTGTTCATTTCTTCTCTATTCAATACATCTTAATGAGGACTAGTGCCTTTTATATATTTGAATACCATCACATGTATAGTAATCACAGGAGAAGGCCAAAACCATCGATTACAATTGTCAAAAATGACAGTTCACCGGCCATCGAAATATTCTCAAGTTATCTCTGACAAAAAATTGATGAACATCAGGTCGCTTCTGTCAAGTTTGACATACAGGTATTTTAAATATTTCTCAAAATATTACAACATCACTATTTAATATAGATATTATGTATTGTTATATAAATAAAATATTCAAATGGATAATTTGTGATGTATTTGAAGCTTCCATCAAGCTTATTTTAATAGAAATAAATTTTTTGACATTCAATAAAACGTCAGTATTGCCAACTTATTTCATGAGCAGAAACTGCACATGCGTACTCGCATTTGCAGTCAATGACAGTTCACATCAATGTACACATCTCATAAATAGAAAGTAAGTAGTTTAATTGAATAATATTAACAAAATGACAATCTTATGTAATATTTTTTAGGCTATACTCAAACTTCTTTTGGAATAAAGTATAATGTCACAATACTATGCATTTTCAACACAGAATAGAAAACAGGCATATCTCGTACAATATAAATCCTTTCAAACAAGCGATCGCATAGGTTCCAAGATGATTTCAACATGTAATTGTTATAAGGAAATCGATTCTAGTAATTAAGAAACTCATTTTTGTAATTCAAGTGTAACTTTATGTGATATTTTTTAGGTTATGCTTGAGGATTTACTAGAAGTTGTTATAGTAGAATGCTCGATGATTACGATTCCATTTGTTATCAAGAAATCAATTCTTTCAATCAAGAAACTTACTTTTATTTAAGATGCCAACAATAGCTCTTTTCATAATTGGAATTTTTTCGTGCGCATGCCTGGACATCCGCCATGTTTCTTGGGCACTTAATACTTAGATAAGCCGTTGATACTATGTTTTCAATGTGAGATTTTAGGGAATCCATATTTATTACAATTTTGATATATATTTACAGTAAAATCATGATACAAGCTTTTTAATGGAAATATTTATTGTTATCAGTTCACAAAGGGGCAGAATAGCGCTATTGTTATGGAATATGTCACAGCGATATGCGTAGTTAGTGATTTTTGGACAATTAATATTATTTAATTAGCTTCCCAAAGCCTTGTCTTGAATTTCGTCGAAAACTTATCAAATCAACGAAGCAAAAGTATCTGAAATTATGTCCAGAATGTGTTAAATGTGATCTGTTACTGAATTTTTTGATTGTTACCCTCTGTATTCAGAATTGATATTGTATTGAATAATTTGAACCTAATATGAAAATAATTGTCATCCTAGCGTATCAATAAGTTCTGCTTTATTACCACCATGAGGACGAGCATAACATTTCAATCATCGTCGTTATTGTATTAACACACCATCAATTACTCTTTCATATTATTGAACTGGTAATAGTGGTAATGATCGTTGTTGCCCAGCCTTATTTATAAAAAGTATTCTGGCTTTTGCGACAATTTTTTTAGATATTTCTCAAATCGAATATATCCATTCAGGATCATCAACGGAATAAGGTTATTCATTGGCATGTATTCATAATTATCCAACTAACTTCGTATTTCATACCGTAGAGTCGAATAAATCATCAAGAAAAGTATTTGAGATGAATGGACCATAAGCATGTATTCATGAATACACTAGACAATTTATCTTATATTTAAGAATATTTCAGAAACATGCATACAATAAATTTATAATTAGCGCTGCAGGTTGAAGAGAAATTCAGTCAATCTACTTGGTACCTATCTAATCACAGAATTATAGTTTTGTGATGATATTATTGAACAAAATTTAACTATTTGTAGGTACTGGAGAAGAATTAATAAGATTTGGAACGTCTGCTTGAGTGATATGAATTTAATTCACTAATACTGATTCATCCATTTTCCGACCATCCATCATTTGAATATACTATTTTCTAAATACGATTTATATTCTAATTTACATTGCTCTCCTGTAAAATAAGTACTGAAGATTAAATGCCACTTGAAATATCTCAAGTAACTATAGTTTGGTACATGTGATAAATATTCTGCAATAAAAAAATAAATATTCCTATTAACTTTTTATTTGAGGTTATGTTGAAGATAATTCTCCTGAAAACTGCATTGATCTGATGGAACACGATAAGCTTGGGTGTGAACGATTCAAATAATAAAATAATACTCGAATGGATATAACGTATATTCTGTATACCATGAAGAAGTGACAAGTTTGTTATTTATTATGGATGTTCCTATTCCCTAGGTAAATGCAATGGAAAATGATAAGAGATAATTACTTGATGATTCGGCTTCCGATCCCAAAAATTCGATCGATGTACATATACTGCAAATATTCATTCAAAGATTGATGTAAAGAAAATTATATCATACTGCTATATACCGTTGGAAGATCCTTGGCTATATCAAGTTCATTGGAAGGAGTAGCAGATCCCAGTAGCTCTAAGATTTCGATCTGAAGTTCCTGACATCTAATAGCCTAAGCTCTGATGTTTATTCATGAGCTAATGATTCAATGCGTAGTAGACAAATCTGATGTATGCACTAGAGACTTAAATGGCATTGTTGAATTCAAGAGTTCATTGTTGTACACAGGTTATACACATTAAACGTAGCCTATATGGATTACAGAAGATATGTATCCAAAAGATACTCAGCTTGGAGGAGTTCTTAATGATAATTTTGTACATAATATTCCATTAAAATATTAGTGAGGTGCTCTTTCTACGTTTTAAATGTATGAATCAGACATTAACACATATATTGCAAGGACCAACCAATCCAATCGTACATTTTGATGAGGTACAACAATGAAACATGCAATCATCAGTAGATTATAAAATTCCATCAATCAATGAAGCCAATACATTGAAAATACAATTGAATCAACGAATAGGAGTTTACATTGATCAAAATTGGTGAGAACCAGAGAACCATCAGTTCATAACCTAACAATGGATCAAATAGAGTAATGACATTAGATTACGACAATGGGGCCATCAATCTGAATTTTTTATTTGTTTAAAAATATAAATCAAATTTTTCTTGAGAAACTAACTGTATCTAAATATTTTGTACAATAATCTATGAATCATCAAATGGATCAAATTCATATTATGCTATAAATAGTTCTATCAATTTCGTATTCGTAGTATTTCTATATTTCTCCTAAAAGCTGCATTGAGCTGATAAAACACGATAAGCTTGGGTGAAAACGATGATGAAAGTATCATTTGTCATTATTCATTCTTTCTCAAATTTTGAGATACAAACGGAACGTACGCATACACTTCTGAACTGTTTGTGCGCATGCGTCAGTTGTCAATTATTAATCTGTTGCTGCAAACTAATTTGAAATCTAGAAGTGATGTTATTCTATTAAACTTTCGTATGCGAATAGAGTCTGCCATTAGACCATAAGTAATTTGGGTAGATTTTTACAATATGAACCTAGTGGTAACTTTAAAAGTAAAAAGAGATGGCGCCACAAAGATTCAAAGAAATTTTCCAGTGGCACTAGAACGGTGGGGGCTAGAATTTTACCAGGGAGTACCGGGAGAGAGCACTCAATGTTAAAAATTATGCGCATGTAAATAGTTGCGCCCCTTGCTACCTGAGGTCTCTGATAGCTATGTTACCATGGCTCCCAATCAATGACGTCATTGCTCCCAATCTAAATTTATTTTTTGAGGTTAAGTACTATAAATTGAAAGACGTCAATATTTTTTTCAAACATAAATACATATATTATAAATGTTTGTACATGTAAACCAATCTCATTGACAATATATATACAAATATCAGGTTTTGAGATATAAAGTTACTTTATGCATAAAGTGTGATCCAATTGTAATGAACAAATTCGCAGTTATAAAGTTCATTTAAAATTTCTATTAAAAACGTTACAAATCAATAACTTTGTATAATGTATTTTTGTAAAATATCTTCACTAACTGCGTGGATCATACCTTAAAATAAAATCACTTTTTACAGTATTGCAATACATTGAATAGGTACCAAACTCAAAATTAAATAAAGTCATTTCATGCATTAGGTTTGACCCAGCTCTGTAGTTATTTGGTAAATTAGTAATTTGAACTAAAAAGCCATGAATCAATTACTTTAAAGTGTCTATTTTCAAAAAATGTTTTTTTAATTCCTGTGAGTCATACTTCATGTTGAAATTACTTTTTACAGTATTTCAACTCCATTGTGAACAGGACTAAAGAAATACTGTATACAAATGTTCAGAAGAATTTAAAGTTATTCTAATACACAATATCAAAATCAATAGCCATATTCTCAAAGGAGTTCATACTAACCAACAATTCTGGATTAGTGAATTCTCTTCTATTTTAATTCAATCTTGAATCACTTATGATGGTGATATGACGGCAGTAGATATGAACTAGAATGAGTTTTAATAACAAAACTGAAAATATTAGGACCAAAATCACTAATCCAAGATTGTAGACTAGTTCAAATGATTTTGAGATGTGTGATTAATTGAAGAAATCAATGGAAAAAATAGAAAAATATTTTAGAAGTATTATTATAAAATAATCACTGAATTCTTCAAATATACTTTGAGCTAAAGTGACGTTTTGCATAGTTTTCACTTCACCTGAACATAAATTCATCTTACTGTCTAAACTAAGTCAATTTTACTGTATTTGAGATTGTTTCTCCACAAATATTTGTTTTTTCTTCATTCCACTTATTGAAGCTTCTTCGGCTGTCTGAATTCTAAAGTAATATCAAGACTGAAGAATATTACTTCTTGGTTCCATATGATATAGAAATATTGGAGCATGTTCCATTACAAATAATAATTTTCAGTTCTAGCACCGTGTAAATATTGCAGCTGAAAAATTTTCATCTATCCCAAATGCTTCTTGTTTACTATTCGAAATTCCAGGTATTTGTGAGGTCCAGAAAATCATCTAGTCCAATATTTGTTATTATGCTCGAACTACATCATGCGTGTATTAATGCATTTGCACTAATAGAAACTCCAGGCCGCGGAATGGAACCAGTGGAGACGTACCTAGAATAATTATGATTTATAATAAATTAACAGAAAAATATTAAACAGACTTACAATTTACTTGCGGTACTTGCTTTTCAAAGTCTTTCTGTAACGTTCAACTGCAAGTCGTTGTATGGGATCCAAAACAGCTAGAGGACGGCTGTCTTGTCCAGTTAAGTATCTATTTGTTCGCTTACACCGAACAAAAATAGAGAACTTAACGGTGAACAAAACAAACGTCCTCGAAATATCGTGGATCCCACAAGTTAGTCTTGTTAAGTCAGTATTAGAAGTCACGAAGTCCACAGTCCGTTTCAGTACACGTCTTTCATGTCCAAGTCGAGGTAAAAGTCCAAAAGTCTTATCCATGACTACTTTTACATAATACATGAACATAGTTCTAGGTCTTGTCAGTCCGTTCACAGTCAGTTCTTGTCGTTGTATCAGGTCATGTTCCGGTAAGGTCTCAGTAGATAGTAAAAGTCCAGTGCAAGTGTCACACAATCTAGCGTCTGTCAGTTGAAAATTTGGAAAATTTCTTTTTTTGTTGGTGCCGGAAATCTTATCATCGGTTGATCAGCGTAAAGAAAACAATCCGGCACGCAACAAAATTTCTTCGAAATTGACATCTACAAAAATTATGAACATCATTTATATTATATTATCATTATATAGTATCAAATTTGCATTGTACTCACCACAATTTTATGTATGAATCATAGAAATGAGAGCTTACCTTTTTTAATCGATTCACAATTTCAAAATTATAAAAAATAAATAGCAATAACGCAAGTAAAACTCTTAATTATCTGTATTGACAATTATAAACAATTTTATTTACTTAAATCGACATTTGCTCAAATTTTTTCAACGGTAACTAAGATTCAAGATTCAAATAAAATTGAAAAATAGTTGCGCCCCTTCCCGCAAGATGGTAGTAGCTATGCGCCAAATTCTTCCATTTGAGTGATCTCTCCCGGTACTCCCTGAATTTTACATTCAAGAAAAAGCAACTTTAAAGTAACCTAAAACAAGCTTTCCGGCCAATTAGTATTGGAAAACAGTAAATCAGTGTTTTTTAGTTCAAAAAACACAAAACTTGACCTTAACCGAGCTTTTTAAGGTCAAGTAGTATTGGAAAACAGTAAATTAGTGTTTTTTCAGTTCAAAAAAAAACAGCCAGAATAAAACCTAAACCAAGCTTTCTAAGCCAACTAGTATTGAAAAAAATTCATTATTGTCAGCGAGCCACACACTTGTACGTATTTAGGTGGAATGCTCTTTGTCTGAAAGCCACTGACTATAGCAATACACGTACAAAGTACGCGCATGCGCACGTCACTAGGTTCCTAGCATAAAAGTGAGCCGTAATTTGTATTCGTATTTTTTTCTATCAAATATTCTACAGCTTTTACAATACTTATTGTTTCAGCGATGTGAGAAAATGAGATTTTATATGTTCACGAAAAATTAGAATGTCGTGTCAAGAAAATATTTTGAATTTATAATGAGACAGCAGATTCTAAAATATTGTATCACTCTGTATAATAGATAACAATGTATGAAATGGTATATTGCAGGAAAAGTATCAAGTTCAATGAATAATGGTTAGAAGTGATCAAAAGTATTCTTGTCTATGGTTCATTTATGTCATGAATGGTCCAAGGGCTCTTACGGCATTATGATTTGAGTCTTTCAATAGACTGAAATGCGAATATGATCCACTCACAATGAATATAGGTTTCACAACAAGTTTGCTGAAAATAAAGTCAAGAAATAAGAGCAACAAAAACAGTCACATATTAACCGGAAGGAAGCAAATTTTAATCTTCAAGATAATCTGTTTATGATAATTGATGATCAACTGATAAATAATGCAACTGACACATAGCCAAGTGTTATTGTGCTTATGTGAAACTGGTTCGCATCATGGTCAATCGGAAGGCTAGAATCATAGTCCCATAAGAATCTTTGGACCGTTCTTAACCGAAATGTATTATAGAATTATTGTTATTTCATTAAAATTATGATCTATTCCAGTTAAAAATGTGCTACTTCGATTTAAGTCTTCTGAACCAGTTTTACAATAGCACAAAATTGTACTTTGCTATCAGACAGTTCCATCTACTGTTAGTCGTGCATCAGACATCAATAACATCGTAACTGAATTCATGCAGTCAGAAGATTCAAATTAGATCTGTTCAGGTAGTTGATGTAAATATTTGTTGCTCTGTTAACTTGATATAATTTTTGGAAACAATGTTTCAAATCATGTATATTTATTGAGAGTAAATCGACTCGGTATCCCGGTCAACCTGGAGGCTAAGATATTGGTCCCATATAAGCTCTTGGACCGTTTTCAACTGGCATGTCGAATGAAAAGTGTATTATTCAAAGTAATTAGGAGAGAATATATGCTACTTCTAATTTGTGAAAAACTCTCAGTTTGAATCAAGAAAAGATTGGTTAAAAACAGCAATGGAGATATCAATTAACATTATTCATTTGTTGAGAAATGTAAATTATGAAACTTCACTCAAATAAACTGTAAGCATATGATGAATTCTGTTCAATAACTCAATAAATTCGTATTTTGTACCGTAGAATTGAATAAATCCTTAAGAACAGTTTTGAAGGCAAATTGAACATGACTAAGTATTTATGAATGCATTAGACAATTTATACCACATTTACAAATATTGTAGAAAACATGCTCATAATAAATTCACTATTAGTGCTGCAGGTTGTGAAGAGGTTCAGTCAGTTTACTTTGTATCTAATTACTGCGTTTGTCAGTGAAATTATAGTTCTGTTATGATATTGTTGCAGAAAATTTAATTGTTTGAAGACAATAAAAAAGGATTGATAAGGTTCGAAACGTTGGCTCAAGAGATATGAGTTTAATATACTAATCCTGCTGATTCATCCATCATCCGACGATCCATCATCCGACGATCCATCATCCTACGATCTATCATTTGATTATACTATTTATGGGTACGCTTTTTGCGGTTCAGTCAATTTTCTTGGTATCACGGGCAGAGAAAAGTGTAGAAATATAATATGAATCAGAGGAATCATGTGAGCTCAATTCACATTCGAGATTGATTTTGTAAAAGAAGAATTCTTGTCAGAGAGGCGGTACATATATGGAGATGCGACGCCTAGTGTTTCTGTAGTTTGTGAAGGAGTGGAAATCAATAATTTCTCTCCAGATAAATATATAAAATAACATTGGGAATTGTCTATAAAAAACAGTGAAATCACGAATAAGAGAGAATGCAGAAATATAATATAGAGCAAAAGGATACTGTAGGCTAAAATTATAATCGGAACTAATCTTATCAAGAAATTATTTTTGCCGGAGGCGGTTCACATATGGAGCTGCGAAGCCTAGCGCTTAGACCTGCGAAGCAGGTCGAAACGCTATCTTATATACTAAAAGGCATAAGATACACTTTCAGTTAGCCACGGCTACAGCCTAAACGAGAACTCTGATTAACATGATTTTTTTTTATAAATTTGATATTCTTGTCAAGCAGTGCCTTTTGGGGGTCTCAATTTTTTCAGTCCTATAGGTTTCGTGTGAAAAATCAAAAACCGTCAAAAATTCCTCCTGGACATAGTAGGCATGTACAAATAATTGTTGAACATCGATGACATCTGTCAGCTTTGACGTTTAGGTTTCAATATTATTTCATTGAATATTGCAAAATGAGAATGATTTCCACAAATTTATGTATTAATACATTTATTACAAACATGAGCAAATCACTTGTGATACATTTTGAGCTAATATTATGCTTAAATATTAAAATTCTTATTTTTTTGACATTTCGATAAATTCAGTATTGCAAACTTATTTCTCAAGCGAAGAATGTACATGCGTACTCGCTTTCACGTAAAAATAGTAGCCATGTACAAATAATTGTTGAACATCGATGATATCTGTCAGCTTTGACGTTCAGGTTTCAATATTATTTCATTGAATATTGCATGATGAGAAAAATTTTCACAAATTTATGTATTAACACATTTATAACAAACATGAGCAAATCACTTGTGATACATTTTAAGCTAATATTATGCTTGAATATTAAAATTACAATTTTTCTGACATTTCAATAAATTCAGTATTGCCAACTTATTTTCCAAGCAAAGAATGTACATGCGTACTCGCTTTCACGCAAAATTCCAATTCCAGTTTTCAACAACGTGCACATCCAATAAATAGAAAGTAAGTAGTTTAATTGAATAATATTAACATGATGACAATTTTATGTAATATTTTTTAGGCTATGCTCAAACATTTTTTGAAATAAAGTAATATGTCACGATATTCATGCATTTTTAACGCAGAATATGCCTGATCGCAAAATGGATTAGTTGTTGGCTAAGTTATAGAATGATTTCAACATATAATTGTTATGAAGAAATCGATTCTTATAATCAAGAGATATTTTGATTCATGATGTTTCTCTGTTGTGGATGAAATAAGTACTGAAGATTGAATTGAAGTTTGAAACATGTCAAGTATGGTTTAGCTGGCACATATGGTAAATATTCAACAATACACGAGTATTTATTTAGATATTCAATATTGTTGAATCATAGTTTAGTTTATGCTATTCTCACATCTCTTTCAGTTAAATAAATTTGAGTTGAAGACTTGATAAACCCAGCCAATCGAACATTTTGCTTGAGTCAACAATGAAACAAGCAATAATCAACTGATTATAATATTACGATAATGGAGCCATCAATCAATATTTTGTACTTGTTGAAAGATATAAATCATACATCACTCAATGAACTTAAATAACTTCGTATTTGAGGTTATGTAGAGAGTAATTCTACTAGAAGCGGCATTGAGCTGATGAAACACACTAAGCTTGGGTGAGAACGATGATGAAAATATCGATTGTCATCATTTATTTTGAAAAATGAAAATTATAACATATTACTGAAATAAACTGTACGTAAATATTTTGTATAATATATATCATTTTATTACAATATCAAAAGTCACTAATTTCTTATTTAGTGTGGATGTTCCTATTCAATTGGTATACAAAATTGGATATGAAATATTATCTTGATGACAAGTGCATTGGGGCGAGTAGCAAATCTCAGTTCTAAAACTTTGATCTGTAGTTTTTGACATCTAATAGTCTAGGCTCTAATGTTGATTCATTTCATGAGTTAATGTTTCAATACGTAGTATAGGCCATTCTGATGTATGCACTAGAGACTAGATTGTTGGAATCATGAGTTCATTATTGTACACAGGTTGTACACAACAAACATAGCCTATATGGACTACAGAAGATAAGTACCTGAATAATGCTTTTTTCAAATGATTCTCTTCAATAATAGCGTTGTACGAATTATTCAATTCAAACATTTTTGCTCTCTTTATGTTTCAAATGAGTAAATCAGACATAGACATATATATTGCAAGTACCATGAGATCTTAAACTGAAAGTTGAAACGTGCATCACTGCTATTAGTGGTACATTTTAGGACTAAATTTCAATAACCCATGGATAAGACCCTTGTAAGAATAGACATATACGAACAAGATTTCAGAACCAAATTAATTCATCTACTTACATACAAATTGTTAAATATTAACGAGATTCATGGCTTTTTGGATATTCTTTGCCTCAAATTGTACAATTTTATTGAACGTCAACAGAATATATCTTTGTATTCAAAGACTACAAATACGATAAAATGGTAGATGACGTGAACGAAGATAAAACGAAATGAGAATTATTGGTTAGAACTTCCCATTAATAATAATCGGTAATATCGATGAGAAAAATCATATATGGGATTGGAAAAAATTAATTTCTCAAGAAATGTAGGAGACACATGATATGGATAGATTCAGTGCTTTATTCTCAGATTATACGTATTCAAGAAAGGGTTTTCGCGGAAAATGTTGATAGATGATACGGGTTGCTGCAAGTGAAATTTTACTGTTGTAATCAGCTGATTTTAATGAATGTCATTGAAACAATCAACACAGACGTCTATTCCAACAGTTGGTAACATTGTTATGTGTGACGTAGACTTTCGGATACGCGTGCGCAGGCGCGTGCATAAGAAAGAGTGGAAAGAGATATTTTGTGAGAATCAGATATTATTTTTCTTTTAGTGTTTGTTCATAATATCAGTTATTGAAAAATATTGTAATAGTTGAGAGAAATCATATAGGGGATTGAAAAAAATTAATTTCTCAAGAAGTGTAGGAGACACATGATATGGATAGATTCAATACTTTATTCTCAGATTAAACGTAGTTATTCAAGAAAGGGTCTTCGCGGAAAATGTTGATAGATGATACGGGTTGCTGCAAGTAAAAATGTACTGTTGTAATCAGCTGATTTTAATGAATGTCATTGGAACAATCAACACAGACATCTATTCCAACAGTTGGTAACATTGTTAGGTGTGACGTTGACGCTCGCGTGCGCGTGCGCAGGCGCGTGCTTAAGAGATATTTTGTAAGAGTCAGATATCATTTTTCTTTTAGTGTTTTTCATAATATCTGTTATTGAAATATATTGTATTGTGAAGAACATGAGTTTTTTGTTGGATATTAAGGAATCGGATGACGAGTAGTCAGATGATACAACAGCTGTCAACATTTTCATTGCTACATTCATCAATTTCATTATTTTGATCAATTCCTTGATATTGTATTCTATTGAATAGGCACTTTGAACAACTAATATTGATTTAATGAATAATGTTGAATTGATTTCAGTACAAGTTAAATCACAATTCCAGAGAAAATTGAATATTGTAGCTCTATACAAGGAGTCAAAACATGTAGCGTGGGCTTGTGAATAGTGCCTGAATGAATAAGAAACATGTTTTTGGAAAGCAAAAGTATAGCAGAGTGCACGAGCTCCAAAATTATTACTATAGGAACGTGGAACATGCATGTTTCTCCGAGAGTACTATTGGAGCTAAGTAATTAAGACTCAAAGCAGTGATTTAGAAGGAAATCCATGAGGATCAATGTTACTACGGAGAAAATAGTCGGTCTTTCAATCTCGCAATTGAGCTCAGAAATCAGATACGCTAATTCATGGGAGGAATCAACTGAATGATTCTCCTGAGAGAAATATTTAGGATAATGGGTGTAAGTGATGAAAACACAAAATTTCAACTGAAATTCTATTTCACTTTTCCATTCGATATTCTCGGTTCCACCTGGAGTAACTTTTTTTTTGTATATTCGATGTACATGCATCATTTCAGTCAGCATTATCCACCATATCTATTCAAAATAATAGTGAGAGTTGCAAAGGAGACAGAAAGATTGTGATTACATACAAATTGACGAGCGAAGCAAATTGTAAGGATGTAAGTATGTCGTCAAAATAAAACAGAAGGATCACATGAGTTGTATTAACTAATACTCTAATTTGTATTCGAAAACAGTGAAGCAATGACTGAGAATATGCGAAACATGGCACAGACATGTTATCTCGCTGTGAAGTTTTGAATTTAGACTTTGTAATTCGTAGAAGAGCTGGAATCAATTAATCCGATTGATGAATACATGGAATGATATTGAGAATTGTCAATAAAAAACAGTGAAATCACGAGTAGGGAAAAATGCACAAATATAATACGAAGCACGAGGGTTTTGTGGGCTAAAAATGTAATTGGAATTTATCTTATAGAGACAGAATTTTTGCCGGAGGCGGTTCACATATCGAGCTGCGAAGCCTAGGGCTTAGGCCTGCGTAGCAGGCCAAGCGCTAGTCCTATATACTAATTTGCTTAAATTTTTTGAATTAGAACTGTCAGTTGTATGTTCCCAAAAAAATTTTTATCCATCGCTACAGCTTAAACGGTATATTTAATTTTGTTCATTTCTTCTCTATTCAATACATCTTAATGAGGACTAGTGCCTTTTATATATTTGAATACCATCACATATATAGTAATCACAGGAGAAGGCCAAAACCATCGATTACAATTGTCAAAAATGACAGTTCACCGGCCGTCAGAATATTCTCAAGTTATCCCTGACAAAAAATTAATGAACATCGGGACGCTTCTGTCAAGTTTGACATACAGGTATTTGAAATATTTCTCAAAATATCACAAAATTCACTATTTAATATACATATTATGTATTGTTATATAAATAAAATATTCAAATGGATAATTTGTAATGTATTTGAAGCTTCCATCAAGCTTATTTTAATAGAAATAAATTTTTTCACATTCAATAGGACGTCAGTATTGCCAACTTATTTCATGCGCAGAAACTGCACATGCGTACTCGCTTTCACGCAAAATGTCAATGCCAGTTCACAACAATGTACACATCTGATAAATAGAAAGTAAGTAGTTTAATTGTATATTATTAACAAAATGACAATCTTATGTAATATTTTTCAGGCTATACTCAAACATTTCTTGGAATAAAGTATAATGTCACAATACTAATGCATTTTCAACACAAGATAGAAAACAGGCATATTTTGTACAATATAAATTCTTTCAAACAAGCGATCGCATAGGTTCCAAGATGATTGCAAAATGTAATTGTTATAAGGAAATCGATTGTAATAATCTAGAAACTAATTTTTGTAATTTAAGTGTAACTTTATGTAATATTTTCCAGGTTATGCTCAAGGATTTATTGGAAGCTGCTATAGCAGAATGCTTGATGATTATGATTCCAATTGTTAACAGGAAATCAATTCTTTTAATCAAGAAACTTACTCTTATATAAGATGCCAACAATAGCTCTTTTCATAATAGGAATTTTTCTGTACGCATGCCTGGACATCCGCCATGTTTCTTGGGCAATCTAAGTGATCTAAGTCTTCATGATTAAGTGAATCATGTATCTTTAGTCGTTATTTGTTATCCCCAATTCTTCACTTTGTGATCACAAAGTGACAATCCCCTTACCCTTCTGAATCGGACTTTTTGCATGTTCACGATGATTGCAATAACAAAATCTGTGTAAATTTGAAATATGGCGGATAGAACACAACAAGAAAATCGTTGGTAAAACAATAAATGCACATCCCGCATCTAATATGAAGGGATGAATATACGAATAATTATGCAATAATAAATAATTCTTGAAAAACAAACTATTTAATGAATTATAATAAAATTCAATACTGAAAAATTCTGATATTCTAACCAATTACAAAAGAAAAAATCGCCAAAAATCATAGTTATAGAATATATTTTCAAAAATGAATATATAAATATTCTCAAATCAAAATATGACCCATAATTCGTAGTTAGTTGTTTTCTAGTTTCAAAAAATAATCATGATTCATATAGGCTCTTTGCGCAAACGTTGGAGAGCGACACTAGCGCTCGGAGTGTTCAATTTTGAAAGTAGCTGCAGGAAAAAATTTGAATTGTCATTACGTGGAATGAAGTGAATAAAAGCTAAAAAGTTTATATTGAAGCTTGAAATAAGTTTAAAAACACAAGTGAATGATGACTAATGGAGTTATAATAGGAACAGGATTCCAATTCATATAACCTGGTTGTATCCGGAGTACAATATTAGAAAGAGGAAAATTAGTGCAAGAAATAATCATGTGTTTAATGTTGAAGAAAAACTGTTTTTGGATGAGAGTTTGATTTCCACGCTTGTTGTAGAGCAAATGTCGATTAATTCTTGTCCGTTTAAAGTTTTTATCGAAGTAAGATATGTTATTTTGAAGTAATTAATTATAGGCTGTTATATGTCTGTCAAACGAATCAAAACATGTCACATGAAAGTATATTTTTTCACATTGCCTTAGGTTGATGAAACGCGAGATATTTTGCATGAATTTCCAAAAACTTATCCGATACATAAAAACAATACATACAAAATTGCTATAGCTTACAATGGTTTAACCTAACTTCTTACATAAATTTTCTAGTTTCATCAAGTAATTTCTACATTTAATACATATTCTATAATTATTATTGACTTCTTTTTCCTTTTTTGACTCGTTTAATAGCCTGAATCCATTTTTTCCCATTCCTATTTCATGTTCTCTGGATGGAAACTTGTAGAAATGTTTATGTTTTTTTGTATTTCCGTAACTGTTTTACAGTTTGAAACGCAACAATTTGTATAACCAACACGTAATATTTCAATTTATTGTTAAACTGGCTTATAAATTGCTCTATAATTTAAATTTGGTACATATATTCTGAAATCATGTACAATGATAACGTTTTGTTTTCCTGCTAGTACTGTCAAAATTAACCACTACTGGCGCTGCAATCTATTCGCAAAGAGCCTATACAGCGAATATGATCCTGAGATTCACAGTATGATTGTCGAAGGAACACGCCTTTAGATAAGCCGTTGATACTATGTTTTCAATGTGAGATTTTAGGAAATTTATATTTATCACAATTTTGATATATATTTACAGTAAAATCATGATACAAGCTTTTTAATGGAAATATATATTGTTATCAGTTCACAGAGGGGCAGAATAGCGCTGTTGTTATGGAATATGTCACAGCGATATGCGTAGTAAGTGATTCTTGGACAATTAATATTATTTAATTAGCTTCCCAAAGCCTTGTCTGGAATTTCGTCGAAAACTTATCAAATCAACGAAGCAAAAGTATCTGAAATTATGTCCAGAATGTGTTAAATGTGATCTTTTACTGAATTTTTTGATTATTACCCTCTGTATTCAGAATTAATATTGTATTGAATAATTTGAACCTAATATGAAAATAATTGTCATCCTAGCGTATCAATAAGTTCTGCTTTATTACCACCATGAGGACGAGCATAACATTTCAATCATCGTCGTTATTGTATTAACACACCATCAATTACTCTTTCATATTATTGAACTGGTAATAGTGGTAATGATCGTTGTTGCCCAGCCTTATTTATAAAAAGTATTCTGGCTTTTGCGACAAATTTTTTTAGATATTTCTCAAATCGAATATATCCATTCAGGATCATCAACGGAATAAGGTTATTCATTGGTATGCATTCATAATTATCCAACCTACTCCGTATTTTATATCGTAGAGTCGAATAAATCATCAAGAAAAGTATTTGAGATGAATGGACCATAAGCATGTATTCATTAATACACTAGACAATTTATCTTATATTTGAGAATATTTCAGAAACATGCATACAATAAATTCATAATTAGCGCTGCAGGTTGAAGAGAAGTTCAGTCAGTCTACTTGGTACCTATCTAATCACAAAATTATAGTTTTGTGGTGATATTATTGAAGAAAATTCAATTATTTGTAGATACTGGAGAAAAATTATTAAGATTTGAAACGTCTGCTTGAGTGATATGAATTTAATTCACTCATACTGATTCATCCATTTTCTGACGATCCATCATTTGAATATACTATTTTCTAGATACGATTTATATCCTGATTTACAATATTGATTTCCTGTAAAATAAGTACTGTAGAATAAATGCCACTCGAAATATTTCAAGTGACTTCAGTTTGGTACATATGATAAATATTCTGCAATAAAAAAATAAATATTCTCATCAACTTTTTATTTGAGGTTATGTGGAAAATAAATCACCTGAAAACTGCATTGAGCTGAAGAAACACGATAAGCTTGGGTGTGGACGATTCAAATAATATAATAATACTTGAATAGATTAAACGTATATATTCTGTATACTATAAAAATGTGACCAATTTGATATTTATTATGGATGTTCCTATTCACTGGGTAAATGAAATGGAAAATGATAAGAGATAATTACTTGATGATTCTGCTTTCGATCCCAAAAATTCGATCGATGTACATATACTGCAAATATTCATTCAAAGTTTGATATAAAGACAATTATATCATACTGCTATATACCGTTGGAAGATTCTTGGCTATATCAAGTTCATTGAAAAGAGTAGCAAATCCTAGTAGTTCTAAGATTTCGATCTGAAGTTTCTGACATCTAATAGCCTAGGCTCTGATGTTTATTCATGAGCTAATGATTCAATGCGTAGTAGATAAATCTGATGTATGCACTAGAGACTTGATTGGCAGTATAAATAGTTCTATCAATTTCGTATTTGTAGTAATACTATATTTCTCCTGAAAGCTGCATTGAGCTGATATAACACGATAAGCTTGGGTGAAAACGACGATGAAAGTATCATTTGTCATTATTCATTTTTTCTCAAATTTTGAGATACAAACGGAACGTACGCATACACTTCTAAACCGTCTGTGCGCATGCGTCAGTTGTCAATCATTAATCTGTCGCTGCAAACTAATCTGAAATCTAGAAGTGATGTTATTCTATTAAACATTCGTATGCGAATGGAGTCTTCCATTAGACCATAAGTAATTTGGGTAGATTTTCACAATAGGAACCTAGTAGTAGTTATAAAAGTAAAAAGAGATGGCGCCACAGAGATTCGAAGTGGCACTAGAACGGTGGGGACTAGAATTTTACATTCAAGAAAAAGCAATTTTAACATAACCTAAAACGAGCTTCCCAGGCCAATTAGTATTGGAAAACAGTAAATCAGTATTTTTCAGTTAAAAAAACACAAAACTCAACCTGAACCGAGCTTTTCAAGGTCAAGTAGTATTGGAAAACAGTAAATTAGTGTTTTCTCAGTTCAAAAAAAAAACAGCCAGAATAAAACCTAAACCAAGCTTTATAAGCCAACTAGTATTGAAAAAAATTCATTATTGTCAGCGAGGCACACACTTGTACGTATTTAGGTGGAATGCTCTTTGTTTGAAAGCTACTGACTATAGCGATACATGTACAAGGTACGCGCATGCGCACGTCACAAGGTTCCTAGCATAAAAGGGAGCCGTAATTTGTATTCGTATTTTTTTCTATCAAATATTCTACAGCTTTAACAATACTTATTGTTTTAGCGATGTGAGCAAATGAAATTTCATATGTTCACGAAAAATTAGAATGTCGTGACAAGAAAATATTTCAAATTTATAATAAGACAGCAGATTCTAAAATATTGTATCAATCTGTATAATAGATAACAATGTATGAAATAGTATATTGCAGGAAAAGTATCAAGTTCAATGAATAATGGTTAGAAGTGATCAGAAGTATTTTTGTCTTTGGTTCATTTATGTCATGAATGGTCCAAGGGCTCTTACGGCATTACGATTTAAGTCTTTCAATAGACTGAAATGCGAATATGATCCACAAACAATGAATATAGGTTTCACAACAAGTTTGCTAGAAATAAAGTCAAGAAATAAGAGCAACAAATACAGTCACATATTAACCGAATGGAAGCAAATTTGAATCTTCAAAATAATCTGTTCATGATAATTGATGAGCAACTGATAAATGATGCAACTGACACATAGCCAAGTGTTATTGTGCTTATGTGAGATTGGAAAAAATTGATTTCTCAAGAAGTGTAGGAGACACATGATATGGATAATTTCAATACTTTATTCTCAGATTAAACGTGATTATTCAAGGAAAGGTCTTCGCGGAAAATGTTGATAGATGATACGGGTTGCTGCAAGTAAAAATTTACTGTTGTAATCAGCTGATTTTAATGAATGTCATTGGAACAATCAACACAGACATCTATTCCAACAGTTGGTAACATTGCTAGGTGTGACGTTGACGCTCGAGTGCGCATGCGCAGGCGCGTACGTAAGAAAGAGTGGATAGAGATATTTTGTAAGAGTCAGATATTACTTTTCTTTTAGTGTTTGTTCATAATATCTGTTATTGAAATATATTGTAATTGTGAAGAACAAGAGTTTTTTGTTGGATATTAAGGAATCGGATGACGAGTAGTCAGATGATACAACAGCTGTCAACATTTTCATTGCTACATTCATCAATTTCATCATTTTGATCAATTCCTTAATATTGTATTTTATTAAATAGGCACTTTAAACAACTAATATTGATTTAATGAATAATTCTACTGTTCTCATCAATAAGACTGCAACAGCAATTTCTTTGTAATAATCAACAAGCCATTATTTTCATCAATATTGGTATTGTTTTAATTGGTAGTTTGAACGTTTTAGTTACCTTATACTGTTGTCTTAATGCTACGACCAAATTGTATACTCAAATCCACAATTTTATTGTTGGAATAAATGATTTGATTGTTGTATTCAATAATATTTTTATTATAATCACATGACTCTTTCAAACTAGTGTGGTTATCATGATCTTTTTATCAACAATAATTCCTGAGTAGAAATCATCTATTGTAGATTATCACGGGCAACAATCATTTGTTGGGATCAACTCAATTTTGACTTTAATCGTGAAGTTATTGTTAATTCATGAGATAAACGATAAAAACTTACTTAAAATTATTGTTGTCATTTACTCAATTCCAATTGTAATCTATGGTTGATTGTTGCAATCGATGGACTGACTATTTAATGGATATCGTACTATTGGTATAATCAACAAAAAATGCTATGTACAAGTCATTATCAGCAATTTATAATTAGGATCACCTTCTCTTCCATAGCTTTCAACAAAATATTGTTTTAATCTGTCCATCTTTTGTTGTGATCAACCAGCAATGATCTATTGATGAGGATGAGCAGAATATTGTTGCAATCGATTGCAAACTGATAGCTGTGATCATTCAATGATCACTGAAGTGAAATAAATTGTTGGCATCAATATCAATTTCAAAATATAAAGCGTAGATGATTTTATTCAGCAATCCAGGGTTGCTTTCTGATTTATTTCCGTTGTGGTCAAAAAAAAACCGATTGGTTCTATATTCGAGCAATTTATTATCGATCTTAGAATGCTGTCTTAGATGTGAAATATGAGTCAGCATAACAACTGAGACGTTAATCATATTTACCAGTTTTTCTGAATGAATAAATTAAAGCTACTAAATTGGGTCTTGACTTTGATTTGATATTAAACAAATTCGCTTTGGATTCAAAATATCCTAGGAGATAACTTTTTCCACAGCTGTGAGTGAATTAGGCATTTCGCGCATCGCAAACAATGCGAATACATTCAAGGCATTATTGAATTATTCCAACGATTCTACGTACATCTAATTATATTTTACTCTCGTACATATTCCGCTATTCTTTATGATCTATTGATTGGCAAGAAAGTGAGTCACTATCTCAAAAACTGCAGGAAGAGTGCCGGAAACATTTGACATGAAAGTGAGGATCATAGCGTTTTTGCTTGTGTGGAAATATACATCCCGAGAAAAATTTGAATTCTCAAAATTACATTAAAAATAAGAAAAGGTCCTAATTCTTTGTTCAGGCCTGGAAGAAAAGTTTTTCATATAACTCGATCATTGTGTCACACCGTATATGCTGATTATTTTACAACGGTCAAAATTGATGAGAAAATGAACTTATTGAATGGCTTATAAATCGGGTATAGAAGACAATGGAGAAGAAATGTGTATTATTGTGATGACTACTCAATATTTTTTTCCGCTATTGGTATGCAACTCCATTTAAAATCAAAATTAAAATCAACCACTGAGATGCATCTACAAAAAAGTATGGGAACAGTTGCCGCTTCTAATGAATCTCTACGTTTTAGACCCTACTGAACTCAAGAAAACATAATTTAAAATAAAGTCAGTCGTTGTGTTTGTCTATTTCTAAAAGCATAATGACTTGAGAAAGCCTAGAAATCTTTGACTGAAATTTTATATTCAAGTTTTTTATCAAAAAAATAAGTTCATATTCATAAATAAGGTATTTTTAATCTGTGGTACCAAAACTTATTCGATGGAAGTTTTGAGTTCTTTGCGTTTATTTCATGAACGGTAGTACTTATCCCACAATATGATGATATATTGTGCAACAAGTGCGATAAGTTGTCGGTTCCCCACGAGAGCGAAGTGGGCAATCGACAACACCGCACGAGTTGCAAATACTATTTTTCATTACGAATGCGGGATAAGTACTATTTTGCGCTTATTTTTCCGAGCGATAAACTTGTCGCACTCAAATTATACTTGGCGCACTCAAAAGTCAAAGAGCCATTTACCGCCCAGAAAAACGTGCGCAAAATAATACTTATCCTGCATGAGTAATAAAGAATAACTTAGATTGATCCCTGAATGAATTGGCACAACATTTACCTGGAACATTTCCCAAAATTATTAGCAGTTTTATGAAAAACATGCTGCAAATTAGAAGGAATAACATGAATATATAAGAAAAAAATTATGTTCGGTAACTCTTTCATTGTTGCAATCTTAATACGTAAAGTAAAGTATTTTTACAGCGGTATTAGCAATTTGTAAAGCTTTTGCAGTTTTCGATGCAAAAATAGAGCATGTTAATCCACGCATCACGGTCTTATATACAGGTTTTAACACTAGCATCCCACTACCGTTGGTAAGGGGTTGACTCTTTTTTAAGTATTTAGTTATTATCAGTTTCTCAAGATGTGAGAAGCTGTAATATATTGTAGTTGATGATTATAAATCTACTTATGATAATAGTTCAAGGGAGATTATTATCATGAAATAATAGATATTCTATTGCTATTTGATGGCAATATCTTAAATATTATTTATATTGAGTGCTATATATCAAAAAATTTTGGGATATAAAATTAAATATCAAATCCAGACTTGAATGATCCTAATCGCTGTTTCTTGTCTTTCTGATGCACACTTTCTTTTCTCTCGCACACCTATTCTGTCGATCGTAAGGCCGTCTGTAGTAGTTCGAAAACTGATAAGCTGCTTTAATAATGAATACCCTCACTGGTAAATATCAAGACCTGTGTATAATATTGGAAATTATACGGCAAGGGTGGTTCTTTTGAAAAGATAGTTCTACTAGAGGAAAAATCTTGCCATCTCGTCGCTAATCCTTAAAGGGAATGAAATCGATGATTTTCTTAAGGATTCATACCTAAATATGATTGGAAACTGTCAATCAATATAATCACGGGCAGAGAAAAGTGTAGTCATATAATATGAAGCAGGGGAATTACGTGAGCTCAATTCACATCCGGGATTGATCTTGTCAAAGAAGAATTCTTGTCAGAGAGGCGGTACTTATTTGGAGCTGCGACGCCTAGAGTCTCTGTGAATCGTGAAGGAGTTGGAATCAATAATTTTTCTCCAGATAAATAAATGAAATAACATTGGGAATTGTCTATAAAAAAGAGTGAAATCACGTATAGGGAAAAATGCAGAAATATAATATGGAGCAGGAGAATTCTGTAGGCTGAAATTATTATTGGATCTCATCTTATCAAGAAATTATTTTTGCCGGAGGCGGTTCACATATGGAGCTGCGAAGCCTAGCGCTTAGACCTGCGAAGCAGGTCGAAACGCTAGTCCTATATACTAATTTGCTTAAATTTTTTGAATTACAACTGTCAGTTGTATGTTCCCAAAAAAAATTTTATCCATCGCTGCAGCTTTAACGGTGTATTTAATTTTGTTCATTTCTTCTCTATTCAATACATCTTAATGAGGACTAGTGCCTTTTATATATTTGAATACCATGACATGTATAGTAATCACAGGAGAAGGCCAAAACCATCGATTACAATTGTCAAAAATGACAGTTCACCGGCCGTCGAAATATTCTCAAGTTATCTCTGACAAAAAATTAATGAACATCAGGTCGCTTCTGTCAAGTTTGACATACAGGTATTTTAAATATTTCTCAAAATATTACAACATCACTATTTAATATAGATATTATGTATTGTTATATAAATAAAATATTCAAATGTATAATTTGTGATGTATTTGAAGCTTCCATCAAGCTTATTTTAATAGAAATAAATTTTTTGACATTCAATAAAACGTCAGTATTGCCAACTTATTTCAAGAGCAGAAACTGCACATGCGTACTCGCATTTGCAGTCAATGACAGTTCACAACAATGTACATATCTCATAAATAGAAAGTAAGTAGTTTAATTGAATAATATGAACAAAATGATAATTTCATATTATATTTTCAGGCTATGCTCAAACTTCTTCTGGAATTAAGTATAATGTCACAATACTATGCATTTTCAACACAAAATAGAAAACAGGCATATTTCGTACAATATAAATCCTTCCAAGCAAGCGATCGCATAAGTTCCAAGATGATTTCAACATGTAATTGTTATAAGATAATCGATTCTAGTAATCAAGAAACTCATTTTTGTAACTCAAGTGTAACTTTATGTACTATTTTCTAGGTTATGCTCAAGGATTTATTGGAAGCTGCTATAGCAGAATGCTCGTGATTATGATTCCAATTGTTATCAGGAAATCAATTCTTTCAATCAAGAAACTTACTTTTATATAAGATGCCAACAATAGCTCTTTTCATAATTGGAATTTTTTGTGCGCATGCCTGGACATCCGCCATGTTTCTTGGGCACTTAATACTTAGATAAGCCGTTGATACTATGTTTTCAATGTGAGATTATAGGAAATTCATATTTATTACAATTTTGATATATATTTACAGTAAAATCATGATACAAGCTTTTTAATGAAAATATATATTGTTATCAGTTCACAAAAGGGCAGAATAGCGCTGTTGTCATGGAATATGTCACAGCGATATGCGTAGTAAGTGATTCTTGGACAATTAATATTATTTAATTAGCTTCCCAAAGCCTTGTCTTGAATTTCGTCGAAAACTTATCAAATCAACGAAGCAAAAGTATCTGAAATTATGTCCAGAATGTGTTAAATGTGATCTATTACTGAATTCTTTGAATTATTACCCTCTGTATTCAGAATTAATATTGTATTGAATAATTTGAACCTAATATGAAAATAATTGTCATCCTAGCGTATCAAAAAGTTCTGCTTTATTACCACCATGAGGAAGAGCATAACATTTCAATCATCGTCGTTATTGTATTAACACACCATCAATCACTCTTTCATATTATTGAACTGGTAATAGTGGTAATGATCGTTGTTGCCCAGCCTTATTTATAAAAAGTATTCTGGCTTTTGCGACAATTTTTTTTAGATATTTCTCAAATCGAATATATCCATTTAGGATCATCAACGGAATAAGGTTATTCATTGGTATGTATTCATAATTATCCAACTAACTTTGTATTCTATATCGTAGAGTCGAATAAATCATCATGAAAAGTATTTGAGATGAATGGACCATAAGCATGTATTCATTAATACACTAGACAATTTATCTCATATTTGAGAATATTTCAGAAACATGCATACAATAAATTCATAACTAGCGCTGCAGATTAAACAGAAGTTCAGTCAGTCTACTTGGTACCTATCTAATCAGAAAATAATAGTTTTGTGGTGATATTATTGAAGAAAATTTAATTATTTGTAGGTACTGGAGAAGAGTTAATAAGATTTGAAACGTCTGCTTGAGTGATATAAATTTAATTCACTGATACTGATTCATCCATTTTCCGACGATCCATCATTTGAATATACTATTTCCTAGATACGATCTAGATATTGATTTCCTGTAAAATAAGTACTGAAGAATAAATGCCACTTGAAATATCTCAAGTGACTATAGTTTGGTACAAGTGATAAATATTCTGCAATAAAAAAATAAATATTCTCATCAACTTTTTATTTGAGGTTATGTGGAAAATAATTCCCCTGAAAACTGCATTGAGCTAATGAAACTCGATGAGCTTGGGTGTGGACGATTCAAATAATAAAATAATACTCGAATAGATTAAACGTATATATTCTGTATACTATAAAAAAGTGACCAATTTAATATTTATTATGGATGTTCCTATCCACTGGACAAATGAAATGGAAAATGATAAGAGATAATTACATGATGATTCTGCTTTCGATCCCAAAAATTCGATCGATGTACATATACTGCAAATATTCATTCAAAGTTTGATATGAAGACAATTATATCATACTGCTATATACCGTTGGAAGATCCTTGGCTATATCAAGTTCATTGAAAAGAGTAGCAAATCCTAGTAGTTCTAAGATTTCGATCTGAAGTTTCTGACATCTAATAGCCTAGGCTCTGATGTTTATTTATGAGCTAATGATTTAATGCGTAGTAGATAAATCTGATGTATGCACTAGAGACTTGAATGGCATTGTTGAATTCAAGAGTTCATTGTTGTACACAGGTTATACACAACGAACGTAGCCTATACGGATTACGGAAGATATGTATCCAAAAGATTTTCAACTTGGAGGAGTTCTTAATGATAATTTTTTACATAATATTCCATTAAAATATTAGTGAGGTGCCCTTTCTACGTTTTAAATGTATGAATCAGACATTAACACATATATTGCAAGGACCAACCAATCCAATCGTACATTTTGTTGAGGTACAACAATGAAACATGCAATCATCAGTGGATTATAAAATCCCTTTCAATCAATGAAGCCAATACATTGAAAATTCAATTGAATCAACGAATAGGAGTTTACATTGATCAAAATTGGTGAGAACCATCAGTCCATAACCTAACAATGGATCAAATAGAGTAATGACATTAGATTACGACAATTGGGCCATCAATCTGAATTTTTTATTTGTTTAAGAATATAAATCAAATATTTCTTAAGGAACTAACTGTACCTAAATATTTTGTGCAATAATCTATGAATCATCAAATGGATCATGTTACAATATGATGACACAAATTCATATTATAGTATATATAGTTCTACCAATTTCGTATTTGTAGTATTTCTATATTTCTCCTAAAAGCTCCAGTGAGCTGATAAAACACGATAAGCTTGGGTGAAAACGATGATGAAAGTATCATTTGTCATTATTCATTCTTTCTCACATTTTGAGATACAAACGGAACGTACGCATACACTTCTAAACCGTTTGTGCGCATGCGTCAGTTGTCAATTATTAATCTGTTGCTGCAAACTAATCTGAAATCTAGAAGTGATGATATTCTATTAAACTTTCGTATGCGAATAGAGTCTTCCATTAGACCATAAGTAATTTCGGTAGATTTTTACAATTGGCAAATAAACATAAGCGATACTCTATCTGGTGGCAGAATTTCAAACTAGTGATGTTAGGATAGATTTGGCGGGCTACATATATAATATACATGAGCTTATAATCAAATCAATAAATCATATTCTATATTCGGTTATTTGATTAGTATTCATAAAAAACATATATGAGATAATAATTCTGAATGATTTTAGCAAAAATTCATCAAAAAATATTGTGTAAATTGATTGAAATTTCAAATACAAAAATTTACCATGGATGATTATGTGTAGTAGTAATGACTGATGAAGCCATAGCCTACGCATTCGCTGTCTGACAGTTGATATAATAAGGTTGTTATTTCGTTTTGTTGTACTTTTTACTTTTAAATTGAAAAAGAAGATAGAACCCAAAGTTTTAGAGTTTTTCAAAATCTTTTCTTTCATGCAGGACATTCCAGATATTGCAACTGGTGAATATTTTTGTCTGGATTCTTTCCTATTTATCCAGGTATACTTTACAAATACAAATTATCTTCAAATAATTGATAGATTTTTTGAAACAACAAACATTGCAACTAATAAGTACTAATCTAATGTTTATTTAACAAAATTAGAAGGCATTCTCGAGCCACTTCAACTTTTCAACACATGGTACACAATAAAAAAAACTGCAGTCATATGCTTGCAACTGTCGCTGTTTTCTGCTTTGCAAGAACAACTCATATTCTCAATCTCCAAGGCATCATATTCATTACAATTCAATTCTCCTTCAATTTCATACGGATTCTCAAGCACTTTTGATGTTTATATGCAAGAGCATGCAAAAATACTCTCTTGTCACTATCATCATTTAATTTTCGACAGAATAATATAATGTCAAGCATTTACTAGCTCTTCACCCTCATTTACACAGCGTGACTGACATTTGCATCAAAATATTCTTGAAGTTTCAATATCATCATCTAGAAATTAAAGGCTAAGTTCAATTTAAAAATATGAATTAAATATAAATAAACAGATGGAATAATTCACTTGCCTGGTACTTACGAACAATATACTTTTAAAAAATATCCATGAAAAAGTAAATCTTTATTTCATATTCACGATTTTTATCTTTAAAAATCGTAAAAAGCCCATTTAAATACATGTAAACTTCAAGTTTATCCTAACTTAGTTAGTTCAAAAATATCCGCTGCGGCGCTGCGATCTTAAATTTATTTGCCAATAGGAACCTAGTGGTAGTTATAAAAGTAAAAAGAGATGGCGCCACAGAGATTCAAAGAAATTTTCCAGTGGCACTAGAACGGTGGGGACTAGTATTTTACATTCAAGAAAAAGCAACTTTAACATAACCTAAAACAAGCTTTCCAGGCCAATTAGTATTGGAAAACAGTAAATCAGTGTTTCTTAGTTCAAAAAATACAAAACTTAACTCAAACCGAGCTTTTTAAGGTCAAGTAGTATTGGAAAACAGTATATTAGTGTTTTTCCAGTTCAAAAAACAAACAGCCAGAATAAAACCTAAACCAAGCTTTATAAGCCAACTAGTATTGAAAAAAATTCATTATTGTCAGCGAGCCACACACTTGTATGTATTTAGGTGGAATGCTCTTTGTTTGAAGGCCACTGACTATAGCAATACATGTACAAGGTACGCGCATGCGCACGTCACTAGATTCCTAGCACAAAAGTGAGCCGTAATTTGTATTCGTATTTTTTTCTATCAAATATTCTACAGCTTTATTGTTATTGTTACTTATTGTTTTAGCGATGTGAGAAAATGAAATTTTATATGTTCACGAAACATTAGAATGTCGTGACATGAAAATATTTCAAATTTATAATGAGACAGCAGATTCTAGAATATTGTATCAATCTGTATGATAGATAACAATGTATGAAATAGTATATTGCATGGAAAGTATCAAGTTCAATGAATAATTGTTAGAAGTGATCCAAAGTATTTTTTTCTATGGTTCATTTATGTCATGAATGGTCCAAGGGCTCTTACGGCATTACGATTTAAGTCTTCCAATAGACTGAAATGCAAATATGATCCACTCACAATGAATATAGGTTTCACAACAAGTTTGCTAGAAATAGAGTCAAGAAATAAGAGCAACAAATATAGTCACATATTAACCGAATGGAAGCAAATTTGAATCTTCAAAATAATCTGTTTATGATAATTGATAAGCAACTGATGAATGATGCAACTGACACATAGCCGAGTGTTATTGTGCTTATGTGAAACTGGTTTGCATCATGGTCAATCGGAAGGCTAGAATCATAGTCCCATAAGAATCTTTGGACCGTTCTTAACCGAAATGTATTATAGAATTATTGTTATTTTATTGAAATTATGATCTATTTCAGTTAAGAATGTGCTACTTCTATTTAAGTCTCCTGAACCAGTTTTAGAATAGCACAAAATTGTACTTTGCTATCAGACAGTTCCATTTATTGTAGTCGTGCATCAGACATCAATAACATCATAAAAGAATTCATGTAGTCAGAAGATTCAAATTAGATCTGTTCAGGTAGTTGATGTATATATTTGTTGCTCTTATAACTTGATATAACTTTTAGAAACAGTGTTTCAAATCATGTATATTTATTGAGAGTAAATCGACTCGGTATCCCGATCAACCTGGAGGCTAAGATATTGGTTCCATAAAAGCTCTTGGACCGTTTTTAACTGGCATGTCGAATGAAAAGTGTATTATTCGAAGTAGTTAGGAGGAAATATATGCTATTTCTAATTCGTGAAAACTCTCAGTTTGAATCAAGAAAAGATTGGTTAAAAACAACAATGGAGATATCAATCAACATTATTCATTTGTTGAGAAATGTAAATTATGAAACTTCACTCAAATAAACTGTAAGCATATGATGAATTCTGTTTAATTACTCAACTAAATTTGTATTTTGTACTGTAGAATTGAATAAATCCTTGAGAACAGTTTTAAAGGAAAATTGAACATGACTAAGTATTTATGAAATACCACATTTACAAATATTGTAGAAAACATGCTCATAGTAAATTCATTATTAGCGCTGCAGGTTGTAAAGAGGTCCAGTCAGTTTATTTGGTATCTAATTACTAATTATCAATTTTTCCGCTATTGATATGCAACTCCATCCAAAATAAAAATTGGAATCAACCACTGAGACGCATTCACAAAAAAGTATGAGGACAGTTGTCGCTCCCAATGAATCTTCACGTTTTAGACTCTACTGAATCCAAAAACATAATTCAAAAGAAAGTCAGTCGTTGTGTTTGTCTGCGTCTCAAAACACGATAACTTGAGAACGCCTAGAAATCTGTGACTGAAATTTCATATTCAAGTTTTTTATCCAAAAAATAGGTTCATATTCATAGATAAGGTACTTGCAATCTGCGGTACCAAAACTTCATTGATCGAATATTTGAGTTTCTTGCGTTTATTTTATCAACGGTGGTATTTATCAAAAGATATAAAATAACTCAGATTGATCCCCAAATGAATTGGCACAACATTCACCTGGAACATTTACCCAAAATTATTAGCGGTTTAATTTTATTTATTATAAAGTTCCATGTATTTTTTCAAAGGATGGAAATAATTATTATCAATGCAGAATAAGAATTTTTTATACTCATAGTTGGACGCCGCATGCCTAAGTTTGTCGATGGTAGCGTTGACGATGCGTTAGACGAAAAACGTTGCAAATAAGAAAGAACAGCATGAATATATAAGAAAAAAATTATGTCCGCAAACTCTTAAATTGTTGCAAGCTAGATACATGGAGTAGAGTATTTTCACAGTGGTATTGGCAATTTGTAAAACTTTTGCAGTTTTCCATGCAGAAATAGAGCATGTAAATTCACGCATCACGGTCTTATATACAGTTCTTGGCAGTAGCATCTCACTACCATTGGTAAGAGGTTGACTCTTATTTGAGTATTCAGCTATTATTAGTTCCTCAAGATGTAATATATTGTATTTGATGATTATATATCTACTTATAATAATAGTCTTAGGCCTGGTTGAAAAGATGGTTCTACTAGAGGAACAATTTCGCCATCTCGTCGCTAATCCTTAAAGAGAATGAAATCAATGATTTTCTCAAGGAATTTTACCTAGGTATCATTGGAAACTGTCAATCAATTTATTCACGGGCAGAGGAAAATGTAGAAATATAATAGGAAGCAGAGGAATTATGTGAGCTCAATTCACATTCGAGATTGATTTTGTAAAAGAAGAATTCTTGTCAGAGAGGCGGTACATATATGGAGCTGCGACGCCTAGTGTTTCTGTAGTTTGTGGAGGAGTTGAAATCAATAATTTCTCTCCAGATAAATACATAAAAGAACATTGGGATTTGTCTATGAAAAACAGTAAAATCACGAATAAGAGAGAATGCAGAAATATGATATGGAGCAGAAGGACTCTGTAGGCTGAAATTATAATCAGAACTTGTCTTATCAAGAAATTATTTTTGCCGGAGGCGGTTCACATATGGAGCTGCGAAGCCTAGCGCTTAGACCTGCGAAGCAGGTCGAAACGCTAGTCTTATATACTAAAAGGCATAAGATACACTTTCAGTTAGCCACGGCTACAGCCTAAACGAGAACTCTGATTAACATGATTTTTTTTTTATAAATTTGATATTCTTGACGAGCAGTGCCTTTTGGGGGTCTCAATTTTTTCAGTCTCATAGGTTTCGTGTAAAAAATCAAAAACCGTCAGAAATTCATCCTGGACATAGTAGGCATGTACAAATAATTGTTGAACATCGATGACGTCTGTCAGCTTTGACGTTTAGGTTCCAATATTATTTCATTGAATATTGCAAAATGAGAAGGATTGCCACAAATTTATGTATTAATACATCTATTACAAACATGAGCAAGTCACTTGTGATACATTTTGAGCTAATATTATGCTTAAATATTAAAATTGTTATTTTTTTGACATTTCGATAACTTCAGTATTGCCAACTTATTTCCCAAACGAAGAATGTACATGCGCACTCGCTTCCACGTGAAAATAGTAGCCATGTACAAATAATTGTTGAACATCGATGATATCTGTCAGCTTTGACGTTTAGGTTTCAATATTATTTCATTGAATATTGCAGGATGAGAAAAATCTTCACAAATTTATGTATTAATACATTTATAACAAACATGAGCAAATCACTTGTGATACATTTTAAGCTAATATTATGCTTAAATATTAAAATTACTATTTTTTTGACATTTCAATAAATTCAGTATTGCCAACTTATTTCCCAGAATGTACATGCGTACTCGCTTTTACGCAAAATTCCAATTCAAGTTTCAACAATGTACACATCTAATGAATAGAAAGTAAGTAGTTTAATTGAATAATATTAACAAAATGACAATTTTATGTAATATTTTTTAGACTATGCTCAAACATTTTTTGAAATGAAGTTATATGTCACGATATTCATGCATTTTTAACGCAGAATATGCCTGATCGCAAAATGGGTTAGTTGTTGGCTAAGTTATAGAATGATTTCAACATATAATTGTTATGAAGAAATCGATTCTTATAATCAAGGGATATTTTGATTCATGATGTTTCTCTGTTGTGAATGGAATAAGTACTGAAGATTGAATGTAGTTTGAAACATGTCAAGTATAGTTTAGCTGGTACATGTGGTAAATATTCAACAATACACGAGTATTTATTCAGATTTTCAATATTATTTAGTAATAGTTCAGTTTATGCTATTCTCACATCTCTTTCAGTTGAATAAATTTGCGTTGAAGACTTGATAAACCCAGCCAATCGAACATTTTGCTCGAGTCAACAATGAAACAAGCAATAAGCAACTGATTATAATATTACGATAATGGAGCCATCAATCAATATTTTGTACTTGTTGAAAGATATAAATCATACATCACTCAATGAACATCTATTAGAGTATGAATATTTCCGATAACCTCGTATTTGAGGTTATGTAAAGAGTAATTTTACTAGAAGCGGCATTGAGCTGATGAAACACACTAAGCTTGGGTGAGAACGATGATGAAAATATCGTTTGTCATCATTTATTTTTTGAAAAATGTAAATTATAACATATAACTGGAATAAACTGTACGTAAATGTTCTGTATAATACATATTATTTCATTACAATATCAGAAGTCACTAATTTCTTATTTAGTGTGGATGTTCCTATTCAATTGGTATACAAAATTGGATATGAAATATTTTCTTGATGATTCTGACATATTAAGTGCATTGGGGAGAGTAGCAAATCTCAGTGGCTCTAAAACTTTGATCTGTAGTTTTTGACATCTAATAGTCTAGGCTCTAATGTTGATTCATTCCATGAGCTAATGTTTTAAAACGTAGTATAGGCAATTCTGATGTATGCACTAGAGACTAGAGTGTGATTGTTGGAATCATGAGTTCATTATTGTACACAGTGGCGTAAATAGGGTCCGCAAAACCCCGCAATGCGGGGGGGCCGCGCAGTTAAGGGGGCACAACACAATTTGCCACGAAGCTGTAATATACTATTAGGATATGAATAGAATATCTACCAACCAAGTTACATTTTAGTCATAATTATTGCGATTGTTGTACCCAAAAAAATAACATATTTAGTTTATTACTGCTGCCAATTATACCTATTCGGAAAAAATATTCGACTACCTATTGTCAATTGTCGTTGCCGATGCTTCATATATGCTAACTCTGAATTCTTGGGTATTTGTATGTACCTTATTACATAATTTATTATCCAAAATTAATTATGCGTCAATAATATAACAAAAAAAGAATATAGCATTAGATGAAACAGTAACTGTGCTAGAGACAGTAAAAACTAATTCAAATGATTTTAGGTCAAAATATAGTGAAATAAAATCCGAATCTGAAAGTATTTGCAAAAAATGTGAAATAATACCCGAGTTTGAAGGTACAAGAAAATCAAAAAGAAAATGTCAATTTGATGAGTTATGTGACGATTACGATTTTGTTAATGCCGAACATAAATTTCAAGTTAATGTTTTTCATAGAACAGTAGACAGAGTCAATTCACAAATTAAAAATAGATTTGAAGGAATGTTAGAAATTGCAAATTTTTTTGAATTCTTAAGGGCAAAAACATTGTTAGCATTATCAGGAAAAGAACTTCAAATGTCGACAATTCAATTACAGAAACATTAAAGCGATGATTTATCAGAAAATTCTCCGGTGCAATTAATGCGGTATATTTTTTTTAAAATGACATTAATGCCAATACAACTATTCAGGAAATGACAAATATTATTTTAATAAATATGTTTTATTGGGTGATAAGTTCTGTATTAATTAATTTGAAACACAACGTTTCGACAACAAAGTGTTGCCTTTTTCAGTGTAAAGAAACATTTCTTCTGAAAAAGGCAGCACTTTGCTGTTGAAACGTTGTGTTTCAAATTAACTAATACAAAACTCATCACCCAATAAAAGATATTTATTAATAAAATTAGTTTTGGAGAGTTTGTTCCTTCATTAGATATTATTTTAATCAAATATTCAATTATCGAAAGTGATTTATGAGGTTTGCACTGCTTTATTACTATTTTTAGACATTCCTGTCACTCTGGCTACAGCAGAAAGATCTTTCAGCAAATTAAAAACAATTAAATCCTATCTTAGAAACAGCATTAATCAATGTAGATTAAGTAGTCTCTCTCTTTTGGTGATAGAACATCATGCAGCAGAAAATTTGAATTTAGAAACTCTTATAACAGATTTTGCAAATAGAAAATCCCGAAGAATTGATATTTAATTTAATTTTATATAAAATATGTGAATTATAATTGTTTCTGTTATTTTTTTACCTTTAAGGGCAAGTTCCGCCAACGCCAATTGAATTTATCCAAAGGATATTTTATACGAAAACTATTGTTGATACAATTGTAACTATAGTTATTAACTCAAAATAACCTCTAGATAAATTTAACTGACTTTTGTGAAACCGGGCCTATGAATTATAAAAAAATATTACATTTAGACTGTTTTCTTGCACTTGATCATTTAATTTTCAAAATTTTATTGGGGCCTACATTTTGTTTTGCGGGGGGGCCACTAAATCCTAGTTACGCCACTGATTGTACACAGGTTGTACACAACAAACATAGCCTATATGGACTGCAGAAGATAAGTACCTGAATAATTCTTTTTACAAATGATACTCTTTTTGAAGAAGTCTTCAATAATAGCGTTGTACGAATTATTCAATTCAAACATTTTTGCTCTCTTTACGTTTCAAATGAGTAAATCAGACATAGACATATATATATTGCAAGGACCATGAGATCTTGAACTGAAAGTTGAAACAAGCATCACTGCTATTAGTGGTACATTTTAGGACTAAATTTCAATAACCCATAGATTAGACCCTTGTAAGAATAGACATATACGAACAAGATTTTAGAACCACATTAATTCATCTACTTACATACAGGCCTGTCAAATTGTCAAATATTAACGAGATTCATGGCTTTTTGGATATTCTTTGCCTCAAATTGTACAATTTTATTGAACGTCAACAAAATATATCTTTGTATTTAAAAACTACAAATACGATAAAATGGTAGATGTGAACGAAGATAGAACGAGATAAGAATTATTGATTTGAACTTCCAATTTGATAATAATCGGTAATATCGATGAGAAAAATCATATATGGGATTGGAAAAAATTAATTTCTCAAGAAATGTAGAAGACACATGATATGGATAGATTTAGTGCTTTATTCTCAGATTATACGTATTCAAGAAAGGGTTTTCGCGGAAAATGTTGATAGATGATACTGGTTGCTGCAAGTGAAATTTTACTGTTGTAATCAGCTGATTTTGATGAGTGTCATTGAAACAATCAACACAGACATCTATTCCAACAGTTGGTAACATTGATAGGTGTGACGTAGACTCTCGGGTGCGCGTGCGCAGGCGCGTGCGTAGAAAAAAGTGGATAGAGATATTTTGTGAGAATCAGATATTATTTTTCTTTTAGTGTTTGTTAATAATATCAGTTATTGAAATATATTGTAATAGTTGAGAGGAATCATATATGGGATTGAAAAAAATTAATTTCTCAAGAAGTGTAGGAGACACATGATATGGATAGATCCAATACTTTATTCTCAGATTAAACGTAGTTATTCAATAAAGGGTCTTCGCAAAAAATGTTGATAGATGATATGGGTTGCTGCAAGTAAAAATTTACTGTTGTAATCTGCTGATTTTAATGAACGTCATTGGAACAATCAACTATCTATTCCAACAGTTGGCAACATTGTTAGGTGTGACGTTGACGCTCGGGTGCGCAGGCGCGTGCGTAAGGAAGAGTGAATAGAGATATTTTGTAAAAGTCAGATATTATTTTTCTTTTAGTGTTTGTTCATAATATCTGTTATTGAAATATATTGTAATTGTGAACAACAGGAGTTTTTGGTTGGATATTAAGGAATCGGATGACGAGTAGTCAGATGATACAACAGCTGTCAACATTTTAATTGCTACATTCATCAATTTCATTATTTTGATCAATTCCTTAATATTGTATTCTATTAAATAGGCACTTTGAACAACTAATATTGATTTAATGAATAATTTTACTGTTCTCATCAACAAGACTGCAACAGCAATTTCTTTGCTATAATCAACAAGCCATTATTTTCATCAACATTGGTATTGTTATTATTGGTAGTTCGGACGTTTTAGTTACCTTATACTGTTGTTTTAATGTTACGACCAAATTGTATACTCAAATCCACAATTTTATTGTTGGAATAAATGATTTGATTGTTGTATTCAATAATATTATTATTAAAATCACATGACTCTTTCAAACTAGTATTGTTATTGTAGTGGTTATCATGATCTTAAAATCAACAATAATTCCTGAGTAGAAATCATCGATTGTAGATTATCACGGGCAACAATCATTTGTTGTGATCAACTCAATTTTGACTTTAATCGTGAAGTTATTGTTAATTCATGAGATAAACGATAAAAACTCACTGAAAATTATTGTTGTCATTTACTCAATTCCAATTGTGATCTATGGTTGATTGTTGCAATCGATGGACTGACTATTTAATGGATATCGTACTATTGGTATAATCAACAAAAAATGCTATGTACTAGTCATTATCAACAATTTATAATTAGGATCACCTTCTCTTTCATTGCTTTCGACAAAATATTGTTTTTATCAGCCCATCTTTTGTTGTGATCAACAAACAACGATTTATTGATGAGGATGAGCAAAATATTGTTGCAATCGATTGCAAACTGATAGCTGTGATCATTCAATGATCACCGAAGTGAAATAAATTGTTGGCATCAATATCAATTTCAAAATACGAAGCGTAGATGATTTTATTCAGCAATTCAGGGTTGTTTTCTGATTTATTTCCGTTGTGGTCAAAGAAAATAACCGATTGGTTCTATATTCGAGCAATTTATTATCGATCTTCGAATGCTGTCTTAGATGTGAAATATAAGTCAGCATAACAACTGAGACGTTAATCATATTTACCAGTTTTTCTGAATGAATAAATTAAAGCTACTAAATTGGGTCCTAACTTTGATTTGATATTAAACAAATTCGCTTTGAATTCAAAATATGTTTGGAGATAATTTTGAAGCCAATTTGCTTGATGATTTTCTTAAGGATTCATATGATAAGAAACTGTCAATCAATATAATCACGGGCAGAGAAAAGTGTAGTAATATAATATGAAGCAGGGGAATTACGTGAGCTCAATTCACATCCGAGATTGATCTTGTCAAGGAAGAATTCTTGTCAGAGAGGCGGTACATATTTGGAGCTGCGACGCCTAGAGTCTCTGTAATTCGTGAAGAAGTTGAAATCAATAATTTTTCTCCAAATAAATACCTGAAATAACATTGGGAATTGTCTATAAAAAAGAGTGGAATCACGAATAGGGAAAAATGCAGAAATATAATATGGAGCAGGAGAATTATGTACGCTGAAATTATGATTGGGACTAATCTTCTTAAGAAATTATTTTTGCCGGAGGCGGTTCACATATGGAGCTGCGAAGCCTAGCGCTTAGACCTGCGAAGCAGGTCGAAACGCTAGTCCTATATACTAATTTGCTTAAATTTTTGCAATTACAACTGTCAGTTGGATGTTACCAAAAAAATTTTTATCCATCGCTACAGCTTAAACGGTATATTTAATTTTGTTCATTTCTTCTCTATTCAATACATCTTTATGAGGACTAGTGCCTTTTATATATTTGAAAACTGTCACATGTATAGTAATCACAGGAGAAGGCCAAAACCATCGATTACAATTGTCAAAAATGACAGTTCACCGGCCGTCGAAATATTCTCAAGTTATCTCTGACAAAAAATTAATGAACATCAGGTCGTTTCTGTCAAGTTTGACATACAGGTATTTTAAATATTTCTCAAAATATTACAACATCACTATTTAATATAGATATTATGTATTGTTATATAAATAAAATATTCAAATAAATAATTTGTGATGTATTTGAAGCTTCCATCAAGCTCATTTTAATAGAAATAAATTTTTTGACATTCAATAAAACGTCAGTATTGCCAACTTATTCCAAGAGCAGCAACTGCACATGCGTACTCGCATTTGCAGTCAATGACAGTTCACAACAATGTACATATCTCATAAATAGAAAGTAAGTAGTTTAATTGAATAATATTAACAAAATGATAATTTTATATTATATTTTCAGGCTGTGCTCAAACTTCTTCTGGAATAAAGTATAATGTCACAATACTATGCATTTTCAACACAAAATAGAAAACAGGCATATTTCGTACAATATAAATCCTTCCAAGCAAGCGATCGCATAAGTTCCAAGATGATTTCAACATGTAATTGTTATAAGATAATCGATTCTAGTAATCAAGAAACTCATTTTTGTAACTCAAGTGTAACTTTATGTACTATTTTCTAGGTTATGCTCAAGGATTTATTGGAAGCTGCTATAGCAGAATGCTCGTGATTATGATTCCAATTGTTATCAGGAAATCAATTCTTTCAATCAAGAAACTTACTTTTATATAAGATGCCAACAATAGCTCTTTTCATAATTGGAATTTTTTTGTGCGCATGCCTGGACATCCGCCATGTTTCTTGGGCACTTAATACTTAGATAAGCCGTTGATACTATGTTTTCAATGTGAGATTTTAGGAAATTCATATTTATTACAATTTTGATATATATTTACAGTAAAATCATGATACAAGCTTTTTAATGAGAATACATATTGTTATCAGTTCACAAAGGGCAAAATAGCGCTGTTGTTATGGAATATGTCACAGCGATATACGTAGTAAGTGATTTTTGGACAATTAATATTATTTAATTAGCTTCCCAAAGCCTTGTCTTCAATTTCGTCGAAAACTTATCAAATCAACGAAGAAAAAGTATCTGAAATTATGTCCAGAATGTGTTAAATGTGATCTATTACTGAATTCTTTAAATTATTACCCTCTGTATTCAGAATTAATATTGTATTGAATAATTTGAACCTAATATGAAAATAATTGTCATCCTAGCGTATCAAAAAGTTCTGCTTTATTACCACCATGAGGAAGAGCATAACATTTCAATCATCGTCGTTATTGTATGAACACACCATCAATTACTCTTTCATTTTATTGAACTGATAATAGTGGTAATGATCGTTGTTGCCCAGCCTTATTTATAAAAAGTATCCTGGCTTTTGCGACAAAATTTTTTAGATATTTCTCAAATCCAATATATCCATTTAGGATCATCAACGGAATAAGGTTATTCATTGGTATGTATTCATAATTATCCAACTAACTTTGTATTTTATATCGTAGAGTCGAATAAATCATCAAGAAAAGTATTTGAGATGAATGGACCAAAAGCATGTATTCATTAATACACTAGACAATTTATCTCATATTTGAGAATATTTCAGAAACATGCATACAATAAATTCATAATTAGCGCTGCAGGTTGAAGAGAAGTTCAGTCAGTCTACTTGGTACCTATCTGATCACAAAATTATAGTTTTGTGGTGATATTATTGAAGAAAACTCAATTATTTGTAGGTACTGGAGAAGAATAATTAAGATTTGAAACGTCTGCTTAAGTGATATGAATTCAATTCACTAATACTGATTCATCCATTTTCTGACGATCCATCATTTAAAGCTGTATTCTTTCGTTCACGGAGTACTGATCTAACTTATCTGGATTACTATGTGCTTGTTCTTTCAATTACGGATTAGTCACTCCCACTCCAAATTCCAACTACTCTAGATCACCAACAAGTCCTCTAACGAAAAGCTAGAGGAATTCATGTGGTTCATATATATTTAAAAAACGGCGGAATTCGTAACATTTGAATCATAAGAAATGAAATAAATTGCCTTGAGGTAACTTTAGTAGGACAAAATGGAAAATTTTGTGATAATTCATCCTGAAATTAAATGATAATTATTGAATAGATGAAAAAAACAACATGTAATTGTGTTTTATATATTTAAAAGATCCTTTCCATTAAAATTTTTTGAATATTCATGATTGAACGAAATTAAAACAAATCTTAGGTCAATGATCACAGACAAAAGCACACTTAAGAAATGTTTGGCATTCTTTCGACTACAACAGATCATATGATCTCGACGCCATTTTCAACTGATCTTTAGATTCAGTTGGATCAGTAATTCGTTAACGAAAGAATACAGCTTTTATATACTATTTTCTAGATACGATTTATATCCTGATTTACAATATTGATTTCCTGTAAAATAAGTACTGAAGATTAAATGCTACTTGAAATATCTCAAGTGACTATAGTTTGGTACATGTGATAAATATTCTGCAATAAAAAAATTAATATTCTCATCAACTTTTTATTTAAGGTTATGTGGAAAATAATTCTCCTGGAAACTGCATTGAGCTGATGAAACACGATAAGCTTGGGTGTGGACGATTCAAATAATAAAATAATACTCGAATAGATTAGTCGTATATATTCTGTATACTATAAAAAAGTGACCAATTTGATATTTATTATGGATGTTCCTATTCACTGGGTAAATGAAATGGAAAATGATAAGAGATAATTACTTGATGATTCTGCTTTCGATCCCAAAAATTCGATCGATGTACATAAACTGCAAATATTCATTCAAAGTTTGATATAAAGACAATTATATCATACTGCTTTGGCTATATCAAGTTCATTGGAAAGAGTAGCAAATCCCAGTAGTTCTAAAATTTTGATCTGAAGTTTCTGACATCTAATAGCCTAGGCTCTGATGTTTATTCATGAGCTAATGATTCAATGCGTAGTAGATAAATCTGATGTATGCACTAGAGACTTGAATGGCATTGTTGAATTCAAGAGTTCATTGTTGTACACAGGTTATACACAACAAACGTAGCCTATATGGATTACAGAAGATATGTACCAAAAGATACTCAACTTGGAGGAGTCCTTAATGATAATTTTGTACATAATATTCCATTAAAATATTAGTGAGGTGCTCTTTCTACGTTTTAAATGTATGAATCAGACATTAACACATATATTGCAAAGACCAACCAATCCAATCGTACATTTTGTTGAGGTACAACAATGAAACATGCAATCATCAGCAGATTATAGAATCCCTTTCAATCAATGAAGCCAATACATTGAAAATTCAATTGAATCAACGAATAGGAGTTTACATTGATCAAAATTAGTGAGAACCATCAGTCCATAACCTAACAATGGATCAAATAGAGTAATGACATTAGATTACGACAATGGGGCCATCAATCTGAATTTTTTATTTGTTTAAAAATATGAATCAAATATTTCTTAAGGAACTAACTGTACCTAAATATTTTGTACAATAATCTATGAATCATCAAATTGATCATGTTACAATATGATGACACAAATTCATATTATAGGGAGTGAGCGACGAAAGAGAAAAACCGAGATAGATTTGAATTATATTAGAGATCATATGGAGATTTGTCTTGAAAGAATGCTTCGTTTTTTCGATATTTATTGAGTTAGGAAATATTTTATAATAGAAAAACTACTATGAAGTTGTATGTATATTATTCTGTACCACAGTGCTGTAGTTATAAGAGTAAATAAATAAGTATACATCGATTTCCAACATAATCTATCTTCCGAAAGTAGTGGCAAAAAATTGGAAACAAAAAATCTAATAATATATCATTTTAGTGTTTTTTACTTCTTAAAAACTAAATTCTTTGAAATCAAGAAAAAAAAATAAATAGGATCTAATTCATCCAATAAATTAGCAATTATAGGCATAGAAAAAAATGGTTTAGAAAACGAAAAATCAGAAATTTTTCAGAATAATAATTAGATTACATGAATATGAATTTTCATGCATTTGAAAAAATTCTATTCATTTTTGATGAAACATCTTTTAAGTCCTAAAGAAACTTCACTCCCAATAGAAATATTTCAGGATTCAGGAAATAAAATGTGCGGAACTTAGTGCAAATCTATTGAAAATTCAAATTGTATTGCTCACATTGAAATAAATTACAGAAGTATTGATGTCCAGTGTAATTTAGGCAACTATGAAAAAACGTAAAACTTATCAAATCAATACTTGAAAATTACACTAGAATGAACATCAAACTTTTTAATGTTCATTACTTGCGTCCAGAATGTATTGGATAATGAATAGCTTTTACAAATAAACGATGTGCCATGAAAATCTTGTTGAGTTCTGTAAAATCTGAATAAAAACTTTCATTCCAAGCTATGTGTCTATAATGTTTTTACCACTACATCAAACTAATTCAAAAAAATATCAGATAACCTAATAAAGGACATATTTTATATTATATTTATGAAAGTTTTCACACAAAAATCAAAGATTTCAATACAGATATACATATATGATTGGAATATTTTAGCAGCGCACTGTTAATCTAACATTTAAAGTGAATGCATATCACGGTTCTGTCGCCATTTTACATATAACTGGCGAGACCTCGGGTGGCTGCGCTCACTCCCTATAGTATAAATAGTTCTATCAATTTCGTATTTGAAGTTATGTAATAGACATTTCTTCTAAAATCTGCATTGAGCTGATAAAACACGATAAGCTTGGGTGAAAACGATGATGAAAGTATCATTTGTCATTATTCATTCTTTCTCAAATTTTGAGATACAAACGGAACGTACGCATATACTTCTAAACCGTTTGTGCGCATGCGTCAGTTGTCAATTATCAATCTGTTGCTGCAAACTAATTTGAAATCTAGAAGTGATGTTATTCTATTAAACTTTCGTATGCGAATAGAGTCTTCCATTAGACCATAAGTAATTTCGGTAGAGTTTCACAATAGGAACCTAGTGGTAGTTATAAAAGTAAAGAGAGATGGCGCCACAGAGATTCAAATGAATTTTCCAGTGGCACTGGAAAGGTGGGGACAAGTATTTTACATTCAAGGAAAAGCAACTTTAACTTAACCTAAAACGAGCTTTCCAGGCAAATTAGTATTGGAAAACAGTAAATCAGTGTTTTTTAGTTCAAAAAATACAAAACTTAACCTAAACCGAGCTTTTTAAGGTCAAGTAGTATCGGAAAACAGTAAATTAGTGTTTTTTCAGTTAAAAAAAAAAACAGCCAGAATAAAACCTAAACCAAGCTTCATAAGCCAACTAGTATTGAAAAAAATTCATTATTGTCAGCGAGCCACACACTTGTACGTATTTGGGTGGAATGCTCTTTGTTTGAAAGCCACTGACTATAGCGATACATGTACAAGGTACGCGCATGCGCACGTCACTAGGTTCCTATTATGAAAGTGAGCCGTAATTTGTATTCTTATTTTTTTCTATCAAATATTCTACAGCTTTTACAAAACTTATTGTTTAAGCGATGTGAGAAAATGAAATTTTATATGTTCACGAAAAATTAGAATGTCGTGACATGAAAATATTTTAAATATATAATAAGACAGCAGATTCTAAAATATTGTATCAATCTGTATAATAGATAACAATGTATGAAATAGTATATTGCAGGAAAAGTATCAAGTTCAATGAATAATTGTTAGAAGTGATCAAAAGTATTTTTGTCTATGGTTCATTTATGTCATGAATGGTCCAAGGGCTCTTACGGCATTACGATTTAAGTCTTTCAATAGACTGAAATGCGAATATGATCCACTCACAATGAATATAGGTTTCACAACAAGTTTGCTAGAAATAAAGTCAAGAAATAAGAGCAACAAATACAGTCACATATTAACCGAATGGAAGCAAATTTGAATCTTCAAAATAATCTGTTTATGATAATTGATGAGCAACTGATAAATGATGCAACTGACACATAGCCAAGTGTTATTGTGCTTATGTGAAACTGGTTTGCATCATGGTCAATCGGAAGGCTAGAATAATAGTCCCATAAGAATCTTTGGACCGTTCCTAACCGAAATGCATTATAGAATTATTATTATTCAATTAAAATTATGATCTATTTCAGTTGAAAATTTGCTACTGCGATTTAAGTCTTCTGAACCAGTTTTACAATAGCACAAAATTGTACTTTGCTATCAGACAGTTCCATCTACTGTTAGTCGTGCATCAAACATCAATAACATCATAACTGAATTCATGCAGTCAGAAGATTCAAATTGAATCTGTTCAGGTAGTTGATGTATATATTTGTTGCTCTTATAACTTGATATAATTTTTAGAAACAGTGTCTCAAATCATGTATATTTATCGAGAGTAAATCGACACGGTATCCCGGTCAACCTGGAGGCTAAGATATTGGTTCCATAAAAGCTCTTGGACCGTTTTTAACTGGCATGTCGAATAAAAAGTGTATTATTCGAAGTATTAAGGAGAGAATATATGCTATTTCTAATTTGTGAAAACTCTCAGTTTGAATCAAGAAAAGATTGGTTAAAAACAACAATGGAGATATCAATTAACATTATTCATTTGTTGAGAAATGTAAATTATGAAACTTCACTCAAATAAACTGTAAGCATATGATGAATTCTGTTCAATTGTTTAATTTAGATAAGAAACATGCATATTTCACACTATAAAACTCTTATCAAACAAGAGATCGTAGAGTCATGTAGTTATTGAATGAACTTCAAGATGAAATTACCAAATAATTGTTATAAGAGAATTCATTCATATAATAAGGAAATTTATTTTTGTTATCAAGAGATATAATATTATCGTTATCAAGATGAAGTAACCAATTGTTGGAAACAAAGTATAGCATGAAATTTGAGTCCATCATCGTCAATTTACAATAATTTCAATCTCTTATTTCTAGCAACTTGAAGTGGAAGATATCAGCAATCACATAAAATTTCTTGAACGCAATCAGGTACTCTTCAACTGAATTTTGCCAAAAATGTGCCTGATTGATCTTCATTAAATTTATTTTGTTCTCAAAAATTCATTTGGCTACTCAATAATTTGTAATCATCTAGGAAGATAGATCTGTTGCAGAAACGTGTTTTTTTAAGGGGCTCTGAAAGAGTGGAGCTTGTGTTCTTCGGTTTATGTCTATCATCTTGCAAATTTTCAGTGATTGGAGCAAATGTATATTTGAAATTTGAATATGAATACAATAGGTAACATACTCGAATATTATTGAATGTAACATATTAAATACTTGCTATGCATAGCTTTCCTGAATATTTGGAATTTGAAGTTACAGATCTAAGTTTTCAATCATCAAAATTTTCCGCTATTGGTATGCAACTCCATTCAAAATTAAAATTAAAATCAACCACTGAGACGCATTTACAAGAAAGTATAAGGACAGTTGTCGCTTTCAATGAATCTTCACTTTTTAGACCCTGCTGAGCCCAAAAACATAATTCAAAAGAAAGTCAGTCGTTGTTTGTCTATGTCTCAAAACACGAGTACTTGAGAACGCCTAGAAATCTTTGACTGAAATTCTATATTCATGTTTTTTATCCGAAAAATAAGTTCATATTTATAAATAAGGTACTTTTAATCTGTAATATCAAAACTTCATTGTTGGAATGTTTGAGTTTTTTGCCTTTATTTTATCAACGGTGGTATTCATCAAAAGATATAAAGTAACTTAGATTGATCCCCAAATGAATTGGCACAACATTCACCTGGAACATTTCCCAGAATTATTAGCCGTTTAATTTTATTTATCATAAAGTTCGATGAATTTTTTTTAAGTAGGGAAATAATTATTATCAATGCAAAATTAGAATTTTTCATACTTATATTTGGACGTGGCATGCCAAGGTTTGTCGATGGTAGCGTTGACGATGCGTTAGACAAAAAACGTTGCAAATAAGAAAGAACATGTAAATTCATGCATCACGGTCTTATATACAGGTCTTGGCACTAGCATCTCACTACCATTGATAAGAGGTTGACTCTTATTGGAGTATTTAGCTATTATTAGTTCCTCAAGATGTGATATATTGTATTTGATGATTATATATCTACTTATAATAATAGTCTCAGGCCCGGTTGAAAAGATGGTTCTACTAGAAAAACAATTTCGCCATCTCGTCGCTAATCCTTAGAGGGAATGAAATCAATGATTTTCTCAAGGAATTTTATCTAGATATCATTGGAAACTGTCAATCAGTTCAATCACGGGCAGAAAATAGTATAGAAATATAATATGAATTAGAGGAATTATGTGAGCTCAATTCACATTCGAGATTGATTTTGTAAAAGAAGAATTCTTGTCAGAGAGACGGTACATATATGGAGCTGCGACGCCTAGTGTTTCTGTAGTTTGTGAAGGAGTTGAAATCATAAATATCTCTCCAGATAAATACATAAAAAAACATTGGGACTTGTCTATAAAAAACAGTGAAATCACGAATAAGAGAGAATGCAGAAATATAATAGGGAGCAGAAAGATTCTGTAGGCTAAAATTATAATCGGAACTAATCTTATCAAGAAATAATTTTTGCCGGAGGCGGTTCACATATGGAGCTGCGAAGCCTAGCGCTTAGACCTGCGAAGCAGGTCGAAACGCTAGTCTTATATACTAAAAGGCATAAGATACACTTTCAGTTAGCCACGGCTACAGCCTAAACGAGAACTCTGATTAACATGATTTTTTTTTTATAAATTTGATATTCTTGTCAAGCAGTGCCTTTTGGGGGTCTCAATTTTTTCAGTCTTATAGGTTTCGTGTAAAAAATCAAAAACCGTCAAAAATTCCTCCTGGACATAGTAGGCATGTACAAATAATTGTTGAACATCGATGACATCTGTCAGCTTTGACGTTTAGGTTTCAATATTATTTCATTGAATATTGCAAAATGAGAAAGATTTCCACAAATTTATGTATTAATACATCTATAACAAACATGAGCGAATCACTTGTGATACATTTTGAGCTAATATTATGCTTAAATATTAAAATTTTTATTTTTTTGACATTTCGATAAATTCAGTATTGCCAACTTATTTCCTAAGCGAAGAATGTACATGCGTACTCGCTTTCACGTAAAAATAGTAGCCATGTACAAATAATTGTTGAACATCGATGATATCTGTCAGCTTTGACGTTTAGGTTTCAATATTATTTCATTGAATATTGCAGGATAAGAAAAATTTTCACAAATTTATGTATCAATACATTCATAACAATCATGAGCAAATAACTTGTGATACATTCTGAGCTAATATTATGCTTTAATATTAAAATGACTATTTTTTCGACATTTCAATAAACTCAGTATTGCCAACTTATTTCCCAAACAAAGAATGTACATGCGTACTCGCTTTTACGCAAAATTCCAATTCCAGTTTTCAACAATGTACACATCTAATAAATAGAAAGTAAGTAGTTTAATTGAATAATATTAACAAAATGACAGTTTTATGTAATATTTTTTAGGCTATGCACAAACATTTTTTGAAATGAAGTAATATGTCACGATATTCATGCATTTTCAACGCAGAATATGCCTGATCGCAAAATGGATTAGTTGTTGGCTAAGTTATAGAATGATTTCAACATATAATTGTTATGAAGAAATCGATTCTTATAATCAAGGGATATTTTGATTCATGATGTTTCTCTGTTGTGGATGAAATAAGTACTGAAGATTGAATGAGGTTTGAAACATGTCAAGTATAGTTTAGCTGGTACATGTGGTAAATATTCAACAATACACGAGTATTTATTCAAATATTCAATATTGTTTAGTAATAGTTTAGTTTATGCTATTCTCATATCTCTTTCAGTTGAATAAATTTGAGTTGAAGACTTGATAAACCCAGCCAATCGAACATTTTGCTTGAGTCAATAATGAAACAAGCAATAATCAACTGATTATAATATTACGATAATGGAGCCATCAATCAATATTTTGTACTTGATGAAAGATATAAATCATACATCACTCAATGAACTTAAATAACTTCGTATTTGAGGCTATGTAGAGAGTAATTCTACTAGAAGCGGCATGGAGCTGATGATACACACTAAGCTTGGGTGAGAACGATGATGAAAATATCGATTGTCATCATTTATTTTGAAAAATGTAAATTATAACATATTACTGAAATAAACTGTACGTAAATATTCTGTATAATACATATCATTTTATTACAATATCAAAAGTCACTAATTTCTTATTTAGTGTGGATGTTCCTATTCAATTGGTATACAAAATTGGATATGAAATATTTTCTTGATGACAAGTGCATTGGGGAGAGTAGCAAATCTCATTGGTTCTAAAACTTTGATCTATAGTTTTTGACATCTAATAGTCTAGGCTCTAATGTTGATTCATTTCATGAGTTAATGTTTTAATACGTAGTATAGGCCATTCTGATGTATGCACTAGAGACTAGAGTGTGATTGTTGGAATCAAGAGTTCAATATTGTACACAGGTTGTACACAACAAACATAGCCTATATGGACTACAGAAGATAAGTACCGGAATAATGCTTTTTTCAAATGATTCTCTTCTTGAAGAAGTCTTCAATAATAGCGTTGTACGAATTATTTAATTCAAACATTTTTGCTCTCTTCACGTTTCAAATGAGTAAATCAGACATAGACATATATATTGCAAGCACCATGAGATCTTAAACTGAAAGTTGGAACGTGCATCACTGCTATCAGTGGTACATTTTAGGACTAAATTTCAATAACCCATAGATAAGAACCTTGTAAGAATAGACATATACGAACAAGATTTTAGAACCAAATTAATTCATCTACTTACATACAGGCCTGTCAAATTGTTAAATATTAACGAGATACATGACTTTTTGGATATTCTCTGCCTCAAATTGTACAATATTATTAAACGTCAACAAAATATATCTTTGTATTTAAAAACTACAAATACGATAAAATGGTAGATGACGTGAACGAAGATGAAACGAAATGAGAATTATTGGTTAGAACTTCCAATTTAATAATAATCGGTAATATCGATGAGAAAAATCATATATGGGATTGGAAAAAATTAATTTCTCAAGATATGTAGGAGACACATGATATGGATAGATTCAGTGCTTTATTCTCAGATTATACGTATTCAAGAAAGGGTTTTCGCGGAAAAAGTTGATAGATGATACGGGCTGCTGCAAGTGAAATTTTACTGTTGTAATCAGCTGATTTTAATAAATGTCATTGAAACAATCAACACACACATCTATTCCAACAGCTGGTAACATTGTTGGGTGTGACGTAGACTCTCGGGTGCGCGTGCGTAAGAAAGAGTGGATAGAGATATTTTGTGAGAATCAGATATTATTTTTCTTTTAGTGATTGTTCATAATATCAGTTATTGAAATATATTGTAATAGTTGAGAGAAATCATATATGGGATTGAAAAAAATTAATTTCTCAAGAAGTGTAGGAGATACATGATATGAATAGATTCAATACTTTATTCTCAGATTAAACGTAGTTATTCAAGAAAGGGTCTTCGCGAAAAATGTTGATAGATGATACGGGTTGCTGCAAGTAAAAATTTACTGTTGTAATCAGCTGATTTTAATGAATGTCATTGGAACAATCAACACAGACATCTATTCCAACAGTTGGTAGCATTGTTAGGTGTGACGTTGACGCTCGCGTGCGCGTGCGCAGGCGCGTACGTAAGAGATATTTTGTAAGAGTCAGATATTATTTTTCTTTTAGTGTTTTTCATAATATCTGTTATTGAAATATATTGTAATTGTGAAGAACATCAGTTTTTTGTTGGATATTAAGGAATCGGATGACGAGTAGTCAGATGATACAACAGCTGTCAACATTTTCATTGCTACATTCATCAATTTCATTATTTTGATCAATTCCTTGATATTGTATTCTATTGAATAGGCATTTTGAACAACTAATATTGATTTAATGAATAATGTTGAATTGATTTCAATACAAGTTAAATCACAATTCCAGAGGAAATTGAATATTGTAGCTCTATACAAGGAGTCAAAACATGTAGCGTGGGCTTGTGAGTAGTGCCTGCATGAATAAGAAACATGTTTTTGGAAAGCAAAAGTATAGCAGAGTGCATGAGCTCCAAAATTATTACTATAGGAACGTGGAACATGCATGTTTTTCTGAATGTACCATTGGAGCTAAGTGATTAAGACTCAAAGCAGTGATTTAGAAGGAAATCTATGAGGATTAATGTTACTACGGAGAAAATAGTTGGTCTTTCAATCTCGCAATTGAGCTCAGAAATCAGATACGCTAATTCATGGAAGAAATCAACTGAATGATTCTCCTGAGAGGAATATTTAGGATAATGGGTGTAAGTGATGAAAACACAAAATTTCAACTGAAATTCTATTTCACTTTTCCACTCGATATTCTCGGTTCCACCTGGAGTAACCATCTTTTTGTATACTCGATGTACATGCATCATTTCAGTCAGCATTATCAACCATATCTATTCAAAATAATAGTGAGAGTTGCAAAGGAGACAAAAAGATTGTAATTACATACAAATTGACGAGCGAAGCAAATTGTAAGGATGTAAGTATGTCGTCAAAATAAAACAGGAGGATTACATGAGTTGTAATAACTAATACTCTAATTTGTATTCGAAAACTGTAAAGCAATGACTGAGAATATGCGAAACATGGCACAGACATGTTATCTCGCTGTGAAGTTTTGAATTTAGACTTTGTAATTCGTAGAAGAGTTGGAATCAATTTATCCGATTGATGAATACAAGGAATAATATTGAGAATTGTCAATAAAAAACAGTGAAATCACGAGTAGGGAAAAATGCACAAATATAATACGGAGCACGAGAGTTTTGAGGGCTAAAAATGTACTTGGAATTTATCTTATAGAGACAGAATTTTGCCGGAGGCGGTTCACATATTGAGCTGCGAAGCCTAGCGCTTAGACCTGCGAAGCAGGTCGAAACGCTAGTACATAAACTAAACGCTATGTCAGTAGCGACGGACGCGACTCCATGCGGTAGAAGTTATAAGCTCTTTACTAATATTGACTAGAGCTGTCAAAACAAATATAGAAGAGCATAAAGCCAAACTGTATTTTTGAGGCGAATAAATATGGGAAATCCTTTGAAAAAGTGGAGATCATAGGGACAAGATTTAATTTATTGTGTGTCTGAGTGTTCGCACACACAACTGCGCAATGGTGAACTGAAATTTCATTCATTTCCGAATCGCGAATGGGCGTGAGAAACTATGAAAAAGTTATCTTCTCAGTTTGCTTTTATGCAATAGTACATACTATCAATCCTTGCACTCTTATGATATATTCATTCAACTGTGCTGGACGATTCCAAATCATTGACTGGTCAGTCTTGAAGCAGATACCTTTTGTGTTAATTTATATGCAAATTGCAGCTGTATGTTTGCAGTTGCAACTAATAATAACAATTTTCGACCTAAATTTACCTGTATTAATAAATTTTTACAGCAATCATGTAAAAAACACAGGCTTATTATTATATTAGCGAGCTTTAGAAATAAGCAGTTGATGTTTTTTAAATTGTATAATGTTTGTACAGTATCAATATTGAATTATTAGAATAATATTCCAACAATATTATCATTGATCATAGATTGAAGACAAAATATCATGAATGAATCCTTATTAATGAATTTTTTCTTTTTTAAATTAATTATATGTTTTCGGATAACTCGTATCTGGCAAGCAAATATCGAATCATCAGGCATGAATGATGCTGATTCCCTAATGAAGAATTCAAAATACACCAAATCAAGAAGTTTTTACGATAGTCACACAGATTATTTTCAATTTATAAAAATAACTCGTAAATACCAGATGAAGTTATCTAAAATCACGAAAAAAAATAATATTGTTTATCGATTCAATATTCAGATAATAATCAAATAGAACATACAAGAAGTACACCCGAACGTACGTATTATCATGTCAATTAGAAAACTATGTTTACACTTATAATAATTTAAACATATCTCGACCAATAAATTATACAAATTCAGATTTATTCTATCACTAAATGTGCCAGGCGTTTCGCACAAAGTAACTCCTGTAATTTCACTATCTTTTCCGTTATTTTTAATTTCTTCTTCGTCGCTGACATGAAAACTTTGTACCAATTTTTCCCTTTGCTCAAACTTTTGGATCTAAATATAGGTAAATCAACTTCTTGAGACCTGCATCAAAGTACTACTATCATTGTAACAAACTTTCTGCTAATTCTGAGTGCCAGTTTTGCAAATTACGTGAGTACGTCAAAATTTGTTGGTTGTCACGATTTTAAATATCTTAGTAAATAGATGCCAAGTGTCGCCACCAGGACGGCGCTCGCGCCGCGCACAACGCTACTGACATGGCGTATTCCCTAGAGAATAAATTGAGGGAATAATAGTTATTTATACAACAAGTGAATTAAACCACTATTTATTTGCGAGAAGAAAGTTCAAAATCACGAGCGCGTTTAGCGCGAGTGGTTTAATTCTTTAAGCAAATAAAAAGGTTTAATTCACGTGTTTGTATACATAATTTTATTCAATTTAGTGTAAATTTCTGGAACATGAAACTGAGAAACAAAATTCAAAAAAATTAAATTGCATTTGCAAGGGAGCTTCATTGATATCGCGACGAGTGTTTGTTTTTCAAACATTCGGGAGTGTGACTGTCAGTAAACTGTCAGTTTTGTGAATTTTGAATCGAAGCGTTATAATTGTGAAAAGTATTGTCTGAAATAATGGAAGAAAGTGATTAAAACAATGTTCTTGTCCCCGATACCATTTTGAACGAAGCAGCCGCAGCAGTTGGGAAAGTTATTCCTCAGAAATCGAAATATTTTTATTAAAAGGAATTCCAACAGTGATTTAATTTTTTTTTATCTAATTCAGTTTTGAAAAGTCAAATTTTACATCAATTTCTGACGTTATGTAACGAACCATTTTTCATAATTGCCATGCAACAGTTGCGTAAAGTTATAGCACTAGATAAAGCACAGCAGACTCGTCCGCCATTTTGGAGCCCACTGTCAGTTATTTGCCGGTTACCGATGTGTGAACTTTAATATAATTTAATAAAATAATTCCAAATGACGGGCTGTTCTGGGCCCAGTTGTATTATTCATTCAAGATACGGGTTCTGATTCTACAGATGAGTAGCTTTTATTTCTCAATACATCATTTGAATGTGGAGAAATATATTCCGAGCCACTTAACCTCAATTTGATTTCCGAGTTTAACTGTTCGATTGTCAGAATCTGAGTGCATTATTCAGAGTAAATGTCAGCATTATTGCAAGAATCTGTGCCTTCAGTAATATTCTTAATGATTTGCTACTAAATTGTCATAATTTCCCGAAGTTTTGTAGTATTGCAAATTATTTGCTGGAGCACTACACTGTTGTGAGAGGTTTGAGGATTAGGAATTTTGAAATTTCAAACAAAAATGAAACCACCAGCTACAATTCCAAATGAGCTAACAAAACAAATACAAGAAGCAAGTTATTGTGTTTCATTCGATTTGAACTGTTTTTTAAATTTTTATTGATATCTTATAAAAAAAAAAAACACAATTTTTTTTTGCTTATTATTATTTATTATTTAACCTGCTTTGACCAAAGCAAATATTTAAGTACTTACCTAGCTACCTATTTGTTTAAATCACCATACTACCTACTTTAACTTCATAATTTGAATACTAAACATTTACAGATTTTGTGCAGAAAATTAATGCAAGCTGATAAATTTCTTAAAGAACGAGTTACACAACTTTCTGTTATTTTAATCTTGTTATTATTAATCTAGAAACCTACATAATTTACACAAAATCATAAAACTAACGATATTAAACGTTTCACAGACTTGTCAGTGGGCTCCAAGATGGCGGACGAGTCTGCTAAGTGCTGTATGTAAAGTAGTTACGTAATGACTTTACATAACTGGCCATGTTTCAGATATAATCAATTATACTTATCTGCGTACAATTAAAAGAATGATTTATTATTAACAGTATGCAGCATTGGCAGAGTTTTTGATATCAAAGGGTACTATATCACTCAGAATATCACTGCTTAAGTACATTTTTAAAAATTATTTTGACGTTTTGGGAAAATTCGATATTTGTTTATTTCAGTGCACTCTTGTTTCTGTAGTAACAATAGATGGTCATGAATCACAGTCATCTGAATTCACGTAATTTACAAAACTCGCTACGCTCGTTTTGGCAGATATTACGTTTCGTCAAACAATATGGCACTTTTCATAACTAATTATGTAAATAACTATTAAAGTATTAATAATTCATTTTTTATCACTCATGCGGGATAAGTACTACTTTGCGCACATTTTTCCGGGCGATAAATAGCTCTTTGCTTTTTAAGTGCGCCAAGTATAATTTGAGTGCGACAAGTAAATTTGTCGCACGCAAACCATTTACCGCCCGGAAAAACAAACGCAAAATAATACTTATCCCACATTCGTAATAAAAAATAGTATCTGCAACTCGTGCGGTGTTATCTATAGCCCACTTGAGCGAATGAGCGCACTCACTTCGTTCGTGCGCCCAACTTCGCTCTCGTGGGCAATCGACAACTTATCGCACTTGTTACACAATATACTATTAAATCACTAGTGAATAAAGATTTACTTATGACTGTTGCTATGGATTTAATAATGTAGCTTTAAAACGTCAAAATTCAATAAAGTAACTTCATTCTCTCACAGTTATTTTGATTATTTTATTTATTAATAACAGTATTTACATTTGATGAATTTTAAATATTTATACCATAATGACATTCTTCTGTTGTCTTCAATTATTTATTCCATGAAATGATACTTGTTGAAGGTGCATTTTCTTTTCCCTGTAAAATTTATTGCGCTGTCTGTATTTTGTTCTTTTAGGAAGTTTTTATATAGCCCTTCGCAACAGTATTGGACTTCCATCCTCCGTGTCTTTTGACGCTAAGAATATCAGCCTCGCTATCTGCTAAAAGACTCGCGAAAGTGCGCCTTAAACAGTGGCCTGTATATAAGCCGGTATCAACTAATTTTAGATACTCTGCAACGTTCATTGGTATTTTTGCAATAGGGCATTTTTTCCCACGGGTTGAGTCGAGCATTTTCCATTTTTATAGTATATGAAAAATCGTTGGTGGTTTATGTGAGCTGGTCTCAGAGATGCATATCTTTTGCATAATTCAATGAAATTTAATGATTTGTTATCGAAATTCAAAATGTGAATGGATCGGTCAACATTGACAATCAAAACGTCTCCTTTGTCTAAAATGTCATTTACAGAAATATATAGAAGCTCTTGACATCTCATTGCCCCAGCAATAACCATAATTATCGCAACCTGTAACATAATCTCTATGAAAGATTTTATATTAAATAAATATTGAATCAAACTAACCTTCATCATAAGGTAATTGTTATCTGGTGCTTCTACTATAAACTTTAACATTTGTTCTCTGCTAAAAATTTTGGATTTTTTTGGTTTTAACCATCAACTTTTCGTTTTAAAAGAGCTATTAATTTTGAAAACTTGCTAATATCCATGTTCTGAATGTCGCTCTCAACTTGAAATAGCAGGTCCACAGAGATGAAGCTTTATAATGTCCAGAGAGCTCAGAAAAATAGGCTAAGAAGATGTCTTCTGTGAAGATTCTATTGATTTTATTCATATTGCACCATTTCAAAAAATCTTCATATGCCTTTTCGTACAATTTTTTAGATTTTATTTGCAAAAAACTATTTGTTGCTTCTTTTGCTGCAGCAGCAATATCTTCAGGTATTCCAATATTTTCTTCATCACCATTTATTTACATTTTTATAAAGTTGTAAATAAATTGCAGGAACAAAATTGACATTAAGTAATCATGAAAATTTTTCACGGCATAAATCTATATAAATAAAAATCAATGTTTGTATGTTTGTACCTTATGCGTTCCGAAACCATCAATCAAATTGTGATGAAACTTTGATAGAGTGTTCTGGGGTCCTACGAGACGGTTTGTGGCACAAAAAATCTAGATATAAATGAGTTTTTTTTTCTAATGAATTTTTCTGCTATGTTGGAAAAAATGTATATTAATAATGACTCAATACACAATTAATTAACTATCATTATTATTTCATCAAAGTTTATATCGGAAATTAGATTGATATCAGTTTTAATATGAAACAAAGTCATGTTACTTACACCATTCATAAATCAAGAACGGCTTGACCGATTCTCATGATCTTTGATTTTTTATATTTGTCTCCATCCAGAATAGCAGAATAAGTGTTGAAAAATCGGAAGCACGAATATCATTCTCTCATGCATTTTTTTTTTTTTGATGATATCATGAGAGCTTTTTAATCGTATTCAGTTTATAAGATCTGTCCCAGGGTGGAACAAACAAAAGTAGTCGAGAGGATCTGGAAATGAATTTTGAAATTTCAGGTCCTAGCGACTGTTTTTTTCGCCATGCCCGCGAAATGAGCTTGATCAAAAATAAGTCGTCATGCAAGCGAAGCGAGTTCCGTCAATGTTGAAACGCCTACTAGAGATGCGAACTCGGTTAACGGTAAACTGCGGTGCCAGCAAAGCAAGCTCGATCAACGGTAAATCATCGTACGAGCAAATCGAGCTCGGTCAACAGTAGACCGCTGTGCGAGCAAAACGAGCTCGGATAACTGTAAGCTGCCGTGTGAGCGGAGCGAGCTCGGTCAATGCCAAGCTGCTGTGCGAGCGAAAAGAGCTCAGTTAACGCTGCCGTGCGAGTGGAACAAGTTCGGTTGACTATGAGCTACCGTGTGAGCGAAGAACGTCGTGCGAGCGGAACGAGATTGGTCAACGGTAAGATGCCGTGCGAGCGAAGCGTGCTCGGATAACGTTAAGACGCCGTGTGAGCGTTGCAAACTAAGTTTAAGGTAAGCAGTCGTACGAACGAAGCGACATCGCTCAACAGTAAACCGCCATATGAACGAAGTGAGTTTGGTAAACTTGCATTATTCCCAGCAAATGCATATTCATTTCATTGTTACATTTTGGTTAGGTTCATATTCAAATAGACAAGTAGTTATGTCCAATATAATAATTACTTCTATATAATCACTTGAATAAGCATGTCACGTGAGATTCATATACTTATGGCCAGTCGCACCGCTGTCACTTAACTTTAAGGGAAGAATAATATCTATGGTTTCCATTGTATAGACAATTGTTCCCATGGTAATTATTCTGTACTTGAAGTTAAGTGATAGCACTGATAGCAGTGCAACTGGGCATTAATGTATAACCTTTGATAAATTGACAACAAAAAAGTAATATAAATTCAAAAGACATTCAGTGGAATTGCAAAGTCTCGGCTTAATACAATAATCTCCTATTTTGATTGATTTCCCACAAAAAAAGATCTTTTCACAGTTTGACATGTCCTTATCATATCCGGGCTATAAGGTCCTGATATAAAAGGTAGGTTCAAGTACCTTGCAATCTGAATTTATCAATTCTGTGGCGTTACGAAGTACGCCGGGTCAGCTAGTAACAAATATAATTGACTACAGAATTTTATATAAAAAAATTCATTACTTACTTGATTCTGTGTACTCATGTAAGTTAAGAATTAAACATAAATAAATAATTAAATTATTCAAATTTAATAGTCGGGAGAAAAGTTTTGTATGCATTTCGGGAATAAACTTCATTAATCCCTCAACTGAAAATGCCCGAGGTGAAACAATCTCGGGAATAAAATACAAGTTTATTCCCTTAATACATAAATAACTATTTTTTGGATAGTTCTTTTATTTACTTCATTTTTACATATTTGTGCTAAGTACATACAAGGAAGTATTGTGAAACCGACAAAATTCACCTATCGAGATTTTGTTGGAAATATCCGTTTTAAGCATCCGTGAATCCATTTTGACTATTTTTGGCTTGATGTCGGTACGTATGTTCGTGCCAAAGGCTGGCTGTATCCCTCTTCGAGAGCCCCAAGATCATAGATCTCCATCAGGTATTTACAATAGAGAGTAATCCATCTGTAGAAGGTATTGTGGGGAATGTACCATGCAAGATGCTGCTGGATTCCAGAGCGAATGTCACCGTTGTGCATCCAAAAGTTTTCGCAAAAATAAGACAAATTCTAACAGAACGTGTCCAGAACCAGCGAATTTTACTGAAGACAGCAAATGGGGAAAGAATACCAGTACTCAGTGTAGAGGAGCTTGAATTTACAATTGGCAATTTGAAGAAAAAGCATCAGGCATTCATTGCTGCAATCGTGATTGACTGCATTCTGGGTGTCGAGTTCCTGTGTCTTGAATCTCAACGGCGATATCCTGCGAATTGGTAATGAAGAAGTACCTTTCCATTGTCGACAAAATGAAGATGGGAGTGACGGATATTGTTGCTCCAAAGAATTTTCTGGTACCTTCTCGATCGGAAAAGGTGGTTTCACTCAAGCTAGACAACATTCCAAAAGGTGCAACGTATGTCTTTGAAACTGACAGGACATTGAGCTGGAATAAAACCGTTACACTAGCCAGAATTCTAGTAAACTCTATATAACTGATGGTCAGGATTCTAAACGTTTCGGATTGTCCGATTCGAATCAAAAAATGTACACCATTAGGTAGATTAGAGGCTGTCACGTTGATTTGCAAGATGGAAGGTACAGCTATAAAAAAGGACTCATTTTCAAGGCAACTGAGCCACACAATTCAGGATTTATTTAACAGAAGCAGCGCTAACTTGACGGAGGAGCAGAAAAAGAAGTTACGCGATTTGCTGCTAGAATATCAAAATATCTTTGCCAAGAATTCAAGTGATTTTTGGCGCACACATCTAGTTCAGCATAAAATCGATGTTGGAGATGCACAGCCGATAAAACAGCCTCCTAGGCGAATATCTATATCCCGAATTGACGAAGTTCAAGAACTGGTAATCGACATGCAGAAGAGAGGAGTCATTGAACCATCGACAAGTCCGTGGGCTTCTCCAATTGTTTTGGTAAAGAAGAAAGATGGTTCTACTCGGTTTTGTGTAGCTTACGTTCAATATTAAAGTCACTTAGTTAAATTCAATCATTTGTTTTATTGTTGCTTGGTGGAGAACCCAACCGATTTATTTTCAGCCTTAGCTACCACAGGCCCTGTTTGAGGGTAGATATACATATTTTGTATGGTAAGTGTTGTCTTACCAGACCGATCACTTGGTGGGTGCAGAAGGTCATTGTGCGGTCACGTTGTCCCGTACTCCAACGTCCAAATCCAACACCTTATTTTTCAGGCACTTTCGTGGTTGTGTGCCCTGTGGACGAACCAACAGCTACGTGGCGCCCCGGGTAATGCTGGTGCTTCATTCAAACACTCGACTACCCCGAGCAAGAGTCGATCTACGTCAAAACTCGGTCATTTCATTTTTAGCGGGGCAGAATCACTGTCTCAGTTTTGAACGTTACACATCGCTATTTGGCAGCAAGTTGTTGGTCTGTTCCTTGTTCTGACTTTCTAGATCTTTGTAGAATGAATGCTGGTAAGTTGTAAACTTTGTGTTATCTATTCGTCGCTTGTTACTTTTCAGGTACTTTTTCAGCCTTTTTGCTTTCGCTGCCAATGTTTGTTTTAGCAGGTCTATCACCTCTACTATTGTAGGATTATCATCTGATTTGCAAGTTTTGCAATAGCATCACGCAGTCTACGTTCCTATGGTGGTGTTTTATTTCTTTTTGATTTTTCTGTTGGGTTCTTCAATTGTTGGCCGTTTTGTATAATAGTTGTGATAGCCCCCGTGTAAACAAGACTATGAACTTCTTCTAAGGTTGTATGTGACTGTATGTTTTTATCTATTATACTATTTATCTCTTCCAAAATCATTTTTGTAGCTGGCCGAAAAATAAGTTTTGGCAGCATGGGCTTGAACACTGGATCCATCCCATTATGAAGTATATGTTGTGTTGTGAATTGTGTCTCAATTTCTGTTTAATTTATTTCTTCGCCTGTGACCCGCGCCAGAGCCTCGTTAACGTTACCCAGGAGGTGAGGTTGGACTTCAAATCCCTATTATTATTATTATATGTTTCTATATTTTCTTCTAGGTTCTACAAGTACAGTACAACGGCTTCAAGGAGCAAGTAATATACAATACATAACAAAGTCAGATTTGGTTTACATTTTATCTTATAAAATACATTAAAAATAACTTTTTTTATATATACTTAATTTCCCATTTTCCGGATCCTCTCTGCGGCGTCGGTTCTTTTGAGATTGGTAGGGTGTTTTTGTCTCATGGTGGCTCCTATTCCCTAAGGCTTCTTCCAAGGGTGAGCTGGTTGGGCTCAAGGTAAGTAAATCATCCTTTGGTATTATAACAACCCCCTTTAAGAAATTAAATCGTATCTTGTTTTATATAAACATAGGAAGCTACCGATTTCCACCGCTAACTTTCTAGTTCATACATGGACCGTACTCGATTATTTCCCAATGGAGGATGTTTAAAATATTTATTAATTTCGGGTGTTTTGTCCTAAACTTGGTGTCGTGATTTTCCAAGGGAGGGTTTGTAGCCCTGAGTCGAATAAATTAGTTAAATAAAAGATGGGCAATTATTACTAACTGATTTATTAAACTGGTAGAATCCTGGAGTAGATCAAAAATTATAATAACTGATACAATCGGAAATAACAACACAATTAAATATAATAAAACATTATGCAATTAATAAAATCAAAGAAATCCACCAAAATCTCACAGATTGCAATACAGGTTGTCAACAAATACAAAATAATATAAAAATCAATACAATAAAAATTCAATAGCTTACTTGTTTACAGTTCTCTGCTGAATATAAAAGGACGTGACAACTTGAGAGTTTGCACCTGGGTAGGTCGTAGGTTGTAGGAGAATTCTCTTGAGTTGTTAAGCAATTCTTTGGCTTCTCTTGACGCACTTTTTGAACTCTTTTCTGGTCTGTCTGTGGAACTGTTGGACTCTTCGAAAAAACTGACGAACTCCCTCTCTTCCATTCTCCGGAGAGAAGATATTGCTTTTGCTATACCCCTTCCCTCACGTCAAAGACGCCCACGCGATTAATGATTCAGCAAAGTGCATTATTGAATATACAGGGTGGTACGTTACAGTATTGTTGTCATCTTCCTTTGTTCATCTATTTCATTTGGTTTTCAGGATCCTTTCGTTGGTGTTCTCTTCAAGGTTGCCAGGGTGTTGCGTTGTCTTACTTCTCCAGGTTCCAGGTAAGCAAGATTTCCTGTTTGCATTTGTGCTATTTTATATTTCAATATTCATGACTTGACGTACTATGCGGCATATATCAAGTAGCGCCACTTTCTGGAGTAAAATGAATATTTTGCTTGGCAGTCCAATCTCCCGTAGATACGCTTGTAATGAGTCTGGTATTTCTTCTGTAGCCCCAATAATGATAAGGACTATTTTGACGCTTTCTGTGTGCCAAATCTCTTTAACTTCTTGAGCAAGGGCTGTATATTTTCCAATCTTTTCTTTTCTTGCTTTCTCTAAGTTCGTTGCATGTGGAATGGTTATATCGATCAAGAAGGTGGTATCTGTTTCCGGATCGAGGTAGACTGTATCTGGTTTATTGTGCCTTATCGTGTGGTCTGTGATTATCTGACGGTCCCAGTATAGCTTGCCATTTTCATGAATAATAACATTCTCAGGTGTATATTTATAGTATTGTGTTCCTAGTGTCTCATTCTTGAGTATGCCAACCAGCTGCTGGTGTATTATCTTTGCAATGTTGTTATGCCTTACAGTATACTCTGTTGGTGCTAGAACGCTGCATCCACTGATCAAGTGATCTATGTTTTCGCGATCGGTAAAACACATTCTACATTTGTTGTTCTGCAAAGTGCGATCTTTTATTATTGCTTTTTTGGAATTTTTAGTGGCTTTTACTTGGTCCTGTATAGCAAGAATGAAACCCTCTGTTTCTGAGGAAATGTTACCTGTTTGTAGCCATATGTTACTCGCATCCCGGTCTATCTCACATTCTTTATTCTCAAGTGTGGCAATATAATGTAATTCTTTTTCTTTCCATGCTTGTATTCTTTGGCGTGGCGTGTATTTTATATCTATCGTACCTAGTTCTCTGTAATAATTGTTAATATTACTCTTAGGCCCGATATTTCAGTCCTCGGTTTACCTTAAGCGGAGCTTAATTACCTTGGTAACAATTGTTCTAACAATCATTACTATGGAAATTAAGCTACGTTTAAGGTAAACCATGGACTGAAATACTGGGCCTTAGTACGAGAATAATTCCTCAGATTATCAATTTGTTTGTAATGTGCGTTACTGAGGTCTACAACGCCTCTTCCGCCATGTTTTCTAGGGAGATGAAATATTTCCATGGAACTTCGAGGATGATGGTCTCGGAATCTGGTAAACGCAACACGTATGCTTCTATTAAAATCTTCTAGGTCTGTCTTAGTCCATTTCAATAGTCCAAAACTGTAAGTTGCTACTGGTATATTGCATAGGTGTTTACAGCCTTAGTTTTATTCTGTGCAGAGAGTTCGTTTTCAGGATTAGTCTAATTCTTCTAAGCATCTCTTCTTTTATGTCTTCTTTCATTACTTTGTGAGCGGTTAAGTTGTTCTGTTTCATGCCTAGATATTTGTATGCACCGTCTTTTTGAATATTCTCAATTACATCTTCTTCCTGTGTTACATATTCTTCCACCTTCTCTGATTATTATTATTATTATTTCTCCCGGGGGTCTACCTTGCCGTGGTGGGGGGGCTCAGTACCCATTGCTGCCAGTAGTGGGGAAGCGAACGGACCCAGGAGCAGAGTAAACTGCGATAACAAATCAATAACGTAAGGTGTGGCACCTTGCTGATGCATACATAGCTCCACTTGAGAGAAGTCTCTAACGGTGCATACTACAGATACCTGGCGACTTCTGGTAGTAAATAGCCTGAATGTGGTAAGCCTGCTCTGCTGCACGACATTTAGCTCATAGCCTACTTCTAATAGGGACACCCAACTTCTCTAACCTGGGTGGAGCTCCGGGAGCTTGCACAAATCCCGAAGAAGTTCAGGGAGCTTCTCAAACAATTCCTGTTGCTAAACTCAGGAGAAAGCGATTAATCCGCGGTTCCTGATTGTAAAGCCTATTGGATCGAGTTTCGATAAAGTTAGCCCTTTTTGATAAATAGACTGCTTTATGGACTTGTAGGACAATTGAATTACATAAGAAAGATAAAGTTCGAAAGAAGTAGTAGTTGCAGTAATTACGATCCCACGTTTTTCGCTTCAAAACCTGCAAAGGAAGCATCATTAAATTTTGAAACTAACAAATTACTGGATTACAACTTACCTTTTACACTTCTCGAGCTGGAACACGTTATGGCGCATGTCAAACCCTCAGCGCCTGGTCTGGAGACTAACATACGAGATGATCTCTAAAACTCCACCTGATTTCAAGCTCTCTCTTCTATCTCTGTTCAACCCAATTTGGGATCAACACATGTACCCAGAATCCTGGAAGGAGGCAATTATTATCCCTATTCACAAGCCTGGGAAGGATCCTCACATTCCATCAAATTATAGACCAATTAGCTTGACGCCGTGCCTGGGGCAACTGCTGGAGCGAATGGTCAACAATTGCCTAGTGTCTAGAAAGCGAGTCCCGCATTTCAGAACACAAAGCAGGCTTCCGCAAATTCAGGTTCCCCACCGATCAAGCAGTGTACCTAGAACACGCAGTTCATACGGCTTTTAACGCAATGTTCTTCGATCTGGAAAAGGCATACGATATAGTCTGGCGACATATCGTTCTGCAGAAGTTGCACAATTGGGGATTCCGAGGTCATCTTCCAAAGTTCATCATGTCATTTCTCCGTAATTGCTCGTTCAGAGTCAGAGTCGGCAACACTTTATCGACGCCAAGAGCATTGGAAAACGGCGTGCCACAAGGCTCAACACTAAGCGAGACTCTGTTTGCTATTGCGGTAAATGACATTGTCGCTGAATTGAACAACGGAATAGGTGTCTGCCTGTACGTTAATGATTTTGCCATATTTTGCGCGTCCGCAAAAATGGGAGACATCAACAGGCAACTGCAAGTAGCCATTGACCGGATTCTGAGCAATGCTCAGAGCACCGGGTTCAAATTTAGGAGGGATAAAACCCAATGCATGCACTTCTGCAGACTGAATCGCCCCCATTATGGACCAATGCTATATATAGAAGACACTGCGATTAGATGTAAAAAGAGTGTCAGATTCTTAGGCTTGTGGTTCGATCCAAGACTAGCCTGGTCGAATCACACCACCCAGCTGAAGATTCAGTACGTTAAAACGCTAAGCCTCCTGAAAGTTTTAGCTGGAACGACATGGGGTGCTGAGCCCCTCACCCTGTTGCGAATCTATCAATCACTTGTACTGTCAAAAATTGACTATAGTTGCGTAGTGTATTCATCTGCCTCATGAACTACTTTGGAGCAACTAGACTCTATACATATCTCAGGAATAAGGTTATGCATAGGAGCCTGCCGCACCTCTCCAAACAAGAGCCTATATGTTGAAGCAGGGTTACCCCCTCTAGCAATAAGGAGAAGGTGGTTGATAGTGTCCTACTAAGGAACTGTTGAATGAAATAGAATACGCGATTAATAATGTCCTACCATTGTGCTTCGCTGAGGCAGCCTCATGGCTAACTCCGCCTGTGGATATCATATTAGAGCTATCCAAATATTAAAAGCAACAGGGTCCCTCGACACTTATCATTCAACATTTCCATTCAATACTAGATAGATTCACAGCAGGGCTAGTCATGTATACCGATGGATCGAAAACAGATCACGGCACTGGTGCCGCTCTCATCTTCAACGATGAGACCCACTTTTGGTCGTTGCTACAAGACTGCTCCGTGTATACGGCAGAGGCATTCGCTATCTGGCAAGCCCTTCAGCCTTGCGATTTCATCGATGAGTCCAACGATTTTACTATCGTCACAGACTCACTAAGTGTTCTTAAGGCCCTATCAAATCCGTTCTCAGATGACTAACTGATCCAGTATATGCTGGCTGTCCTGAAACATCTGCTAGATAAAAGAAAATCCGTAAGGTTTTTATGGATACCAAGCCACATTGAGATTGGAGGGAATGGTAGGGCAGACGAGGCTGCACGTCTAGCAGCGGAGTTTGTAATGATAGACTCTCACATCATGAAACATAGCGATGCCAAAAACGCTATGAATAGCAGAATTATGAACTTGTGGCAACAAGAGTGGAACCAGCAAGCCACTCACCTTAGAACCATCCAATTGAACGTCCAACCAACATTCAAAATCAGTGGACTGTCTCGAAAGGATACAATTAAGATTCATTGCCTATGACTAGGACATACAAACTACACTCATCAGTACAGGTTCACTCGAGGGGAGCCCCCTCAGTGTAATACCTGTCAGGCTGTAATTACTATGAGCCATCTAATTAGTACATGTCCAAGTATTTTTTATAACTCGTACACCTAAAGTACTCTATTACTGAGCTGACTTCTGCTTCGAAAGTTCTCAATTCCAAACCATAGTAACAATTTTCATTAATAATTCTCTGTTGACTGGAAATTATTGGATATTATTGTCCGCTGGGTAAAAATGAGATTGTAGATCATGGATCATGGATGCCGTTGGATTTTTTTATTTCATTGATTACCTATGTCAAATTGATATATGAAAGTTTGTATTATAGAATGTGTTTGTTATAGTATGTGCATTTATTGTGAACGGGATAGCACAGAGAATGTAAAATACATCATGTAAGTTATGTTTCATTGTATTAGTTTACTGTAATGTGATTGCATTTGCAAAAATCTGTTTATCAAATCGATAAGATAGTTTCAATACATCCAAATTTATTTAAAAAGCTTAGTAATGGAATACTTCGGTGCACTTATTACAAAAAGTATCGTATGCAACACGGACACTGAACGACAGTCATTATTGTCATGGACAAATTTGGCTGCACGGAGCTACGCCTTGGGCTTCGTTCTCGCCTTCGCCTCGTACTTCGCCCTCTTCTTCAGCGAATGCAGCCAAATTTATTCTGGACAAAAATGACAGTCGTTCGGTCTTTGTAGCATAATATACTATTGTTGAAGAAATTGGTCTTATTTTTAAAGAATTATATTCGGGGCTCAATTGCCGCCTTCAAGGACATGGCGTCGGGGTGCCGTGCACCCTTTGCACTCCCGCTTGAGACGCTTCTGTATATACATGTATAAGTACATTCATTTATTTATTTTTGAAAAATGTCAATTTGTGAAATTTTTTTCTTTGAGTTATTTTATTTCTAATATTCTGATTTCAATTTAGTATCTTAATATACATTCAAAACTATATCAATCAATTGGTTTCTGTGGCATGAAGAAATATTCGAATTTTCAATAAGAAGAAGAAAGAATGCCTGACGGTGCATAAAATCTATTGTTCTATTATTGTTGTCTCTTTCCTTTGCCCTGAACACAATGTTTGCAATGCTACGAGAATTAAGATGCCGCACGCAAACCATTTACCGCCCGGAAAAATAAGTGCAAAATAGTACTTATCGCGCATTCGTAATAAAAAATATTATCTGCAATTCGTGCGGTGTTGTCGATTGCCCTTGCCCACGAGAGCGAAGTTGGGCGCACGAACGAAGTGATAAATTATCGCACTTGTTGCACAATATGCTATTGTCATAGTTTTTTTAATTTTCATCAGAAATAAATGTTTCATTTTGATTCATATAAAAAATTTGTCTAGATTTCAAAAAACTCAATAACAATTAAAAAATTCTTTGCAAAAATAATTATTTATGTAGCCAATTTCATTCGGTTATTGAAGATTTTCAAAACACACTTCAAGTTGAATACTATCAAATTTATTACTTACATACACAATACAAAGAGTTATTTCAGAATTTCAATAGACGTATGCATTACAAATAGCTTAGTTGTTTCTCATTATCAAATTATCCATGATGCTTGGCCTTACCCATCATTTTTTGATTTAAAATTAATATTCCTCTCCTATTAACTCTCAAAGTCTCATGACAGCAAAAATGTGTGTGCTTACGACCGGTCCAAATCGTGAAGCTCTTGGACAGTGTCAGCGCGCTAAATCAATTCGGACCAGCTGTGAGCGGTGTGAACGTTGTGAGCACCAATTACATGATTCGGACATACGGATATGTATCGACATAAAGCCGACAATAGTCAAAATAGAGTCAGGGATGCTCAAAACGTATATTTTCATTAAAATCTCGAAATGTAAATTTTGTCGATTCCACACTACCTACTTATATGGACTTATGCCGACTCTGGGGGACTGTTAGTTCCCTTCGGATGGATCTGGCTTCTTAAACCTTGACTTAAAATACTTATTTCAACATAATATATACATCCTAGACTTTACACTTCAACGTAAGTAAGCCAGGTTACTGCACACAGCACACATTTATTACCTAATACGGCACCTATATAAAACTCCGTTGGGCAAGATTCGTAAGCTTCGAACGTTCTTTCCTACAGTAGTGACGATAGACATACAAAATTTCAGCCTTCATACTTTAACGTAATGTCTGGCAGGCGCTGACTCTCACTAATGTGCGAGTAAATGTAAAGTAATGTCTTATTACAGAGCAGAAATTTAGTTTTGTTTTCATATCATTTAGATTTTAGAATATCACACTCTAGGAAAATCAAGTATAACAAAAGATTTGGGATTCTACTTTGACTTTCCTTTTAATTTCATGTATCAAATTGATTCTATGGTAAAATAGTCCAGTCGACATGTACTTTGGAGTCGAAAAAAATGCGAACTTAATGAAACTTTGGTATGTTGTTTTTGATCACCCAATAGTGTTATTCTCATGTTTTTCGACCAAAATTTCGCGAAGCAATTTTAAGGGGGAGGAAAAAACCACGAAAATTTGGCATTTTTTTCAGTTTTTGTCTTATAACTTTTTCCTCTTCATTCCTACGCCTTAGATCACCAGGTTCAATTTCGCAGAGCATTAAATTACCGATAAAATTCACTCGTAGAACTAGTTTGTAGATCCACTAAGTTCTAAGATACAGAACTTTAAAAAAGTGAAAAATTCCCGAAAATCTTAAAAAATATCAAAAATTAAAGTTTTCGCTAAATATCTTCAATTTTCAATATTTTTTATGTTATCATGGTACTTAGTTCTATCCTGACACTGGAATTAATCAATCATTCAATCAATCAGACCCTCTTTTCCATCTACCTGTCTGTCCACCACTCATTCAATAGAAAAGTACATGAACTATTGTATAACAGAAAAGTAATAAACAGTGGAAACATTTTTTAACTTATGCCCATGTACATGAAGTCGGCACCATTGCTAAGCCGATTAGCGTGGGCCGCACATGAACTCGGCACTGTCAATTTTGAATAAGCCCACGATCACTCTGCAAGATTCTATATTATAAGTAAGTACAACTTTGAACTAACTCATGTTGGGCTGAAATACAGTCTATAACAATGATCGTAGGCTAACAATGATTATAGACTAGCTATGTTCGCGCTTTCAGAAAACATATTACCGAATTGCGCTGGCATTCATCCATAGTATAGTGCCGAGTTCGAGTAGGGGATTAAAGATCCAGGTAGTTTTGTGCCCAGATCGAAGCCGCCCCGCATGTGAATGTATCGAAATGGCCAAGTCATATATTTTACTGAGGTATAGAGTTTGTGAAGCTAGGGTTTATCGAATTAGAGCGTGTAGAGTAGAGGCTTGGCTCTACATGAGATTTGATAACTTTTTGACAGTGCGGGCCATATGGTCTCGTCTTGGAAACATTTTACATGAAAATATTTTTGGTGGGATTTCACTTCTTTTAAAAAGTTTTTATTTTACTATTATTCATAAAAAGTAGTCCCTATATCAATTTTCAGACCTCTAGCATCAAAATTTGCGGAAGTCTCATACAAACTTCCATCTCCTAGTTTGAGAGGCTGGGGGATGAAAGCTCCAAGTTTTGGAATTTTGTTGTTGTTTGTGTAGTAATACTAGCTTACATACCAAATTTCAGCATTCTAGGACTTCAGGAATTAACCTAAGAATTTTGATAATCATCAGTGAGCGAGTCAGTGACAAAATCGGGTTTTTTTTAGATATCAATAAAATTTAAAATATAAGAGCTATGCAATTCAGACTTCATATTATGTTTAATAAGTCCACTATTGACATCATATCTTATCTAGTACGATCCAAACCCAAGTTATGTGGGTTTGAAAAAACGACGAAGGTCTTCGAGAAAAAATAGGTAGTGCTCTTGCTCGTTTTGGCTGGGGCACTAGCGTGCTTCCAGATATGGTGACGTAGGTAGGCAGGGTAGGAAGTAGGTTATTGCCTGATTTCTGCGTCAGAATGGAACTAGGTACCATAATACCATGAAAAATATAAGAAAATTGAATATATTTAGCAGAAAACCTCAATTTTTGATGTTTTTCAAGTTTTCAGGAACTTTTCATTTTTTTGAAGTGCTGTATCTTGGAACTTAGTAAGTCTACAAGCAAGTTTCACGAGTCAAACTTATTGTAAATTTGATGTTCTACTAAATTGAACTTAAAAGTCTAAGGCGTAGGAATGAAGGGGAAAAAGTTGCAGGGCAAAAACTGAAAAAAGTGCCAAAATTTCGTAGTTTTTTCCTCCCCCTAAAAATTGCTGAGTGAAATTTTGGTCGGAGAACATGGAAATAACACTATTGGGTGATCAATAACAACATACCAAAGTTTCATCAAGTTCGCATTTTTTCCTAATCTTCCCCTAGTTTTTCGACATGTCGACTGGACTAAAATTTGTATTAAAAGTACTTAATTTTATAATCAGAAACGGTTGGTTTTTTGTAGCCGCAACACATCAATTATTTTATTTTATCCCGTAATATACTTAACTTGACTGTATGGCATGCCGTTTCACTATTAAATAGCAACAATTTATTCTAGTTAAATCTACACTATGTATTTGTATTATCTTTTAATGCATTGAACTTTTATGATTGAATTAAAATTATGTACATAAAGGAAATTCAGAATTATTATTATCTTGCACGATAATTTTAATGGTTTCAGTCTCCATGTCCTGAATATAAATTGAATGCACTAAGATTATCTTGCAAGATGATAATAATGAAGATGATGATAAAAGATAATAATAGTTTCGAATTTCTATTATGTACATATATTATTTTGCTAAATAATCTCCATGATAAATTATTATTATGTACATAATGTAACGAATTTAGGTCTATAAATTAGTTATTTCGGCTTTACCGGTGCTTAGAATTATTGTGGGAATATTTTACCTCAATAAATAGAAGCGAATATATTTGTTGCCCAGAAAATTGCTGGCACCTTCTAGCGTTTTTCTAGGAATGCCTGGACGTTGCGGGAAGAACGTAGTGGGGAGAAACCCGAGGTATATATATATGCAACTGACAGCGAAAAGCATGATTGATTTTGAGCACAGTGACCTTATACTATGGATTGCTAGTGACAGAAATAAATTGTGTTATTTGAAATAAATCTACATTGACATAAATAATTAAATTTAAGTTATAGTGTAGTGTATAACAATCTTTAGTTTAAATTAGATTTAGTTATTAAAAAATAGTGGTGGTAATCTAATTTATTATTTTAATAAATCATAAAAATAAATAGTAGTGTTTAAAAACTTTTGCTCCCTGAATTAAAATAAATAACGTTACAATAATTTTAATTCAATCATAAAAATTCAATGCATTAAAATTATCTTGCAAGATGAAAATAGTATATTATTATATAATGAAGGCTATTATTCACGAAGTTTAAGTTTATATCCCGAGCGTAGCGAGTGGCATAATTAACCTGAGTTAATCATAGCTTATTATATGTGATTAGAATACTATACTTTGTCCACGACTAGTATTGACTTTAATTCCATAATTTTTTTTTTTTTCAAGTTTTTTGATGTTTTTAATTTCTTACCTTCATTGCAAGATATTTTTCATCACAGGCTTGAATAAGAAATTTAAAAAAATTTTCGGGAGGAAATGTTTTGGCTTTTTTCGGACGAAAGCCCTGAGATCCTCGTTTTGAAAGTGACCGCAGTTTTGCCTAGTCCTCTATATCGACTCCTTGATTTATATTAATAAGCGTACTCCTAAGCATAGAGCAAAGTGTCCATAATATTGTAATGTTTATTGCTTGACGAAATCAGTTTGTAATTGAATAAAAGTCACTACTTAATCATTTAAATTGAAATAAAAGTTTTATTCTTCTTATGTCACTAATAACACTATACTTATATATTAATCACTTGATTCTAATTTAAACAAGGTCACAGATATTTATATTTCACTATTTATATGCACTGTTTACTCCACTTGTCACTGTTCATTATTTATTTCACACTACTACTCTTACTACTGTACTGTCCTACACGTTTCTGGCTTGGCTTAATATAGAGAAATATTGTGTTCTCGAATTTTCGATTTTCTGGACTCTTTCCACTTCTAGGAATCACTAGAGGCTTCCATTGGGAGGGGTGATGTGCTGCGACGTGGCGCGGCCTAAGAGACGACAAGAAGCCCCTCCCCATACTGCGTCGTCTTTACGAGCTCCCCCCTCACTCCCGCACGTCACACTGCCCTCTTCTTAAGAATGTTTCGTCCCGAAACACATCTTCATGTCTATGCCGGAATCGACACTCGCCGCCCTTGGTGCAACCAGTAGTTTGGTAGAAGTAGCAGTCGACAGTTTTTGGTTCGATCGGGCCTGCTGGATGGAAACAGCAGACCAATATTTGAGTTCCGCTGTTCTGGAATGTTACCTCTATCATATTTCGAACGATCTTCCAATCTAATCCATCCAGACCGTAGCCTAATTTTGGTATTGCCAGTTTCAGGATGTCGTTCTGCATTAAATGGCCTCGCATGTCTTGCAGCGTTTCCCACATGGAACGGTTGGTTGGTTTATGATGAAATTTATCTTTCGTTACCATGTGGTAAATATAGCGTTCCTTGGTTGTCGTATTGTCCCGCAGACAGATGGTCTTCCCTACTGTAGACTTCTGGTGTTCTGGTCTGCCAAACTTCTTCTTGAAAACTGCTGCTATTCCTCGGGACATCTCCAAATCTCCTGATACACAATGGGCCAAAGGGTAGTCGGCCGGGACTCTGAATAGATCCTGCTGCACTTCGGTAGTTATTCCGAATCGAGCCCGACGTCCACTTGAAAAAGTCTTCATGAACTCCTCAAATGAATCTTCCTGCGCATGGATCTTACGAGCACGTGCGTCGTTGGGATCTTCATTATTGTCTCCTGCAAATGGTGCTAACCGATTGAAGTGCACCACTCTTGATTTGCTCTTGGGGTTGCGTCTGATTTCGTAGATTATGTCGTTAAATCTTCTGATGACTTCGTAAGGCCCTTCCCAAGACGTCTGTAATTTTGGAGACAGGCCACGTCGCCGCCCTGGGTTATAAAGCCACACAGAGTCTCCTGGTTGAAAACCCCCGTCTTGTGCCTTGACGTCATAGGTCTCTTTCATCTGGTCGCTGGCATTCTGGATGTTCATACGGACTCGGGAGTGGATATCATCCATCTGACGCCTTAAATTAATGACATAATCTTCACCAGCCAAGTCTTCTCCAGGTTTGCAGCCGAACTTTAGGTCGCATGGTAGCCGAAGTACCCGTCCAAAAATAATTCTTGCTGGAGTCTGTCCGGTTGTTTTGTGTACGGATGAGCGGTAGGCCAAAAGGAACAGATGGAGATATTTGTCCCAGTCTCTCTGGTGACTAGAGACAACTTTGGCCAGGTGTCTGTTAATGATCTTATTCATCCGTTCCACCATTCCATCAGACTGCGGATATAATGCAGTAGTTCTGGTTTTACGAATGTTCAGTACTCTGCATATTCCTTGGAAAAGTGTGGATTCAAAGTTTCTTACCTGGTCAGAATGAAGTTCCAAGGGTACGCCAAAACGACAGATCCAGTTCTTTACTAGGACGTCTGCAACAGTAGCGGCCTCTTGATTAGGAAGGGCATACGCTTCCGCCCATTTACTAAAATAGTCCATGACGACAACAATGTATTTATTTCCGACGACAGATTCAGGAAATGGCCCTGCTACGTCGATGGCTATCCTCTCAAATGGACTACCGACATTATACTGTCGCATCGGAGCTCTTGGTCGTTTCTGCTTGAAGCGCACGTAGTGCATTTCCTGCACCATTCCCTGACGTCTTCTTTGCAGTTAAGCCAATAAAACCGCTCACGAACTCTCTGCAGAGTCTTCGTTACCACAAGGTGTCCTCCACTCACTCCATCATGGAGATGTCTCAAGACCTCCGGAACCCGACCTCTAGGAACGATCAGCTGTTCTCTACTCTTGGTTTCATCCGGATCTTTCAGGACACGCTTCAAGACGCCTTCATCCAGGATTATGGAATCCCATTGCGCCCAATACGATTTGACCGTCGGGGAGTATGGTGCCACCTCTTGCCATTTCGGTCTTGTTCCTTTCTTCTTCCATTCCTGAATAATTTGCAACTCTGAGTCGCCATCTATGTCCTTTTCTATCTCTTGTGGTTGCCAAGCATCGTCAATGACAGTTGTTCGGAACGCCTTCGCTTCAACCTTAGAGCAATGATGACAATCTTTTGGACGTGGTCGTCTTGATAAAGCATCAGCATTCTTATGTGCTGTACCGGCTCGATGTTCTATGTTGAAGTCGTATTCTTAAAGTCTTTCGATCCATCGAGCGACCTGACCCTCAGGATTCTTGAACTGTAGTAGCCATCTCAGAGCAGCGTGGTCAGTTCTTAACAGGAAATTCCTACCATACAAATATTTGTAGAAATGCTCGATGGACTTCACTACTGCCAGCAGTTCCCGTCTTGTGACACAGTAGTTTCTTTCTGGCTTTGACAAAACCTTACTGAAATACCCGATGACTCTTTCTTGACCCTCCTGCAATTGGGACAGGACGCCTCCAATACCGACGTCGCTGGCATCTGTGTCCAGAACAAAACGTCCTTCCGTCTTCGGGTAACTCAGGATTGGTGCTTGGACTAGGAGTAGTTTCAGTCGCTCGAAAGCGACTTGGCAGTCTTCATCCCAGCTGTATCTGCGATTTTTTTCCGTCAGTCTGGTCAGTAGTTTGGCGATATTGGCGAATCCATAAACAAATCTTCTGTAATAGGTACAGAGCCCGAGGAAACTGCGCAGCTGATGTTTATCCGCAGGTACCGGCCATTCTTGAATTGTCTTAATCTTTTCTGCATCAACTGCTACGCCTTGTTTGGAGACCACATGTCCCAAATAGTTCACCCGTTCTTGGAATAAGTGGCATTTCTTTGGACTGAGTCTCAAACCCGCTTTCTTTAATTGTTCAAATACCTGCTCTAGGTTCTTCAAATGGTCTTCAAATGATTTTCCCATCACAATTATATCGTCCAGGTATACCAAGCAAGTTTTTCCCGATAGTCCTTTAAGTACGGTCTCCATAAGTCGCTCGAAGGTAGCAGGAGCATTACACAGACCAAATGGCATGACTGTAAATTGCCACAATCCACTGCCGATGGTAAATGCAGTTTTCTCTCGCCCTTTCTCATCCATCGCTACTTGCCAGTATCCACTCTTGAGATCTAGGGTCGAGAAGATCTTTGACCCGGCCAGGGTATCTAAGGTGTCATCAATCCTGGGCAGAGGATAACTGTCCTTCTTGGTAACGTTATTCAGCTGGCGATAGTCGACACAAAATCGGGTAGACCCGTCCTTCTTCTTCACAAGTACCACCGGCGAGGCCCATGGACTGTTCGAGGGTTCAATGATGCCGTCTTGCTCCATATCTTGAATGATGGCTTCAGCGTCTTCTTTCTTCGCAATCGGGAGTCGTCGTGGTGCTTGTCGAATTGGTCGTGCATCGCCGGTATTAATTTTGTGATGGATAATATTTGTTCTTCCTTTTCGCCCCTCACTGGTTTCAAAAACCTCTTGGAATCGGCGTATCAGATCTTCTGCTTGTGCGCGTTGCCGATTGTCTAATTGTTGACCCTTGGATAGTAATAGGGTCGTTAATTCCTTCGGAAGTTTATCGCAGTTAGGCTTTATCTTTGGGTCTTGTTCGGTGAGTTTTATTCTTGCGAGGCGTTCTTTTTCATTTCTGGAGTTTTCTTTGAGTAGCATCTTCAAAGGTTTCTTGCATTGACTTTTTGGTTGACCTAGCTCTCCACAGTTCCGACACCGGAGTTGTCTGGAGTTCTTGAGATCTTTCACTGCTTCCTGGACCAACCGCTGAACCTGGGCTTCCAAGCTTTCCGTGGTATCGGAGTCGCAGGTAACCTCTCGCACTCGAGCACTGCTTCTAGACGCCTGCTTTGCCGCTTCGTATTCCAGTGCATGAGCCAATGCTTCCACCAGCTTCTTCGGCCGCGCCAAACGTAGGGCTTGCTGCGTTTCATGGTCTCTGATGCCGTCCACAAATATTCTCACAGCCCAGCTTTCCAAGAAATCATCCGGGCCAGTTGGATATGCCAGTCGAACTAGGCGTGCCACATCAGCTTCGAACTCCTGTAGACTCTCGCTGGGACGTTGGTATCGGTTCTTGAGCTGCGTGTGATACACTTCCTCCAAGTGTGCATGGCCGTATCGCAGCTCCAGTCGCTTGACCAATTTTTCGTGATTGTTGTCTTCTTTCGGTGGAATAACCTGTAAAATGTTCACCGCATCTCCTCGGAGAGCAACTGTAAGTGCTGAAACTTTCTCAGTATCATTCCAGCCGTTAGCCTTAGCAGCGGCTTCAAATTGCCTATGGTAATTAATCCAAGATGTTTGACCATCAAAGGTTGGAGGTTTGACACGCATTTTTGTAGTTGAGTCAAGATTTGGTGCGGATAATTCAATTATCTCAACTTTTGAAGCTTTTTCCGGAGATGAAACACCAAATTTAAATTTTTCTTCAAAAATCTTCATTTTTTCATCCAATTTTGCATCCAGTTCTTCTTTTAACATTTTACAATTATCTTCAAATACTTCCTCCCATTCCTTTGAATTTCTCTAAATTTTTCCAGTTGCTGTTCAACTTTCTTTGTATTTTCCTCCATCTTCCCATGCAGTTCTTCTCTCAAGTTTCTAGAATTTTCTTCTAATTTTCCTAATTTTTCATTTACAATTTTGGAGCTCTCTAGAAATTTTTCTTCTAATTTTGCTTCTAATAATGTAGAATTTTCTTTTAATTTTGATTCTAAATTTGTACAATTTTCTTTTAATTTTGATTCTAAGTCTTCTTTCAAACTTGTAGAATTTTGTTTTAATTTTGATTCTAAATTTATAGCCAAATCGGTTAAAGAAAGTTGAACCTCAAACAAATATGTATCAGGATCCTCACCGTCTTCAGTCAAAGCGCCTCGCAGTCGTTCTATCAAAACTTGTTTGTGGCCACTGGTTTCCAAATCCCACTCTTCCAATTGATATTTCAACTCTGCGACCTTCAAATCTTTCAACATCTTCTTAGACGCCACTTTCCAATTTCAAAAAGCAGCAATAAACAAAATACCAAATTGTTTATAACAACCCCACACCTGACACCACTGTAATGTTTATTGCTTGACGAAATCAGTTTGTAATTGAATAAAGGTCACTATTTAATCATTCAAATTGAAATAAAAGTTTTATTCTTCTTATGTCACTAATAACACTATACTTATATATTAATCACTTAATTCTAATTTGAACAAGGTCACAGATATTCATATTTCACTATTTATATGCACTGTTTACTTCACTTGTCACTGTTCATTATTTATTTCACACTACTACTCTTACTACTGTACTGTCCTACACGTCTTTGGCTTGGCTTTATATAGAGAAATATTGTGTTCTCGAATTTTCGATTTTCTGGACTCTTTCCATTTCTAGGAATCACTAGAGGCTTCCATTGGGAGGGGTGATGTGATGCGACGTAGCGCGGCGTAAGAGACGACAAAAAGCCCCTCCCCATACTGCGTCGTCTTTACGGAAGCAGCTCGTTCAATATAAATCCACTCAATATAAACGCTATTTCCAGTCAATATAATCCCACTCAATATAAATATTCCCCCACCACATGTCCACTCGGTATAAAATACATCATGTCCAGTCAATATAAATCCGCTTCCATATGAAAGTTCTCCCACCACAATGTTCGTTCAATATAACCCCACTCGATATAATAGAAAAATCACCGTTCAATATAAAATACAGCATGTCCACTCGATATAATCCCATTCGATATAAATGTTCCCCCACCAGAAGTCCACTCAATATAAAACACAGCAAAACCATTCAATATAAATTGTCACGTAGGTCCTAGCACAGACTACCTATATACTATAGACGCGAAACTGCAATGTTATGAGCTGGAATCAATGACGTATTATTAAAGTAGACCCAGCGCGTCCTATGGCAGACCACAGTTTGTTGTGATGTTAGCACTTACAAGGTGAGGGGTTCTGAGAAGCGAAGGGAGTAAACATGCTTGTTATGCGGTTTGCCTGCTTTTATTTATGTTTGAGAAGTGCGCGGCTTTATTCTGTACTGTATGTATATATTTGTTGAAATAGAAGTAATAATATATTAATTGCTTCAAAATAAAAAAATACGAGATTTTTCCCACATCTCACAATCGATATTTTTTCAAATGAAAAACGCAACCTGCGATACAACGATGTTTACCTTCCTCACCCCACTGTTTATTCCTGCATCAAAACAAATGCCGCGTGCTGGGTCTACTGTTAATACGTCATTGGCTGGAATAGTCTTTCCACGCCATCTGGTGATACGACTGATAACTAACGCTGATTTGAATTGATAGGCGGTAATTTATTTGAATTTTAAAATGATTATTTATAATTTGTGGAATTTTTTTGAAGATAATGTGAAATATGGATACATTTTTCCATATTTCACATACTTCAAAAAAATTCGTACAATTCATATAACAACAATAATACAAACAGTTAATAATCAATATTTATTAGATACACAGTACAAATGATTTTAATTGTTTTTTTTTTCAAGTGTATTTTACATTTTTATGATGACCACACAAGATTTAGAAGGCATGTTCGGAGCATTTTTCATCGCTATCCTTGTCAGAATCATTTCAAAAATAAATACATAATAATTGATCCTTGTCTTACAGAGACGTACATTAAAACATTAAGAACAAATCAGAATGAATATTACACATGAATTCTGTTAATTTGAAATCAATTCTTTGAATCCAACAACAACATTTACAATACATTTTCGAAACAATCTTTACCGTTATTGTCAACATTATTTCAAACATAAAAATATGATAATTCGGTCTTTTCTCACAGAGACGTACATTGAAACAATAAGATCAAATCAGAATAAATAATACAAATCAATTATGTCAATTTAAAATTAATTCCCTAGTTCCAACAACAGTATTTGCAAAACATTCTTCATCGTTATTGTCAAAATTATTTCAGACATATAAATATGATAATTCTCTCTCTTCTTACAGAGACGTACATTAAAACAATAAGAACAAATCAGAATAAATATTACAAATTAATTATACTAAATCGAAATCAATTCTTTGGATTCAACGACAGCCTTTCTTCCGATAAGACGCCTTCGTAAGGGCTGGCGCTTGGGTGCTCTGCTTCTATATATTATATTCATTTACCAGAATATAATATTTATGTTTTATTCGGTATATTCTTATATCTGCAGGATTTCTCATAGCATAATTTCGCCTTCTTGGCCAAACAATCACTACTGGACTCAATTTTTTTCTTCCCATTAATTATCCTATTCAATTCTTCAATATAATGATTGGTCATTAAAAGTGTTGTTCTATATATTAGTGAATTAACAACACAGTCCCTGTGATTTTCACAACTTATAAAATTGAAGTCGACGTTGTGTTTTATAAATTTTCGCAAGTTTTTGAGAATCATTTTTTTATGACCATTCTCTTTGAGAAACATCAATGTTATTTTTTTTATTTTGACAAAACATGTCACTACTGAAAACGAGGGATAATTGAGTCTTGAAAATTGATCATATTCCAGGTTTTCTATAAATTCATGCTGCAATCCTTTTTTTACAGCCAACAAATCAAATCTGCAATCTGTACAACCTTTAATAATTTTTTCATAATACCTGTATTGAAACAACGCGTTTCAACGCCTGTTTTGTCAATCGAAACAAGACAATTGCAGACAAATGCGAGTGTAGCCGGGCAGGAACAGGCTTGTTTCTGCCCGAGGGGAGAAACAAGCTTGTTTCTGCCCGCTGAATCAATTTTTTACATCATTTTATCCTTGGCAGAGTCGCATTTGTTCATTGTCAATCTCTAAATGAAAATCACATAACCTTAGTTAATTTGACAGTTGTTGTATTCGGAACTGTAAATTAAATTGAAAAGACGATTAATTTCAAAATAAAAAGTATTGATACGACAATTTTAAGTACACCACAACATCTTATTGATGAAGCACAAGCAGCTACTCTCGACTTGTTACCTGCAAAATCAAAAGAAAAATATTTACTTTGTTATGACAAATTTGTAATGTGGAAAGTTTCAATGCAGGTATTATGAAAAATACAGTGTGTGGCACAGGACAAAACACGATTTCAGCCGAGGGTGATGCCGGCCCTCGCTTCGCTCGGGCAAGCAACGCTCACCCTCAGCTGAAATCGTCTTGTTTCGTCCCTAGCCACACAATATACTATTTTCACATGCTTCAATATAAAACCTGTGCAATAATTTGATTTCAGAGCACCTACATGTGTTTCAGAAACGTCCGGTATATCAGGGTAAATGTAAGTCTCTTCCAGGTTGCTCTCTGCTACTATAAACAGATCTTTAAATGATTTCAGCAAGCTTGTGTTTAAATCTTCTTCGCAATTCGCGCCCAGAGAATGCTTGGACGTCAAATTATTTATAGTTAATGTTTTGAACGCCGCAGTGAATGTGTTGCAATCGGGATTAACATTGCGTACACCCTGGCTTCTAATCATACCGAAAAAAATTTCTAGAGGATCCTGATTTAGATTTCTCAGAAAAAGAAATTTGACTTCTCTGTTCTCTTCCAACGATTTGAACAAATCCTCAATTCCTTTGATAGTCAGTACAAAATTCTTGAGTGAAGGGGGAGGATTGCTCCTCGTAGGTTTGGTGCTAGTAAATTCCATAGAATTCAATATTTGCACAGCCTGGATCCAGAATTCCCAATGCTGTGAGTCCCTACTCAATGCAGCAGTCAATGGTTTTCCCTCAGTTCCTCTTCTGGTACTATTGTTCAACGAATCGAACAATTGGTCCATGAATGCAATAATCCGCGCTGTTTGGGTAGCGTCTTCACTGATACCTGCACAAAATGAACACAATATTAGCATTGATTGATAAAAATTAAAAAAAGGAGCCTACAATCTAAGCAAGGGGAACTTCTAGTACTACTAAAATTGAACTGATATAGATGTTGCCTAACAAAGAGGGTGTTCAGATACGCGTGAGGCAAACAGTAGAAAAATATAATGGTATAGTTGTTCTTATTTTTTTATACATGCATCTTTTGTAAACGTGAATCTGTCGTTCGCGCAACATACTCTTCATTTGAGAGCTATCATAAAATATCTCTATTTATTTTGCAATTTTTCATTGTATATTAGAAATGACATACCTCTAGTCTTCGCAACTTGATTCACTGAAGCTGCTACTCGTTGGCTGAGAGTCTGCGTGCAATATTTAACCTTCATTTTATGTGCTGAATTGGGCAGAAAAACATGTTTTTCGCTTAGCTTCGGACATAATCTTAAGTTGCCAACGTCTTCCTCCTGATCATACTTATAGAATTGAATGATATGATCCCACTTTCCTGTTACTTTGACTCCATTTAAGACACATACTATGTCTTTCTTCTGGAAGTTATTCCGTAAACATTTCATCATATGAGGCACATCAAATAAGGCAACAATAATTTGTCCATTGACTTCAAAGTGACTGTGCTTCGGTTCTCCTCCTCTCTGGTTGTACAGAAGCCTAGTTTCTTGTACGAGTCCATTAATCGCACTGACATTGTATGATGCTTGATCACAGACTGTGCACACAATATTGAGGCCAATGTCTTGCAGAGTAGCAATGATAGATTTTATTTGACCTCTTAATGACATGCTACTGGCACCACTTCTATTGAAAGTATATGCGACTGGATGTTTCCATTGTTTCATAATGCCTCGCACTATGAAAACCAAGACATGATTTGCAAAATCTGGATTTCTCACTGTTCCGTCATCTACAAAACTGACTATCCTATCTAATTTTTCATTATATTGAAGATGAGGTGAGATGCTCATTTCATCAAACATCAAACAGCACATCCGATGTATAGGAGCAAGTTTGTTGACTTGATTTTTGAGAGCAGCGAAAAATTGTCTATTGATGCCAGTATCCAGCTGAACTTGGGCCAAAAAGACCTGTAGAGTTTTTCTAGTTGGCAAAGTAAACATTTTTTCCAATAAATCATATCCTCTTGCACTTTGTTTCAAGAGAGACAGACACATAATCTTCTCCTCTCGTGTGTATCTTCGCGCTTTCTTCTTCCTTCCTGTTTCTCTCGTCTGGAGTTCAAAGAACATTTGAGCAGATGGTGTTAATGTACTCATCTTCCTAAAATCATCTGTAATTAGGAAACGTTCCGCACCCATTACACGACTTTTGAGAGAATTGGTTCTCCTTCTAGAGCGAACAGCAATTTTTTTCCACTGCACAGCAGCCTTGTATAAAGTTTTCGACTTCGATGTCAATTCATGTTGCCTTGTGACAGAAACACTTCGCAAGAAATCTCCGTGACATTCTGTTTTCAAGAAAGAAGAACAAAAATAAGGAAAACTATGAAATAAACAATAACCAAGTATTCTTATAAAAAAAAATATTTGCCACTGATTTTGACCGACGCCTCTGTTTGAATATCAGAAACAGGAAATGACAATGGTAGCGAATCTAAAAAGAAGGATGGATTTTTTTAAATTAATAAGGTAATTTTTCGAACGACGCGTTTTAAATAACAATATAAATATGTACCTGAGCTCGTTGATGGGACAGCTTCTGTAGAATCATACGCCATCGGAACGGAACACCAAGTTGATGATCCTATAGATTATGAAATTAATTATTCAAAGGTAATAATAATTTTGGACTGTAGTATACGTATGTAATTTTTTTCAAACTTTTTCAAGGCTAAGAAGTCATAATTTTGCATGTTTTTACCTGCTCCTTCCATCTGCTGCGAACATGAAATTAAATGAACTGGACTAGTCACGGGTGAACGTGGAGTTTCTGAAATACATAAAAATATTTGTTGTAGCTCATTCTTTATTCTTAATTATCTACTGCACCCCGAACTATCATAAAGTCAAAAATAATTGTATAAAAATACCTGATGGATTGAGAGAGGGCCAAGCATTCCAGTGTAGTCTTGGATTTCCAATGCTCTTGTATTCAGCATCAAAATAATTAGAGCATACAAGTTTATTATTGTACACCTTGAGCTTATCCATTGAACGTAATTCCTCGATATCCAAAATTTCCAGCCATTTATTAAAACGTTCCAAATCTTTATCAGGATTAGGAAAGCGATGATGGGACACACCTTTACAGAAAACAATAACAGTGAAACATAATATTTAAAATCATCATCATGGTGCAATTCTGAACAAATCTGTACATATTCTGCTTGCAGATTAATAATTCCAAAACTACACTATTCACATATTTGTTCATAAATCTGCATAACAATATAGAACTCCTATTTCTTTATTATTGAAAGTACTTACCAGTGGCCTGGCATCCCACGATGCAACACATTTTTTTTGTAACTGGCATTATTGCTTGTATTGAAAAACACAGATTTTATACACCAAGAGGCAACAATAATACACAATTGCAAATGAAAAAGTAAGAAAATATATACTTCAACGAAACAAAACTGAGCAACTCAATGTAAAATACGATATTGACACAATAAACGATTCGAACGAAATGGCAGACATGCTGTGGAGACATGTCATGTGGACACGACGAGCAAGGCCACATGACGTCAAGAGTCACGTGACGCGCAAAACAACAAAAATTTTAGCAGTGTCGACATCTCTTGCTAGGACCAAATACTAGAAACGTAGGTCCAGCAACCCTCATATAGGTTTCCAGGGCCTGGGTCCTAGTTTGCTTCGCGCAAAGCTAGACATGCTGATGTACAGTCGCCCAGTTAAGTTGTGTACCAATCTGTCTTAGTAGAATCATAAATACATATTATTTGGAATAAAACTAAAATTCACGAAGTTTCATAATATCCTCCATCCATAAAACGTAAAATTAAGTTTTTCAACACATTTGTTCTCGTATACTACTATAGTCACTTACTTTGTCAGAAGAAGAACGAAATTGGATCAATTATCTCTTTTCAATAATTGAGGAAGAGTGTAACAATGTAAATGGAATAATATACATACTTCAGTGGCAATTTCATCATGAACTTGCGCTATATCTGACCTTCAAGGCTTCGCCTTTCTGTCATATAACAAGCCCCGGCTGTAATGAAATAATTTCCACCATAAATGTATATACTAATATATTACGTATGTAAGCTAAATCATACAGAATAATAAATTATTGAAAACACTTCGCACAAGAAAAAAATCACGTCCGCTAGATGTCTCTACTAAACGTAAACAAATGGCGACGGAATGATGGTAAAAGTCCATGACAACAAATGGAATAAAATTAATTTTTAGTGGAAGTAATAGTTACGTTTCACTTTTCACGTCATTTATTCCATCCTCATATTCATAAAAAAAACTGTTATTTGTTGCCTGGTCAAGTCACTGTGATTGTAATAAGCACCGTTTTGTCCCGTTGACCTCGTCCTTGTTATGAGTATTTTGACAGCTGTCTCATCGCTCAGTTGCCCTATATCGTGCTGCCGCCTACTGGATTCCTTCATCACCATTTATTTTTTTCGTGCCTTAGGCAACCCTTCCGTCATTTGTATATGTTTGGCTGAAGAATTACCAAATTGAAGTCGAAATGCGATATTCTTTGAGTAACTAATTAATCTCTTACTTAATTGAAAAGCTGTACTTAACAGTTTGAACGTCTTGCCAACGGTCATTTTAAAAGAGTGTCTTGCAGAGAATTTTTGTGCTTGCGAATCATGAATTAGAATTTTTGTGCCAGATTACTACTGGGCCAAAGTTTTAATCACTTTGTGTGGATTTAAATTTGCGTCAAATTTTTTTATGAATTCACTGCAGATTAGAAGAAAGAAATGATAGAAGCAAATTTGTATCATTTGACTCAAGTTTGCACATTTCTTTCGCACTTAAAATTTAATTTTTCTCCTTACAACTGGCCATTAATTGAATAGTATCAAATCTTCTGTTAATAATCTTCAAATAGAATAAATTTTGGATACAGCTACCGTACATTTTTGGTAATACCTACATTTTTAAAAAAATGTTATGTAGTCTTTGAACTTAAATTAATGTATTTTCCTGACACAGCTCTTACAAGAAGTAAAATAGAAATATCAAGCAGATCTTGATCATGAATATTCTTATGTAAAAAATCAAATATTGTTTTATTATTAATATGAAATTTTAAAAGATATCAAAAATAATATAGAATATTTAAAAAAAAAGAGCGTTACCACCACCATCTGTCCGTGCTTGTCTTTATTTTTTTTTCAATGTTCGACAAATATCAATTTGTTCGGTATGTTTACTTTTAATATTTTTAAAATTGTCTTATTCGCTTTCATTCGCTACATAACTTTCTAAACTATTTGAGCATTCTGCACATTTAATTTTTGTTTTCAACTACTTCACCACAAATCCATTCATATATGAAATGATGTTAAGTGATTCTTATGGGTTAAATATGTTCAGAATCTGGTATTATCGATTTCAAATCATTCTCATCTTGCCAAATAACGCGTAAGTTGTACCATGAGTTAATATGGTCTACGAATATTATTTTGATTTTTGAATAAGACAAAACAATATATTAATGTGTTTTGAAAGTAATTAGTTTCCCCTGATATATATTTAAAATTCAACATGTTTCAAAATATCTTCTAGTTACTTTGAATTGCCTGCATGACGAATTACTATAAAAACATCTAGAGATATAGCTGAAGATAAAATTCCAAGATGATCTTGTAGTACAAGCAGTAAGGTCCAAAGTTATCCCTGAGTTCTAAAATTTTTCTGAACGTCTTTCTGACATTAAAATTATCTGAAATATGTTATTTTATACATCCTAAATGTTCCGTTCATCATCCGAATAGGAAAAAAAAATATAACCTTATAATATGTACATAGTTTATCAGGAATAATATTTTATGCTATAAGAGCCGAACGATTGTCACTATTTTCCAAGACGAAACTGGCTGCATTTGACGAAGGCAATGGCGAAGCACAAAGTGAAGCTTCGTGCAGCCAACTCCACTCGTAACAATAATGACGATTATTCAGTTTACGTGTTGTATACGATACTTTTGGTAGCAAGTGCACTGAAATACCCCATTACTCAATTTTTTAAATTTATTTCATTGTTTGAAACTATATTTTGTATCAAGTGGACCGGACCCTATCACTGAACTGATTTCAGTTACAAAAATTCTCAATTACAAGCTATTTGTCAGTTGCGTCATTTGTCATTCGTTCATCAATTATCGTGAAAATATTTGTGCAGTTCAGAGATTCAAATTTGTATCTACTCAGATAATATGCGAATATATCTGTTGCTTTTATTTTCCTGCATTCATTTCCAGCAAACTTATTTTGAATTCTGTATTCAACGTGAATGAACCATGTTCGCATTTCGGCCAATCAGAAGGCTTTAATCGTAGTCCTATAAGAACACTTGAACCGTTCTCAACTGAAATGAACTATAATATTTATTAACTTCCTGTCAACCAGGCCCCCACAACTCTCATTGCCGGTCTACTATAAATGTGTCCGCTAACTGCGTCAAGCATGTGGACGTGAGAGGTGAGAGGAAATGTTTCAAGATGGCGGATATGTAAGGCCTAGTTACCAATTGAAAAGCGTTTGATTTTAGTGTTTGTGTCGTTGAATACAGTCAGATTATAGTAAATAAATAATAATTTAATAAAGTGATAGCCGTGTGACAAATGAACATACAATTAAAATGCCTGGAAAATGTTTTGTCCCGAATTGTAATTCTGGATATGAGAGTTGTAAGATAAAATATAATATTTTTAGAGCTCCACTTGACATGATAGAAATTTAGGACAAAGCAATTGAATAAAATTATGTATACAAACACGTGAATTAAACTTCTTTATTTGCTCAAAGAATTAAAGCACTCGCGCTGGACGCGCTCGTGATTTTGAACTTTCTTCTCGCAAATAAACAGTGGTTCAATTCACTTGTATAAATAACTATTAAACTAGGTCCAGTTTCATAAATGAATTTAATTCTCATTCAAATTTACTCACAAAGTAAATTTGTATCAAGTCATTCAAATGAAATCTAAATTCTGACAATGTTAATGAATTAAGTATAAGATAATTTAAAATAACGTGTACTTGTTAAAAATAAATATAAGTGCCCTTAATACAGAAAAAACTATTACGTTGTGAAACATTATGTATAATATTAAAATACAATATTTTGAACTGAATCTAATTTTTGTTTAACTTATGTTTTCATGTTTTTTTTATTGAAAGTTCGAACAATTTTCTTGTAATTGAAAACATATCATCTATATGTATTCTTGAAGATTAAACACATTGTTAATGTATTGTTCAAATATTTCTCAATTATTGTTAATCGCATGTGATCTCGGAATTTATCCAACTGAGTTTCTTGCATAGGTAATAATTGAATATTAAATATTACTCAATGCAACACTAATTTAACAAGTATATCAATTTTTAATTAAAGTAAAATATATACTGTAAACATTACATATACGGTTAACTTCAATATATAAATGATTTCGTAAAATTTTGTAAGTTTAGTGTAATTATACATTAAACACTGTTGTAAAACAGGCCTTACTGATGTAGGCGTCTCTAGCGGCGACAGCGCGAACTATAACCATCTCAGCGGACGCATTTTCGGGGCGAGTTAGGTTACCTACTATGTCTTGTACCGTGCTGTCAACAGGGAGTTAATAATAATTGTCTCCATGCCTTGAACTGAGAACTTTCGAAGCAGAATTTAGTTCATTAATAGATACTTTTGGTGTGCGTGCTACAGTTTTTATATTAGTAATATTGAACTAGTCAATTTGTTTATAAATAAATTATAGACGAGTGACTAGAGAAGATTTGTAACGACCACAACGCGTTATGGCAATTTTGTATTTGCCACAACGCGTTCTGGCTGTTTTCTAATTGTAATAACGAATTTTGGCGTTTAAATAAATGTCATACACTGCTCTAACTATCGTTGATGCATTCTGAAGTTTAAAAACGCTCTCTATCTTCGAAAATAACTTATTCTTGAACCCAAACTCTGCTATAAATTATTTTGTCAGATTATCAGAACAAAAACTGTTATTCCACGTGTTACTAATTTATTAGTGCCGACTTCGCACGGGTGGATATTAACATGTATTTCACATTTTTGTTCAAATATTCAGAGCTTACTTAAGGTGAAACATCATTCGGAAATACTAGTTGTCTCTGTCTAATCTAATCTTGTTTTGGAGTAAATGAGGCTTACGGAAGGTCAGTGATTACGGCAGGATACACAATAATTCAAATTTGGCATTTTAGAAGAAAAACATTTTATAGAGAAATTTACTGTAATTAATGCTCGCATACAAAATAATTTTTCAAAGGCATAAGTTTTGATGAAATTATCCATAATGAGAATATGAAATTATAATATAAAAATGTCCCAAAATTCACGCTAGAACTAATTTTGATAGAAAACATGTTTTAAATAAGAAATTATGAGTTTTTCATTGAATCATATTGAATAAGGTAAAGTAAAGGGTTATCTTATTTTGATAGAAAACTGGTTTCAAATTGAAAATTATGAATTTTTTATTGAACCGTAAAGTATACAGTACAAGGATTATGTATGGAATATTATCTAGAGCAAATGATCTCCACGACTTTTTCTCTTGATTATCATGTCGCGACAGCGAGCACCATTAAATGTTTTTGCCTGATCGACTGTTTCTTCGAAGAAGAATGGCTCGATGCTGCCTCCAGCCCAAAATTTGTACCAAACAGTGACACGTTATGGATGCATTTGTTTCTCAACAATCACTAGTGAATTTTCTGGATCCCAAATGCGACAATTTTCATTACAGTTCATTTCAGTTAAGGACTGCCTAAAGACGTAAATGCGAACACAATTCATTCACAGTAAATGCAGGATATAAAAAAGGCTGCTTGGAAATGAATTGAAGAAATAAAAGCAACAAATATATTCACATATTACCTGAATAAATACAAATTTAAATCTTCGAGCTGCACAACTCTATGATAATTGATAAACGACTGACAAATGATGCAAGTGACAAATAGTCAAATACGATTTCTCTGCTATTGTAAAATTGGATCGTATTTTAGGCAATCTGAAGACTTAAATTGTAGTGCCATAAGAATGCTTCGACCGTTCGCAACTAAAATGAATAATAATTATAGAACTAAATACAAAATAGAAAATTCTGTATATGGGAGAAAACCATTCCAGTCATTTAATAACTATTACTGACCTACTAAATTGTTTTTTGATTTTCTAGGGCTGACTCTTGGGATTTAAATTTAATTTGTTCTTTCTGCTTTTGGAGAATTATAGTTCTTTTATTGCAAAATTCAACTTCAAAACTATAATATTGATAATTTCAAATTTTTATCTGTACAATCTGTAGCATTCAGGATCTGAAAGAATGAAATTTCACATATTCAAATTTTAATGTACTTAGTCTAATAAACTTACTGCAACAGTATTAAATACAGCTTCTTCATATTTCTCGGAACAGAAAACGTTCTTCTATATTTTATAAAACACCGAACTACAAGATACATTAAAAATATCTACAAAACGGAATTAAGCTAAGTTAGGTAATTTTTTTATTTTTTTTCGTGGTTCCATATTCGAGGTACAGCAGCACACCACAGCAATAGAAAGCCATACACACATCACTAGAAAAATTTATAAATATTCACCAAAAATTCTGAAAGATTTATAGATTGATATTATTTTATTATTTATGGTTGCTAAGATTCAGACAAATATTGCAAAAAAAAAGCTCATGATTTTTGAATGATGCAAATATACTTTTTTTGTTCATTTAATGTTTCTTTTTGCTTACTTTAGGGGCCATGTTTCAAAATTATCAGCGGTTCAATAGTTAAAATTTTAATTATTATAAAATTCGTCATATTTCTATAAACTAAAGAGACAATGAGAATCGTATCGTGAAATGAGAATTATTATTACTCATATTTGGACATCACATGCAAACGCTGGTTAATTGTTTTTTTTTTAAATAGATGATTTGTTTCCATTGAGTTTGGCGTAAAATTAAAGTTCCTGTAGTAATAATTCTAGGATATTTGAACGATTGTTAATTGCTTTTCTACAAATCACTCAAATAATGTCTAGTTCAGATCAATTTTAAGCTCTCGGGGTGATAAGCTTAATAAAAATCCAAAATGAATTATTCTTTCGGTTGTTGATTGTTTTTTCACGAGTTAACCAGACATAACTGGACATAAAACTTATAGCTATTGTAAAATAGACTAGTAATTTCATATAACCGCTATCTGTCGCTTTGACAATGTCTGCTGTCACTTTGGTATATTGCATTCAATTGATAAATTACTTGAAATGTATGTAACAACTATGAAACTAGGCATATAATTTATGGTTGGAGAAATACTGTGTGGCTACAGCAGATTTTTGTAGCAATTGCAATTTTTGTTTTCTAAAAAATTACTGGAAATACATTGTTTTAAATGTTATTCCGAACCGAATAAGATATTTTTTGAACCCTCAAAACTATTTCTCACTCAAAACTCACTTCGACTTCCACACTAGTCTCTTAATTACATACTGTACGAGAATTAATTTATATAAACTACAGTTTTTTTTACTTCATCTTTAGCAGTTTTGTTTAACTTTTATAAAAATGAGCATTTTCGATAAATTTCATAATCAATTCGATGTATGAGACCCATGAACAGCATTTTTTTTTAACATTGCTCTATAGAGGTTGAATAATCATAGAACGACAAAAGCGGAATTTTTATTAGAACCACAGACAATTCATCTGGGCCAATTATATGTTCAGCAATTACAATAATTATTGAATGCATTTTGATGAGCTCAATACCGCAGAAAATGGTTTTTTTGGTTCCCCTGTGTTATTTATAATTCTACAAATGCAGATTTGTACACAACTTAACTGGGCGACTGTATATCAGCATGTCTAGCTTTGCGCGAAGCAAGCTAGGACCTACGTGACAATTTATATTGAATGGTTTTGCTGTGTTTTATATTGAGTGGACTTCTGGTGGGGGAACATTTATATTGAATGGGATTATATCGAGTGGACATGCTGTATTTTATATTGAACGGTGATTTTTCATTTATATCGAGTGGGATTATATTGAACGAACATTGTGGTGGGAGAACTTTTATATGGAAGCGGATTTATATTGACTGGACATGCAGTATTTTATACTGAGTGGCTAAGTGGTGGGGGAATATTTATATTGAGTGGGATTATATTGACTGGACATAGCGTTTATATTGAGTGGTTTTATATTGAACGGCACGCACTCGTCTTTACGAGCCCCCCCCTCACTCCCGCACGTCACAATATGGATGATTCATATTTTGCAGCCAATTCCGTAAAATATGCCAGTAAAACTGACCCTGAAAATGTATTGATTTTCTTGATCGCCCTTCAATCCTAAAAGGTATTGTACACAAGAATGTAAAGATTTCGGGATTTCTCAGGCAACAAATTCAGGGAGGTGACTTTTGCAGCTTCTGTTATCTCCGGTGTAGTACAAGTAGACAATATCTCTTTCTCACTATCAATTTTAATTTTTTACGTATTCTGGATCGAAATTATGATGTTTTCAAATTGACAACAATTTATGCTTCGCTTGTCATGTTATATCAATGGCTTACATGATATAGTTTATTTAATGTCAACTTTTTTCTTCAAGAACATTAAAAAATAGATTTTTAAACGTTCTCTCGCGGGTAAAGAATAACGTTTATTTAGAAATATTTATTGCTACAGACAATTACAATTACAAAAAACGATTAAGTGGAAAAATATATGTAACGTCAAAAATATCAAAACAATAACAATAACAAAAACAATCATAATAAAACAGTTCCCTGGATGTTTAAAAATTGTCAATGTAAACTAGATTCTGCTACATCACTCTCCCCTCAATGACATTGTCGCAAAAGCGAACAACAGGTCGAACAATCCTGCCAAAACGTGTGCGCTTGGTCAGTGGGCTTGCGTTATCTGTTGTGTCATTATTCGGTGGATGAAACACTGGCTGTACTGGAGGAGCTGGGAGAGTATTAGCTTCAGGATCAGCAAGAAGAAAGGCTGGCTTCAAGCGATCTGCAGAAACTACCAATCGACGATCTGGAAGCTGGATTCGGAAACTCTTCTCATGTCGTTCTAAGACTTGTAGGGACCTACATAAGGAGGAGTTAATGGAGGAACAACATGATCTAGTCTAAGGAAAACATGTGAACACTGGTTCAACTCTTTAGGCCGAAAACATGTTCTTGAGCTTGTGCGAAACGGGGCAGGACGAAGGTTGGCCATAGACTCAGCAAACTCACGTACGGTTCCTTCAGACAGTGTAATACCAGGAGTTGCAGCAAAAAATTCTCCAGATAGACAAAGCGGCTGGCCGTAAATAACTTCCGCACAGCTCGCATTTATATCTTCACGAACTGTTGTCCGGAGACCAAGCAGCACTGCTGGTAAAACTCGAGTCCAGTGCTCTTCGTTCAGATGAGCCATTATAGCAGCTTTCAACGCTCTGTGCAACCGTTCGATAGTGGATGATAAGCAGTTGTTCGCCATCGCTGGATTCCAAGAAGCTTGGTAAGATTCTTGAATAGAGATGATTCAAATTGTCTTCCTTGCTCTGTTGTTAGACGTAGCGAAATACCAAAACGTGGAATCCAATTTGAGTAAAATGTCACAGCAACGGTTTCAGCAGTAATATCAGCAATTGGAAAAACTTCAGGCCAACGAGAAAATCGGTCAATTGCTGTCAGACAATAGCGCATACCATCAGAAGATGGCAACGGCCCAACAATATCTATATGAACTTGCTCGAAACGTCCAATTGGAGCAAAAATTGCTGGCATAGTCACAGTATGACGAGATATCTTCGCACGCTGACAACCAATACATGCCCGTGTTCATCTGACAAGGTCTGCATTCATACCCGGCCAAAAATAGCGTTGAGTAATCAGCTTCCTGGTCGCCCTTATCCCAGGATGACTGAGTCCATGAAGACGTTGAAAAACAGACAGACGAGTTGAAGGTGGAAGATATGGTCTTGATTTGGGGAGAAACTGCTCACAAAGCAATGGTTTGTCCAAGTTAGGAAGATTTAATTCTTTGAATTTCAAATTTTCGTTTTTCAGCATATCAGAAATAGAGTTGTCTAATGCTTGCTCGCTTACAAGATGAGCTAAATCGTCTGAACTATCTACCGTTTCCACACGAGAAAGTGCATCAGCAACTTGATTATCTTCACCGGACAAATGACGGATGTCAGTAGTGAATTCACTGATAAAATTGAGTTGTCGAATACGACGTGGCGAAGCAGATTCTATTTTCTGGAAGAATGCATGGACCAGCGGCTTGTGATCCGTAAAAACCACAAATTTACGATCTTCCAACATTGAACGAAAGTGCTTAACTGCAAGATATACAGCCAACAGCTTCCTATCGTAAGTCGAATAACGCTGTTGCGTTGGCTTGAGACCCCTAGAAAAGAACCCAAGTGGCTTCCAGTTGTTTCCTTCTTTTTGTTGTAGAACAGCACCAACATGCGTCTCAGAAGCATCGCAAGCTAGCGAAATAATGGCGTTAGCCATAGGATGGTCAAGTATGGTCGCCTCAGCTATAGCCTTCTTGCAATTATCAAATGCCTCAATGGAGTCATCTGTCCTACTGAGGAGTACTTTCGAATTCTTTGGCTTCTCTTTAATCATGCTATTGAGTTTTTGCTGCATATGCGAAGCTCTGGGTATGCACCAGTGATAAAAATTGAACATACCAAGAAAACGTCGGAGCTGTCGGATAGTAGTTGGACGTGGAAATGAAACAATCGCTTGAATTTTATCTGGGTGCGGACTCAACCCTTTAGAAGATACGCGATAACCCAGAAAATTTACCTCAGGTTGAGCAAAATTACATTTCTCTAAATTAACAGTTATACCCGCTTCATTTAGACGACGGAGAACCTCATGTAGATGGTTCCGATGCTCTTCTTCATCAGCAGATGCCACTATTATATCATCAATGAAGACAGGTATAAGGTAAATCTCGAAAATGAGCATCCATAAATCTTTGAAAAGTTTGAGAAGCATTCCTAAGCCCAAAACACATGCGAGTAAACTCAAATAAACCAAATGGTGTGATAATCGCTGTCTTCGGAATATCAGCTTCATTAATTGGTATTTGATAATAAGCCCTATTAAGATCAAGAGTGCTGAATATCTTAGCACCGTGGAGATTGTTTTGAAAATCTAACATATTGGGTACTCCATAGCGATCTGGAACAGTCTTATAATTCAAAGCTCGATAATCACCACATGGTCTTATTTCGCCGTTTTTCTTGTACACAACGTGTAAAGGACTCGCCCATGGGCTTTTTGATGGCCTACAAATGCCTTCTGCTACCATTTGACAAAATATTTCCCTAACAGCATTAAACTTCTCAGGTGCCAAACGTCTTGCTCGTGCTGTGACTGGAGAACCCCTGGTTTCGATAAAATGTTGAACGTGTTCGGTTCCTTCAAGATTGCCGTTGGTCGAGTAACTGCAGGAAACTCATTCAATAAGTCTGCACACCAGTGAGAAATTGGTATAGCCTGAATAGACGGAACAAGAGTCGCGGTCAGGCGTCCACGAGTGCTTAGACCTGTTGTTTTATCAATGAGCTGTCGTCCCTGAATATCTACTATTAAACCAAGATGATAAAGTAAATCTGCACCAACTATAGGCTTTGTGACATCCGCAAGTATGAATTTCCACGTATACGATCGTCTTAAACCAAAATCTAGTGTGAAAGTTCTCTCGCCAAAAGTTTTAATTTTGCTACCATTGGCAGCATAAAGTATAAAATCAGTTAGATGTTTGCAAACAGATTTTCGTGCAGGAAATACTGAAACAGCAGCTCCAGTATCGATGAGGAATTGTTCACCCGTGGTGCGCTCGCCGATGAATAAACGGCGATTGACAATATCAGCAACAGCATCCGCCTCAGCCGTCGCCTCTTTCAGTTTAAAGATTTCTCCACCCAATCGCAAGGTTTCCTGCACTTGCGAGCTCTCGATTTAAAACGTTGATGGTAAAAACAAAGTTTACGTTTGCTGCCAGATCTGCTGGTTTGCGATGAAGCTCGAGAAGAGCTACGGGAACGTTGCACCCGAAGTGCGGCCACATCAGGAGTAAGTTGACGAATTAAATTTAATAAAATTGATGGTCCACTCACCGAAAACGAAGAATCAATACCTTGCGATGCTGGTGTACTTATTTGATTGACAACCGGTGGTTCATAAGTTTCAACTAAGCGGTCAGCAACTACAGCAAGCTTATCCAAATCGTTCTGATCCATGGCCACAAGAATATCCTTCATACGGCTGGGCAAACCTCTCAACCAAAGATTACGCAAAAGATCGTTGGATATAGAGCTTCCAGCAAGCATGCGCATTTCCCGTAGAAACTGGGTTGGCTTTTGATCACCCAACTGTTTATCTTCCAATAATTTTCTTATTCTCTCGTTTTCGGTCTCCGAATAAATACCAATAAGTCTTGAACGTAGATCTTCATAAGGCTGAGCAGTAGGAGTTCGAATGAGATCTGATACTTGCTTGAGAACATCATAGTCTAATTTTGAAATCGTGTCCTCAAATTTTCTCTTCAACAATGCAACACGACCCGATGAAAAAATTGTATCAGCTTGCAGAAACCACATCTCCGGATCTTGCTTCCAAAATCTAGGCAAACAGTCGGAAACACTGTGCACACGTATAACTTCCACTTCCGAGGCAAGTGAATTTCGTTCGCCGTCCGTCATGATCACGTCGGAGTTACCACTTTAAACGTTCTCTCGCGGGTAAAGAATAACGTTTATTTAGAAATATTTATTGCTACAGACAATTACAATTACAAAAAACGATTAAGTGGAAAAATATATGTAACGTCAAAAATATCAAAACAATAACAATAACAAAAACAATCATAATAAAACAGTTCCCTGGATGTTTAAAAATTGTCAATGTAAACTAGATTCTGCTACAGATTAAAGTAATATTTTAACAATATTTTTGTGATTTGTATAAAGTTAGCTAATCAAAGTGCATGGTTATTGCCTAGACGTACTGGAAAATGCTTGTCAGATTCATAATATATACCGCGTGCCCTAGGAATTCTATACCCGTGAATAACGATTATTCACTGCTATTATTCACTCTGTAAAAAATGACTATCGTTTTGCTTCAGAAAACTCATTAATAAGGTATATATTATGAGGTAGTCGTGGACAAAAATTCTAAATTTCCATTATGTTTATAATTTTTTATTACTCATGCAGGATAAGTACTATTTTGCGCAAGTAAACTTGTCGCACGCAAACCATTTATCGCTCGGAAAAATAAGCGCAAAATAGTACTTATCTCCCATTCATAATAAAAAATAGTATCTGCAACTCGTGCGGTGTTGTCGATTGTCGACGAGAGCGAAGTTGGGCGCACGAACGAAGTGAGTGCGCTCATTCGCTCAACTTATCGCACTTGTTGCACAATATACTATTAATTCAATCATAAAAATTCTATGAATTAAAATTATCTTGCAAGATAATAAAAATGTATATTTCGAGCTTAACTAGAATAAATTGTTGCTAATAATCGAGTTGGACATACACCTACCTATCAGTTTTATTTGCTTGAAAATAGTTTTGTTGATTATTTAAAATACGTTCTGTCAATTTTTTCACGATAATTTATTATTTATTTATATAATAATTTATTCATGAAATTCAATGACCTCAATATTTTTTTTTTTGTTGGAGATTAGCTACCGAATGTTTCTACTTAAAGGTGTAATATTAGCTTTAAAAATTCATTATTAGTGTAATACAGAAACAGAAATTTCCATATACCCATGAATAATTCGGCACTGCCTCCAATTTATTGAAAAAAAAAATCATTTGGAATAGTTCATATATATGTACAAAATCTAACAACTCAAAATACAAAAATTATTATCAACGATTGTTCGAAATGATCACCAATATTCATGTTTGGATAATCATTAAATAAATTGCATTCCAATCATTGATGAAAAAACTAGCTAGGTATCAAGTGAATGATACACTACATTTTCATTTCAAGATGTGAACTTTATGCTAGAAATAATGATAATCATTTTCCTTATTATATTTTTTCAATGTAAATATTATCAATCTAACTATCGAATTGATCGGTCATTTGTTTCAGTGTCTTTGTGTCAGGTCAAAATATCTTGAACACTGCTTGAAACTTGAATCATTTGAAATGTTTGATTTACTCCCTAAAAATACTACAAGAAATAAAACAAGTAAAAACTATTTCGAGAAATATAGTTACCGACATAGATTGTTTTTCTTGATTTTTAACGAACTGCATTAGTGAAATTCATGACCAGAAGTAGCACTGCACATAATGAAAGTTACGCAGGATTATCAATTTGTCCACAAAGCTATGTAGTACGTACCTATATCAGAGGAACCAGTCTAGAAGGCGAATGATTTTTTTTACCATGATAATACAGTGAAATCGCTTATTTGATAATCAAATAATATACAAAATGAACGACTGTGACTGCTTTCCCAACCATGAATTATATGGCTAGTTTCATTGTTATCTCGTAAATTAGAGTATCGTATCAATTAATTGCATATTTCAAAGTGACAGCTGTCATTGCCAGAGTGTCAGATAACAGTTATATAAAATTACTATTTTATTTTACAATAGCCATAATTTTTATGTCCAGTTGCTTTAGTTGATCTCAAACTTAGACTAATCTAAATTCTTCTTACTGAGAGCTTCAAATTGGTACCAAACTAGACATCATTTAAATAACTTGTTAAAAAACAATTGACAATCGTTTAAATATCCTCTTTGACACTTTTACTAGAATTATTTCCGCAGGAGCATTAATTTGATACCAAACATCCATCCAAATTATCCATTTTGAAAAAGCAGTTGATCAACTTTTGCATGTGATGTCTAAATATGAGTGATAATAATTCTAATTTCACATTATAATTCTTATTTTTTCTTTGCTTCAGAAATATAACGGATTTTTTGATACTTCAAATTTTAATAATAACAAATAAACCGCTGATAATTGAGTTCTATCACGTATATAAATTAATAATACTATATGAAAGTTTATTGAATTTTGTATTGTGATCATTTTTTACACAATTTTTCAGAAGAAACTTAATAAATTATGAAACGTCAAAAGCAAAACCAAAAATGAATACCTGAATTGTTAGGTAACCAAATTAACAGCTGATTCGTCGAAAATTATGCTGAATGATTCTAAATATCATAGGGAATAACTAAATGTGTCGGAATGTCACTTGCTCCAACATAATTTTTGGCTATGGAATATGCAAATTCTGTATCCAAAAATTATGTTGGAACTGATGACATTCCACACATCGTGTAAAAATAATTATCTGTTACCGTGTTAAATCATTTTTGCTTTGGATATTTCATAATTTTCAAAGTTTCTGCTGAAATATTGGTGAGTTTCCAAAACCTTGGTAAATAAAGTATAGTCTACAACATGTATTGGAATGGCGGGATTCCATAATCGCGAACTGTAATCCTCGCCTGGCTCGGATTACACACCATTCGCTCGAGTGGAATTACGGCCATTCCAATATTTGTTGCAGAATATACTATTCTGAGTGTCATATTATGGCTCTTTTGATATTTTATTTAACAAATTTAATCATTTAAATTTTATTGGTAGATAACTTGGCATATTTATTAATGATAGTATGAGTTTATTTCTCAGTAGTTGATTTGAATAATGTAAAATTTAGTTATACCACTATTTAATTATGATTAAATTACTTCCTGAGCAACAAAAACAAATATGATTAATTTTATAGTTTATATTATGTAGCTATTAGTTTTAAACAAGTTTTGTGAGTACAACTTTCGTTTAGAATTGATAGATATATTTCTCTTTATATTCAAATTATTCACTATATTTTCTACCACACTCCGCTATTTTTGATATTTTGACATTACTGCTCTTTATAACAAAACTCAAGGGACCGAGTATTTTTAATCGTTATAGAGAGTTACTCTTATATAGAGTGAAGAAAGAAAAACAACCAAAACAATAATTTTTAATATGTATTTGAGGTAATTAAATTATTCTTAATGTCCGTCTAGTTTATTTTTGCTGTCATAATAATACTCATTCTAGAGTAATTACGTGATGAATAATACTCGAGGGCATTATTTTCTAAAATAATGCTCTCGGGCATTATTTTGGAAATTATCACGTTCCCTAGTTACAGCAAGTAATTAGAGTATTTTCTACGGTCAACAAACGCACCTCGGGCCAAAGGCCCTTGGAAAGTACACTGTTGACCTCAGGCATTATTGTTCTTTTAACCTTAATTACTATAATGGTTTACGACTGATATAATACGATAAAGTACCTAGTGTGTTCAGTTCGAGACCATCATTACCAAGCAAAGTAAGCGTAATAATACACGTGTTCAAGGCAATAATTAGCAATATGAAAAGCAAGACGGCTATACACGATCTCAGAAGTTTCGGTGCCTCAAAGGTTTAGTCGGCGTCTTCTGTTAACTGAGGATATAAACAATAATACCGATAATAAATATTTACTGTGTCTAATTATGAATAAATTTCTTCGTAATAGAGAATGGCTGTTGCGCTATAAAGAATTTATCAATATGTGTATTTTAAAGTAAATCAACCAAATTGTGCCCACTTCTTTGTTATAGGAAGTTTATCGTTATAAAGAGTTCACACTGTATTTTATACTGGCGGTAAGGTAGAGTTAAGTGAGTGCGGATGGCTGAGCGTGTCTGTTCAACTATACATGCTGTGATATCAATGTATGATTGGTCGTAAAAATAGAAAAATTCAGCTTCTTGCATCAACACACTCGGGTGCTATAGGTTGCCTACCTATACACCTTAAAGATGTTATCATGGCACGAAATTCTAATCGGCAGTATGACGGTGTTATACCGCGGCTCGGTGGTACCCAATGAGGGCTGTTTCGATGATGCCAGTGAAGATGATGAAAGTAGGAGCAAGGGGGCGATCACGTGAGTTTTTACCCCCAATTCATGCCTGAGGAACAAACGTCAAACTGATAGTTATTTGTCTACTTTCTGATCGTTGTTCAACGCTTGGCTCATAGTTTCAGTGTCTATCAGCTGGATATTTTCCGAAAAAAATTTTAATTCGAAAGTTTTTCTGGTGATGTGAAACAGGCAGAAGGAATAGTCCATAAGTTTTGATAAACAAAATGTCAAAATTACTATGAAACTAATCAACTCAAAATTATGAATTAACCCAAATTGTTTCGAGAAACGAGCTGTTTAAGCTGAAACAAACACAATAAACATGAAAATAATAAAAATAATACAGCAGTCACACCACATACATAAACAACGAGGCTTAAAATTTGAAGCTAAAACTAACACAATACAAGTAACAATAAAATAAATAGTCCAAAAGTCACAATATACATATAAAGCAACTTCAAAAACACTAATAAATACGACCATCTGTACAAAAATTAAGCAAACAAACAGAGGAATAAATAACTCTTACGAAATGTCACTTTGACATTTGTTACTCAAACAGGGATTGGCTGTAGCAAAAAAGTCACGTGATCGTCCTCAACCTATTGGGATCAAAGGTACGTTCCACTAGATGACCGCAACGCTCATCTCGCCTAAATAATCGTTCCACAAGACAATCGCGGTCTTGGCGTTCATGATAAATATGCCGTAGATGACGGTATAAATCTCGACCACTTCGAGTATGTTCCACTAGATGATCGCACCGCTCACGCTCACGACCGCGGTTTTTACTGTTCCACTTACTCATGGTTGATGTGGTTGGTGCTTCAAGTGGAACGATGCGATTGTCTGTTAAATGTCAAATAAACTGACAATTTGTGGTCAGGATCGAAAAGTGAATCATTTAAAAGATTAAACTAACCTGTAGCAAAAAGGGTATACGCATAGAATAAATCTAATATTTCTGTGTAAATTAATCGCTCTCAAATAATAAATAATGATAACGAAAGACTACGAAATTATCTGTCATGTTGACTAATGGAAAATTAAATCAATTGACATAGCTTGAAATCGAAAGTATAAATTCGAAAGGCATCTTCTCATTTAATTTGAACTTCTTGGCGATTTCTACAAAAATGAACGCAACGGCAGCTTCGACCCACCTTTCAATCGCGGGCGTTGTGAACTTGAAGTGATCGAGATCAATGACGTCATCTATGATGTATTTATCATGAACGTCAAGACTGCGATCGTCTTGTGGAACGATCAATGAGGCGACATGAGCGTTGCGGTCATCTAGAGGAACGTACCCTTCAAGCTCACAACGCCCGCGATTGAAAGGTGGCTCGAAGCGGCCGTTGCATTCATTTTTGCAGAAATCGCCAAGAAGCTCAAATTGAATGAGAAGATGCCTTTTAATTTTGTACTTCCGATTCCAAGTTATGTCAATTGATTCAAGATTTTCCATTTGGCAATATGACAGATAGTTTCATGGTCTCTCATTATCATTATTTATTATTTAAAAGCGATTAATTTACACAGGCATATTGGATTCATTTCATTCGTATATCCTTTTTACTACAGGTTAGTTTAATCTTATTAATTTTTTACTTTTCGATCCTAAGTACGTTCCACTAGATGATCGGAACGCTCACGCTTACGACCGCAATTTTTGCTGTTCCACTAACTCATGGTCGATGTGGCTGGTGCTTTAAGTGGAACGATGCGATTGTCTAATAAATATCAAATAAACTGACAATTTCAGGTTAGGATCGAAAAATAAATCAATAATAAGATTAAACTAACCTGTTGCAAAAAGGATATACGTATGGAATAAATCCAATATGCGTGTGTTAATTAATCGCTCTTGAATAATAAATAATTATAATGAGAGACCATGAAATTATCTGTCATATTGACAAGTGGAAAATCTTAAATCAATTGTCATAACTTAGAATCGAAAGTACAAATTGAAAAGACATCTTCTCATTTAATTACAACTTCTTGGCGATGTCTGCAAAAATGAACGCAACGATCGCTTCGACCCACCTTTCAATCGCAGGTGCTGTGAGCTTGAAGTGGTCCATATCAAATTATCAGGAACACCAAGACCACGATCGTCTTGTGGAACGATTATGGAGGCGACATGAGCGTTGCGGTCGTCTAGTGGAATGCACCCTATGTAAAACTTCGTCCCATTCATATACTACAAAAGTAGGTGGAGTCAAATTCGGTAATGCGCTTGAGGGAATAGGGACGCTTTGCTATACTGACAACAGCTCACAGTACTGGCCGTGGTGATATTTGAATAAGTTATAACTGGGTTATACTTGAAATGAAAATTGATGTATCTTTTTTTCTTACCGTCAATACTTTCATTTGCAATCATTGACAATTTTCGATGTTTACACATGGCAACGCGAATGCATATGCATCCAATATTTTTTTTATCTATGGCTTAAAAGTCATTTAGATTTGATAATGGATAAATTAAAAATTTAAACCCTAAATAGTGATTGCTCGGCTGAAGTTTTCTTCGATTCACCCAATATATCTGTGACATTTTTCGTTTTGTCCTTCACAAGTAGTAATTTCACTCAAATTTTTGTTTATGAGTGTAAAACCTAATAATTCAATTAGATAAATAGAGCATATAATACAAGGAACATGTTGTTTTCATTCAGATTACTTTTGAAGTTTAACGTGCTACATCGGAATACAGAAGTGAATTCAAAAAAGTTTCATATTTCGTTATCTTTTTTATTACTTACGTTATAAAAATATTGAGTAGTACCACTGGAAAAGATTATATTACCAATTGCACAAGAAAAAAAAATTTGATCTTAGTGAACAAGTGTCATTAACATTATTGAATAAAAAATTAATTGTGAAACAAGTGCTCCATATATTCTTAGTAGATAACTTAATAATAACCATTTTAAATTCCAATTTAATATGAACACATTAATTTTTCGGATTATATTTTTATTCTGCGTTTACGCAGTCACGTTGACTGTGTCTTGGTCACTTATATCTGTAATACAATTTGTATTATATTTAATTCTAAAACCCTTCAGTGTATATATTTACAGAAAAGTCAATTATTATTTAACATATTCTATGTACTGTCGTAAGTATCTATAAAATGATTAAAAAAAGTTTACTTTTACTGATTGTTGTTATTATTTTAGAATTATTTTTTATAACAACATGGTTTACTAAATTAGACATGCGTATTCATGTGCATCCAGAAGATTTGAAATATTTTGGTAAAGAACATGCTTGGGTTATTATGAATCACAGATACGAAGTAGATTGGCTGTTTCTGTTAACATTTGCTGACCAATCACATGTTGCAGGAGTGAGTATCAAAATTTTGTAAATATGCTCAAGAAAATAGTATAGGGTTGAATATCACAATAAATTGTTTTTTAGAATTTTAAAACGTATACAAAGAGACTTGTACAATATATTCCATTTGCTGGTTGGAGTTTCTATATGTCAGACTTTATATTTTTGGAACGATCTTTCAATAAAGATAAAGAATATATTGTAGGAAAAATAGCAGAGCTTCTATCATACTCTGATCCAATATGGGTAAGGAAATAAAAACCAACTGTGCTGATTCTTCAATCATTGAAGATCTAAGACCCATCATAATTTTACTTTATTTTGGAATTATAATCATGTTTTGATGCCCTAAAATGCGTGCGCAATTAGGCTTTTATAGCTCTAGAGCGTAAAAAGTTGCCAAGCAACAGCTATTCAAACAATTTAAAATCATGTTTAATGCCAATGTTAAACAGCTCTACTGAACAACACAATAACATTTTTTGAGCGCTGCCACTCGCAAAACTTTTCATATTCAGAAAGGGAAATTTAAATCCCTCCGCTTCGCGTCGAGCTTTAAACATTCTCTCGTACTATAATCTTTTGATTATGCCCTTAATACATAAATAACTATTATATACGTAACTTCAAATGTGTAATCAGATTATTATAGGTACAAAATACACGAAACGGGGAGTATGGTATCTGTATATAGTTATATGCTGATTGATGAATTTTAATGAAACGTAGATAGTAATAGTTTATATCCCAAAAATTAATATTTTCTACAGCAAACAAATAAAATCTGCCATAGCCATAGGGCCTATCCCCACCGCTGCAGTTTCAGCGTAACTGGGGCAACGATATAATGTATGTGTATGCCTGAGTTGGGGAAAGAAAATTCTTTCTGCCTCATCGCGAGTCAATTGCGCGAGCAACCCGATCATTTGTAATTCTGTAACAGATTCCAGCTGCTCTCTTTAATGACAATAATTTCAGAGATAAATTATTGTTAACTACGATATCAGTGATATCATTATTAATTCATTATTCACGATTATTTATTTCAATAATAGTGAGCTACGCAGACTGTCTAGTCCATTATATATTAAAAATTATAGCACTGAGATTATTTGATATTCTTTTATGAATATTGACTAATTTGTGTCGCAAAATATAGATTCCAGACAAAATAATAATGTAGATTCAATTTGCTGATTGCATGTAAACAAATATGCGATGTTGTATTCGAGACGATTATTTATTCAATTTGTTGATTTAAGAAACCGTGCTGTCGCAAAATATATTCATTCGAAGTTGTGAGAGTCAAGAAAAAAGTTTCAGTTAACTCAATTGATTTTTAGTAGCGTAATATGTCGTTAAAAACCGAAGGTACCACTAGTCGGTTGGATTATTAGACCGTCAGATAATCGTAGATTTCAGTACCCCATTTTGTTTTTTTCTGCCCTCAAGAGTTTTGATAAGTATGAATATTCAAAGTATAATAATGCTAAAATTGAAGCTGGACCTTGTGGCCAACATAATAAAAATTAATTTTAAATTTTCATGAATAAACATGTTCTGATCCAATTTTGTCGCTTCTGCCATGCTTACGAAATGGAATTTGAGAGGAAAAAAGTATGTATGTATTTATTTACATGGCGTTCAGGATAAATATCATACAAGTATAATTTCTCGTTGAAATTATTCAAACTTATGAAATTTCTACTGGAAAAAATAGATAAATTGAATAATTATCTATGAATATGATTACATATCTTATAAATAAGCCTCATTTGGGCACATGTTTTAGTTCTTCTAGAGTTTAAAAACAAACATTGACGATGTTTGTAAAGATCGTTTACTGTTTCACAGTTTAAGCTTATTGTCTAAACAGATTATTATTGCAATTGAATCTTCTGAGCCCTGAACACAACCAACATGCTCAAAATGGAGAAGTCGCCCTTTTTCTAAAGTTGATATCGTGTGCTATCGTATCGCCAAAAAGCTCGTACGCAATACGACCTCCATCTGCACTTTGAATAATTAATTAATATATAATCTCTCAACTCACAACTTTTTACTATGTGTCACTCAATGTAATTCAAGCTATAGCGGATTTTTAATTACAAAACAACAAATGCACGTGCTTTCAAATGGCGTTCGACATAAACTAGATGGTAAAGGTAGTTCGTGCGACTCACACGCCTGACGCTAGTTGTAGACTTACATCACGAAGTAAAATATATATAGGAGTTGAAACGAAGCGCTTGCACGCCACAGACTCTTATCGCCGAACGAAGAGAGAGATGGAAGATAGTAGGCATGTATTAACATGAAACAACTCTAGACAATCACTGTAAATTTTTATTTTATTTATTATTGAACATAGGTTGTATTTATTTAAAATCAAATGATTTTTTATATGCCCGATTTCATGACCGGGAGTTAAATTTCGTGCACTGATTTTATCTTGACAACGTGCACAAAGTACTTTGTGCACGTTGTCAAGAAAAAGAATACCACTAGTTTTTGTATTTTAATATTTTTTTCATAATTTTTTGACGTTTGTAGAAAAAATATTATATGCAATGCGTGCACGAAATTTCTTTGGAGCTTTCGAATGATTTGTGTCTCGGCTATCGCCTCGACAAAAAACTTTCATTCTCAAGCACCAAAGTATAATTTCGCGCACTAGATACATAAATAACTAATCAGCATTTGATTGACATAGGAGAAATAAATAGAAGAAATAGTGAAAAGTATCATATGCAACTTTTTTTTTATTCACATATTCACAAATAAATACTGAAGATAACAATAATAATAATCAAGAATATCACAAAAAAAAAAAACAAAATAAAATTAAATGAAAATAACTAATCTTTTCGTGGTATCACACGTCTCCACTTCATTAATGTCTTTTTGTCTTTCGGAGCCCTAAAAATAGAGATTATTTTCTTACAACTTGGGTACCCACTATCTCAATTGGGACTAAAACACTCTCTTCTGATTCTAAAGTTAAATAATTAGAAATTACAAGCTTCAAATCACAAAACTAGCTGCAAACTCAATAGTGGCAAATGCTAAATACATTGAGAAAGATGCCTACTATCTTCCATCTCACACACTTAACGCGATAAGATATTGAGACACAGCTGGTATAGGGAGATAGCATAGCGTTTCACCGGCGTGACTTACACACAGCCTTTAGCTTCAAGTGGATAGTGAGATAAGTATAGTAGTTGAAAAACGCTATTTTAAAATATAGGATTGAAATCAATTTTATAAATATCAAGTGTTACTGATGAATTGTCATTTGATATTTATTCAACTTAGAAAATATAGATTATAACTTTTAGATGCTATTATTTCCCGAGGGCACAAGATACACCAAAAGCAAGCATGAAGCTTCTATGAAATTCGCACAAGAAAGAAAGCTACCACTTCTAAAGCATCATCTAATACCCAGATATAAAGGATTTTTGATAAGTTTACCCATCTTCCGGAATAAACTTAATGCAATTTATGACGCAGTCGTATCAGTTGATCCTAAAGATGAAATCAAGCTTACTACAAAAAATGTTCTACTTGGTAAAAATATCAAAGTGAATCTTTATGTTAAAAGAATTCCAATGGAACAAGTGCCACAAGCTGAAGAAGAAGCAGTCAGATTTTTAAATGACATGTTCGTAGAGAAGGTGAGCTCAATAGTTATTCTCTATTCTTTTAAACACTGAGTAGCTACGTAAAGATTACAATAATAAAGCAATAAACCTTTTCTTCACTTTTTATTAAAATTACTTAGGTACATTTCAATAGCAAAGGTACCATCTTCAGAGTACAATAAATCAGAGCAGAAAACAGATCCTATAACTATAAAATAACAAAACCATATCCAATCAAATCATAGTAAATTATTCGGGCATAGACCGTTTGAGCACGGCGGTCAAATTTTTAATCCGTATATAGCTAGATCTTCCGTAATCCCTATGAACCACTTGAGCACGGCGGGAGCTTAACAGATTATTGGATAAACTGAAACATAAAATCTTTAATGTACAATGCAGATAGCCGAAATGAACCAATCACGTAAGAATAATGAGAAAAAAACACCCAAATTGGACTATGTTTGTGAATTAATAATATAGGGGTGTGTCTATAAATTGACACCAAAATATAACATTAATATATTCATGGTAACCACGTAGTTACTGTTGAATAACAAATTAATATATTTTATTCTGGCATTTTGTTATAATACTATCACCGATCATAAAATTGAGTAATTGAATATTCTCATTAATTAGTGGTTAAAATACTCATATATTAGCTTCATTAAGAATTTCGTGTCGACTAGAGGCACCGGGAATGTACTCTTCTTGAAACAAAAGTTCCACGAGTTTTGAAAATTTTTTTTGGTTGTGATTCAGCACATCGAAATGTATATGCCATAAAAATTTTCTACCCTTTTTTTTAATAACCTGTATATATATATATATATATATATATATATATATATATATATATATATATATATATATATATATATATATATATATATATGTATATGTATATATATATATATATATATATATATATATATATATATATATATATATATATATATATATATATATATACCTATTTAAAAGCTGGTAAAGCATTCCTAAACAAAAAAAATAAAAGAAAATTCTTGATCATATCATTTATTTGGCTAAATTTATTTGAGAACAGTGTGATTGCATTCTCCCTTACCACCTCCTATTATATTTGGGTTATTCCACTTTCCTCACACATATAAATTTTTATTTTAGGATAAACTACAAGAAAACTTTTTTGATACCGGCAGTTATTCCATGATTTCTGGAGAAGGATGCATTGAGAAAGACAAGATTAAAAAAAACTATATTGTTTTGATTATTACCCTCGCATGGATGATTGTTGTTGTTCCACCAATATGGTACTATTTAATAGTCACATTTTTTACAACTAAATACACTGCCATAGGCATCTCTACTGGATTATTAATTTGTAAGTATAGTGACAAGTTTCCAATTGGAGTGCAACAAATATTCGCAAAATTTTCACATTCACATTCGCATTCAGACTTTCGCAAGATGTTTTCGTGCATATCTTGACTTGGCCATTCGAAAAACTTATGCCATTCGTTTTAACGAGATACTTATGATATCAACTTTCATACGGCCAAACGGCAGAAACGAGAAAAACGTGAAAAATTGATATATTTTTTTGCATAATCGAGCTCTCATTCCAAACCCTTGGCCAAGTGGATCACTTCTGCCTATCGTTTTTCGCTGACTTTCTTTTCCCTAAATTTCATTTCGTTAGCATGGCAGAAACGAGAAAATTGGATCAAAACAGGATTTTTCATGAGAATTTAAAATTAATTATAATTATGTTGGCCACACGGTCCAGTTTTAATTTTGGCATCATTATTCTCTAAATACACATACTTATCAAAACTCTTGAAGGCAGAGAAAACAAAATGGGGCACTCAAATCTTCGACTATCTGACGGTCTATTACAGATAAGTCTCAATTATTGGAGTTTGAACGTCAAATTTGACAGATATCATCAATTTGAAATCTAAACTTCGAAGCTGACAGATGTTAATGATGTCCAACAATAATTAATACATAGCGACTGGATACCATTTTAATTTCTTTATTTTTTGATGATTTTAAACTTTTTGCACGAAACCGAAAAAAATAACACATATATAGTTAAACTTGGAAAACATTGTCTAAATACCAAATTTCATCGAAGTCGTATACAAGAATTGCTTACTTAAAGATATGATAAGATATAAGATAAGAGATTTGTATATTTTTCAATTTGATTTTTCCAAATTTGACGTTCGATGATTTGAGTAGATTTTTTGCATGTTTTTAGCTCGTCGACAGACAAGTTTAATTATTCGGTTATCTGTCTGTAACATTATCTGATTTCAAATTTTTCTTCATATAAATTTTGAAGAAAGATCATAGATGACGAAAATAGCCTTCACTCATATTGATGTAAGTATTGTAACGAACAGAACCATCTAGTGGAGCTTCTGGAGACCAGTAAAACTTTCTAGAGATTTCGAGAAGCTCTTGGCGGAGATATAGAAGTGCAGACTCAGTCAAGTCAATATTTATTGTAGTCCAGATACAGAGCAAGTAATGTTAAAAATAAACAGCACTGAAAATAAATAGTAGACAGTGTTAACTCTGTAAATAATCAATAGGTGTAGTGATAGTGCTTGGTTTATCGTCGATTGTAAGTAGAAGTATTTATCAGTAAATTTTTAGTTATATTATTGTAGCCTTAAGTGAAAATAAATATAATAAATCCACAGACGAGTTGAGTTTCGTTGGAATTGATGCCAAAAGTGGGATGAATATTTATTTAAAAATGGTACTATTAAATTTTAGTGATGATGCGGTGAAGATAAATAAAAACCGTATTGAAATAACTATATTAAATGAACTGAAAGTGAGTGATCAAGCGAGAACTGGAAGATCGAGATTTAGAAACATCTGAAACAAAGGTATTTTACAACAAAGACTTCGTTAAACTTTATCTGAAGTTGGAGAAAATCCTGATGATTACCTTTTTGATACAAAGTGGGGCAAAATAAACCAGAAAAAACCGGGGCAGCGGCAACGGCCATTGGTTGAACTAATAAGAAGAGAGAAATATACATAATTATTGATCCACATGGAGATGTCGTGAACATCCTGCAAGACATATCTGCGATTCTGAAAAAAGATTACCAGCACTTGGTTTCGCGGCTATAAATGAGGTACGGTAATGTGCATCTTGAGTAAATCAACGATGCTCAAATCAAGAATCAAATCCAGTGTTCCGAACAGAGTTTGCAGGAATTCGAATCTGACATTGCCCTGTTGGTACGACTTGCGTATCCCGCAGTTCCGAACAACTTCTTGGAGAATTTCGCAGTCTACTTTTTTTAGTCCTTTCAAGGCCCGGTTGTACAATCAAAGCTTATCAAAAGTTCAGTTAAACTGAGTTTATTATGGTTACAATTATTTCCGCAATTGTAACTATAGTAAATAAGCTCGGTTCAACTAAACTGTAGATAAGCTTAGATTGTACAACCGGGTCTAAGTTAAGTTTGGATAGATTGTTCGGCGATTCTCAACTCGGCACATTTACAGGTAGTCTCTGATAATAACTCCCCAACTTGGCACATACCACAGTATCTCAGGTACCTACAGCGATTCCCAACTCGGCACACTTGCAGCTAGTCTCTGATGATAATGAAATGACTCAGGTACTTGAACAAAAGAAGAACTGGGCACTCTAATGTTTTTAAATAAAATAAAATCAATTTTTTCTGCATTAAGTAGGTATTTTAAGCATTGTAAACATGCATAAAGTAAGTCTTTTTCGAGTCCTAATTTTATCACTATTTGAGCGTGTAGTAGCTAAATATTGTGAATTTATGTTTTCAAGCACTTTTACTCTTTTACTGTGAGCTCAATAATAAAGTGATATGTTTGATGTTGTTGGTCGAACTACTATAGGTTGATTATTATAGACAGCAACTGAACAAAACATTTCAATTTATATTTATCTTAGACGTTTAGCCGATTATAGAGCTACGTTCAAGATGTGCCCAGTTGGTCACAAGGCTTACCACCAATCCTTAATTGATGTCCCATTGGGAAATTAAGTGTGCCGAGTTAAAGTGTGCCCATTTTATTGAATAAATTAAGATAGATATATAAATTTTATTCCATCTTATTTTTACCACTTCCACTTATTTTTCATTATGACACTAGCGTGATGCTTGACTCAGTTTTCTCTTGAGGCTCTATACTTGGTCCTTTATTCTTTTTGTTATATACTGCCGATGATACACAAGTTGTAAGTCCATCAAAAAATAATTACATCGAAAGTTCATGCAATCTTATTAATAAAAATCTTGAAGATACGCAATTCTAGTAGAGAGACTTACCATTTACCATAAATGTCAAGCACTTTGCTGATTTCAACAATGTATCAATTGTTTTGTGAGCAGTCAACAGTAGAATCTATACCGTCTACTTTGTGCAAAATTTATAAGTGGCTCAACTATTTTGATTCATATGTTAAAGTTAATTTAATTTAGTTCAAAATCTAATTGTTATCCAAACTATTTTCTTGTTCATGTTAATTTAAGCTAAAACTGTGTATTCTAACGTAATAAGATAATATTTGTAGGAATAGAATATTTATTAAGTTTTTTGCAATAAATTTGAATGTCAATATAATCAAATATTGTACTGGCCCAACTATATAATATGGTTTTAGACTCACATACTCGGTTTTTTCCAGGTAGAGGTCAGATTTTTCTTATAATCCAATGTTCGACCCTTAATAACTTAAAACCTAACTAACATGTGGGGCGATTGTAACAGAAATAATTAATAGTATTTTATTTATATGAAAAAAAAAAATAAGTATAGTCATCTATCTTCAGGGTAGCTTAAATAATCTACATAAATACAGCAATATGAGTGAAAGTAAATTTTGCCATCTATGACCTCTGTTCGAAGTTAAATGCAAGAAAATTTGAAATCAAACACATGACTCAACACTTGAGCTTATCTTCAACGAGCTAATTAAAAGATAATTATTCGCAATCGCATTCACAATATGACTTTTTTTTTTGGCATTCATTACAAAAACATTCGTTACAATTCTAATTTCCAATGGTTTTAAGTTACATATTATTTTCATTTACAGTTTTCATCTCATTATGGAATGTGCTACTTATAAACGAAGTTGAAGAACGATAAACACGAATTTTTATCTTTGAAAGAGTTATTTACTGGCAGTCATAAAAACTATAGTTTTTTTTTATACAGGGTGGGGCAGAAAAACCTATCCGATTTCAAAACGATATAAAATTAAAACCAGTCAACTTGTCAAAAAAATTTTTTTATTAACATATCGCAAATTTTATGCCATTTTTAAATTTAAGTTTTGAAAAGCACATCACTCAAATGTCGTCCTTGGGAGCGGATACACTGATTTAGGCGCTCGCGGTAGCTTTCCATGACTTTCACCGTCATTTCCACAGGAATTTCTTCAATTGCCCGAGCAATTTCCCTTCGTAAAGCAAGAAGGGTCCTTGGTCGATGCTGGTAAACCTTTGATTTGAGGTAACCCCAAAGGAAGAAGTCACATGGAGTGAGATCCGGTGAGCGCGGCGGCCAGCCAAGATCACCTCTCAGGGAAATGAGGCGACCGGGAAACAGTTCCCTGAGAATGTCCATTGATCGTCCTGTGCAACAACCATTTTGTAGGGATGCATTTTGAGGTCCCGGTGCAAAATGCGCCGAATACTGCGGTTGGAAATCGCCAAAGCGAGCGAATGTTTTCGCGCCGAACGACGCGGGGAACGTTCAATCGCGGCTCTCACATTGGCCACGTTTTCAGGTCCTGTTGCTGTCCTGGGACGTCCAGGCGACTTCTTTTTCAATGCTGAACCCGTCTGTCTAAAATTTGACACCCACACTTTAATCGTAGCGTGATGTGGAACAGGATCATGACGCCCGAGTCCGAAATGAATTCGAAAAGCACGTTGTGTAGCAATTATCGAACCGTCGCATTCGATAAACCGCTCAATAACAAAAGCACGATGTTCACCAGACCAAGGCATGTTGACTACTGACAAATGGCATAAAACCGGCTTTCTAACAGTTTTTACCCCACTACTCTACCTGCCCCCTCTTCTGAGAAAAAGGGATTTGAAATCGGATAGGTTTTTCTGCCCCACCCTGTAGTAAAGAAACATTTAGAACTTTAGTGCCCGATTTCATGATCTCGAGTTAAATTAACCTGGGTTAAAGTGACGGGGAGTTAACCAATAAACAGGCTTTCGATTCATTCGATTAACTTGATTGGCCAGTGATGACATAAAAAATACAGAAATTGATACTGTTACCAAGGAAATGAGCTCGTTAAACCGGATTAATTTAACTCGAGATCGTGGAATCGGCCATAAGTAATTTAGGTATCAAGATTATTATGTATTGTTTAGCTATTTTTAATAATAATAATTCAAATATATAGAAGGAATTGGAGAATAATATATTATGGACCAAGGGTTATACGGCTCTTATTACAATTATTAATTACAATAGAGTTGAGTAGTGTAGTCCATAAACTATTTTATTCACAATTGACACTCGAATATATTTGCACAATTTTTATATTGTCATTGATGTAACAAAATGTTCCAGCATGAATATTTTCTTTCTTCCATTCCTGTCCCAGATCCTATGTGCACGAACCTCTATTGTAATTGTAAATTGTTCATGACTTGTTATGACTCGTTTTCTTCTCTTTTGCGTGTATTATTTAAGCCTGATTTAAATTACATTCAGCAATCGAATTTAAAGTGGTAATTTTGTATGCGACCATTAATTTTAATAAATTTCTCTTTTGAAATGTTTTTCTTCTGAAATGTTAAATTTGAATTCTTGTGCATCCCGCCATAGTCACTGACCTTCCACTCCAAAACGATTAGACGAGACAAAAGCTGTATTCTTTTCTTCACGGAGTACTGATCTAACTTATCAGGTTCACTATGTGCTTGTTCTTTCGTTTACGGATTAGTTACCCCACTCCAAATTTCAACAACTCCACACCAACAACTCCTCTAACGAAAAGCTAGAGGAGTTCATGTGGTTCAAATGTATTTAAAAAACGAAGGAGTTCGTAGCATTTGAATCATAAGAAATGAATGAAATTGTCTTGAAATAGTTTTGGTTAGGCAAAATGGAAAATTTTGTGATAATTCATCCTGAAATTGGATTATAATTATTAAACAGATGAAAAAAATTGAAGAATCATCTTGATGATGAAAGCGTATTTTTGACAGCTTATGAATGCTTGTTACTTCAGAGATTTCGCAAATTACCATCTTCCACAATAACTGAGCTTGAAATCAACCAGTTTAGGCAAACCTGCGAAACAGCAGCTTTCATTTAGTACGAGTTTCAAGTTGACTATTTGATAGATATATAATTTGTGCACGTACAAACTCAAAAATACCTTTTAATCTTTATTGTTGACGGGAGGTCATGTGCTGTGCCTTAAAATAATAATTTGATCTTCATCTAAGCTATAATAATAATAATAATAATAATAATAATAATAATAATAATAATAATAATTCTTTATTTGCCAATAGATCAGATATACTGATGTCTAGCATGTCAGAAATTACATAAAACTTTTGAGTATACAAAAGGAACACAAAAAATACTATATTATACAAACATTATAGTCACAATTTGTCACATAAATACTCTTCAATACAATAGTATGATTTCTCAGCAAAAAAATTCTTCAACTTGATTTTAAATAGTCTTAAAGACATTGGCATTTTCAAATATATTGGAAGTTTGTTATAAAGTTTGACACCAATAATATTTGGATTTTTAAACATTATCTCTGATCTACAATTTGGTTTAACTAAATTATCTTTATTTCTAGTATTATAATTATGAATTTGTTCATGCTTTGGAAAGTTATCTAGAATAGAGTGTACGTGCAAAAAAAATATAAAAAAAATCCCTGAAAATTACATCCAAAGCTACAGACTCAAGAAAATAAGTAACGAGTGGTCATGTACTGGCCTAAATTGATCATAAAAACAAAAGTCGAACTCATTCTGATACTAATGACATCAGAAACCGCATGTCAATATCTTGTGTAACTCGCTGAAATAAATATTTTCTACCTAAAATGGGTACTAACCCATATCGGTTCGAAATTTCGGGTATAAAATTCAATCACTGATATGTTGCTCATTCTGTGCAGCAATTTTCAGATTCCAACTATGCATAGTTCAGCAGTAATTGCCTTTTAAATTTTTGTTTGAATTTTTATCCAAAACTGGGTGTATGAATATGAAAATCTAACAGTTTGCGCAAACCTACAAATCAGCATCTTTCATTTAGTACCTGTTTAAAGTCTGTAAGTGCTGTAGTTGCTGAAATCTCAGCGTCACGCCAGCCAGCCAGCCGGCCAGCCAGACAGCCAAAGTGCATATAATAGCATTTTTTTTTTTTTTTTGTAAAAATGCGCTAAGAACTACATTTATTTGTGTTTTATATATTTAAAAGATGATTTCTATATTAAACTTTGCTGAATATTTATAATTTAACAACATCAAAACAGATTTTAGGTAATTCATCACAGACAAACGCAGACTCAACAAATGTTTGGTGATCTTTCGACTACAACTAGTCCAAGATCCCAGACCCGCCAGACCTTACTTATTTTCTGAGAAACAAAATTTGTGGATTAGAATAGTGTTAGTCGGTACTTTGATCATACACACATTTTCTAGTTTGTGCCGACGGCCAATTCATAGATACGAGGTGTTATAGGTACATCAAGACAATACTCACTTTTCTTGAAGTCTGAGTACTGATTTTTATATATGTTCTAGAGAATATTGTTGAAAATTGATAATCAACACTGCCAGACACTTCTCATCGGCAGTAATTCCTGCTAAACTCTTTAAAGCTCGCAAAAAAATATCGTTAGCTTACTTATAGTCTGAGTCCTAATTTTTGTATATAATACTCAGTAAGCAATTTCAAGACTTTTTATAAATAGCCAAACCAAGGAAGAGTTGGATGTCCATAAATACTTCACTTACTATCAAGCCTACAAATAGTGACTTCGCGCTTTCACTCACAGCGATATTTTAGATGTGCCTGGGGGATGTTCAACCCTACGATTAATCTAGCTGTTAACAAATTATTGAAATTGTATCCTGAGTGTCATATATAAAAATTAGCACTCAAACTATAAGCAAGATCACGTTATTCTTTGTGAGCTTTAAAGAGTCTAGCAGAAATTACCACCGATGGAAAGTGTCTAGCAGTGTTGATTATCAATTTTTAACAATATTCTCTGAAACATACCTCAAAATCAGCACTCAAGACCTTAAGAAAAGTTAGTAGTCTTAACGTACCGCTAGCACCTCGTATCTGTAAATTGGCCGCCGCCACAAACTAGCTAGTATGCGTATGATCAAAGTACATATTAACACTACTCTATTCCACACATTTTGTTTCTCAGAAAATAAGTAAGGTCTGGCGGACCTGGGATCTTGCTCTAAACAGATAATATGATTTCGATCCCATTTTGAACTGATCTTTAGATTCAGTTAGATCAGTAACCCGTGAACGAAAGAATACAGCTCGACAACTAGTACCGTTTCAACGAGTACGTAGTGCGCCGTACAATCCTATAATTTACAAATCCTACCCCGTTCAATTCTTGTGTCGTTCAAATGTCATAGCGTACAAAGTATCCCCACTACTAATTACACAATGTTAAAACCAAGCCCTCAAACAAGCATAAAATCTTATCAATATGAATATACTAATCTCATTTGGAATACCTGATAGTGCGAATATAACAGTTGAAAAATGATTGCTAATGTGTTTCTATAATTTATATTCAAGTAAAAATTTTACTATGCTTACATTTATATCAATTAAAATTTATTATGAAAAACATTTTGAGATCGCATTTGTAAAACACGCCTAGTTTAAACGGATGAACGATGATTAACGAGCAAGTAACTTCATGTGAAATAAAAATGTGATTGATTTAAATAAAGATTTTGATCTAAATACAAAAAAACATTGAATAAAATTAAAAGAAAACAATTCTTTGTTTATTTCTGTGCTGGATTCTAATTGAGATTTCGACTGGAATGCGAAGAAACATTGAATTAAAAAAGATAAAACAATTCTTTGCTAATTTCTTCCATGCGTAGATATATTTATTTTTGATTATTTTATATCAATAACAATCGGATAGGTTCACAAAAAATTTAGAATGCTAAAATTTTATATGAACCAAATATTTATTTTTCACATACACTGTTATAGAAAAATATATTTACATGCTTACATATTATTGAATAAGATTAATTTCGTGAATTTTTGCTTTCTGCTAATTTTATATTTTGCGTTTTGTTCTCTGCCAAGTGGTGCAACCTTACATTTAAATAATAGGAGATAATGAGATCTAATAACTCGAATCGATGATCCCCACCTAAACATATTTCACATGGAATATTATTTCATAGTGATAAATAGCTCCCCGAATTTTTTATGGAATACGATAATTTTTATTTAATGTTATTTGTAAAAATCATATGATCGTTTTCTCTGATCGCCCTCTCCACTAGTAAGCAAATTCTTTTCACATCTACAGATTGACATTTGAGCCCATCTCTATTTTTAATTTTTTGCAATTTCTATCTCCCAAATATGAAATGCAATTCAAGTGTTTTGCTACTAACCACGTGTTTTTTTGTCAGAGCTTCCGCTTCTTGCTCATCACGTGGTTACAGGCGCAAGCGCAAAAGATACAAAGTAATGAGGCAGATAGACAAAATGGAATTGCCATAAATCTATCTCTCTCTTACTTTCGATAACGCTGAACTATATATATATATATATATATATATATATATATATATATATATATATATATATATATATATATATATATATATACATATATATATATATATATATATATATATATATATATACATATATATATATATATATATATATATATATATATATATATATATATATATATATATATATATATATATATATATATATATATATATATAGTGGCTTGGACCCCCCAGGTGGGGTTGCGCCGCTTCTTCTGAAGCTCTCTAGATCCTTTATTTGAGGGGGATCAGTCCTCATCGCCTTGTTCTAAATATTTCTCTCCATGTCTTCCTATTTTCTGTTTTCTCCTTCCATTTCTTTATTCCTGCTTTACCCAGGTCTGCTTCTACCTCTTGTAGCCATTTCGACCTGGGTCTGCCTCTTCTTCTGTTTCCGCCTGGTTCCCATTGTAAAATTGCCCTTACGGTGTCTTCTTCCCTTTTTCTCCATATGTGTCCTAACCATTTCGTCCTCTGTTGTTTTATTTTCCTTACTATATCTTCTCCTTGCAGCTCTTGTTCTATTTCATGGTTCATTAATATTCTATAATCGTTTTCTGTCGTTTTTACTAATCCTGTAATAGTTCTTACTATTTTTCTTTCTACTATTCGTAAATCTTCTTCATCTTTTTTGGTCATTGTCATTGTTTCTGCCGCGTACATTATTATTGGTCTGATTATTGTTCTATAAACTTTTAATTTTGTTTTCTTTGTTAGGTTTTTATCCTTGAGTAATTTTTTATTTGCGTAAAAGGCTCTGTTCGCTGTTAATATCTTCTCTTGGATTTCTGTTTTCCTGTCTCCATTATTTGAAAGCATAATGCCTAAGTATTTGAATTTATTAACCTCCTCAAACTGCAGGCTACCTATTTTTATATTTCTACTTCCTGATTTTTTTCCTATCCTCATTATTTTAGTTTTGTTCTCATTGATTTTTAGACCCATTTTGTTTCCTTCTGTTACTATTTCTTCGACCATTTCTTTCAATATTTTCCTATTTTTTGTTGCCAATACTATATCGTCTGCGTATGCTATTATTTGTCCGCCTTTAGTTCTGAGTGTTCCTTTGTTCAAGTTCCTCATCACATATTCTAACGCTATGTTGAACAGAGTTGCTGATAGTGTATCTCCTTGTCTTACTCCTTTGTTTATTTCGAATTCCTGAGTTTCTCCTTTTTGTGTTTTAATTGTGGTTGTTGTTCCACTTAATGTCATCAAGATCAATCGTCTTAGTTTAGCTGTTATCCCAAATTCTTCTAGGGCTTTCATAAGTTTTTCTCTTTTGATCGAGTCAAACGCTTGTTTGAAATCAATTAATAATAAGTCTATGTTCATTTTATATTCATGTGCTTTTTCTATTATCTGTTTAACTGTATGTATAGCGTCTGTTGTTGATCTGCCTTGCGTGAATCCGCACTGATGCTGTCCTATTATGTTTTCTGTTTCTTTCTGGACTCTCTTTTGTATTAGTGTTGACATTATTTTATATGTCGTGTTCAGTAGCGTTATACCTCTATAATTTTCGCATGTTTGTTGGTCTCCTTTTTTGTGAATTGTGATTATTTGTCCTCTTTCCCAATCCTTTGGCATTTTTTCTGTTCTCCACACCTTCATTATAAGTTTATATATATATATATATTCATGTAGTTCATCTCCTCCATATTTTATTAGTTCTGTGTTTATTCCATCTTTGCCTGGAGTCTTCCCATTTCGCCTGCTTCTTATTATTTCTCTGACTTCTTCTTCTGTTGGTTCTTCTGATACTCCTTCGTCCGCAATTTCATCTTGTGTTGTAATATCCACGTTTTGTTGCGGGTCTGTTAGCAGGGTTTTGAAGTATTCTACCCATGTTTTCTTATATTGTTCATCGTTTTCTGTTTTGTTGCCCTTTGCGTCTTTTATACAGTAGACTTTTGGTTTGTATGTTCTTTTTTGTTCATTTATTTTTTTATAGAATTGTTTTGAGTTTCTATTCATACTTTATTTTTCAATATCTGTTATTTTATCGTCTATCCAATCTCTCTTGTTTTTTCTTAGAATTTTACAACATTTCTTCCTCATTTTTTTATAATCTTCTCTGTCTTCTATCCTATTTGTTTTCATCCACTTCAGTCTTGCATTTTTCTTTTTTAATACTATTTCTTGGCACTCTTTGTTGAACCATGTTTTTTTATTTTCTTGTTTTTCTTCTCCTATCCATTTTTTTGCAGCTTGGTTTATACAGTTTTGTATCTTATGCCACTTATTCTCTACATTGTCTTCTTCTTCATATTTTTCTTTGATGTGCTTCTCTATTTCTTCTTCGTACTTCTTCCTTGTGTCTTCATTGCTAAGTTTTTTCATGTCCCATTTAGTTTTCTTGCTTCTGTCCTTCTGATTTCTTCTTACTTTCTGTTTAAGACTTGCTATTACCATAAAGTGGTCTGAATCCGCGCATGCTCCTCTGTATGATCTTACATCTGTTATATCTGATTGTTTTCTTCCTGTGATTAGTACGTGGTCTATTTGTGTCTGGGTTACTTGGTCTGGCGATACCCAAGTTATTTTATGTATTTTTGGATGTTTATGTTTGGTACTACTTATAATCATGTTGTTTCTTGCCGCTATATCACATAGTCTTTGACCGTTGTCATTTGTGTTTTCATGTATTGTATATTTTCCTGCTACCTGCTTTATATGATCTTCTTTTCCTATTTGAGCGTTGAAATTTCCTAATAGTAATAGGGTGTCTTCTTTTGGTATTTTTTCTAATTCCTCTTCTAATTTTTCATAGAATTTTTCTTTCATTTCTGTCTGCGTTTTCTGTTGGTGCGTATACGTTTATTATTGACAACTTGAAAGGAGTTGTTTCTATTCTCACATAGGCTAATCTTTCATTTATTGCTTCAAACTCTATCACTTTCTCTTTTAATTTACCCGTTATTAAAAAAGCCACTCCGTATTGCCCTTGTTTTTCATCTCCTGAGTATTGTAATATGAAGTCTTTCTTCTCTATCACTCCTTTTCCTTTCCATCGAGTCTCTTGTATTGCCGCTATGTCAATGTTATATCTTGCTATTTCTGATACTATTTCTTGCATCCTCCCTGGTTGTAACATCGTACGGACATTCCATGTACTGATTTTTATTTCATTGCGCCTGTTCCTCTTTTATATATATATATATATATATATATATATATATATATATATATATATATATATATATATATATATATATATATATATATATATATATATATATATATATATATATATATATATATATATATATATATATAATTTATAATTCAGTGCGCTGGTCTGTGTGTTACTAACATAGGAATGTCCCATCCCCTCTTTAACGTCCTTGATTAAAACAAGGCAATGCCACCCGGTTGTAGGCGTAGAATGTACAAGCCTGGTTTCTCTATATAACTGGATAGAGCATTCTATTAGAAGTAGTAAAGTAAGCTTAGTAAATTCCACAGTGAAAATATAAAATATTCACTTATAAACAAAAATTAATTTATTGTATGCACCAATCAAATGATGATATTCAAAAATACCAAATACGAAATTTCAACTGTTGAAATTTGTCCGTTCACAGCCTGAAATTTAGACACCGAAATTAGTGAGTAGCGACAGCTGTAGGCTTAATTTCGAAGTAGTTTTGAAGCTTGAATCAGCCATTTATATTGTTTGTGTATTTTGTTCACTGATCTGAATATAACACTGGATTGGGTTTAGGTCGCTGGAATGCGGCCCCAATTGAATGTCGCCATCTTGGCAAAAATGAGGTTCTGTGTTCAATTGGTGACATATGTTGGTGACAGTTCAGTATGATGTTGGGACGCAATTTTTAAATTATGGTGTTCAAATGCATGTTCTGCGGAAATAAAGCCGATTCATTAAGAAATTTGACGCTGCACAAGTAAGTTATGATAACAAATTTGAGTAATATATCAAATTTAATATAAAATATCTTGCTCACAAAATTAATCGCTGGACTGCAAATTTGTGCTTACTTACGAACAATAAAATCTTTATTATTAAATGTATTATTATTCTCCTATCATGTGTAGTAGATATTTAAAATTATTAGTTTTGAATAGGCAATATTATCGCAGAAATGCATTTCATTCATTCATATAGGTAAATTCATAGTTTTAGATTTTAGGTAACAAAAATTTATAAAACTATTTAACGCATTAAATAATACTAAACTACAATGTTTAAAAAATAGTTAAAACACTGACACTAAAAAGTTCTCAAATATTTTTAACTATTAATAAATATTTCAACTATTATAACAATTTTTAACTTTTGTGGATTATTAATGTATGTTTTTTAATATATATTGAGAATAATTTCTTCATCTTACTTGCATTATACTTTGAATTTCATCGAGTGTCTTCTATAAGTGTTTTGAATTTGCCGCCGAATAGGAACACAAAGCCTCAATTTTACTGTCAAGGCCGCCGTTCAACCGGGGCCGCTTTCAGATGCCAGAATACGGTCTAAACCCAATCCAGTGTTATATAGAGATCAGTGATTTTGTTTATATTAGGCGCGTGCATCACGTGGTCGAATCTATGCAACCCGCCAGCCTGGTGGACCAACAAACCAAAACATTGCATTTGAAACCATTGTGCTTGGTTGGCATATTGTGAATTTAATGTTTATTTAGTGAAATTTTGTTTTAAAAATTATTTTTAGCATAATATCTCGATTAATCGATGATTATTATCCTCTGTCAGACAATAAAACATAGATATTTGTAGAAAATATCTCGTTTATTATCTATGAAGATCCATATGTGGTGGAGATGAAAGAAATAAGACATTTCCATGGTAATTACTAAAGATTATTTAGCTTACGGAGGAAGCTAAATACAACTAGAATATGTTACAACTTTTAAAAGCTTACATGAAACTTTAAATTATGAACACTAACCAACATGACTATAATCTTCAAAAATATTTATAGAAGTCTGTAATAAACGAGTGATTTATTTGTTTTTCAACTAAACATCTCTTAAGAATTCAAATTGAATTTTCTATTCCAAGTAATTATTATTGATTGTCATTCATTTTGCTGTTAAGCTATTTGCTTGAAATGTTGGAAAAAAATTTAGAATCTTAATTTACTGACTTGCACACAGCAGAATCCTGCAGCTTTGCCTATATTTAAAAACAGTCCTCAATCAGGATTATCTCTATCGTCCAAAAGGCTAGTTTATCTATAATTCAGAAATAATTCTACGGTTGAAGTTTTTAGCGATTTTACAAATATATAGTGTAATAGTTAGGTCTAAATTAGGATCATGCTAATATTTATTGAATGGATATTATACAAAAATTTCAGTTTATACAACAAAACATAACTTATACTCAGGTTGAACAATTTGTTTATCCTGTTGTGTTACTTCTAACCTATAAAATCTGTCTCAATTTCAGATACTTTATGTACTTTATGCAGCCATAAATTTGATTAATTACGTAATATTCACTTGAAATATTAAATATCAGATTCAAATAAATAAAATACCTGCTGTTAACCTTTATGTTCTGTGGCTGTTACAAGTACGGCTTTACTTAATTTTGGTGTCAGTTAAAGCACTCCTCATCAGAGCATTTTCCTTGTTTTTTAATGACTAGAGGAATAATTCTTCCTCCGAAGTTTTTATCTGAAGTAAATCCATAAAAAGATAAATCTTGCACAGCCTCACTTCTAAAAACAACCAACAACAGCACTAAAATTGAGGTTTTATTAAATGTGTTCCATATGACAGAACCAGGGAGTACCTGGACAGAACGTTTGTTGGTCCACCAGGCTGACATTTTTAAATGTCCGTGACGTCACGTGCACGCGCCTAATTCAAATTGATATTATAAATATGATAACTGGGGAAGAATGATAACATTTAATTTCTTGTTATCCTTCTTTATGATAGGAGAAATATAAATTTTAAGAATTATCGTGTGGAAACCACTAAAAATTAGAAATCTTCAAGTACTGCCTCCAATCAAGATAACTTATTTGAAAAAGATAAAATTTAACCACAAACAAAAATCGTACACAAATAATCAAACGTCAAATGAAATAAGAGTTCATTCAAAACATATTATTTTTGTAGAACGCAACCTAAATTACAAGAAAAGTTTGGAGCTTGCAAGTGTATTGCAATAAATATAATTACAATAAGAGGGAACTGGTTTATTGAACTATTCAAATGTAGGAACATTATATTTCGTATACTGACAGATTACATACATTTTTTTGATAACAACTGAAGTACCCCTTTCAACGAATCCTAGGATACTCAATACATAACACTCCTTCCCTCTAGCTAGTAACATAATCCTTCAGATATGATGGTGGTTTCACACTTCTTTTCGGTCGAGCCGTGGTTTGAGACTTTTCTGATGGTGAAGGTGAAGACGGAGCAGACTCTTGTGTAGTTACTGGAATTGATGGCGTCAGGGATTCCGTTGATTCAGGAGGTGTTCGGTCTTTCATCAGATCCACATGTCTACGTATGGATCGGCCATCATCTGTTTCAGCTTCGTAGGATATTGGTCCAGTCTGTCTCTGTACAGTTGCTGACACCCATGGTGATGCGGCTCCATAGCTTCTCACATACACGGGCTCATTTACATCAAACTGTCGGATTTTCCTTAATTCCCTATTGGTTGCTAGTTGTTCATCTTTATTTAATTGTTGCTCTAGGCTATAGTCTGGATGTAAACGATCTAAACGTGTTTTAATTCGGCGCCCCATCAACAATTCCGCTGGACTAAACCCAGTAGTTGTTGACGGTGTAACATGTTGGCCAAGTAAAAATGTAGCAAGTCTTTGATCCCAACTTCCGATAATAATTCGTTTCAAAGTCTCTTTTGTTGTTTGCACCATTCGCTCCGCTTGGCCGTTACTGGATGCATGATAGGGTGATACCAAAATTAATCTTATTGCATTTTGTTCCATGAATAATTTGAATTCATCTGAAGTAAACTGTGGACCATTGTCGGACACAATAGAATCAGGAATGCCATGCGTGGCAAACAATTCGCGTAACGTTTTTATTACAGCAGTACTTGTAGTTGAGGACATGCGTTTTACCTCTAGCCATTTAGAGTGCGAGTCTACAATTATGAGGAAAACTTCATTTTGGAAAGGACCGGCAAAGTCTATATGTAAACGCGACCAAGGATTCCGTGGTACTTCCCAAGGATGGATAGGTGCTTTCGGAGGAGCATGGCGAGATTCTTGACATAAGGTACACCCTTTTACATACTTCTCAATATCGGCATCGATGTTAGGCCACCAAACATAAGAGCGAGCTAAAGCTTTCATTCTTACCATCCCTGGATGAGCTATGTGTAACTCGTTCAATACTTGTTCACGGGCCTCTGAAGGAATAATTACACGAAAACCCCACAATAAGCAATCCTTGTGCAACGATATTTCATGCTGTTTATTAAAATATGACTGGAATCCATCAACTGTTTCACTAGGCCATCCCCTTCCCACCCAGGTAAAAACTTTGGAGAGGATAATATCTTTTTTTGTGAGTTTACCGAGGTCAGACGCAGTAATTGGTGATTTGGTTTCAGTGAAGAAGACTTCTGCATCCGGCACTGGAACATCTGGGAAAAAACGGGGTAAACGACTTAATGCATCAGCATTAACAATCTTCGATCCTGGGCAATACTGAATTTTACAATCGTATGAGTTCAACAATATCGACCAACGCAACATTCTAGGGGAGATGATTTCTGGAGTAGGTTTAGATGATGTGAAGAGACCTAGAAGTGGTTTATGGTCTGTTATAAGAGTGAAAGGACGCCCATATAGAAAATGATGAAATTTCTTAACACCTGCTACTAAAGACAACGCTTCTTTGTCTATTTGGGCATAGTTCCGTTCTGTTGTAGTGAGAGTTCTTGACGCAAAAGCAACAGTGGCTTCCCTTCCATTTAACTGTGTTTGACTTAATACAGCGCCAATACCATATGGTGAAGCATCACAAGTCAATGTAGTTGGCAGATCATTATTAAAAGGAACAAGCACACTTTCAGATGATAAAAGTTCTTTTACCATGTTGAAGCTCTGCTGATGAACTGCAGTCCATTCCCATGATGCTGTTTTGTCTAATAATCTATGCAATGGCTCTGCAATTGTGGCTTTATCTTTAAGGAAGCTGTTGTAGAAATTTAGTAAGCTCTAATTTGTTTCTTGGATTTGGAGCTTCTTTTATTGCTATCATTTTGGATTCAGATGGATGGATACCTTCGTTGTCGATACGATATCCGAGAAATTCGATGGATCTGACACCAAAAAGACATTTCTCCCGATTAGCTTTAAGTCCTTTATCCTGAAAAATATGCAAAACTTGCTTTACTCGTTGTGCCAATTGTGACATTGTTGTAGCTCGAATTAGAATATCGTCAAAATATGGAGTTACACCAGGTACATCCCTTAACAATTCATCTATAAGATTCTGGAAAATCCCGGGAGCAATACTCACTCCAAACTGGAGACGTTTTACCTTAAACGCACCTTGATGCGTTATGATTGTCTGGGCCGCGGCTGCATCATCGTCTACGGGTAATTGAAGGTATGCTTGAGACATATCTATCTTAGCATAATAACCACCATTGCATAAATTTGATAAAAGATGATTAACCGAAGGAATAGGATACGGATGTTGTTGTAGTGCCTTGTTAATGGTGGCTTTGTAATCACCACAGAGACGAATAGCTCCATTTGGTTTGACCACAGGAACTACTGGAGTGGACCATTTCGGATCAGAAATCGATTCAAGGACACCTTCTTTCAATAATCTTTTGATTTCTAAATCAATTCGAGGCCGAAGTGCTAGTGGAACATTACGTGCTTTCAAACGAATAGGAATTACCTTCTGATCAAGCGGAATGGAAACTGGTGGCCCTCTGTACGTTCCCAATTCCTCACTGAAAACTTCTTTGTATTGCTCAAGTATTTCTTGCATTTCAGTCATCGATTGCATCTGATTTATTCCAGAAATACTCAAACCTAGTGGTTGGAACCATTCGAGTCCTAGTAAGCTACTGAAATCTCCTTTAACAACCAAAAACCGAAGTTGTCCTTGAAATTGTTTGAATCGAACGATTACTGTACATACGCCCTCCATTTTTATCCTGTTTTTTTGATAATCGCGCAAATTGAGCTGCAAAGGTTGAATTGGCGGTCCCCCATTTGACCAAAGACTACGGTACGTCACATCAGAGATGATGGTATAATCGGAACCAGAATCAACTTCTAACTGACAGTTAATGCCTTCAATATTGACCATAATGTGAATTTTTTTGTTTGTAGGTGTAACATGACATATATAATTTGCATTGTCGACTTCTTCGTAATCACTACTAACTTCATTAGTTTTTGAATTTTTGGAAATTTGGACTTCTTATTACTTCCAGAAAATCCTTTCTTACCGCGACACACTCTTTCAATGTGACCCTCTTTGTGACAAAAATTGCATTTTGCATTCCTAAATCGGCAGTCATCTCGTTTGTGTATACCACCACAACTAGCGCATGTTCGAATGTAGGATTTATTCTGCGGTTGGGCCTGTCTGATATGACTTTGAATTTGGTTCATATTTGAACTTCCAAATGAATTATTTGTCAACATTTGAGTCTGTAATTCTTTAACTTGGTTAGAAGCAGCTTCTGATGCCAATGCTTTCTTGACAGCGTCATCCACGTTGAGGTCAAGTTCTGATAATAAACGTTTTTGGATACTGTCATCTCGTAAGCCGACTACAAATTGATCCAGTAACCGTTCATTTAAGGACAAAGTAAAATCACATTCTTCAGCTAAACAACGTAATTCTGTTAAAAATTCTGATATTGACTCTTCTGGTTGTTGAAACCTTTTGCAAAATAAAAATCTTTTGTAAATTCTTGAAGTTTGTGGCATGAAATGTTTCTTAAGAATATCCAGTAGTTCATCATAGGTCATCTCGTCTGGGCTTTTAGGTGAAATCAAGGATTGTAAAATACCAAATGTTGTTGGCCCAATAACTGTCAAAAACGTAGCGCGTTTCTTAACTTCTGATGTTATATCATTAGCTAGACAATAATATTTCAATTGCTGTGCATACATATTCCATGTATATGGTTTGGTAACGTCGAATGGTTGTATGGAGCCCACAGATGACATCGTAGTATTTATGAAAATGTTACTGCAGGGATAAATAGTATAACTTATAGAGATCCCATCCTCGTCGCCAATTTAGTGTATTGCAATAAATATAATTACAATAAGAGGGAACTGGTTTATTTAACTATTCAAATGTAGGAACATTATATTTCGTATACTGACAGATTACATACATTTTTTTGATAACAACTGAAGTACCCCTTTCAACGAATCCTAGGATACTCAATACATAACAGTTTGGTCAAAGTGGAATTTGTATGCACCAAATTTCAGCGCTGTGAACGCTACCACGGCTTTCCCATATACCAAGCTTTACGAATTTCGACGAATTTCGCCGAATTTCAGGCTGTGAATGGGACATTAGTGGGAATAGTTTATCGTAATAAAATCAATTCTCTAAAGTCGTCCCTGGTATATTTGATGAAAATTAATAAATTTTTTGAGAACTTATTTGAATACATGCAAAGGTAAATTGATAGAATAAACTTTATTTACCAGATTTTCAATTTTTCAAAAAACGTCGATCCTTCATAATTCTGTATATATTCAAATAATCATATAATTCATTAAATCAGTCCGATAAAAAACTTAATTTTATGTCACCAGTTATATTTCACTACTGAAGCGTGGAAAAACGTTGTAAAAGTGTTTATATATCACAACTGATAAACACTCAAAATTGAAAAGAAGCATAAGTTGTGAATTTGTGATTATTCATTTGAAATGTTCGAGACTCAAGCGATCGACAAAAGGATCATGGATGTACGATAAATGTGAATTTCAATATATAACGTAATTTAAGCAAATATAATTTTAAGACATTTAACATGGTTTTCATGATTTCTGACTTGAAAGTAATTTTGAATTTCTATAATAAATGAATTACTATTTATTTTTTGATGTTCAAAGACTTTTCAGTTATAGTTGACTCACTTTGGATATTCCAAAGTATATAGTTGATAATAAAAGTAACAATGCATGGTTTAAAAGAATTTTCGAAAGATTTAATGTAATCTTTGATGTTATATCGTATCTATTAATGCAGAATTGGAAGATTAATAGTACATTTTTCTAGCCGGATAAATAAGTTTGAAAACATATTTTCGTCCGGTCGCCGGGCCAATAGATTCAGTCAGGGATTCAGCTATGTCCGCTCATCCATTATTTTCTTTCGTGATCTCGACAAATACTTATATTGTCGCCATCTGACAGCTAAAAGGCTAACCGTGACTAATTTAGGAAGTAGTCAATGTATACATACCTTCGGAAACTATGTAGTAAATTAAAATGGGATGCTTTATGGAAAAAAAATTAATAATAAGAAAATAACAGATAATTGTTGATTTACCTCTTATTCACGAGTTCCAAATTTTGCCGCTAGTTAGCACCGACATGTTTTAAATTTGACGTTTACAACTGTCATTCGAACTTATTCAACTTTCATATGTTCGTTTAATACAATATAAGTCTACGATGTGATGGTATATAATGTTTATAATTTACATTTTCCACCGTTAAATGTTATTTATTTTTTGTTTTAGGACTCCGATATTGATACTATTTCTGTACCTGTAGAGCGACAAGAATTGAATGTTATAGTTTACAACTTAAAAAATAAAATTATTGAACTATGTAATCTTACTGAGAAACTGTACATGGCAACCAAGCATGATACCAAACCGTGCGATATAGTTGATTTAACGTGGCTTTCAGAAGAAAAATGTAAAATTATAGATCACATCAAACGAGACTTAAATAAATCTGAGAATAATTTATTCGTCACAGGAGGAGAAATTCTGATAGATTTATATAGTATTCTAGTGAAAGAAAATAAGGAGAGGGAACAAATGCTACAAAGTATCTTTAACGAATTGCAACCCCTCGAAGAAAAGCTGACTGAGTAAAGTTTCGAAGCAAATTTACATCTGCATTATTTACATCTCTTCTGTTCTAGGGTAAAGGAATTTTTGCATTCGATAGAAATAAGTGAGAAAGCTCTGGAAACAAATACAATTAATACTCCAGACATGCTAGATGTAGGTTTGCTGTTAAAAAATAGCGGAGAAAATATGCGTGAAACGAGAATTAAATTAGTAAGTCTTTGATTTATAATCAATTTGTGATGATAATTATGTATTTCAAATGATTACAGCATAAAGTACTGGATGATGTCTTCAAAGATACAACTATGAAAAATTTAGTTCAAGTAGGATAATTTAACCTGTTTAATGCTTTGTATTAAATATTCATGTTTTTAGGATTTAACTGTAGCATATTTCAAGGGAGGTGAAGATATGTATATCAATCTATCAGAATCAGAAAAATATTCCATAAATGACATTAACCTCTTAAGGAAATCAGGATTAGTTGTTGTAGATCCATATGATGTTATGAGAATAAAATTTTGTGATTTTTTATAAATAAACGTATTAACTACTCAAGTTTAATTTTCTTGAAGTTTTGTCAATCTGTGAAGCTGCACCACCTGCACGTTTTTTCGATGTATTGAAATTGAGCCTAACTTCACATTGATTATCATAACCGCAGTCAATTTTAACCGTCTCTGTATGACATTTAAATTATAATTTTAAAAACATACAGTCAGTGCTCGTTTTTTGAATATTTAGGTTTATTAGTATACCAATTGAGTATCTATCAAAATATGGTGATGAAATAATAAATTTTTATAATAATCAAAGTCTTGTAAAAAATTTCCTCTTGGAAAAAAATGACAGCTCTTGAATCTTCATTCGAATTATTAAGTACTATGTCTCCAAAGTTCAAAGGTATCAAATCTGGCAAAAAATTGAAAAAATGTAAGTGATGATTTCAATGGTCCATATTCTCACCTCTTAAAATAGCAATACTTCCCAAAAAATTATGCATTTCTCTCATCATCTCATGTTTTGTTAAATAGTGCTATCTCCTTTTATTTTTTTTCCTGGAATAGCGCTCGTATAAGAGGTGGGAACACGGACTTATATGTGTTCAAACTTGTAGTTTCTAATTTAATAATAACATTTTATATTTAGCTCCTCACAAGTTATCATTAAAAACTAATATACGGAGATCTGCTATATTCGACAAAGCACCTCATTCTCATCATGTACGAGATAGTAGCGTGATAGTTTTAGATGATAGCGTAATAAGTGAAAAACTATCTCCAAGAAAAGTTAAAATTATTAAAGCTCCAATTATTATATCATCAACAAGTGAGTCTGAAAATTCTGATTATAAAAGGGATGTTAAACCGTATGTAAATGTTCAGCCGAAGTTGGTTGATATTGATACATGGTTATCCGATAATGAAAAATTAGATGGGTACTCCGAAATTTATTCTTTCAAACATAATTCATTTAGCGAGAGTGACGACGAGAAAATAAATTTTTTTTTTGATAAAAATAAACTTGTGAATGAGAATTTGCCTTCTGGCAGTTGGCAGGTTCTAGATATTGAAAGTAAACTTGGTAAAGAAGCAATTAGGACCCCTGTGGCAAATAGCGAGTATGAAAATTTGCAGCATTTAAATGATACTACAGAAGATCTAGGACTGAATAATTCAGGTAATGTTATTTTGGATATTATAATTAGAACTACACACTCGAACATTCAATTAATTAGTCAACATTTTCTTATGTCTGTAATTATTTAACTTTGGAGCATCTCGCCTCATCCAATCACAATTTTTCGCTTCTAGAAGCAAGCAAAGCTGGTATAAAAATAAGAGTGTCTGTAAGCATTTGTTTATTAAATTATGGGTCGTGTTACTACCATCTCTATAAAGGATTCCAGATTTTTTCTTGTCCGGCATTTATCTGTTGGAATATTAAAAATACAACTGGCCAGTTTTATAAAAGACCAAGCAAATTTACTTGCAACGTGAATTTATTAAATTCATGCCCGGTTTTATGAAGAACAGAGTGATTTACTTCTAGAGTAAATAAAATTTACTCTGTCAGATGACAGTCGATTATTTGACAGCAAAGATTCTGAGAGAATGCTCAAACTGATTAGGATTTGTTGAATAAAATAAATTTACTTGTGGCCGATACCAAGATCTCGAGTTAATTTATGTTGCAATTCTGTGCAAATCTATGAGATTTATAAATTCATAAATATGTAAATTATGAACAAAATCGCAACGAATTTGTCATACCTATGAACAAATTGACATTAATCAACAAAAGTTGATGTGTCATATCAGTTTCTTATGGATTTATAGATCTGTAAAACGTATGGATTGTCTCAGAATTGCAACATTAATCCGGTTTTAAAGATTCATTTCCTTGCTAACAATATCAATTTTTCTATTTTTTGTATCATCAAAATCAAATTGATTAAATAAATTCAAACCTAGTTTATTAGTCAACTCTCCCCGTTAATTTGAATAGGGCATTGATCTTTTATAAAATCGGCCATTATTATATTCTAATCTATTTAAATTTCTTTATGACAACAAAATCATTGCTGTCAAATAATTGACTGTCGTCGAATATAGTAGACTTTATTTACTCCAGCAGTAATAGTATATTATGCTACAAGGACCGAACGACTGTCATTTTTGTCCAGGATAAATTTGGCTGCATTCGGTGAAGACGAGGGCAAAGCCCAAGGCATAGCTCCGTGCAGCCAAATTTATCCGTGACAATAATGATAGTCGTTCAGTGTCCGTGTTGCATACATTACTTTTTGTAACAAGTGCACCGAAGTACCTCCTCTATTAAAGTTTTTAAATAAATTTGGTTGTATCGAAACTATCTTATCGATTTGACAAACAGATTTTTGCAAATGCAATCACATTACAGTAAACTAATACAATGAAACATAACTTACATGATTCATTTCATTGTTGATATTTTTCACATTTTCTGTGCTATCCCGTTCACAATAAATGCACATACTATAACGAACACATTCAATAATACAAATTTCTTTCAAATATCAATTTGACATATATCAACGAAATAAAAAAATCCAACGCATCCATGATCCATGATCTACAATTTCATTTTTACTCAGCGGGAAAAAATATCCATTAATTCCAAGTCAACAGAGAATTAATGAAAATTGTTACCATGGTTTGGAATTGAGAACTTTCGAAGCAGAAGTCAGATCAGTAATAGTATACTTTCGGTGTACGTGTTACAAAAATTAATATGCTCTTATAAAACCGGAGAAAACAAAACTTAAATTAGAAACTTTTTCAATAAAATCTAATCTACAAAGTCGTTTATTTTTTTTTTCTCCCTCAGCTTATCTAATTTCTGGTAAAAATAATTAGTTTCCTCAAATAAAACAGTCTATGTTTTGATAGGATCATACTCTTAAGTAAATTTATCTTTACAGTAGTGTATCACACACAAGTACCATATTGCTTCGAAATTACGCTTCGTGTGAAAAAAATGTAATTACTTCAACCATCTGCGATATTATTTGTTGCAAATATCTGTCTGAATGTAGCATCCCATTTCCAGCTCGAAAAACCTCCCATGTGGTGCATTCTCCACTAACATTCATGGGTACCTATATTTTATGATTGGTTACCGTACAAAAATATCACACGAGCGAAAGGCAGGAATTCCGGTTCGCGAGTTTGGAATACGCCATTCCATTACATGTTGCAGAATATACTTTCTTTAACAAGATTTTGGAAACTCACCAATATTCCAGAAGAAACTTTGAAAATTATGAAACGTCAAACATAAAGCCAGAAAAGAATATCTGAATTGTTTGGACGTAACCATAGTTACCAAAATAACAACTTCTGATTCGTCGAAATGATTCTACACGGTTACAGAATATTACGACGTGTGGAATGTCACCTGCTCCAACATAACTTTTGGATATGGAATATGCAAACTCCATAACAATGTTGAAGAAAAGATGACTTCAAAATTAATCCGAATAAAATACGCAGGCCGTCCCATTAGAACCGTTTGATAAGATGCATTAAATGCTGCATTTCGCTTTGCATTTTAATTCTTCTTGATACAAAGGAAAGTGAACTGGGTCATACATAAAATCAGAGTGCAATGCACAAAATTTTGTGTATGACAAGGTTCATTTTTCTCTGCATCAAAAGGGATAATCAAAATGCAAAGTAAAATGCAGCATTAAATGCACCGTGTCAAACGGCTCTTAGAGAAAACAAAGCTGGATATTTTTACCAGAAATTTTGTAGGCTGAGAAATAAAAGAATGTACGACTTTGTAATCTAAATTTTGTTTGATAAATTTCTCATTTCATTTTTTTGTGTATTCAATATTCCAGCGGATGATAAAAAATTTACCACCTATTCTAATTCAAATAAATACTACATAGTATCATACATCTTTACAGCTTGTTTTCCGATTATCATAATTATGAAGCAAGAACTTCAAAGTAAATCAGAGCTCAAATTTTTGATAAACTAAATAAAAAAATAATTAATTGAACATCAATTTATACAGTCTGATACCAGTAGATATATAAAACTTAAGATTTGCTTATGATATTCGTATATATGATCATATTTCTGAATTTAGAACTCTTTCTAATTTAAATTTTATAGACGAACGAGTGAATTATTTGTATTTTTGTCTCACGCACAAAATAAAATTAACAGGTTGTCCTTCAAATTTAAATTATAAAAAACAATGTTACAATTTGCGTGATAAAAATATGTATGTTGTACCATCATTTAAAAAAATTAAATTCAAAAACACTTTTTCATATTTGGCACCCAAATTGTACAACGGTATCTCAGAAGAGTTAAAATCTTTATCCTGATTTTTTTCAAAACTCAAATAAGAAAAATTATATTAGATACTAATTGCGATTAAGCATTTCTTTAAATATATTTTCGTCTTTGTTCTATTATTTTTGTAATGTACACATGTTATCTTTGATGCTGATAACATTTTGTATGTTAATCTGAAATTATTTGTAACGGTTAGATGGAAGAACAGCCTAGGCTGAACCTTGCCACTGAATCAGTGGATAAAGTTTATTATTATTATTAAATATGTATCAATTCAATTCTTAAGTATTGTTTTATTCTATTCAGTTGGATCAAAGAGAATTGGATATCACAGTCTTTTATTTGATTTTTTTTTATTGATGTTGATTTATAAATTTTTGTATTTATATATATTCTACTCTATTTTAATCGTATAGTATTCTATCTATATTATTATGTTCTTTTAGATAATGATATCCAAGTAAGCGACAACGAACCAAACTCATTTGCAGAAAATTTGTTGGATGATTTGTACGGAACAAGTTGGAGAGCAAATAAAGACTTAATTTTAACAAGATCAGAACCTAAAAAACAACAAAAGCTTGCCTCTATTAGGATGCCCAAAACAGAATTGAAATCAAAAAATACTTCTCATAAGCTTGAATCAAAATCTCCATGGGCACAGCGATTAAAAAATTTATGTGATTCAGATAGTGAACAATCTACAAGTGCCGATTCCTGTAAAAGTACTGGAAATTTAAGCGGCAGAAAGCTAAGTTTCAGTGATAGCGCAGACGAGAGTGATAGTATTGATAACATGATTTCTTCAAAGAAAAATAAAAAATATGTTTCCAGAAATAGTCTAAACACATCTCGATCCTCTGATATCAATTTTAGTGAAAGTGAGAATGATAGCTTAGGAACAAGAGTAAAAAAGAAATTAGCCAAAAAAGCAAAATCATTATCAACTCCTAAATTAAATAAAAATAAAAAATCAGTATCAGAACAGCGTCAAATACCAACAAATAAGACTGAAACAAAAATAAAAGCAATTAGTTCTAAGACCACAACATCTGAAACTCCATTTAAAACTTCAAAATACGATATTCATTCCGAAAAATATTCATTTTTGAAATCTCTTTGTGGAGGAGTACCTCCATGGAAATGTCATTCTGAAGCTCATTTTTTCAAAACAAACTTTAAAACTGAAAAAGCTGCGCTTGCTAAAAGACTATTTGACTTATTCAACGCACAAATTTTTGAAAATGCTATTCCAGAAGACACTCCTTTACAGTGGAATGACAGAATGCGTGGAACAGCTGGTTTCTGTTATAATAGAAGAGTGACGAAACGAGATGGAACAGTTACCAGATCCTGTAGGATTGCTTTAGCAACAAAAGTTCTAGACACTGCTGACAGATTGCGAGATACCTTAGTGCATGAAATGTGTCATGCAGCAACTTGGCTTGTTCATAACGTTGCTGATGGACATGGCTCCTACTGGAAAAGCTGGTAAGATAATAAATAAAATATAATCTGCAACTGATAAAGTTTTTAACTTGTTTACTGTGTATCATTCTATCATTGATAGTTCTCTTAAGAACTTTAAATTGCCATCAATCATTATTTTACTCTTCTCAAAAACTACAACTTTACGTTCATGAGCATTCAAAATTATATATATATATATATATATATACATATATATATATATATACATATATATATATATATATATATATATATATATATATATATATATATATATATATATATATATATATATATATATATATACATATATATATATATATATATATATATATATATATATATATATATATATATATATATATATATATATATATATATATATAAAAGTAAATTAATTTTTGAAAAAGTCTTGTACAGCTCACAGTAGCGACTAAAAGCATACTTTATGCGATTTTTTCATTGAATAAAATGACAATTTATCCACAAGTTAGTACAAGACTTTTTCAAAAATTAATTTACTTTCATTCAACCGTCTGGCTTATTACGGATTCGCCAACTAGATTTACATTCAGTATATATATATATATATATATATATATATATATATATATATATATATATATATATATATATATATATATATATATATATATATATATATATATATACTCTTAAAGAGTAGAGCCAGATTGACCTAGAACCACAAGGAGTTGACAATTTCCCTATTTAGACCTTCATTATGATCTCCTGAAGACCTGTGGATATTGAATCATCAATTACAGGCAGAGCTCTACGATCCTAGGAGTTAATATATTTTAAACTAATCTAGTTATGATTTGTACTTTTATTTTTATTTTTGTTGTCTTGACAATTTTGTTTATTTATATTTATATTTCTTTTCACTTGAAAAAGGCAGCACTTTGCTGTTGAAACGTTGTGTTTCTAATAAATTACAGAACTTAAACCCAATAAAACATATTTATTTAAAAATGAGTTCTGAAAAGTTTTTTCCTTCATTAAAAAATATTATGTTTAATACGTACAAAAAATATTATTTTGGGACTCGTAAGATCACTGTACTCCGCTTGTATGTATGTAGCATTTTTTGTACTTGTTGAAAAAATAACTATTTTCGAGGGTTTTGCGTAAAAAAGATACAACAGGACCCTTTATAGTAAGACTTCGATGTCTGTCTATCTATTTGGCCCAATCGAGTTATTAGAGTGGAGGAAAAAGTAGTGAATTATGAATTCACATATATTTTGTTTTATCTTATTAAGGCCCGGTTGTACAATCCAAGCTTATCTACAGTTTAGTTAAACTAAGTTTATTTCTTATGATTACAGTTATTTCAGCAATTGTAACCATAGTAAATAAACTTAGTTTAATTAAACTGTAGATAAGCTTAGATTGTACATATAATCGTGCCTAAGGCCCAGTTGTACAATCGAAGCTTATCCACAATTCAGTTAAATTCAGTTTATTGCCCATGGTTACAATTAGTTCAACAATTGTAACCGTGATGAAAAAGCTCGGTTTAACTCAACTGTAGATAAGCTTAGATTGTGCAATTGGGCCTAAGGATGCTGGAAGTAAGAGAGTCTGAGTGTTTCTAGTTGTAAGTATGGAAGCTATTCCGGACAAAATAGTGTAGAAATTTTACTCGATTGAATTTTCTTTACGGATGTAACAACTTTTTTGTTAATTGGAAAGTAAATTTACAAAATTGTAGGTGTTACAGCTATTGAAATTTACACTCATCCAATGCCAATTGAACACAAAGATATCAAAAACTAAATGTATGAGTATTGGGAAATCGGATAATGAAACTTTCGGAATTATTAAAGCAGAGTGTACACCAGCAATTAACAATTTAAATATTGATGATCTAATGTAACTCTAATAAATTTGATAATATATATATATATCCACTAACTTGTGGATAAATTGTCATTTTATTCAATGAAAAAATCGCATAAAGTATGCTTTTAGTCGCTACTGTGAGCTGAAAAAAGTGTTCTCATGTTCAATTATATAAAAAAAGTGAGAATACATTGCTGTCAATCATTTTATTTCAACTGTGGCAGCAAAACATTTCGTGTATCCTTATAAAAAAAAAAAAGCTCGGTATAGGAGTCTGATATCTGCTTGTAAATTCGTCAACAAAATTTGAAAAAATATCAATGTGCGCGTAGAGGACGTTACGCTCATTATTTCCAAAAGTAGAGAGAGAAATTGCCGATAAGCAGTAGCGGTATAGTTATAGATTTAATTTACTTGAATTACGCAAATAAGCGAAAAATTGAGATTCTTCAATTGCTTGCATTTCTTATGCTACGGTTTCTTTCACAAATTCAGCTACTGCCGTCTTCTTACCTTCTGCAAATTCAGTCATTTTCTTCTCCATGGATTTCATTTCTTCAGTCATCGTCACTTTCATACCTTCCGTAGATTGATCATTTACAGTACACTTTTACTTACAGGAATTATATAAAAATATTTTTATTCTTTCATATGTAAAATTTTCCGTTGATTTGAATGGTAATATAAAACATAGGGTATTCCATTTAAAATAAGAAAGTTGAGGCCAATATCCGGTCAAACCAGATGGGCTACTGATTTTAAAATATTTCAGTTGAAATGGGTATGCTGAAAAAACTATAGATTTCAAATTTTGTAAAATTATATGAAATAGTTCTTAAAATATAGATAGTGTAAGCTCTTCGTGGGACACCTGGGCCCTGATTTTGTAACTAGAAAGCGATACCGAATAGAAATAAAAAATGGCGATGTGTTGAATGACGACCATCTTGGATTTCTATTCAACAGTGCGAATTCTAAGGTATTTTAAACATTAATTTTCCTCTGTTGTAACGCATGCGTATTGTGGTAGCAATTTGAAAATAACACATGTTAGGGACTTGGGTGGGAGTTCCGGTGCTTGCTGGTCACTCGTTTGTAAACAAAAGGTCGAATTTCCTCTATGAACGCCTCTGCAGCAGCTTTATTCAATCTGCGTGTAATAAATTTATTTGACACAAAATATTCGCAATGCAATAAATTTATCGGAAAGTTGCTAAGAAATTGTCATCCGGCAGTTCAAAAGGATCCATAGCATCTCTCAATCTCCGCCTATCGATACGCAATTGGATATTTTCCCTGCGGAGCTCCCGGTAATACCATAGTGCCATAAAAGTCGTCTGGATAAAGTAATAGAAGGTTTATTATTCTACATTCTTACAGTTTATTTGCACTCTATCACAATAATACTAAATATAGTATCAGAAGACAACAAGAACATAAAAACGTATAAATTTTGATGCAGATTAATAGAATTATAAACAAATACTCACATCTTGAAATTCTTGAAACACAATAATTATAAACTCTCCAGGAACAAAATTTGAATTAAAACTTGAATCAACTTAACATTACTGAACATCAACTATATTCACTTTGCCAAATACCTATTCGTCTGGTCCCGACCAGTTGAATAGGCCTATTCAATCGAGAATAGCAGAAAATGGCCGACTTAAGATGGCGCTAGGTAACGAAAATGTATTCAGTATCGCTTTCTAGTTACAAAATCAGGGCCCAGGGTACCTATTCTAATTCAACTTGTCAAGCTGATAACTTAAAAAGGTCTTGATAACTCACTAGCGCACCTAGCGGATGGGAAAAGAAGCTCGTGCGATACGTCATCCGTGACGTATAGGCGTTGATAAGCTTAGCGACACCTCTGCTAGTGTCGCTACCGAGAAAGCGACTTGATAACTTTGACATTCAGCGTGAAATTGAGATTATCTTGTATACTTTACGATTGCTTTGAGTTTATTTTAATAAGTTTTGATTGATATGGCGTTTCGTGACGATATCAAAATTAAAAACTAAAGTTAGAACAATAACAACAACAACAACAAAAATTCAACGATAATAATGAAAAAGATTAACTAAAATTGAAAAAAACAGAGAAACACACACAAAAAAAAAGAAATTGTCTTGAAAAAGACAGATTTATCAAAAGAATATAAAAACAACACACAAGAACTACTATCGTCAAAACACAATGAGAAAATGGCAAATTTTCTAAGTAACGGGAAAACGAAATTCATAAAAGACGTGTCCTTATACTACCAACTTATTTATTTTGTGCCAACCTATAAATTTTAAATAATTAAATGTTGATAATCTTAGCAAGGTCACATGACGTCATTATGACATCATGTTTATCAAGGCATAAGTGTCGCTACAATTAGAATAGGTCTCCTGGGTACCTATTCTAATTGTAGCGACACTTAGGTCTTGATAACTATGATGTCATAATGACGTCATGTGACCTTAACATTATTGTTAACATGATTATTAACATATAGTTATTTTAAGTTTATAGGTTGGTACAAATAAATAAAGCCGTGTTTCTTCGGGCAATCTAAGTAATCTAAGTCTTCATAATTCAGTGAATCATGTTTCTTTGGTCGTTATTCGTTATCCCCACTTCTTCACTTTGTGATCACAAAGTGACAATCCCCTTACCCTTCTGTATCGGACTTTTTGCATGTTCACGATGATTGCAATAACAGAATCTGTGTAAATTTGAAATATGGCGGATAGAACACACCAAGAAAATCGTTGTTAAAACAATAAATGCACATCTCGCATCTAACATGAAGGGATGAATATACGAATAATCATGCAATAATAAATAATTCTTGGAAAACAAACTATTTAATGGATTATAATAAAAATCAATACTGAAAAATTCTGTTATTTTAATCAATTACAAGAGAAAAATCGCCAAAAATCATAGTTATAAAATATATTTTTAAAAACGAATATATAAATATTCTCAAATCAGAATATGACCCATGATTCGTAGTTAGTTGTTTTCTTGTTTCAAAAAATAATCATGATTCGTATACAGCAAATACGATCCTGAGATTCACAGTATGATTGTCGAAGAAACACGCCTTTGTTGCTAGTAAAAAGACGCGCGCTTATGAATTTATTTTTGGAAAAAAATATCCATCTACGCATCAAACACCAAATCATGACATTCGCCACGTCTTTAATGCTCATAAAATCTGAAAACCAAGAAAAAAATCATGTTTATTCGTATATTGTATCTAATATATGAGAGTATCATTACCCGAAAATACGCTGGCACACGATTGTGATATATGTCAGTATGTTTATTTAAACTATTCATAATATACAAACAGCATTTCTTGCTAAGCCGAAAATTTGCACGAAATTCTGCGTTCGCAATTCCAAAAGGATCTTGCTCATCACTTATTAATCTTCGCGTAGTTCTATTTTCTTCCTTCTTCAAATTCTACAGCCTCAACAACCAATAATTAAAGCAAACAAAACGCCATATCAATCAAAATTTAACAAAAAAAACTCCAAAACAGTCGAGAAGTAAACAAGATAACCTCAATTTCAAGCTAAATGTCAGAGTTATCCAGTCGCTATCTCGGTAGCGACACTAGCAGAGGTGTCGCTAAGTTTATCAAGACCTATACGTCACAGATGACGTATCAGCCTAGCTTCTAAATACATCCGCTAGATGCGCTAGTGTGTTATCAAGACTGTTAAGTTATCAAGTTGATAAGTTGAATTAGAATAGGCCTCCTGGATACCTATTCGTAAAACGTGAACCGTTTTACTGGTCTGAATTCTGCTTCTAAAGTTCTCAATTCCAAACCGAGGAAACAATTTTCATTAATTCTCTGCTGATAGGGAGGTAATGAATATCAATTCCCTTTGCAGAGGGAAAAAATGAAAATTGAAGATCAAGGATGCCGTTGGTATTTTTAATCTCATTGTTATATATCAAAATGATATTTCGAAGAAATTTGTATCATGGGATGTGTTCATTATAATGTTTGCATTTACTTTAAACGGGAGAGTACAGAAAATGTGAAAGATATTATCAATAAAATAAGTCATGTGAGCTATGTTTCGTTGTATTAGCTTACTGTAATGTGATCACAGTTGCAAAGATTTGTTTGTAAGATAAGACAAGATAGTTTCTATTCGCTTCGTGCACAAGTGACAGATAGCGCTTCTCTTGGATTGAATTATAACAAAACGTTGTACTGTCCGCGTAAGATAACTTGGCAGTCCTGGGGTGTAAACTTTTAGGGATGATATAAGTAAAATCAACAAAAACCATAGGCGTGCCCAAAAAAATTGTATGAATAATAATAAATTGCACTTGTTATTGGTGATTGGAAAATCCAATCCAAATCTCTGTTATATCTATACTTGTTCAGGGGAATGTTATGAAGTCTATAAATTTTTACTTATCAATAGGTACTTTTTTTGTCATTAGCTTTAAGATTTTATATCTCTTCTGGGATTATCTAATTTGTTTGTGTGAAGGGCACTGAAAATCATCTTGCAGAATGTTAATTTGAAATTATTGTAACAAAATCATTTGTACGTTTCATGTTTTAGCGTAAAAAAATATTTTCCCATGAAATTTTTTTATTGTCTACACCAATGGACAGACAGATTCAAATGTACCTCATTGATCATTTATGATGCATTCTCTCTGCTGCCCTATCCCTCTAACCACCAAATTTAGCAATAAATGGTTGTAAAAGTAGGACTCACTATTTTGCGTAGTGCGGTACTTAAGCAAAAGTTTGAGTTTGACACAGCGCATCGTAAGCATACTGGATCGCATTACATTCTTCCCGACTGCCAAGATATCTTGCGCGGACAGTATACAATAGCACACAATGTGATGTTACAAATGATAATTTCATGGAAAAATTAGCAATATAATGTAAGTAAATGCAAGATAAAAGTTTTAAAAGTTTATTGTTTTCATTTACAATGAAGTTTTGAGTCAATATTTATGTATATTTGAGTGAGGGCTGTCTATATCCGTGGGAATGCTAATCCGGATATCCGTGCAAGTGTATATCCGGTATCCGGAAAAACCGGTATCCGGCTTAGAACAACGGATATCCGGATAAATCCGGATGACCGTGCATCCGGATAACCGGATAAAACGGAAATCCAGATTAACCAGTATGTTTCGCAAATTACGTGAGTCAAACAATATGGCTTTGTTTTGTATAACGTATTCTGTACAAAATCAGAAGATCCAAATAATTTTGAAATATCTACGTATTCAAGTAGTGATACAGTATCTTCATGTTATTTTTTAAAATTTTGGTATGAAATTACTAATTTATTAACGTTTTCGGTGATATTCGGATATCCGGTTTAACCGAATAGGAAAAAACGGATATTCAAAAAATGAAAATCCGGATATTTGAATATCCGGAATTCATCGACAGCCCTTATTCAGTGCTGAAACTGAATAACTAATTTCACATTTTTGGATAAACGAAGTCATAAGAACCGGTTTTCAGCCAATTACTTTTAATGTAGAATTTGAACCTCCAGAAATTAAGGTAGTTCCATCACGAGATGGTTGAATTAAGAAATTGTTCAAATTTGGCATACGTATTGTTCAACATGTAAACAGCACTTCTATAAAATTTGAACAAGTTTCACCATCCCGAACCCGAGATATATATAATTGAAGTTGACTCAATTAACACGTAGCATATGGACCATGCAGAGGCAAACAGCACATTATTAATTCTACCGTTAGAACTAAAATTAGGAAGTTTATGAAAAACGAAAAACAGCTAAAACAGGATTTCACGGATATTGTAAAAAAAAATCAAGTTGATTGATCATCTAGTTTGACAAATATAATCTGGAGAAGTACTAAGATTTAGCTGCATACCACATATTTCGCAAGCGAATAAGCGAATGGTGGGGAACGGAATGTTGCCACGATTGGCCACGATCGTCGTTCTAACACGCACACATAAGAATGCGTCGTCTGTATAGGCAACCTTTTCTTTGTGTTGAGGCAAAGCCGGTATAGTTCCATCAAAAAAGGCGAATTCTGGCGATGGATGCAAATCCATGAATCCTTAATTTTTTTTCCAACTAATGACGTCATGTTTCCATACATACGTCACAGCTACAACACCTCGCCAGAACGAAATATTCCATCTTATTCCATGATATCAGTGTTGAAGTTTGAATTTTTTAGGTTATTTACTAATCATTACTATGAATTCAATATTAGTAGCTTTGGTTGCAAGTTTTGAGTTTTTCCTTGATAACAATGAACTTTTTATATTCGACAGTATAATACAGAATATCAGTAATAATTAATTTAAAATTTTTTGACACTTTTGTTCTAACCAAAGTTTGCAAAGAAAGACATAACCGAATAGGGAATATTACGGAGAAGTAATTAGTACTTATTCGGAAAAGAACTTTTATAGACACTTTAAAATGAGTCAAATCTCTTTCAATTAACTTTTTGAAATCATTGAAAATAAATGCTTGACAGAAGAGTGAGAAAGAACGACATTTGGAAAAGGATAGGCTACATGGAAGCAGCTCGCTTGCAGTATCCATGAATCCGTGGGATTACTAACTCATGACGTCATGAGTTCGTCGCCAGAATTCTGAATATTCCATGTTTCCCACGAACACAAACTCGAATCCATCGCCAGAATTCCCTTAATGTTTATTCGCAATGTTAGTTGAAAAGAATCTTTCGAATAAATTTTACGAAAGCAAATGATATCTATTGTATATCTTACTGGCACCGAGTACGTATATATGGGATTTACAGAGTTATTGATTATAATTTGAACGAATTATCAACCATTTTAAAATGCAGACGGTATGTAACTTTTGGTTGGGGCTGCCGCAGGGGAGCTACCTTAAAGGGAAAATGTTTGTAACGTCTCATGTGATAAGGGTTGAGCAATTGGGTGGATTTGGTAATCAAAAACTAATGCCAGGCAGTGTCACACGAACTACATCTGTTATTCTACATCCATACAAAGTAAAACTACATAAATAAACTATTAAAAATTCCATTTTTATCACAAAAATATGCTTATGCATAAACATTAATAATCTTTCTACTTAATTTTCAACATTTTGCTCATTGGATCTGTCAAAAACGAAAAATTACAAAAACTGCCGCTGGTGACGCTGCAGTTGAATCTTGAGATGTGCACGGAGCGAATAGATCTAAATTTATTTAAAAAACTCAGAAATGAAAAACGGTCGTTCGGTCCTTTTAGGATAATATACTATTTTCTAATATTTTTTAAAATTCTAACCGATCCAATTATTCAAATGTCTGACAGTTGACAAAAACATTTTGTAGATTGTTCGCAAATGCCGGTATACACAATAATTACAATAGATTATTAAATAAATAACAAACTTGAATAAGTATTAGTGTAAATAGTAACTTCAGACATTACTGCCCGTAGTCAGAACGCGGTTTTAAGCTCAGGTCTGAGTCTGTCTTATATATAACCATGACGACATTTAAAAATCGATTGGGTTATAACACTGTTTTGACATGTCATGCTTAAGCATAAGCCAGACTTAGAACCGACTTTAAAACCGCGTCCTGACTACGGGCCAACATGTTTGTGACATTATGTTTAGATTTTAATTTTTAATTATACATGAAATTCTCAATAAATAAACTCTTCTTTTAATATCATACTATCCTCTTTTCATTAGTTCTTTTTCTTCTGAATATCTTTCATATTTCTGGAAGTGAACACTTTTAAATGTTTTATAAAATTTATCGTAACTTTAAGTTTATTTTTATAATTTTTTGACGCGGAATACATTTTTACATTGCGCTTCAGTACGAGATATTATCTTGTAACAAGATAATTGCAAAACTCTGGGGATTTTATCGCTGTCCGATTGTGTACTGAAGATACTGGCAACGCTAATATTTTCAACAGAATTACCTCCACTACTGATCTTCGATTTCTTTCCTCTGGAATATAATCCGGACCAGTATCATCTGTTTTTGCTACGAATGGCTCTTCATTTTCAGAATCCATTTCCATAAATCTGCATGAAAAGAATCTTGAAGTAATTAAACACAGAATTTATCTATTGTTTTTATTATTTCAGTCAAGCTGATTCAACACTTTTAATCATTAAATAAGAAATAGAAGTAAATGCTGGAAACAATATTTGGATGATTTGACATTGATAGAGCAGTCAACTTGAAATGCACGGATGAAAGCTGGTTTATTAACAAAAATGTAATAGATAGAAATTTAAATATATACCTATGCATAGCTAAGAATTAATTTCAATTTGATTATACTAACATGTACTGGTAGATACAGATTGACAGAGAAGTAGGTAGACACCACTAAAAGTAGTTTTGCAAGCTTAACTATTGCAATAAATATTTAAGTACTTTGATAGGTACTTAACGATTATTGTAAGTACTAAGTACAAGTATTTTAATTGCAGTACTTGAAAATCAAATATTTTTGGAGAATTTTTAAAGTACCTATGTAAGTATTGCGCCAGTTGCAACTTAAGTACATTTGTACTACAATAATCAGCCAATCCTCAAAAATTAAATAATATTCGTAATTTCTTGCAACAAAAGTAGGTTCCTCAAAATACTTTTCGACAGTTTCACAGATTTTGAGATGTATTTGAACAAATCTTTTGATTGCCAATCGATCTGTACAATCTGAATAATAAAACTCATTATGTATATTCTGTCAACATAATATGAATCATCAATGTGTCATATTTAGTCTTCTGATCCTTTTCTTAAACTCGCTTTGTCTCTTATTGCGAACCTCGAATATAGCGAATCATATTAAATGCAAAATCGGTGATCGTTATCTGAACTTCACTGTTCTTAAATTTTTCTATAGTGTCGAGAGAATAAAATTCTCAAACATTTCTAAGCTTATTATTCTTTCAGGGCACACAAAGCTATAACAGTTTTTCCGGAATTACCACCGATAAAAAGATGTCACGACTATGAAATTAATACTAAATACACCTATAAATGCACAGAATGTGGATACAGGTAAGTTAATAAGGAAATAAGTATTATATCGATCTAAATTCATTTATTTTTGTAGTATTGGTCGCCATTCCAAATCTTTAGATATTGAGCGTAAGCGCTGTGGATATTGTTACGGAAAATTCGAAATTTTCATTAACAAAATAAATAAAAATGGTGAAAAACAAATAAAGCCTGCAACACCAAGAGGGAAACCAACAGCTTTTGCGCTTTATGTTAAAGAAAATTATAATTTAGTAAAACGAAATGATTTGAAACATGGCGATGTGATGAAAATTTTAGGACAGAAATTTTCTGAAATGAAAATTAATCAAAAAGTTTAAATCGTTACACTTAACTATCAATATATATATATTTTTCTCAAAACAAATTCGAAAGTAATTTATATTCAAATAGTAATGATTATTTTAATCTAGTCTGTAGAAATAAGGATAAGTTTACGGAACTGACTGCCATCTAATTTAATATTGACTTGTACACTACTATACAGGTACATTATTTCTAAAAATTATATACTATTATTGTTTTGTAATGTTTTTATAATTATATACACAATTTTTTAATAAAAAATGATTTTCCAAGCACCGTCTTATTTCTGAAGAAAAATTTTAAAGTATTTTTGCTCATGATTATTATTGTAATTTATAAACGGATTTAATTTGTGTCCGACTCTTAAATTTATAGTTTTCATGGAACATTTATATTATTTATAATTTAATTTTTATAATTTTGTTTCAAATTCAAAACTATTTTAGATCAATTTTTGGTATATTTACATCGTTTATACCCATAGATGCAAATTGAAGAACAACGTATTAAAATGCATATCTTAAAATGAAACAATGGTAGAAATTAAACTTGATTTTACTATAAGAAGATTATAAAATAACTAACAGTTAAATAGAATAATTAACTAATGAACAGGTATAACGAGAAATTCACAAAAAAATTTTCGATACTAGGAAGCTGGTGATAATCTTGAAAAAAAAATTAATTTAATTTTTATAATTTTGTTTCAAATTCAAAACTATTTTAGATCAATTTTTTGGTATATTTACATCGTTTATACCCATAGATGCAAATTCAAGAACAACGTATTAAAATGCATATCTTAAAATGAAACAATGGTAGAAATTAAACTTGATTTTACTATAAGAAGATTATAAAATAACTAACAGTTGAATAGAATAATTAACTAATGAACAGGTATCACGAGAAATTCACAAAAAAATTTTCGATACTAGGAAGCTGGTGATAGTCTTGAAAAAAAAACAAGCTCCTATCATAATTCGTTTATTAAAATTAAGGAAAAAAATGCTTTTAATAAAGTCATTCGCACTCGTTTTAATTTATTATGCTGGGGCCACATTTACGCCTAATGCCATTAATTGAGGCGTTGTTTAACAATAAACACATTGTCAATGACAATATATCAATTGTCACATAATGCCTTAATTAATGGCATTAGACGTAAGTGTGGCCCCTGCATTAGTTTTCATTCTCAATTGTAGAAAAAAGTGAGAAAAATAAATTATCGTATTGAAATTTGTCAAACAAGTTGTTATTACCTAAAAACATATTTCAGATTTTATTTATTGAATATACGTTTTATCACTGATTGCGTTGCTGAATTTTTCATATATAATGAAACTTTCTCCCAAAAAAGGTCTAAGGAGAAATAATACAGGGTAAAAAATGAAAAGGAAATAAATCTGATGATTTAACTCATGAGAATATATAATAAAACCATCAATTTCTGTTATTATAAATAAACAAGAATCGAAGGGAAAGACAATAACTTTTTTATAAACAAATGAATAAAAACAGGTTAATTATTTGTATGATGAGGAATAATTATCCCTCCTATATCGTTTTTAATTCATAATATATTCAATGAATTTATTTGAAATGATATTTTTTATTGACATCCAATTTCAAAATTATTAAAAAACGTCAGGCGATGAAAAATCAAAATAGTAGATTTCAGTCACAAATTTTAGCGCTTTTTAGATGAAATAGATGAAATCTTTACGGAGGGATTCGATCTTTTTGAATTTATTTGTGACCGTTAGAAATAGAAGTCAACCAAAGTGGATAAAAGAGCCCGTACGAAAAATGCGCTTTGATAATCAAGATGTTTCTCTGATTTTTTTAATCTTTTCTTTAAATAAAGGAGATTTTTGCCAAGTGGGTGGCACAATAAAATAATATAGAAGCGTTTTACAAGTAAATGAACACTATTTTGTTTTCTCTAATTAATTAACAAAACTTCAAAAATAAGATATATCGACAATAAGTTCACTTAACTTTCAATAGTTTCAATATATCAAAAATTTAAAAAAAAGTAATATAAGTAAAACAATGCAGACATAGATTCCAGCCGAGTACATTTATATCAATATCATATTAACAAGTTACGTTTAGAATAACACAATAAAATTATATAGGTAGAAGTATTTTCTTTGATTGCGTTTTCAATTGATTGTCAATTAAAAACTCAGCAACGCCTAAATGACAATTTTTCTGGCTTTTTATTTTGACGTTTTCACACTTTTCAGTTTCATTCACACAAAAATAGTAATTTATGCAACGAAAGTGTAAAGCTAAGCATTATAACATGAGACCAAGTATTATATGATGACGAGGCTTGCCGAGTCACTAAAACTGTTGATCGAATGTCATAATGCTTTTTTACACTCGTTTTGCATACACACTTTTTTCTACGGTCTTCAACTGCCATATTTTAACGCTTATTGAGCACACAGCAAGAAAGTTCAGGACACAAATTGACATTTAGATTCAGCAAATATCCGATCTAATGGATCAATGAGAGGTTACAACAAGAATGAATTCACAGAAATTTGACTGTTACCCGTTTTAAATGCTAATAAAATTGAATCGCAACAAAGACTTACTTAACGCATCGTTTGTAATGCGTAAAGTGCCCACTTTACGAACTGCTGTAGGAAAAAATCATAATAAATTTGTTTGCCCTCTACTAGCTTAGGGTTGCCAATAGTCCCGATACGTGCAAACTATCAAATGTCCCGACAATCGCCAAAAAAATATTTATTTACAATCCATCGGTCAAGCAGGGCTGCGGGGAGGGAGCGTGATTTGTGAATATGTTTTCAGTATTCTCGGTAATAACGTAATGTAGAACGCGTGTTTCCACTGTTGTCTTCGCAGTGGATGAATAAAAGAAAACGTCTGAATGTGAACACCGTTGACACTACTCTTCAGTGTAAAGAAGAGTATATAAGTTTTAAAGAGTTTTACTGTAAAAGACAATCGGGAATTGTTGTCTCAGGTGAAATCATCAGATAAATACAAAAGATAATAATTATCTATATCTCACTAATTAAAAATAAATAATTTCAAAATTAATATCAGTTTTTTTTAAATTTTACCTATAAATATTTCTCTTCAACAAAATGTCCCGACCGGCCCTCGGCATTACTAGCTCCATAGTTTTCACTGCTAAATATTATAAATTATTCACGTGATTCCTCAATCAATCCTAATCACGGATATGAAACATCCCTTTGAATATGAAAACATCCAATATTTCATGAAAAATAAAATTGAAGAAATGCAGGACACTGTAAAGTAACCTTTAAAGTTTGACCGTGAAACAGAAATTGATAAATTGTTAAAAAATCAAAGCCTGATAAGTTTCACAAAAAATACAAATTCAGGAGTCGGTTTTCATACTATCATTCTGAATAGGGCAGCAACCGTAGACACGTGTTTCGTCCTTATTAGGATTCTTCAGTACAGGATGATGGTGTGAAAATCGATTCCTGAATTTGTATTTTTTGTGAAACTTATCATATTTTGATTTTTAATAATTTATCAAAAATAAAATTGGGAAATCAGGAACGTACCTACATCTCAAAAAGGGAGAAATATATGCTTAGAAACCAGGTGCGCAATGTGCGCATTCTCATTGTTTATATCACAGGTTTATATAAATTGAATTCTAATACGACAGAAACCGTTTATGTTCGTGGAAATTTGCAATTTCATAAACCTAAAAATGAATTTTAATGTGCAGTAATTATTTTTATTATCCACACTCGATTTGTAAAACAGATTATCGAATAATTCTAAAATGGAAAGTGAGGTTAAAGAAAGTCGTAAAGTGGAAAGTACGAGAGAAGTTTTTAAAAATAATCCAAAATATTTAAAAACATTAGTTAACAAAACTGTAGAAATAACTACAGTAAACGGTAAGACACATAAAGGCATAGTTTTCGTTATTGATCCTGTTTCCGAAAGTGTTGTAACTGTTGCAAACTGTAACGATAAATGTGATGTGAATATATTTATGGGACATGCCATACAATCTATTCGAAAAATAAGCGAGGATAATGAGAATGCAAGCCATAATTCCGTTTTTAATACCGCCATTCAACTACCCAATGATACTCAGTTCACTGAGAAGAGAACAAATTTGATGTCATGGTTAAAGAAGAATTTATTGGATGTGACCGAGGAAGATTTGAACCTAAGAATTGGAGACGATCTTGTTATTGAACCACCATATGATAAAGCACATTGCTTTTGTAGTAATACGATTATATTACAACGAATACAAGACATTATCAACAAAATGCCTGATGGAAAGTAGATTCTTCCGTATTATAGATATTTCTGTTTATTTATTGGTATATATTTGTAATAAAAACTATAAGATTGATAATAATACAATAATATATATAGTAGAAATTTTCAGAAAATTCAATTTAAGTTAGATAATAAATATACAACAGTATAAAATAATTTGTACTCTAACACTGGTCCATAATATCAACATAATATCGTTGATTAATAAAATTTAGTAAGGCCTACATATTGTATCATAAATGACAGAATAATTAAAATTTTCAATTGAAATATAATACGATTTACAATAGAAGATTTTAAAAAAATACTCTTAGGCTCAAGATATCCACCTCCTAATAAATTTATTTGGTAAATAATAACTATGGTAACAATTGTGCAGACAATTGTTGTCATGGTTATTATTCACCAAATAAATTTATTAGGAGGTGGATATCTCGGGCCTTAGTCTATGTATGTTTACATAGGTACCTAATAAACTTTGATATAAGCAACTGTATTTTTCTACCAAGCAGCAAAGCGAACATTTGTGCCTGTTTCAATTTTTTGTGGAATACATAAATCTTCATCATCCGAGTATGAAGACACTTGCAGTGGATCAATATTATCCAAAAAGTATTCTATTTTTTCTAGTAAATTTGTAGCAACATTTGCAAATTCATCCCATAAAATATATTCTTGTGATGTCAAAATTTCTGTGTTTTCTTCTCCTTCTAGTAACCCAAATAGCTTTTCTTCATCTAAATAACAAGATATGTATTATTTATTATTATTATTCATGTAAGGTCTACAAAACATAAATACCTAAATAATCAGCAAGAACGTTCAAAAGTTGTTCAACTTCACTCCCAGTGAATACATCATATAAGTTCATGCTGTCGATACAATAATTCCATAAAACTTGACAAATCAGCATACTTAAAGACCAATCGTATTCTCCATGATCCTGTAGTATTTGTAACAAATTTATAACACCTTCATTTTCTTTGAATATTTCTCTGTTCTTGTTATCTGCCATTAAATTCACAAAAACACCCATAGCAGTTCTTAAAAGTTCCAGATCATCTATAAATTTTAAAGATATAAGATACCCGATTAAATTAATTTGTTCATTACCTTTTTTTAGCATTTCTATCAATGTTTTGAAAGATCCATTATCAACCATATAATTTCTTGTAATTTTTGAACGAGATAAATTTCCCAGAACCCTAATTGCTTCCACCACACAGTCATTATTATCACAATCAAAGTAATTGCATAAAGCTGCAAGGTGATTGATAAATTAATTCAAAAGTAAAAACATCAATAAATTGATTTTTCTACGGTCGTGCGTAAAGTAAGTATTTCACGCATCCTTTGCAATGGCGTAAGTCAGCGTTTTTCATATCCAAATTTTACCACCATTTAAACGTGTGGCTATTAAATTTCTGTGAATTCATGTTTACACTAATAAATTTGTTAAGTCTAAATGTCAATTTGTGATCTTGGCTCTCTTGTTAATAAGTGCTTAATAATTGCCAAAATATGGAAGTTAAGAAAAAATACTGTACGCAATACGAGTGTAAACAAGCATTATGACATTCGGCCAACAATTCTCGTCATCAGAAATCTGACATCATTCCCTGATCCTCAACTTTACACTCTTGTTGCATAATAGTAATTTATGCAGCAATAGTCTAAACTTGAGCATTATAACATGAGGCCAAGTATTTGATGACGAGGCTTGCCGAGTCACTAAAATTATCGACCGAATTTCATGTTAGTTTACACTCGCATTGTCGTATTACATACAAAAAAAATTCTACAACATTCAAATTCCATATTATGCCAATTACTAAGAATACAGCAAGAGAGCCAAAAGCTGTACATTCAAATTTGAGAAACTTCCAGATAAACAGGTTAGTGAGAGGTGCTATAAATATGAATTCACAGAAATTTAAATGCAACGCATTCAAATAGTGGTAACACTGAGACGCGCAGAAGCCTTACATACGCATCGTGCCTACTTTACGCACAGCCATAGAAAAATTACTATTTTACCTTTAGATAGATCAATTTGTTTAATGTGAAAAGCATCTTTGTCATTTTCAGCTTTATAATAATAAGATAAATTATTTAGAGTACTCAATACAGATAAAACTAGTTCTCCAATGTCACTAACTGACTTTGTGAATAATATCATCAAAAATATTTCTATTAAATTTATTCCATAAGCATCTATGAGTTGCTTCCCAATCTCTGGATTTATAGCAGCATTTGCTATTATTCTAACAACTTTTACAATGACATCAGCTGAAGCATCTTTAATATTTTCTTTATCATCATTTCCAATATCCTTTTTCATTCCTAAGTTTAGATATTTTTGTAAATATATATTCAGAACATTGATCAAACATTCTATTGAATTATGTTCATTGTAGAGCTAGAATAAAAGTGTTTAAAATAAATTAATATTTTAAAATTATATTTACATATATATACATGTGTATCAAAACAAGTGTGAAAAAAATAATAATAGCATATTCCTGTCATAATTTTGAGTAAAAAATATGTCCTATTCTTTTTAATTACCAAAATACAAGAGATCAAAATTTTATAGATAGCAACACATTTTAAGAAACTTTAAATCAAGATATTTTTGAAACAATGTAGGAATTAATGGAAAACAATGGAGAATTGATTTCAAATTCACAAATATATACAAACAACCAATTACTAAGAAGAATAATGAACGCCTGAACTGATATTCGTAACAAATCAAATACAATTAATTTAGTTCATAATATCATAACTTGTCGCTATCGAACTTGAATCTGAGTTCAAATAGTCCAGTCGACATGTACTTTGGGGTCGGAAAAATTGCGAACTTGATGAAACTTTGATATGTTGGTTTTGATCACTCAATAGTGTTATTACCATGTTTTATGACCAAAATTTCGCAAAGCAATTTTCAGGGGGAGGAAAAAACCACGAAATTTTGGCACTTTTTTCAGTTTCTGTCCTGTAACTTTTCCCCCTTTATTCCTACGACTTAGATTGTCAAGTTCAATTTCGTAGAAAACTGAATTTCCAATAAGTTTGACTCGTAAAACTTGCTTGTAGACCCACTAAGTTCCAAGATACAGCACTTCAAAAAGGTGATAAATTCCTTAAAATCAAAAGAACGTGGTGGTTTTCGCTATATATTTTAATTGTTCAATATTTTTTATGGTATTATGGTACCTAGTTCCATTCTGACACAGTAATTAATCAATCATTCGATCGATTGAACCCCCTTCCCCCTCTACCTGTCTGTCCATCACTTGCTTCAAGGTACTAATTCAGTAGAGAACAACATAAAAAAACATGAAATTAATTTTTACAATCATGTGTTAAATTTTTATCGATCATTGAATATCAATAATAATAGTAATAATAAAAGATATCAACGATAACAATTAAAAACGTTCTGGTTGATCTTCCTCTTCAAATTTTGAAGCAACTTGAATATTCAAGTGGTGAAACACTACTGGATAATATCATTCCTAGTAAAAGGGATTGTCCCTCCCTATAATCCTTATGAATGAATAAAATTCTTGTAGATGGATAAGAGTACTGAATGTATTCCACTAAAAACATTTTCACGTGAAATGTTGCCAAGTCAAGACCATATGGCTCGCACTGTCAAAAAGTTATCAGATCTCATGTGGAGCCAAGCTTCTTACTCCACACGCCCTAACTCTACATACCCTCAATTTACAAACTCTACGCCTTACTCAAAATATGTGGCTTGGCCGTTTCGTTACTACAAGTACTATTGTATAACAGAAAAATAGTAAACAGTAGATAAATTTTTCACCATTTGCCCATGTGAATGTAACGAATTGGCCAAGCCACATATTTTGACTAAAGTGTAGAGTTTGTGAAGTTAGGGCTTGTAAAAATAGGGCGTGTAGAATTATAAGCTTGACTCTACATGAGATCTGATAACTTTTTGACAGTGCGAGCCATATGGTCTCGTCTTGGCAACATTTTACATGAAAATGTTTTTGGTGAGATTGCACTTCTTTTTGTGAGTTTTTATTTAACTATTTTTAACAAGGAGTCTCTATATCAATTTTCAGACCTCAAGCATCAAAATTTGCGGAAGTCTCATACAAACTTCCATTCTCTAGTTTAAGGGATTGAGGGGTGGAAGTTCCAAGTTTTAGTGTTTTGTTGTTGTTTGTGTACTAATACTAGCTTACATAACAAATTTCAACATTCTAGGACTCCAGGAAGCACCCTAAGAATTTTGATGATCATCAGTGAGCGAGTCAGAGACGAAATCGGGATTTTTCAGATATCAATAAAATCTATAGTTTGAGAGCTATGCAATTGAAACTCTATTTGTTTAATAAGTCCAGGGCTGGAACTACAACGACTTGACATTGACATTGACTTGATTTCTACTGTCAATTTGCCATGCAAATTGGACATGTGTCCAGTTAATATTTATCATAGATCTTATTTTAATAGAAGGATAACCTGATCTAGTCCATATCATTTCCCTATTACAAATATTAACTGAAAACATGTCCAGTTTGTGTGGCACATTGACAGTAAAAATCAAGTCAAAGTTAATGTCAAGCCGTTATAGTTCCACCACAGTATTGACATACTATCCCAAAAATTTTGTTTATCTGGTATAATCCAAACACGAATTATGAGGGTTCAAATAAACGACGAAGCCCTTCGAGAATAGGTAGGTAGTGCTCTTGCGCTTTTCTTGGCTCGTCCTGGCGGAAGCACTACCGTGCCTCCAGATATGGTGGCGTAGGTAGGCATGGTAGGGGGTGGGTTTTTGATTGTCTGCTGCGTCAAAATGGAGCTAGTTACCATAATACCCTAAGAAATATTGGACAATATAAGATATTAGGCGAAAACCACCATTTTTGCGATTTTTTAGATTTTCAGGAATTTTTCACTTTTTTGAAGTGCTGTATCTTAGAACTTGGTGGGTCTACGAACAAGTTTTACGAGTCAAACTTATCGGAAATTTGTTGCTCTACGAAATTGAACTTAATGATCTAAGGCGTAGAAATTAAGGGGAAAAGTTACAGGCTGACAACTGAAAATAGTGCCAAATTTTCCTGGTTTTTTCCTCCTCCTGAAAATTGCTTCGCAAAATTTCGGTCGGAAAGCATAAAAATAACATCATTGGGTGATCAAAAAATACATACTAAAGTTTCATTCGCATTTTTTCCTAATATGTCCTAATTTTTCGACATACCTACTGGACTAAAAGGACATATTTACTATAAGACTAAAATAAATATATCCAATGTTTCCATTGTTTCTTACTCTGTTTCAATTTCAAATTTGCTGCTATTTATGAAATTTTGATTTTTTTTATCTTGCTAACCAAAAGGGGTAGGACCTATGTTTATATGACATTTTTTTACTCAAAATGATATCAGGAATATGCTTTTACTTTTATTACACTAGTCCTGATATACCCTGTATATATACTTACATCAGTACGTGCGTCGTCCAGCTTCGCTACGAGATTCCCCATCATATACCCTAATCTAACAATAATTTTCTCCTTTCCGGGATACTTTTCAAATAAAATAACGAATGTTTGGTAAATATTTTTGTAGTCTGCTATTGTTGTGCAGCATCCATCATGCGTAGAAATAATACTGGAATATGTACTGTTATATTAATTATTCTTTTTAATGAATTACTAATAAGCATCTCACCTCAATGTCCTGGCTATGTTGCTTATAATATCAATATCTGCGTTGAACAATTCCATTGTTTTACATAATTCTGTTACAACACCACATTCAACGAAATTTTCAAACATTTTTTCCTCAGAAGCCAAGTTCCGCAGTGCTCCCGTCATTTGATATAAAGCATGATTGGTCTGCTCAGGTATCATAGATTTTTCTCTACGCTGTAAGAAGTAAAAAATATATGATGTTTCAGTAAGAGCGTAAGTATTAATTTTTCAATCTAATTTATCTATTTACTAAGAATGGAACATAGTATTTGATAAATATCTCCCACGATTTTCTGCTATTTTCGCATAATTATGAGGTATTCAAATTAATGGTACGATAAATTTTCTCCTTCGCCAAACGAATGTTACAAGATACGAAGTTTCTAAGTCTTCAATTGGGAAATAAAGGTCTGTAAATCATATTGTTCACATAAGTTGAGTTAATGCAACACATCAGAATGCGCGCGAATCAATAAAAAAAATTTTTGATAGTATCATCTCATACAATGATAAAGAATAAGTCATTGAAATCGTGCAATCTGAAATATTGTTTCACACTTGAAAGATATATTTGCACTTCTATTGGAACATGCTTAGTAATTGTTTTTTAATATATATTCCAAATAATCAAATAATTATTATCTATTACTTTTGAATTTCAAACTTACCGTAACGTTAACTAACTTCATATGTAGCACCATTAGTTGTAATATTCCTAAATTTATTATCTTTTGTAGAACTACTGGATTCATAGTCAAAAATTTTATTGCTCCATAGCCGTATACACAAGCTTCTGCATCATCTAATGGACTTGATCGACCTAGAGCATCTACAAACAACTCCAAAATATTTCCTTTCAAAAATAAATTATCATTTTTATCATTCCTTGATACTTTAAAAACTAGTTTGCAGACTCCCGATAAATTATTTCCTGTGACGCGTAACTAAAAATATGAATCAATTTATTATTGATAAAAGTCATGCAATTAAAAAGCAGAAAAATACCTCTAAGATAATTCTAGCAAGTTGTAATAAAATTTCTTCATTCTGAGATTCAACTTGTTTGTACAGACACTTTAAAATTTGAATTTTCAATTTTGAATTTACTTTCGACCCAAACAAATTATTTTTTTCCATTGAGCTATAAAGTTCAGCCAATAATTCTAATATTTTACTATCGTTATTTTTTCCATGTTCATTATTGATTGATGTTAAAATATTAGTAACAAGTATTTCAGCTGATGTCACATTCTCGTTTGTATCTTCATTAGCAGCGGATTTTTCTGTATCTGCGGCCTTATTGAAAGTTAGAGTATTTTTAACAAACAAATTTTCTGAATCTTGAACTATTTGCTTATTTTCAAATATTTTATCCAAATTTCTTGGGCCTAAAATTAAACTTTCTGCATTTCTAGATAGTTGTTTGGAAGGTCTTCCGAAAGGAGTATCTGAACGTATGGAATCGAAATCAGTTCGTTCTTTTGGACTGCTGAAAGCATTTCGTTTTATTTCTGAATAAAGAGAATAATTGCTTATTTCACTTTCCTCGGGCACTGTAACGAAATCTAAAATTATGTTCTAAACCCAATTTCATATTAATTACTCACAATTATCAAGAGAAGACGAAGCTGCCAATAATCTCTTTTTGTTTTTTGTTGATGATTCGAGAGATGGTAGTCTTATTTTGTGCGTAAATACATCTTTCACATTCAAGTTGAAAATCTTTTCATTGTTTATTTCCGATATAGAATTTGAGCGAGTTGTTTTTTTGGGAGAAATACACTCCGAATTTTCAAATTGTAGATATCTCAAGCTATAATTACAAGTTAGTTAATAGTAATAAAAAAATTTACGTGTCTGCGTGAAAACTTGGGTAAATGACCTTAAGGGGTATTATAATGAATATTAAAAAACATAAATCTTATAAGCAGTTAGTAAGTCATTGACCCACCTGAACGAACTTGGTGGACGGGCGTTTTTCGATTTTTTACCAAATAAGATACGTTGTTTATCCCTAGGTGTGAAAGGTCTTTGAGTATTTATGGGCTTTACACTCGCCGAAGAATACGAATTTTCTGCCATGTTCATTGATTCTATATAGAAGAAAAATAAATTAGTAACGCAATTATCAAAATCAATTATGAAAGCAAAGCCAATATCATAATAGCATATTATTTATTGTCTTGCATTTTGTATTACGAAGAATAAATAAATAATTAACAATACAAATACAATCAATTACGCAGTTATAATATACTGGATGTAAAACAAGTAAGGAGCACTAAATAGTAGAAAAAAAATGGTAATAAATTATCAGTTGATCGGATGGTTAACATCACATCGTAAAATAAGTTAATTTTATTTATTTTTGTTCAAATTGCACATTTTTTTTTAGATACGTATATAGCTGAATTATTAATAACTTTCTCAAAAGGAAGGCGTACAATGAAAGAAGAACCATAAGAAATATCTGATATTTATTTAATCTTATGATATTTATAATATTGTGGTTTTCTACTCTACTATTTAAAAACTCCAATTATTTTTCTGATGTATAAATTGTCTTTTTTTATGGAAGTCAAAAATGCTCAAATTGAATATCTAGAATATTTCGCACATATCCGTGGAAAAAATTTTATCCTAACAAACGGAATATAAAATTTATTACCTTTGATAGCGGCCCTGGCTTCGTTTATTATTTCAGCGCTAGTTTTCTGGACGTATGTTGGAGGGGCATAAAAAGGTTGTACAATTTTACTCACTGCTCCCAAATTTGGCTTTATATTTTTACTATGTACATCCATTCTACAAGTGCATGCCACTAAATTTAATCTTTGGAAACACGTCAATCACTTAACTCCAGCTGGAAAGCTCTTGAAAACCAAACATGCTTCTCAAAGTCTAAAGAATTACTGTGGTACCGTCGACTATTTCACACATAATTCTAAATAAAAGTGAATATTGATTATTCTCTAAGTAGAGCTTGTCATGAAACCAGCGAAATAATCAATATTTTGTAATAAACGGTGGTTTATTCCATTGCACTAGCATATAAATCAATGACAGAATTATTTTCATTTTGACACTCGTTTAATTTTTAATTTGATTCTTTATTGTTTCTTTCAAATGTTACATTTTGAACAGATTAAAATTTAACATAATTACAAGCCTGATTACAAGTATAAATAATTATTTAGAACTAAATTCATTATACAAATTCGGCAATCTTAAAAAATTAAACATTTATTTATCAACATTCGTAATTAGCTCAAACCATTGTCGTAGAGCGTCGCTTAAAACCGAAGGCAGTGAATTTATATCCTGTAAAATAATATAAAATGGAAATGGGAAATTATCCAAATATGATTTGATTCCTAGAAGTTTTCCGTCCTTGAAAATAGGCATACGTATATCTAATACAGAATTCTAGAAGAAAAAAAAAACAGTGAATTTCATGTGAAATGATTTTTGTTATTACTGTACTTACTTTATTTTCGGGATTATCAACAATGACAAATACCATGAATATATCAGAAAATTTAGCTCTTCGAATGGCCTGTTGTACATAAGTTTCTCCTTCTGAAAAAATACCTCTTCCATCACTAACTACAATTAATAATTTTGCATTAGGAACTGTTGTATGTGTATCACTAAACATAGTAGTAACGAAATCTACTAATTTAGCAACACACGTTTTCTTCTGTTGAAATTGGAATTTTTGTAGCAATTTTACACCACTTTTCTCAGTAAAGGTATCAGTTAATTTATGCAAAATTTCTGTTGTTTCTCCAAAACTCACAACAGATAACTGTCCAGATTCCAGTAAGCTTAAAGCTTTGGAAATAAGAGCCACACTTTCAAAAGCCAACTCTTTCGAGTGATTATCAGCCATACTAGAAGAATCATCAATAGCTAAAACAATCTGATATTCTCTTTTGGAAGGTTTAGTACGACGAAGCCAAATTTTATCCTTTCGAAATTGTGAAGCTATGTAAGGAATTACTTTACGCATGTTTATTCTTCGACCGGTTCGAAAATCACCGCGTAAGCGTGATGCTTGTGTTGGCTCTAAGACTAATCGTAATTGTTCTGACAGATCTCGAGCTAAACTTGTAGTTATGGCACTAAATTTCTCCCAAGTTTGTTCTGCTTCCATATTTGGCGGAGGCTACAAAAACATATTTTGGAGTGAATAAGTAATTATTATTGAAAGTTATATTAGATATACCTCATTCCAAGTCCCTAGCTGATTTTCTATCTCACATCGTAAATCTTGAATTTGGAAGGAACTAAGTCGTTCAATTTGTGTTTCTCCCAAAAGATCATACTGTGTATGATAGGTGGTTTCATTTCCTCTTGGAACTGACATAGTGTCAACTCGTTCTCCTTCTATTTCTATGTCTTTCATTTCTTCTATAATATCACCTTGCTTTTGTTTTCCGTCTGCTTTTTTCTGAGATTTTGATTCTGTTTTTTCTGTTTTTTGTTCAGGTATATCAACAATTTCTGGTTCCGGTTCATCTGTTTGCATCTCTGTTGGCTGCTCCTTTACATCTTCTTTATCTTCCTCTTCTAGTGACTGAATTTTTTGTGTTTCTGCTTGTTCTTTTGTTGCTACATCCATTACCTGTGTATCTGATACTTTAGCTTCCTTAATATGTTGATACATATCAGCATTTTTATCTTGTTCACTCTCCTCATCAATATCTTCATCATCAGAATCTTTATTTTTAATATCAATCGTTTTTAATTTTTTCTTGACCGGTTCGGCTGTTTCACCAAGACTACGATTAGTGTCTGATTCTCCTGGCTTTTGACGTTTTTCCTGAAGTATTTCTTTTTCATGATGAGAACTTGAATTGTCTTTGGGAGCATTCAGCTCACCATGATGACCAGTATCAGATTCTTCCATTTGTGACTGGCCGACACCATCTTTCTCCTCATTATTTTCTTGACAAATTGCGTCAGTTTGTTGGGATTGAGTTTGATTTGGATTTGTCTGCACCTGTACGAATAAATTAATAAAAAATGTATTATAGGTACTACTCTGCTGTCAATACTTACATTATCACAAGCTTCAACATTATCAATTTCCATTGGTTGAATTTCTTCTTCTTTTGATTGCTGATTATCTGGAGCACTGGCGTCCTCAGTTTCTGTTTCTTCATTTTCTTTTTTATCCTGCTCTTGCTTTTCTTGCATACCATTTGAATCTTTTTGATCATTTTTGTCTTCTGATGTTTCAGATTTCTCTTCTGGTTTATCAGATTCCATATTTTCAGCCGTTGACAATTCATCTTCATCATTTGAATCAGTATCATTTTGCTCCGTATTTTCGGTTTCAGGAATTTTTTCTTCTTTCTCTCCATCATCGCGCTGTTCTTCACTAGGCATTTGTTCTAAAGAAAATATTATATTATACAATATTATGATATACACAATGTCAGAAAATAAAAGAATGATTTTATACCTTTCATTTTATCAATGTCAAAAGGATTTTCATCGCCATTATCTTGTTCTTCCTTCTCTTCACCATCATCTAATTGAAGATCATCTGGAAGATCCATAGATTCAGGTTCTGGCGGAGGTGGTTGTTTACCATGGTAAGGATCGACTTGATCTTCATCATATTCAGGTTCATCCATTTCATTGATATCTTTCTGTTGTTCCTTTTTTGTATCATTATTATCGAGCTGTTGTTCATCTTTATCTTCAATAGACTTACTTCCATCTTCTTTAGCTGCCATTTGTAAATCCTCTAATTCTCCTCCTTCGCCTTTTTCCTCTTTATCTTGTTTCTCCTGTTCTTTCTCATCAGTTTCGTCATCAATTTCATCATCAGAGCCCCAAATCTTTTGATCAAGCTGATTGGAATCTTTTTCAGTATCTCCCATTTGTTTTTCTGCGTCACTGTCCGAATCAGATTTCGACTCATCGTCTTCCGGTTTGTCTACATCTTGCAGTTGTCCTTCAAAATCTTCACTCATTTCAATACCTTTATCTTCTTCTCTACAATTCTTGTCCTCATTCTTTTTTTCTTGTCCAGCAGGTTGAGCATCGTCAAGTTGATCTTCAGATTCAATTCTATCTGAAACGTCTTTCTCACCTTCTCCTTCACCTAAGCCCATTCCTCCGCCGACTTGATTTGACTGCCCTTCGGAATCTATTTCATCAGAAAGTTCTTGCGGAACACAGAATCCTTTACTTGCTAATTCAATAAAAATATTCAGCAAAACTGAGCTTAATTTACAAGTTACTCGATAAGCAGACACTTGCTGGATTACGAAATATTGGTATAATAAAATTATCTGTTCTAGAAGAGGTATACATTGAGATAATAAAAGTTTGCAATCTTTAGCGTCTTTAAGATTCATTTTAAATATCTTTTCAATTGATTTCTTGACTTTTTTGTGGATATTTTTGATCTCCAGTGCTGATAAATCTTCAAATAAATTTTCCACAACAAGATTCTTCAGGTGATTGTCTTCAAATGTGTCTAATTTTTCTTCATTTATTGTTGTTTCATCTGCAGAGCCTTCTTTGGTTTCAAGTTTTTTCTGATATTTCTTATACAAGTTTTGAATAATAACTAACGTTTTTTCCAATAACTTTTCAATGTCAGATTTGAATTTTATAACTTCTACTTGCGACTCATTATCGTCTATGTATTCTAGTAAAAATAGTTCCAAATTTGCTTGAATTTCTTTAATTAACCAATTAACGCTTTTTGAAATAGAATTATTGCCAAATATTATTTGCAGAGACTCAATTTTACATGCCAAATTTCTCAATTCAGAAAACAAATTATCTTTATCGGAGATAAATAAATAATCACTTTTTTCTATTTGATTTTCAGAAGCAGGGTATATATTTTGTAGTTTGTCTATTGTGGTTTTCAATTTGTGAGAAGAAGTTATAATAATTTTTATTTCTGATAGACATTTATTCCAATTTGTATCGTTGGCGTATTTTATTGTAATTTGATTATCTGTATTCACAACTGGAATATCCATTAAGTCAGCTTCAAAATTAGGTTGCTCTGGACACGATAAAAGAATAATTTTATATTGTTCCATAACAATAATTATATTACTTAATAAATTACTGATTGATTTCACTGTTTCAGTTTTAATCATTTCTGATTCATCATCCCACTCTGATATCAAATTAACGCAGTTTCTCAAATGATAGAGATTCCTTGTCGTATTGATTAGTTTTGACTTTTGTTCTTGAGCTAATATCATTAGATGGAAGGAAAATCCTTTACATCTTTCAATATTTGGTAAACCTAAATCTTGTGCAGGTTGTTTTAACGCAGATTCTAATCCTGCTAACCTGGCAATAGTTCGCATAAAATATGTCTCACAACCATCCCAAATATTTAATAGTTGCTTATCACATGCTCCTCTGGAATATACAGAAACATTAATAATGGTTACAAAATGTTCGTAAAATTTAATTTTCATATTATATTACGTTAAAGAGATATAAAAATGTTTTGATGATTTTACTTACTTGCTCTTTAAGTGTGCTAAGGATGCATTTAAATCCAATGGCCTCAACAAAAACTCTTTTGAGGAGTTTTCTCTCAATTTAGCTTCGATTATACCAGTTCGATAGGAAAGACCACATTTCGTTAAAGTTTTGAACAAGTCTGCAAGTGCTTTTCGTTTTTGTTGTAGAATACTTTTAGCTTGTGATTTTCGTTTTTTTATGTCTAATTCTTTATTGATTTCTAAACTTCGTAAATGGTTGCTGGTTTCAATTATTTCAGTCACAAATGTATCCAAGTTTTGGATTAAATGAGGATAAGATGTATTAGAAATAACGTCTTTACAAAAACTACGAGATTTACTGAAATATTTTTCAGATTTGTTGAGAAGACTGTCCGAGATTTCTTCTAACTCGGACGAATTATTATCAGTAATTAGTTTCTAAAAAGTGTGAAGGATTAATATTGGTTTCTACTTGAGATCAGGACAAAATATACCTTATATTTGGTGCTGGCCATGTAATTTGAAGCATCTAAACTGTAATGATACTGACTTGGTGTATGTCTTGTTGGTCGATCCCAAATTCCAACTTGTTCCGAACTAGAAGCGTCTGAATTAATGTTCACTAAACAATCTGAGACACCTTGTTTTAAAGAGTTCTGGGAATAAATAAATTTATCTCATAATAATATTTTATGCTGGGAGTTCTTGAAACTACAAATAAACTTTTGAAAGCGGATTATATTCTAAGTAAATCTTGAAGAATATTCTCGTAGTAACAATTTTCTAATTATTATGTGACAAAAATACTACTATAATTTTTGATTGATATATGGTAGTTTTTGGGATATTTATATTCTTGAAATAAAGGATTTTGGAACAATATTGAAATTTTCTGGTGTACCTCGAATATAATCCTATTATAAAATTTATTCGTGTAGCTTACATTAATTTATATTTACCTCAAATTCTTTGATATATTTGTGTAAAGTACGATGTGTTTTCTCAACTGTTTCTTTAACAGACCAATAATTTATATCGTTCCATCGAGCAATTTTAACGAAATCTTTAAGTTTTTTCTCAATAGGTAAACGCAAATTCTTGATTTTAGTGTCAATGTTTGGTATAAACTGCGCATAATAATGGAACAAGTTCCATAAAATAGATAGCACAATATTTTTATTTTTAGATTTTGGTAAATGTAAGGAATGGCAATGGAAAGTAAAAAGTAAATCAAGTCGATTTTCATATTCTCCTAATGGTGATTTTTCAATAAATTCTTGGAAAAGTTTTATTAGCTTGTTGGTCGATGAGGATGATTCTTTATTTTCGATAAATTCGTTAATGGAAGAATAAATGTGGAACCACCATTTTGATACTGAACTTTTTATTCTACAACAAAAAGTATACTTTAAATAAAATGATCAATCAGAGATAATGATACCAATCGTAAAGCATTGGTAAGCATAAGTAAACTGAATTAATTAGGTTAATGTTGTAAAGGAGTCATATACAGTATGCGTGTGTGTGTGTATTTTTTTTTTTAAATGAATTCAAACTAGATAATATACTTGTATATATTTTTTGTATTGAAATTTTTAAAAATTAGTGCCAGAAGCGTACTGAATACGGATAGATTCATCTGAAAATTAGATTTTTTTTTTACATAACTTGGGGCTATTTCATATTCTCGTATAATTAAAAAAGTTTTTACCTCAGAATTATGCTTTATAGGATATTCAATTGATACAAATCCTCATTTTAAATAAAACATGGCCAAGAGTTAAATATATGCTTTATTCTTAAATACAAATAAGTCGATACACCGCCAGAATTTTTTTCAGGAGAGGGTGCAGATGAAGTTGCTAAGATAAAGTGATAAATTTTAACTACCTAGTCAGAATTTATTGTTTTTTCAATCGGAAATGCAAGTTTTATAGTTCAAATTTGTAAATGTTACGAAGCTAAATGAAAAAATTAAATCTGCTATCCTTAATAGTTCTTTATCCAAAAGCTAGAGACAGTATGTACTCGATTGATCGCTTTCCCCCACTTCAAGGCACCTTTGTAAACAAGTAATTTTCTTTCGTTTCGTTGGATTGAATAATAAATACAGGTCGAATAAATTCGAAGTGATTAAATTAACAGTACTCAAGCTATATTAATTGTTTAATGAAAGTTTTTCTATTTTGTATGTTTTTTTTTTTGTTTAAAATAAATTGATAAGATCTAAGAATATGTTCTAAGGACGTTGAAACAATGTTACTAGCAAAAAATATACAAGAAATTGCTGAAGAATTACAGAAATACTCAATGGACATAATATCAAAAAGCGAAAAAAAAATGTTCATTTTTATTATTACTAAGGCGCCCCCCTGGATTTTGGCGCCTGAAGCGACCGCTCTTCAAGAGATACGATGGACAGCCGCAGAGCATATACAAAAAAAAAGAGAAAACTACATTCTACATAGTGATAATGCAAATGCACAATAAAATACAGGAGTTGCATTCATAATATCAAGTAATTTAAAGAGCGATAAATTATGTAAATTGAGATAAAAAGGAAAATTCAATAACATAACAGTAGTAAGCGCTCAAGTCCCAACGAAATTTAGAAAACTTACGAGAATACTCATTATAACTTATACTGACGGGTGATTTCAATGCCAAAATTGGAAAAGAAGATATATGGAAAGATATGGCAGATAGGAATTCGCTACATGATAATACCAGTGCAAATGGCGAACAATTATGCAATCTTTCCTTCAAGAATAATCTTGTGATTAAAAGTACATGTTTTCCTCACTAACGCACCCATAAAGGGAATTGGGTCATGCTTGGACACAAATCACTTAATAAAATTGACTATGTTAATTAATCAAAGAAGAAAATCACCAATTACAGAATCTGCAGAGAGGCAACTGCACTCAACGATAGTGGTGGGGGTGAGGCAAAAAAGAGGTACAGCAAATTGTTTAATCTGCTGGCTGCGCCGCGCAGCCAAGCAATGTTTCTCCAGCGCTTGTATATATATTTGGCGTTCTGACGTCACGTGTGCGAGTGAGAAACAATGATAATTGCGAGTGGTGGGAGGCGCTATGTGCAACCATATTTTGTCTCAACTCGATACACGATGCAACATGTGGAGTTGAGCCTCCTGTATTCTAGACTTCTTGGCAACTGCGACTCGGACTATTTTCTAGTTAGATTAATGTCTGACAAAGAATATCTGTAGTCAAGAATAAACTCAACCAAAATAATATTAAGTGGAATGACAATAATATAGAATTAGAATAGACAAATATCAAGAATTCCATAACCACAGTTGCAAATTGTACAGTAGGCAAAAGAAATACAGAATGGTTTGATGAAGACTTCAGGAAAGTTATTAAAGAAAAAAATATAGCTAGAACGACAGCTCTTCAAGTGAGCATGAGAACAAACAAGGCAGAATTTAAAAAAACAAGAATTAAGAATATTTTGCAAAAATAAGAAAAAAGAAATGTCAAAGGAAAAAATCAAGCAATCTGAAAATTGAATACAAAACAGAGAATTTTAAAAAGACATTAAGAATAAGACAAAATAGTGCAAATCACAGCCAAATGTATATGAAAGTAAAACGGGAAGCATATTCAGTGATATAACCAAAAAATTTCTAGGAATTACTAAATATCGGCAATAATAACGAAAATATTACAGAAAAAACAATGTATTATTCCGTTGAGCCTGAGGTAACATCAACAATTTAGAGAGAAATAGTCAGTGTCACAACAAAAATAAAAAACGATAAGTCCCTCGGCGAAGATTCGATGAGTACGGAATTATTTAAAGAAAAGGGAGAGGAATTTATCAATGTGAATACCCGAATTAACAATAAATATATGAGAACAAGAGAGAATTTTAGGCGAGTGGTCAGTAAGAATGATATACTCCACATAAAAAAAGCGATAAAAAGGAGTAAGAAAATTACCGAGAGGTAAATACCAAATATGTCAATATTTAACCCTGTATTGTATATAATCGTCTAAACGAATGCGTAAAAAATGTTGTAGGACAATATCAAGCAGGCCTTAGAAGATGCCGATTCAGTGATCATACAGTGAGACGGATGTTGGAAAATTTTTATAAACACAACACTACATAATTTATACATGGGCTTTAAGTAGGTCTGTTAGTGTAGATAGGCGTGCTTTAATAGAAAGATTAACATAATTTGGTATATCAAGAAGAATTGTCACATGACACTAAAATAATCAAAGGCTAACGTGGAAGTCCAGGATAAAATGATCGAAGCTTTTGGAATAACTAGCGGAGTAAGACAACTCGAAATCAAAGCAAACGAAGTGAGATTAAAAGTGAATTCCAACAAAACTAAATACATGGAAAATTCTAGAATTCAGAGGCGTAACATTGAACTGAAAATTCTGAGAAAGTACATAAATTTACATACCTTGGTTCTCAAATAAATTCACTTAACAATATGAATGAAGAAATAAAAATCAGAATCGTCGCCGGCAGCAGAGTTTATGTGTACAAAGATATCTTAAAAGTCAAGTAAATTATAAGAGCGACCAAACTCAAGTTAAGGTGCGGACAGGCTTGCGAGCGATTTATCGCGAGGGACAAATTGTTCACGACAATGTAGCAGGCAACGGGTGGGAACCTGTTCAAAGAAAAGCGATTCAAATATCAGTTTTCGTCATGCTTCTCACACGAATGCGTCGAAGCGCCCTCCATTTGGAAGATGTTCAATTTATAGATCCTTTGTTAAAGTGCAAAAGGGAATATGGTGTACATCCCATCAACAGATAAAGAAAAGCATACGAGGTATTTTATCATTTATACAAACAATTGCGAAGATACCCAAAGGAATTTTCCACTATCTTAGAATGAGCATGAATACATTTGATTTACGGGTATCATGCTATAAAATAAGTCTACATCGTGTCGACCTTTGAATATGCACTAAGTAGATTACAAGACAAAACACAACAAAAGTCGCTTAAAAATCACACCAAATTGAAAACAGAGCAGCACGCTAAGTGACTTTTAAGGTATGGCCACTATAATAAAATTCAATAGGTTGGAATTTTTTTTTGTCGTTCAGTCGTCCACCGATTCATTTCTTGCGATAAATCGCTCGCAAGCCTAGCCGAACCCATATATTACACTTATAAGCCCCCTAGTAATTCATACCGGCAGAACATGGACACTAAGAGAAAATTATGCAGAAAAATTCTACATTTTTTGAGAGATTCTTAAAAACATATTTAGCTCAGTGTAACAGAATGGGCTCTGAAGAATTTGAATTAAGTACGATTTAATACTTATAAGAGGTGAAAATATAGTAAAGTTCATTAAGTAAGGAGAATACAATAGTTTGGTCTTGTCATGAAGATGACAACATAGTTAAAAACATCACACAATGGAAGCAATGGAGAACAGGAACAAGGGGTCGTCCAAAAAGACAATGGAAAGGAGAAACGATAAATTATATAAGAAAAATTGGGGTTTGTAAATGGAAGACTGCAATGAAGAGTACAAGCCTATGTAAAGGAATAGTGATCAAGACCCACGTAGAAAAAAATTGACAAGTAATAACAGAAAAATAGCATAAAAGGAAAAAAATTGTAATACTCTTATGCCTGGTTTTAAGACCCAGAATTAATCAGGGTTGAAGTGACATGTAGCCAATATACTATAATCTAATTTTTTGTAGTCAATCGATTGGCCAGTTATGATAAGTAAAATGGCAAATTTGATATTATTAACATATACATTATTTATTGAAATTTTACGAGAAATATCTATTGTTGTCACCATTATTTCATATTTTTTTTTTGCATAAAAATCATGCCACTGCGCTACTGTTACTGTAAATTTTTTTTTTTTCCTAGTACAAATGAACAAGTTTTCTTGGGTACCAGTGATCGCTAAATTGGATAATTCAATAAATGTTATTAAAGAGTTTCAATAACAGATACTTTGAAGTGGAAAAATTATTGAGCTATGTTATCTTAATTTGAATAAGCTTAGCAAAATTTGCTAATTCGATGATAGGTGGGTAAATATAGTTTCATTATTTCAAAAAACGCTTCTCTGTATTAATAAAATAAAAAATTATTCATGCAATAAAATGTAAAAATACTTCCAAGTGAAAGTAACAATAGAATACCTTTCAACTGCATTATTCAAACCATCTCTCCATCCAGACAGCTCCAATTTCCTCCAAGATATTATCTGCAGAGTTATATTTTGAGAGTATTCTTGCAAACTTACACCAGTATGAGCATTTTCTTCCCACTCGTTACATTTAGAAAGTAAAATCTCGAAGCCAGTAAGAAATCGTGAAATCGGACTTATTACAGAAAAAGAATAAATTCTGTCAATAATGCTTGCAATCTGAAATCGAATAAAATTGTGAAAAAAGTATAAGTAGAGAAGTATATATTAGTTTACCGATTGCAGAGTTGGGTGACTTGGCCAGTTGATTAATAATTCAGTAATTCGATTTTTCAAAGCTTCTAGGACAGGTAAACAAGATTTGATTTCTTCAACTTTTGAATCTTTGTAGAAATCGTAACTTTTTTCTTTGGATTTTCGAGGACTTGAATGGATTTTTGCTAAAAGCATGCATCATTTACAAAAAATTTAATACAGCCATCATATTAAACTTAATTTCAGTTTAAAAGATTGAAAAGTAAAGTAAATTGTGATGAAATATGAAAATTTAAAATATTTAGTTCAAAATGAAACATAATAGATTTACAACTGATATGGATGATTTTTTTTTGTGAGAAATTTATTGCTTTTCCATTAATGGAAGCTGAGATTTCATTGAATTTACATTGATATTTCCAAAAAATTAATGATTAGTTTATTAGATTAGATTTTCCATAGATTTTTGATATTTAGTTACAATTATTCATCTCGACTATCTATACTTAAAATCCGAATGATTTTAAAAATTCGTGTTATTTTAAAAATTTAAAGCTCTGCCTAACAGAACGATATATTTTATTAATATGAAATTTACAAAGAAAAAAATGAGAAAATTAGTAAGCATTAATCTTTATGGTTTGAAAGAAAATATATAACCGAAACCATGATCTTAATGTCGTAAGTAGATTATGGCTCTATCAGGTTACGTATCTTTTGTCTTTTAATAGTTTCTTGATGAAAATGTATTTACTAAACAATACGCTTGTACCGTTTGTTAAAACAATACATAGAACTATTACCAGAAATCGTAAATAAAATATTTTTCAAATTTAAATTCTATGTATTTATTTTTTGACGTTTCGATTGCATGAAATTCGACCTAGACCGTATCCAATAAGAAAGGTTCTAACTTACCCAATTCATCATCGCTTTCTCCATGATGTTTTGTGATAGAAACTAGTAAATTTAAACTTGAAATCAGGTTTTCGTCAATCTTGTTGTCTAGTCCTTCAATCAATTTCTCCTGTAATAAGCTGAACACTTTATATCTTTCTAATAAAGGAGTAACAAAATTTGGCTCCAAATTTTTTTTTTTAGTATTAGGATTTAGCCATTCTGATTTAGTAAACAATTGCATTAATTGAGAATGAATGCCAGAAACAAATTTAACATCTTCGCTTGATATAACACCAATTATTTCAGATTCCTCTGTAATCTTTTCTGGAGTGTCGGTTAATTGTTTTTCTTGAAAATCAGAAAAATCTAGCTCATGGTAATTGGGGAACAATAATTTCATATCCCTTTCTGTTTCTTCTTCTTCGGTTAGATTTTCACATACTGATCTGCAAAACACATCGAATACAACAAAAACAGAATTAAATATAACAAACAGTTATTACTTTGTTTTGTATAAGCTTTGCTCCTCTTCTTCTCTCCTTTGTTTCTCTGATTCTTGTTTACACCATGCAGAAACAAACAAACTGATTAAATTTTCCAAATAGAGAAGCATTTTGCTTTGCGGTTCTAAATAAATGGGAGCGATTGTAACAATAAGATTGAACATTTCTTGAATTCCACATTTCAGCATTCTTAAATTTTCTTGCTTGACTAAATTGGGTATTTCTTCATTGGATATAGTTTTCGATACAAAATTTATATTTTTATATTCAGTACACATCTCAATAAAACTATATATGTTCCTTTGAATTTCACTTAAGACAGGGAATTGTACTAAATTTTCCATAAATTTGTTCAAATCTTGATTCATATTTTCGTATCTCTTAATCAATTTTTGTAAGGTTGTATGTAATAGTTTTATGCCGTATGATAATTCAGTTATATTACTCAGTAAATTTTCGATAATATCTGGGTATCCTACACGATATTTCAATAATTTTATGTAAGAATTTTCTTGAGAGTACATCCAACTTGAAGACTGATTTAATACATCTCTTGATTGTTCTAAATTAATATCTTTGTTCGAATTTATTGCTTCTTGCAGGTTCAATATACATGCATTTAACTTTTCATACATCTTCATGAAAAAATCGTCTGATAATAATGTAGCTAAATTATGACTGACATCCTAAAAAATAGAATAAGATTATAACATCGAATTTTTTAAAATATCCATATTTATAATAGCTGATAAAGGCGCGACCGTTTTTACATCGAAATGTCTAAATTGAAAAAAAAAACTATTATTTTCCACTTTTCATTCTCAATGTAAAATCAATAAGCGAAATGAATTTGATTGATGTAAGATTTAAAACACAAAATGTAAACGAAGCAGTTAAATATTATTATCGGTGATATAACAAGCAGGGATATATTAAAAAAAGTTATCATTATAATATAATGTAAGTAAAAATATATATCTGTTGTAGCGTGAAGAAATAATTGTGTAAATATTAAATTATTAAGTTTGTCTGTACATCTCGTGTACCTATATATAATACCGAGCTTAACACTGCTTCGGGTCGGATTGGCAACCAGTTGGCCCAGCGAGCGTTACAAATATTTTAGTCTCCTAAACAATAATTTTATCTCTTAAACAATGATCAATTTAAATAATCAAGCAAAAAAAAATACGTGGTTCACTACATAATAATCGTTTCCTAATCAATAATTAACCTGAATAATCAAGTAGAAAAATTAAAATCATTGTCCCACGGGTAAGATAGTCCTACCGGCGGTCGCCGGTTTGCCGGGATGGCCAGTTCGGATTTGCACTTTTTCTATTAACATTTATACGAAGATTTCGAAGTTATAACTCAATAAATGAATAGTGAATAATATTGATTTGTGGAATTGAACGTCATTTCCGATTAAATAATAAAGTGTATAGATAAAATGTACGTGGAACTGAAGGTTCCGAGGTGTACAATGAGACTGAGGGAGGCCAGATCTTATTAATTTGCAGCCACGATGTAGCATTAAAGTTTTTTTTTGTTTATGCTTGCCTGACACCTCATTATAATCTTATCGTGTACCTTAAAACATGTGAATTTAATTCATGTATTATCTCAAATAAAAAAGTCAATATTGATTTCTTAACTTTAGCAACGTTGACATTATTCACAAATCCAGTCAGCGTCAACCATTTTATCCATTATAATTCATTTAGCAAATGAATTTTCAATTGATTTTCTGATAGAATACAATGCTAAAACGAAATTACCTTAAGCAATGATTGATAAGTGATGTTACTAGGTCTCACAGCAACTAATTTTCCTAATTCTGTTTCTTTATCTTCACATTCTGATATTTTTTGAGATAAAATGGCACAAAATGGATGCAGTGTTTTTATTTGACCACTGAATATTTCATTTTGTGCAACAAAAGCGTCTTTCAAATTTGTACAAATTTTTCTTTTTTCTTCGCAGTACTGTTTTTTTAAAGCCTTTTTTTCTAATGGATCAATAACTTGTAACTGAGAATTCAGCAGCGCTTTAAGATAGTTTAATAAACAGTATGCATTAGCAGTATGGATTAAACAGTCTATATCTTCAGCAGTTTTTAATTTATCAATTCGAAGACATAATTGATCAAATATATGCATAATTTTATTTTTATTTCTCAACATTTCTTCTGATTCGATATTAGAAGAATATATTTCAGTGATTTTATTAATGCATTTTTGGATAATGTCTGTAGTGGCAGCATTTGAATTTTGGCCTGTCAAGCATTTTTCTAAAAATATTATAAATCTCCCAAAACTATGTACTATATATACTGAATCGTTTTTCCTGCAACATTAAAAATATTATTTATGAGCGATTATAATCGTACACATTTTTTAGCTTATACTTACGAGAAATTGAATTCATCAGAAGATAGTGCTGGAATATTCTTCCATAGAAGTTCATTCAAAAAGCTGAGCTGTTCGGATCTTTCCTTATATCTTTCCAAATTTGTTACAGAAACCAAATCATTACTTCCGGTAGGAGACACGCACAAATTTGTAACAGAATATGTCAAAATAGGTACATGCGTAGAAAGAGTCTTCAGATTTTTATTCTCTGTGTTCCAAGATAAGTAACTAGAAGGTACTAAGCTGACAGCACATTTCAAGTAAATCGTTTTTAATAAAGTGAGTTCAGGGATAAGATTTTCGTTTCTTGTTGCGAAATAGGTTTCCAAGGTTTCATTTAGTTCTGGAGACACTGTTGTTAATTTCCTTAAAATGTTACATTTTTCATCAGTAATGTTTTCTGATGAAAAAATTATATTTTGTACATGACTGATGATTTGCAGAGCAAAAAAGTCTTTCACAGGAAGCAACTGGATTTCTGTTAACTTTAGCTCCTTATTTATACATCTGCTTGAGTACTCTCTAAGCTGCTCTATATTTTCTTTGTTGAGAATATTATTACGAACTTCTTTACGAGTTTCGATTAATTTTTCACTGAATTCTGGTATATTAATTATCAAGTAACATTTTGTTTGGACATTATAATTGTTTTTTCTCATTATTGATGTTTCATTCAGAATATTTTCCAAGGACGTCATGATATCGATTTGCTCTTCACTTGTTAAAGGAAGAGGCCGTGGTGAATTTTTCACAAATCGATTAGAAATCTTTGAGAAATTCGAAAAATCATTTTGAACACTGGTACTAATTAGTTCAATAACATCTTCTAGACGTCTAGCTTGTTCTGGATTGGATAATTTCGTGAAATATCTAACAGTATGTTTGATGAACCATTTGTATCTGATGATCAATTGAGAAAGGATAGTATTTAAATTGAGTTTTTTGTTATTTTTATCATAAACGATTAAATTCCCAATCTCTTGCAGGACAAATCTCCAGTTTAATGCTAAAGTTGCAAATATTGTATCTTCTGAAGTTAGTTTTAAATTTTGTGTTGACAGAATAAATATCAAATAATCGTCAAAATTTACTATCAATTTATATAAATTAATAATCAGTGGATGATCGATTGTAGATTTAGACAATTTTTTATCAAATACTGCCTTGGAATACTGTAAGATTGTTAATTTTGTAAATTTCTTTCCTATTTCTTCTGCAAGTTGAGAATCATTCAATGTCTTTAAAATTACAAAATAAGATAGTAGAAACATTTGATTACTTTCACATAAGTTGGTATATTTTTCTTTTGTATCTTTTAAGGAAAGATAATCAAGAGGCATATCCTTATTGTCTCGTGATATATATTTCTTGAAGAAATCATTCATGGTAGAATACAGTTTTTCATTCAGCATATTAGAATCTTTGTTAAATTGATTCGATTCATTGAGTAAATGAGAATATCGTATATTTAAATTATTGTTGCTAGTAATAAAATAACTCAATAAATAGAAGTAAATTGAATAATTCCATTGTTGTGAATATTGTTGAATTAAGATATTCTGTTGTTTGATAATTTCAAATTTGCTGTTATTTTGTAAGTCCATTGTTTTAAGGGTTCTATTATAATAATTACTTGATAATTCGTTACTCCGTTTCAAGTAATCTTGCACAGTTGATTTTATGTAACATTCTATTGTATTTAATGGATCATTAATCGCAAAATCATTTATCGATCTTGTTTTGATATAAACATCAATTAAAGATGATGTAAAAGCATCAATTATATTAATACCCCTCAAAAGTTGTTGTGAAATTAAAAACGATGCTTGTAAAATATTTGAAACTGTCGGCTTTTCCCCTAGAACTGTTTGTGAAATGAAATCATGAAGATTTAATAAAATTTCCTGCAGGCCTTCTATATTTAACCCATTTTGTTCAATCACTGCTTTTGTGTCGAATTCGTTTCTATCTTTTGATTCAATTTCATTCAACATGTAAATTTCAACTCCTCGATTGCGCATTGCCCTACAAAGAGTTCCGTATAATAAAAGTAAATAAGAATTTATTTGATTGTTATTTACCGAGATATTTCGCCGTTTTTTGGATCCATAGTTAAGAATAATCTAAAATTTGGGTGGGGGATTATTTGAATCATCTCTCCGTTTTTATCAACGCCTCGTTCTCCGATCGTTAACACACCATTTGGTTCTAAAAGTGCATTTAAACGATCTAATACTGCTGGGCTACATAAGTTCACGTTTTCAATTAAGAGCCAGCATCCGTCTTGTAAACACTATAAGAGTAAAAAGTTACTGGTAAAGTATACAAATTTAAAAAAAAAAAAGAAAAATTGTCCTACTGATTTATTTGTTATCTTAGAAAAGTAAGCAATACATCAATAATTTTTAATTTCGCAAATTATCGAATATCTTAATATGAAGGCAAGATTTATTTATTTCATGATATACATAAATCCATTCAAATTTCAAAAAGTACTAAAATTCTTATTTTAGTATAAATGCAAATACTGCGATTAGCCATTGAGCAAGATATTCGAGATAATACTTTTTGATAGTTATTTCTATTCCATACAACGTGGGAAATAAAAATACTGTATTGAAGGTATATGAGTAATTTGAAATCAATAATAAAGAATTAATTTTGCAAAATAAAATTTAGAGAAAAAATGATTGATTATTGCCTTTTAATTAGACATATAATATTTCACCTTGATTAAAATAGAATCAACCCATTCAAATTTTCCGCCAGCATTTAAAGTTCCTTCGATTTCAACATTCTTTTTCAACTTGTCTAATCTCATTTGTAAATTATTAAGTTGCTCTAAACTAAGTTTGGCAAATTTGTGTCCCTTCAGAAACAGTAATATATCTTTTAACTTTAAAAGTTTAGCTTCGAACAATTTTGTCTCATCTGCCATCGTTACGTTTTCAGTTTCTGGAAAACAAAGAAAATAAATCAGTAAAGATTGGAAAGATTCGTTCCTTCCTTATGCACAAATTACGGAGCTCGTCTAGAAAATCTGAAAAAATAAGTATTAATAGAATAAGGACAGGAATATTTTTCTAGAAAAAGAAATAACATCGTAATTCAAATATAGGAAACAGGAATTAACAATGAAGCCATGAATCTACCTACAAATGCAAAGTATCAGATTTATAAATTATATATATAACTATAACTATAATTATAAATATTAAAACAACATGAACAAAATTATAAATTACTGAATATGAATTTCAAGCATTATATAACGTGTGCATAATTATATCTTTAAACAATTTCATTTTCTGGATGGTAGTAATAATTTGTTTGAGAATAATTTTAAAATATTTGCTGAGCCATTTTAAAAGAACTATTTCAAATACAATTCTTCTGCACTTCGTTAACTGATCCAGGTAAATATAACATTTATTATTCTGGTGAGATCAAAGCATTGTTAACTATTGTTTGACCAGAACTAGAGTAGTGAAATGTGAGTTGATAGAATTAAAAATGAAAAAATACTTATTCACTTCACTTATGTTACTTCTTTTATATTTGTCTTCAAGATAAAAGATCTATTTTGTTTTGTTCTAAATAATCTTACGCCAGAAATAAATCTTATTTTTTGATTCGATTTTAAAAATACAATTGAAAACACCCCTAAAATTTCTATTCTTAACTAGACGTACAGAATTTTTACTACATCCTTTAATCATATTCTTCAAAATTTTGTTGTTATGATCAAATTACTCGCATTTCACACGAATATAATCTATACGAATACTTATAAAATAAAAAGTATTTGTTCTAACTTTGTAATGAAGTACATGTTTTTGTGATTCATAAATATTATAGTTGATGTGCACAAATAATTACGTCGGAATAATTTTTTTACATCAAAATCAGAATTATAGCTACATTTATTGGCACCCAGGGCTAGATTCCCATATTGCGCCATTTAAAGATTAAATATACTTATTAAAATGCTCATTAACATTTATTATGATTTATTATTTGGCTGATTGCGTATCTCTGTAGATATAGAAGAGAAGAGTGTTGGAAATACGGAGAACAAGAAAAAGACCAGTGCCTGAATATCTTTTATCTTCGATCGTATAGAAAGTGACCGTTTTTTCACATAATTTTTAATATAAAAAATAGGATTCTATGGAAAAGGGTGCAATAAAGATTTTATTGCATACTTTTGATGTACGATTTCAATGAGAGAGTCAATTAGTTCTAATTATCAGTATTTTAAACATCTGGGGAATATTTTGAAATTCATCTACATTTTAAACTTGATATTTCAAATTCCCCAAAACATCTTTTATGTCAAATTCAGCGAGAACAATTCAATTCATAATATCGTTTCCTTAGATATCAATAGTAGTCGTCAAACTGACGTTCACAAAAGGAAAAAATATTTATTTATTATACCATAAGTAGTTGGAAGTATTATCGCTTATTTTTGTGGTGCTATCACGAATGTTTATTGTGCTTGCGTTTGAATACCACGAGTGTGCAGCACGAATGGTATTCATTAGCACAATAAACATGAGTGATTGCACCACAAAAGTAGTCTATAATACTTCAACTACAAATGGTACATGGAGGACTATTCCAGGAGTCAAACCATTTTTTCAAATTAGTTTCCTATGAATCAAGTAACAAGTCACGTAATTTTCATAGGAAAGAGTAAACAAAGTTCTGTCAAATAAAAAAATTAGAATTTTTTGCATTTTCTTTGACGAATAATAGAGAAACAAATTGCGTTCTGATATGGATACTAGTTCAAAAAGGTTTAGTGATAAATCAGAAGATAAAGATATTCAGAAAAATATTCCATTAAATACGAAGAAAGCACGAGATTACAAATTGGAGGCATCCACATCTTTGAGTAAAATACTCACTTTGACCACTAGTGTAATACCCGATGGTATTTCTACGCGTCCAAATACCCACTGATATGCACCGTTTCTTTGGCGATTTAGCACTGTTAACTTTGCTATAAATACTACGAATGGTATAGTCAAATATAATTGACTGTTTCACGAGAATTAGGATGCTCGTATTTTTAACCAAGCCGCTCGTGCATTTAATAATAACTTTTCACACTATTTGTAATGAGCATTTCATAAAATTTTCTTAGTTTTGGTTTAGATAAAAAATAGTGATAGTTTCCATAAAAAGAAGTTTTTGTCGAAATTAACAAGTCGATACACGATGCATGGACCATTTGTACAATTAGAAGTGGAATCACAAAAAAATATTGTAGTTTGATGCATGATGGCGAGGACGAAATGCATCAACCAAACGAGTGAAAAAACAAACTTCCATATGTGTTGCGCACGTAATTTTTCTACATGCTGACAACTTACTGCTCAAAATTCGGTTAAGAGGAGCAGATCATACGTTACAGTAGTGTAGTGGAGCGGGCACGCGTGGAAACAGCGTTCCTACACTGGTTTTCCACAGCCTCCATCATCCAATCATTTAATAAATTCCTGAAGACTCAGCGTTATTCAGTGAGCTCAGACACATTCTAATTTTATGCTCTTTGGCTATTGTTGGCATTCTAGGAAATCATATAAATACAACTTTCCTTATAATTTGACAAATATATTTAGCGTTCCCACACTGGAAAATTTGCCACTACACCACTGATTTGTTAGCACTTTTAAGGCTTAGTTAATTAAAACGTGGAAAAAATGAAGGCAAAAAATGTGGAAAATAAATTGTAAAAAAAAAATAAAATAAATAAAAAAATATGACAAAAAAAATATTATTTTCAAATATATCAAAACTTTTTTATAAAGTAGGTACGATGAAAATATTTGTTTCTGATAATTAATGTAGATACTTAGATATGTTCATATTCGTTGCCAATATATAGTCTGATTTAATATAATCATGTTAACTGATGAAAATGTTATAAAAATTCGTAGAAATGAAATAAGAAATAATTATTTGTTCAACAATATATAGTTCATTTCAGTTAAGAATGGTCCAAATACTCTTATGGTACTACGATTTAAGCTTTCTAATTGGCCAAAATGCGAACCAATTTCACATAAACACAAAAATCGCACTTGGATATCTGTCAGTTGCATCATTTGTCAGTCGTTCATCAGTTATCATAAATACATTTGTGCAGTCCGAATATCTTCATTTGTACTTATGCAGGTAATATGTGGATATATTTGTTGTTTTTATTTCTTGAATTCATTTCCAAAAAGTTTGTTTTATATCATGCTTATACTGTAAGTGAATCGTGTTTGCATTTCAGCTAGTAAGAAGTACTCGTACTCCCATGAGAGCCCTTGGACCGTTCTCAAAAGAAATGAACTATAGGTGGCAATTCATAATAAAAATAATTATTCAATTTATACAGAAAACTGTAGAAAAAATATTGTGTGTATCATGAGCTTAATCATAATTTGTGTATCAAGGCCGTAGAGATAATTCTTTTTGGTCGAATCTAACGCTTCGGCTGCAATTCAGATGAGAGCTATAAAGCACTTTTCGCCGAAGTGCGCACAATGTTTTTTAGTCGCTTATCACGAAAGAATTAACATAACAAAATTTTATCCATTTATCTAATTTTTTCTACAGATGTCAAAAAATGATGACATTTGTACATCAATATTAGAATGCAAAATGTCGCATTAGTGTTATATCATGACAACGTGCATGAAGTATTTTGCGCACTAATTTTATCTTCACAACGAAAATGATAGAAAACTCCACCAATTTTTGTATTCTAATGATTTTAATATTTTTTTTTTTATAATTTTTTGACATCTGTAGAAAAAATGTTGTATTTAACTCGTGCGCGAAATTTCTTTGGTGTTTTAGAATTATTTGTTTCTCGACTGGCGCCTCGACAAAAAAACTTTCATTCTCAAGCACAAAAGTATAATTTTGCGCTCTAGATACATGAATAACTATCAAGATATCGCAATTGTAAATTTTGGTTATCGTTCGAATAGTTTTATTTTATTGTCAACTATCAAGTTTGGGAAAAATACGTATTTGTTTGTAGAGAAGTTAACGGAAGAATTTAATATGCATCTTGGCAAAATAGTATATTCCGATACAAGTGCGGAGTGATTGATCCACACGAGTGACGGATGTTATTTTTTCTACAGTCAAAGGTGTCCGCGGAAATATTTATAACCATAATATGCCGTTTTTTTGAGAAAGAATTTGCTTCATTGGTCTTATTCCAATTCATCAAACGTTGATAAAATTGCTCATATTAATTCTTTTTTGAAGAGGAATGATAAAAAAATCAAAACGAAATAAAATTATGACAGCAATAAAACAGTTCTTTCGCGACGTCACGCGGTTTCCTTAGGAACTTTTAAGCGAGCGGAATGACCCCTATTCCGTACGCTACAGCATGTGGAATGGGTATCAATTCTATAGTAATTGAAGAAAAATATTTTTTGAACAATTGATCAAACTGCCCATATAGATAGCTTTCCCCGATTGCAACATGATCTGAAAGCGAATGCCTCAACATTCCTGGATAATCGAAAAATATAAGTTTGCGCTTTAAATATGTACATAAATAATTATTATAGATATATTCAAATAAGTTAGTTCCATGTAGCTAAAAATTAAAAGTATAATTTCATGTAGTATTTAAATTATACAAAATATTTGAATACTGCCTGTAAGAACAAAAGTGTAGAAGGATCAACAAGATACAGAAAGGATGTATAATTAAAGGTACTTAAGGAGACTCTATCATAAATTTATGAAGATCAGTTAGAATGGATAGAGTTTCTATACAAAATGCCTGAGAAGTTCAAACCAAGGTCGGATGTACACTACATAATACATGAGTGGCATTTCGTGTACAAGCTTTATTGGAGGAGGGTAAAAACTATGTTTACGGCTTTTTACTTCAGAATCTAATTCCGTAAGAGGGTTGCAAAGACTAAAGTGTTAAACTGGTCAACAATGTACTTAAAAATGAACAGGTCTGACATCAATTATTCTTTTTCAAGTGAAAGTTCTACATCTGGATTCGTGATAGAATGAAATAAAGAAGCTTGTGAAAGAGAAAGAAAGGACAGTAGAATATGCAGACAATTCGAGCACGTTATAATTACACATTTGAGAATTTGTGTCTTAAGAAGTACAATTTGTGTCGCCTGTCAAATAGATGCGCCGCTATTTTGTGTATTCAAAGTTTCTTGCAAAATGGAAGACGTCTTATCCCATCGATAATTTTATGGTAATCTATGTCTTTGGCTTTTGTCAGAGATATTTGTGCATGCGTTTGTTATGAATATTGATGTCATGTTGTTATTTGTATCACTAACTATTTTTATCGTATGTGTAATGTGTGACGGAAAAGTATAGAAAATACATTTCTTTCTTGAATTATTCCTGATTTGGAGGACGAAGTTGAAACAATCCAAAATTAGAGAGACTCTGTTAAAAAATTGGAGATATGAGGGTAGAGATAGTCATAATTTTACTATAAAAAAATTAAGGACAGAAGATTTACAGTTTTTTGAGAATTAAATCAGGGACACGTTCTAGATGTTTCAGTAAATGTTTCCATGTTTTCAGCTACGTAATAAATATTTTAAAGATTATAAAATATCAAATAGCACAAACTTTTTATTCGAAAGTAATTTTGTGATTGTACACGCAAATTAAAATTAGGAGTTTCTAATCTATTCTAACTCAAATCATTTATCAATAGTTTTTCATCATAAGAAAAAAAAAGACGGATAATGAAATGAAAATAGAAATAAAGCATGAATGAAATACAGTTTTACTTCTTATTTCAAATATTTATCAAACTGAACAATAACATATAAAAATTCTAAACTTTTCAAAAGAGATTTTAAATTCGAATTCACTTGAATATTGGATAGTAATATTATCCTCTTAGCTTTCATATTATCTAGTCAACCGATTATGGTAAACCCTAAAAATTTGCAAGTGAAGAAGCTTAAAACATGTTAGCAGCAAGACTTATTTTCCTTCCGGTGTAATTGGAAACTTTTTATGGGCTTCCGATCATAGAAATTTCACATATAAAATCATACTGTTACATTTGACCCTGCAGTAGATGCTACACCCATTTTGCTGATGTGAAAAGTATTGCATCATCTAAAGAAATTAATAGTAAAACAGATCGAGTGAATACTCGGAATTACTGAACTTGAGTGTAACCCATTTCCGTATTGAATTTCCCTGATCGAGCTTATGATAGTTATTTTTTTTCAAATTGAAACTGAGACCTTCCTGTCCACGAAAAAACTAAAGTACTGCCTCCCTACCTGTCCGAGAGGGCGGTAGCCACACTTAAAATTATACGTTTTCCAGGTCCCAATTTCGTTCGCAGCTGTACTTCTCTCATCAAATGTACAATTATTTTTTCTTATTGTTAGTTGAACCCTTCCTGAACACGAGAATACCGAATTGCTGCCTTCTACCCTGTTCGGGAGGATAGCAGCCACTCTTAAAGTCTATCCGATTTTTAAGTCCTAATTTATTTCGTACATAGCTGCACTTCACTGTACGATAATTCTCTATAAATTTTAGCTCGAGCCTTCCTGAAAACGAAAAAAGCCGAAGTGCTACCTCTCGCCCTGTATGGGAGGGCGGCAGTCACCCCTAAGTGTAACGCATATTCGTACTCGACTTCTCTCATTAAGCCTCGTTCACAATACGAAATTAGTAGTTAGTGTTAGTAGTTATGGTTAGTGGTTAGTGTTTATACTTTGAGTTCTGAAAACAGCGTTCACAATGGTCCAAATTAACGCCTTATAATTTTAGTTTCTTTTGTTGATAAAGTGTACTTTGGCTCCAATTTAGAATTTAATAGGAAAATGGTTCGCATGTTTTTAATATCCAGAGTCAGAATAAGATGTTTAGGACAAGAAATTAATGAACTAACCCCAATTTTATTATTAATCTAGTTCCTTCAAATGATCAACATAAGTAATATATTTTTTTAAATTTGATGTTGATCCATTTCGAATTCAAATGCCAGATAAATTAAAAAGAAAATATATTCATCCCTTTTTCTCCCCCTTCTGATTGGTCGAGCCACTAAGTACTAACCAAATAGTTTGGAGCTTGCAAACTCTTGCGCTAACCACGATTAGCGTAGAGCAATGCTGGGCTAATTTTGTTATTGTGTACGCTAACATACGATTGTGCATGTCAAACATCTAACACTAACCATAACCAATAACACTAACTACTAATTTCGTGTTGTGAATGAGGCTCTAAACTTACGATTTTTTTCAATTTGAAGCTTAAACCTCCCTGAACACGGAAAAACTGCGATACATTCAATGAGAGAAGTACAGCTGCGTTCGAAATTGGGACTTGGGACGTAAAAATCAGAAAAACTTTAAGGTATTCTCGTGTTCAGGAAGGCTTAAGTTATAATTAGAAAAAATAATTTTACATTCGATGAGAGAAATACAGCTGCGCTCGAAATTGGGTCCTGAAAATCCAATACTTTTAAATGTGATGTGACGGACAGGGAGGCAGAATCTTGATTTTTTCGTGGTCACGAAGGTTCCAGCTTCAATTTGAAAAAATAACTATCGTAAGCTCGATCAGGGAAGTTCAATACGAAAATGGATTACACTTAGGGGTGGTTGCCGCCTTCCTGAACAGAAAAGGGAGTGGCACCCTGGATTTAAAGAAAAATATTTGACCTTCGTTATCGATTGGTACTAGTTTCAATCGTAAGTTATATCAGGGAAGTTGCGTCAAAAAACTTAAGCAGAATTGGCTTTTTTTGACACTTAGAAAAGGACCTTGCATTTATAAATCCTGACATCTTATTTACCACTAAATACCCGATCGATTCATATAAAATTTGGTTGTATTCTGATCAGGAAATATAAGATGCGGCCGGCCCTCCGATTATAAGAAAATGCCAAAGTTACTAATTTACTTATAACAAATTGTTTTGATTTGTATTTAAATGTTTCTCGATGATTTTTTCAAGAGATGCAATATAAATAATAGACATACAACATGAATATTGCAATAAATATATAAAAAAATGTTTTAATATTACATCTTACCTTACAAAATGAACAAATTATTCACAACAATACTGCCATATTTACAGAGTTTATTAAATAATAAAATGATAAGAGATTTATATTCTTCTATTACTTCACTGTTGTGTCCCTGGTTTCTACTACAGCTTTTGAATTGTTTCAGAACATAAAATTTTTAGTAGAGCTCGCTGGTCGTGTATGCTATAAAAAGTGAACAAACTGTTCTTTATAATTGTTCAAGTGAGTACAAAATACGTTGTGGGCCAAGCAGATACGAATACATCCAGTTTTGTTATTCAACCACAAAATATTCGCTCCTCTCTTATTAAAATAGTAAATAGCTTTTAAAGCTTTATTGTACCCTATTTACATGAATAAAAGCATTCGCGCAAGAGCGACAGAAGGGGTTAAATAATTACAATAAATTAAAACTTGGTCGTGTTAGGCATCTCTGTAGATTTTAATATGAATTATGAAATTGTATTTATTATAATCGACTAGCTTATAAAATAATAATGGGGTTCATATTTTGTATATTGACACCAAATTATTTTATATTTTTGTAATTATATTCAAATAATTAAAAACTCCAAGTATTTCTACATTATCATATATTTAAGGAGTCGCCTACGAACTGGGTGCCGAAGACAAATGTACACACTGCAATCGGCAATCGAGACGAAAAAAAAGGCAGCTACCATTTCTTAGCCCAATGCTCTTTGTACTCCCCTATCCGAAGACATTACATCTCGTCATACTTGAACGTACCCCGTGAAAGCTTTGCAATAAATTTTTTCACAAACATAGACAAAATAAAATTGTATAATATTTATAATTATACTGTGAATACCTTCCAGATAAGATCATTCATTTTAAATTAATAATATAAACTAAATGATCAAATTAATGATAACTATATGCATATGTTTGCAAACAGATTTAATTCATGTATTTATGTTACTCCTGTAAAATATATCACAAACCTAATTGTAAATGCTTCCAGCGAACTACAAATAAATTTATTATTATTATTATTATTTATTATAATCGACTAACTTATAAAATAATAATGAGGTTCATATTTTGTATATTGAAAGCAAATTATTCTATATTTTTGTAATCATATTCGAATAATTAAAAACTCCAAGTATTTCTACATTAAAGTCATGAAGCTAATGATCATAGAAAATGGTGAATTATATAATAGAGAGTGAAAAATAAATTATTATACCCTAGATGATTGATGAATATATAATAGCATTTCATTCTTATGATGTACAATGTTTTATCTTACACAGTATAATAGCTGCTTTCGTACAATAAAGTTCGAAAACGATAGATACCGAGTTGAATATGCAACTGTCATACTGTCAACTATTGATATGAATTGTTTGTTGTTTATTGTTGTAATTTCTGCAGGATAACATAATACTATATAACAATATTATTTTAGAGAAGAGATATTTTTATTCTTTTCAATATCAAAAGGCAGATATAATGAATAAAAAATTCAAAGTCGTGCTTTCATTTGAGGGTTATAATATCTAGCATAATTTGTGGGTGCTGGAGAAATGCGCAATGTAGGCTGAGTCGAAAGATACATTTGGTTTTGAGCCTCCATAAATCTAGAGATCTTGATGTAAGAAGACGACAAAATTAAAAAAAATTCTAGTAATCAGTGTAAGTGCACGAATATAAAAAAAATCGGCCAAGTGCATATCGGATTCACAGTGAAGGATTCAGTAGTGGGAAAAAGCGTTCACCGTTGAAATTCAGTCGATAATAAAGTTAAAAATAAAACTGTTTCATAGTCTTTCATTTTTAGTTGGATATAGTTTTCCAAATACAAGATACTGTAACGAACAGTGCTCCTACAGAGTAAACTTCCATCCCGCCACGTCGATTAAACGGATGACATACGTAATAGATTAAAAGTTAAAATTGTATCCAGTATAATTGTATTCGATAGATCATCTATCGAATACGTAATAGAGTTATTGTTTGGCCAACGCAACGGATTGATATGTGTCAATGTCGTGGTGACGTCAGATCCGGAATGGAAATTTCTCGCAGAATCGAGATGCAATAGCTCTAGATATATAAACTGGGAACTGAGTTGGATTAGAAAGTAAAGCTCGCCGCACACGATGCAATTTTTCAAGCAATTTTGTTCACTTGGCGCCGCGCTGGGTGCCACGCTTGCTCCGATGCAAGAAATTTGGTGCGATGCGGGGTACTTGACTTACCACGAAACTTGTTTTTCAAGATAGGTTCGGTGCTATTTTTCGCACTTGCTGCACCACTGGCTGCTGTCCGCAGCCAATCAAAGCAGATGACGAAATCACGTGATTACATCACTGAGTTGTATGTCGCATCAGAATGCTGTGCCTCATTAGTACATTGTGTTTTGTGGTGTTTTAAGATACAAATAAGTAAAAATTATGGCTAGTGGAAATTAGGTAATGTTTACGTACCCTAGCTCAGGGTGTATACCAAAAAATTAAATGAAAATTCCCTGACTTCCAGGTTTTCCAGATTATTTTCAATAAAATTCCAGACGGTAAAAAACAAAAGTTTGATACAAGTTTACATATAATCACAGATTACTGTTGCAACGAACTTGATATCCTTATGAACGAATTTAAATTGATCGACAAAAGTAAATGTCATTTAATGAATTTTTTTTTTTCATGAATTTATAGACCTGGAAGACTTATAGATTTGCACAGATGACCCTAGTATCTTAAAGAGTGAAAATATACTTTTATGAGTAATAATGCATAAATATCCTATAATGTATTTTTTTCAGACAAATATCAGAAATTCCCTGACGATTCCATGACATTTACAGTTTATCTAAACTCTGCGGCCTTGATTCCTTCTCAAAAGTCACTCTCTTGACCAAAGTTTTTCTTCTTTTTTTTTCTGTTTCGTAATTCGCAAGCTATAACTGCAGCAAATGCTCCTGCTCTCCTCCGACGATTATTTTCGGCAACATCCATACTTGTAATGTGCAAATCTACCAAGTCTACGTTGTAGCGTTAGAATGAGTGGCGCAGCTTGCATCGTGTGATGCGAAAATAAGTGTCACACCAAGTGTACCTCAAAGTGGCCCAGAGCACAAGAAAACTTGCTGCAAATTAAGTGAACAAAATTGCATAGAGAATTGCTTCGTATGCGGCGGGCTTAAGTAAGGAGAGACAATAGGAGAATTGCAGTAATGGTCGGAGCGCGTACAAGAAATAGCGGTTGGTAGGTCGATTACAGAGCGCACAAAAGTGAACTAGATGAAGTGAACAAGTGGAAATAAATGAAAAGAGTAGAAAATGAACAGAAAAACAGTTGGAAATAAATAAGAAACCGTGGAAATAAATAGAAGACAGTTTTGTTGTTTAAATGATAGAATAAGTGTAGTGTTAGTTGTGTAGTTATGAAGTATTCGTGAAATTATTGATTAGTGAGAGAGTTGAATTTTGTTACAATACATATAAGTTCGTAAAGTAATACTCAAAATAGCGTCTAACAGACAATATCCCATATTTCAAGAACTACACACACAACATATCTTATCTGAACCAGTTTTCACTAGAAGTGTTATTCAAGTTGTACTTTCTCAATTTTTTTCAGATTTTTTTCACCGTATAGTAGAAAAGTTAGAGGGAAACACACATTTTTTACTACTTTGGAAGTGCATATATCTCACTAAATATTGACTTGAATGAAAAAGTCATCTTGAAACTTCTCTCCAAATCCCACACGCTTATTTGAATGAGATTTTTTTTTTCATCTCTTAGTTGTTTGCGGTGCAAGCGAATTGGGCACGAGACTCTTATAATCCCCTGAAGTAGCCAATTGTCGAGGCAGGTACTCTAATCCGCCAATGCAAATTGGGCGCTAATCCTTCAAAGGGTCTTGCTCCCAATTTATAAAATATTTGATAAATGGTAACATGATACTAAATTTTCCAGGATCTGACGCGGTCTTTGGTAACACAGATTTTCATCTGCGTCGTATTCTGCCAGTCTCTTGATTCCGGCATTAGGATGATATTCTAGACCAGAAATCTCTTGATAATTTAACTGAAAAACCAGCGAAACTCATTCAATCTGAGATGCATACAAACTAAATAATATTCTATGTATTATTGCTATTCCCATTTTCAGGTAGGTAGTGTATGTATTTATAATTTATAGGGGATTATCGCGAGTCGTCGTGCCCAATTCGTATGTACGGATTAGAGCTACCTGGGATCCGTGCCCAATTCGGATGCGCCCGTTGTTTGTATGGTGCGCCACCCTTAATTGTTTTTTTCGTAATTTCACTACACCATTGTATATATACAGAAAACATCTTCCTCTCAAATTTCACCTATATAGTGTCAATAGTATCGAAATATAGAATGGCTGTGACATACGGATCGACGAACATGACGAAATTATAAGGGTCTGGCTATTGCAGTTTGATTAAAAAATTCTAAAAAAAGCTTTGTATTTTTTCAACAGAAAATGTGATTATTATAAAATTCAATCGACTTTCAACAAAATCTTGAAGAAATAGCTGTTTTGTTAATATATTCATTTATACATCATTTGAGTAATAATTTTATGATTTACAGCGCTCCAAAATTTGCGTTTTGAGATAAAATACGTTACAAATATTATTAGAATTGAGATGTTACATAGCACCATTAATATCAGTGCGCTAAATGACTTTCTATTTACGGAAATATAAAATAATAACGATGAAGATTCTTCGAAGGATAACAAAAGAATAATAAAAGATTTAGCCAATTTGTTAATACAAAATAGTAGACTGTTCTACTTATATAATTTTTAAGTTGAAGAAGCATTCATATATGAATATTTGAAAGTTGCTGCCTACAGAATTCTTTTTAGAATCAATATTCCCAATATCGCATTCGAAAGGTTAATTATACGAGTATTAAGAAACAAATAGTCAGATAGAACGGCAGAAGGGAATACATCAAAAAGAAATCTTATTTTGCCAAAAATCTAGTTATCATATAAATAAAGTACTGTGTTTTTTGCTGAGAGGAGTGTCTTCATAAACATAACAGGAAAAGTAAGATGTCCTATATGCTTGCCTACATTTAAATTCCATCGAGATTTTTCCTCATTCCTCCATTCGCCTACGCTTCTCGTAATCTTTACAAGACTCATTGGTATTCATAAATGCAAACCTTTAGATTACTAACCATAAATCTAAGTTTCGAATTCAGGAAGAGTTCTGTCATTGTCATCGATTTTCAACATGTTTTAAGCCTGGGTATAATATTCTAAGATGTATTAGTATGAAAACATAGAATTAAATTTTAGTAACACGTTTCATAACTTGTGATTGGTAGGTTTGTTCATTATTATACGCATGATGAAAAAATACCAATCAAGTGCGAATTTGAAAGACTGTTTATTTTTTAAATAATATTCTAGATATCCGAATTGTCTTCCTTTTTCGTTAATATAAAAATAAAGGACCGAATAAAATAAATCAGTCTTATTCTAGTCTTTACAGCATCACACATATCAAGGAAAGAATTATTTCTTGAATCCCTTCGACCAGCTAGCCTTCAAGAAACTTTCTAGTATGCCGACTAATCGACTCTGCCGATTAATTTAAGATATCTCTGATATTTTTCGCATCTATTTTATGAGAGTTTTTTTCGCATAGTTAAAATTCACTGTATTTATAAATTGAAGACATTTTTGATGAATACCTTCTATAATCGTAGTTTCGTTATGATTTAAATTTTTTATTTATCATTTACATTTCCTTAACATTTCTTTTGACGTTTCAGTGAACTTCATTTGAAAGTGTTTACCTTTGATCTGCCTCTTTCGTCCGAATATTGAGCTGTAAAATATCGGTATACAGAAAAATTATTTGTACAACACGAAATTATTTCATTTTTCATTCGTTTGATTGGTGCACATCGGTGAATATCATAAAAAAATTGTTTTTTAATATTTTTTGTATAAATAACCACTACATGTGCATTTTTTAAAATACTTTGAGTGAAATAGTTAATTACTTTCTTTTTTGTAAAATTCCAAGATCGACCACTAATCGATATGAATTTCTCTAGTTACAATGGATCAATTGAAATAAACCTTTACAGTATGATTCTCTTTGGATCTAAAACACTTTTAGATTACAATTCGTATGTAAATAGGCTTTATAAACTCGCTGCATTTATTATAGCTTCGCTCGCAAGTTCGCTCGGCTATAAGTTAAGAGGTCGTTTATAAAGATTTACATTATGAACAATAGCTATTATTCGAAAAGAAGACTCTAACTTCAGTTATCGTATTCGGAGTTTGAATTGAAAACAAGTTTAATAAAGTCTATCCTCTTTCATTTATTTACATGCATTATTTTTATAGGATACATTTTATCGTACGAATTCTAAAAACGTGCACATTTTAGAAGAATAGATTTTGTTTAAAATTCTTTTGATATTATTTTGTTACAAATTTGGGTAAGAATTCTGATTATATTTTATATAATAATATATATATATATATATATATATATATATATATATATATATATATATATATATATATATATATATATATATATATATATAATATTATATTTATAGAAAAGGTGAGCAATTTCTTTCTGAGCAGGATGAAATAGGCAATCTAGATAATTTTGTGTCAAAATAAAAAAAAAATGCTCAATGGCTCCTACCTTCATGTCGGATATTTCTGTATACTTCCCATTTCCGCAATAATTTTGCTGATATTTCTACGTCGATTGTATGCAGAAGACATTGTTGAATCACAGACAACAAAATTCGTTCAATCTTATTGGAAATCTCTTCTAGATGTCTGTTGTAATCGGCCTGTAACAATAAAGAAAATGCTGTTAGATGTATGCAAAATTGATTGTTCATTCTTGAGAAAATGGACTACAAAAATAAGCCTAAACAATAGTATATTATTCGGATCCTGATTGAATTCCTAGCTTGTGCTGAAATAAGTTTTTTTTCTGTAACTTGACTCAGTTTACTCTTCTTTAAAATAAGAACATTAGGTGCATAGTGTTCTTCTTACATTCAAATAGCAAGAAAATAAAAATAAAAGAATACTTGTATCGAAAAAGATTCAATGAAATGTCATTGCAAAATTTCAAACTGAAATAGTATTCTAATAAATATGAAACATACAATGAATAGATAAACTATAGTATTTGATTTGCGTGTATGATTATCTTTGATTCGGATGATTTCAATACTCATCTTTGGTTCGTGTTCTAAGCTTCGTTCTTTTTCCTACTTTATTATACACTAATTGAACAACTATGTATTACTACTGAACTTTTCATTTTCACACATGCACCCTATTTTTGACATTAATATGTGTACTCTTTGATCGGCCTTTATTAATAAAATTTCAAGTGGCAAATATGAAATGAAACATATGAATGAAAATGGAATCATTTCGTTAAGATTTGCCCTATGTTACTTTCACCCAGTTTGCAGAATTCGCCTGTAGTATATTAAATTTTAATTGTTTTCAACACTTTTGCTTCACAAATATCTATTACATCTTTATTAGATTTAATTTGTTCTTACTTATCTGTACTTTGTAAGAGTAAGGCATTTAAATTTTATGATACGTATAAAATTTCAAATTAATTTCAAGTACTTGATACGGGAAAATAATAAAAAATAAAGTTGTACTTGTATCCTATGGTTACTTAAAATTTATGAGGTGTTAACTACGTGATGGTATAATGAATTTTAGAATTTGTGAGTCAGTTCTTAACATTTTTCAATATCTTCTTATTTGCTATGAAACATTTAATTAGAATGCAGCTATAGTGGAGGTAGGATGTTGAAGTAAAATAATTTCAAATTTCGAATTCAAACCACTTGTATTTTCACCTGCTCTACTTTATATTATCTTTTTAGTCTTATCGCTAAATAGAAGATGCTCGATTTTCAACTGAAATTTTCTCTGTAATTATTTCAACAACTATATAAAATAATGAAATATAAACATTTCTTACATTGAACTACATTGTCTTCCTTTTTTAACATATATTAGAAATTATAATATGTTTTCGTTTACAGCAATACTGCCATATGAGTGAATTTGAAAATATTTTCAAAATGTGTTATGATAAGATTCCAAATAAAATTTATTAAAAATTTTTCCACATATTTTTTGGATTCATATTATATATATATATTACAATGAAGGCATTCGCACGTCCGTGCTAGTTTTGAAAATACAGAAAAATATTTCCCATATACATACTGCGAGGCTTTTCAAATTGCGCTTTAAATGATACTCTTATTCTTAAAGTTCTAGCAAACAAAAAAAAAATAAAAATACTCTCACTCACTTTAAGCAGTGACTATGATTAGGTAGATATTAATCGTAGATATGCAAATTTCAAGTAATAAAATGTTGAAATAAATAATTAATTGTGAAACTGAGAAAAGATTTTCAATATTTTGATTATTATAAAATAAGCTTTGAGGCGGTAGTCTCCGTTTCAAGTAATCGACAACAATTTGTCGGCGCACAGTTTAGGTTTCACTCTTGCTCTATCACTGCAAATAGTTCTCCTTGATTCAATATAAAAAGTCGATTTGCTGAGTACATATTTTTTCAAATCCTTATCCATATACTTCTATTAGAAATTAACCCTCAATTAACACTTAACCAAAATAATCACCTTTATCACGTGCCGTTCTTTAGAAATCAACCCCAAACTTAGAAACACAAAGGCAGTCTTTACTTCGGTGATTGATAATATAGTTGGCCAAATTAGCTGTCAATCTCAATGGAAACGATAATATAAGCGAATTTTCTGGCTGACTTTAATAGTGAACGATGGTCTTTACGAAGGGAAAAGGGATAAATTTTGTTTTTGTGTAGTGCTCCTATCATACGATACGTTGAGGTGAAACCTACATGGTCTCAAAGTGCAATGCACTTAACAACGGAACGCCGATGAAAGAGCATATTATACTTGTTTCGGATTTGAGAGAAGATAGTAAAAATGTTGACAGAATGTTACAATAAGGTTATAGCCTGGAATGTGATATATAAAGGCAATCAATGATGCTTCAAAGAAGTTTTTCTACGACAGAACAAAAGTACGTAGAATGATAAATTGCTATTGAACAGTAAAAAATCCTGTAGCATCCAGAAGTGGAAAATAAGAAATTAAAGAGAAGGTAAACAAGGGAAAATTAACAGAATAACCAATATTTACTTCAAAATTAAGTATGATGACTGAAAAAGTACAGGCTATACTATTTTATTGTTGTTACACAATTTCAAAAACAGTATGGAGATTTTTATTATAATAGTAACTTATATATAAGTGTATAAACTTGAGCATTGTGACATCAGACATAAATGCTTAGTTTTCGATGTGTAATCCATCAAGTAGAAAGGTGGCAGTAAAATATAGTAGTATATGCAACAAATGTGTAAATATAAGCATCATTATATGCAGCCACGTATTTAGATTGTTCTTCCAATTTCATAATGCTTGTTGAATTAAAAGATTTTTTGTACGGTCCTCAAATTCTATATATTGATATTTATTAAACACTCAAAAAAGAGTATGAAACAAAAATTAACATCAGGACTTTACAAATAATCTAAAAAATGGATGGAACATATGTGATGTACAGTGCTACTATCATGAATTCACAGAAAAAAAAGAATTTAGATCATGGAATCAGCTGACATGGATTTATGTGCTGGTGAAAGTTAGGATACGTGAATCCTCATTTTACTAATTGTTTGCTATTTGTAATTTTTTGTTCTTTTTAAATATGTGAAGTAATCTATTAATTATTTGCAATAAAAATTACATTATTTAACAAAAGAAAGTCATTAAGAATCAGTTGTGGGTATATCCCAATTTTTACTTACTTGTACAAAGTACAAGGAAGTATTGTGAAACCGACAAAATTCACATATCGAGATTTTGATGGATATATCCGTTTTGAGCAACCCTGAATCCATTTTGACTATTTTTGGCTTGATGTCGGTACGTATGTTCGTGCGTGCGTGCGTTAGTGCGTAACTCGCAAATCTCAAAACTGGTTGAACGTATAATGTTGGAATTTTGTATTTAGGACTGGTATAGGATCTAGTTGTGCACTTCGCACTATGGTTCCAATCGTCTGTCTCGGAAGTGCACTTTACTTGCAACTTTTTTCGAATTTTTCTAATAAATCCAGGATGATCAACCGTAGGATGTTGAAATTCAGTATTTGAACTTGATGTTGCATCAGAATGGTTATCTACTATTTTTGTAAGAATCGGCCAGGCCAGAAGTGCACTTTAATTTAAACTTTTTTGAATTTTTTGCATAAATATGGAATGATCCGCCGTAGCATATTGAAATTTTGTATAAAAAACTTCTATAACATCTTATCGTACATCTTGTATTATGATTGCGATCGGCTGAACCGGAAGTGCACTTTACTTGAAACTTTTTTTAATTTTTCGCATAAATTCAGAATGACCAGCCATAGGATACTGGAATTTAGCATTTGAAATTGCTGTAGCATCTAAATGGTCATCTTCTATTCTTGTAACAATCGGCTGAGCCGGAAGTGCACTTTATATGATAGACTTTTTTAATTTTCCGCATAAATTCTAAGCAATCAGTCGTAGAATATTCAAAATTTGTATTAGGCACTTTTACAATGTCTAGTTGTAGACCTTGCATTATGATTGCTATCGACTAAGACGGAAGAGCACTTTATTCGAAACATTTTTTGAATTTTCCGCATAAATCCAAAACGATTGAACGTAGATTGTTAGAATTCAGTATTTAGGACGATTATACCGTTTAGATGCTCATATCCTATTTTTATCGAGATCCACCGAGCCGGAAGTGCACTTTACTTGACAGTCTTTTGGAATTTTTCGCATAAATTCGAAACGATCAGGTGTAGAATATTGAAATTTGGTATTTCAGTCTGCTGTAGCATCTGAATGATTGCCTACTATTTTCATAACAATAGACTGAACCGGAAGTGCACTTTAGTAGGAATTTATTTTTTAATTTTGCGCATAAATTCAGATCTGTTGGTAGTCGTAGAATTTTGGAAATCAGTATTTAGGAATGTTGTAGTATAAGAATAAGGGCCTACTGTTTCCATAGCAACCGACTTGGCTGAAAGCGCATTTTACTTGACAGATTTTTAGAATCTCTTGGGTAAATCCAAAATGATTGACTGTGGAATGATGAGATTTTGTGTTTGATCATATATATCCAATGATAATATATACGATCAAACACAAAATCCATCATATTTTATATATATATATATATATATATATATATATATATATATATATATATATATATATATATATATATATATATATATATATATATATATCCAATCCTAAGTCACGTGATGTTCACGTCAGATTTTTTACTCCAATTGACAGATTTTTAGAATCTCTTGGGTAAATCCAAAATGATTGACTGTGGAATGATGAGATTTTGTGTTTGATCATATGTATATATCCAATGATAATATATACGATCAAACACAAAATCCATCATATTTTATATATATATATATATATATATATATATATATATATATATATATATATATATATATATATATATATATATATATATATATATATAAGGAAACAAAAATAACGCAGGTTAAACAGTCAAAAATTTTTTTGTGAGTGGGCTCAAGTAAAAAACGCTCTTTTAGATTAGTCAAGCTTTCGGTCTTTAATTAAAACCATCCTCAGGACTATCCAGTGAGATTCCAAAAATAAATAAATTTTCATCACAGATCAACATATTTGTACAAGAATTGGAAATACATGTTAAAAATCTTTGAACAACAATTGTTTTTCAAAAAGTAAAATTTAGTCACATGTTGGACCACCAAACGGAGACATGAGGTCATGTCTCCGTTTGGTGGTCCAACATGTGACTAAATTTTACTTTTTGAAAAACAATTGTTGTTCAAAGATTTTTAACATGTATTTCCAATTCTTGTACAAATATGTTGATCTGTGATGAAAATTTATTTATTTTTGGAATCTCACTGGATAGTCCTGAGGATGGTTTTAATTAAAGACCGAAAGCTTGACTAATCTAAAAGAGCGTTTTTTACTTGAGCCCACTCACAAAAAAATTTTTGACTGTTTAACCTGCGTTATTTTTGTTTCCTTAACTATTCGCAACAGTCGCGAGTACTCTTCAAATATATATATATATATATATATCCAATCCTAAGTCACGTGATGTTCACGTCAGATTTTTTACTCCAATTGTATGATTCTGTGTGCTCGTTAAGAAGAAGTCAGTTACGACAGGACAGGTCTTCTAGAAACGCCCATCGCAGGAGTGAACAAAACTTAAGATGGAAGGAAAAAAACACATAGATTACGGCTAACGAATCCGGATGACTGTCAAAGTGCTAAATTCGATCGATGTGGCATTGATTAGTATCTCAAAACATTTCTTACGATTTCTTTCTCTAGAAAATATAATTAATATTCATAATTTTATTATTATTCTATGATAGAACTCAAAATAAGTACCATATCATGAATGAAGTCAAGTTTAAAGAAGAAAATAATAATTTCCGCAAGAGTTTTCTCTCAGGACAATTACTGTTGAGAGAGTGAGAGTTCGATTTTAATGATACTCTTTGGAGAGATTGAGAAAGAAAAGCTTTTATTCGTCGAAATGAGAGAATGAATAAGACCCCAAGTGGTAGCTACCTGCCTTCCGAAAATTTTATTGTTCGTGAAAGCACTTTTATGTGTAAGCCGCATGTTTTTTTAATTACTTCGTCAAAACGGACCAACATGAATTATAGGCAATCTATAAGATACGAAGGGCTACATTATAACCTTTCGAGGAAGTAGAGACCTGTCAAATTGGCTGTTCGAATAATTTATGCTAATTAGCTGTCTCTGTGAACACAAATCTCTGTTATAAGTAGTTTCGTCATTATAGAACCATCCGTTTATACGATGTATTTTGTGTCAACTCAACTCTCATTACGGCATTGACGAAATGCTACGGTTGTATTTACTCGTCAAGTTTCGTTACGCGCACCAATTCAAATGAAATTTTATTTCAATAAGGTTATAGTTGTCTAACAATAGGTTCTAAATGGACAGAGGTCATACGGGTACTTCATCCTTATCGATGAAAAATAATTTTGAGCTTTTTTCATAAAGAAATCACAGATTTAAGGATATATTTACATTCCTTGCATATTTTCACAGATTATTTTGAATAAAATTGGTGGGATTTATATATTTTTGTAATATATACAAATAATTTGAAAATACGTTTGCTGCATTAGAGTTTACGATTGTACTTGGATAATTAACAAATAAACTGCAAGTACAAAAGTACAATAATTGCTTGTATTCGCTGTACATATGAGATTATACTGTTTATATTTCTTCGTGTCAATTTCTACTATGTGACCGTCACTTTCGCTGAAATGTAGCTAACATTACACAAACCAATTTAAAAGAATGATGATGAAACTTCTATTTCCTTAAGATGCATAATCAAGTTTTGTTTATCGTTAACAATACATCGACGCATTCTTCATTGAAAAATATGCACTTTAGAGTTTTCAATTTTCAAAATTGCACAGGAACATACACTGATCTATATGAATAACTGGATAGCTCATCCAGAAGTCGCCATTAAAAGCGAGGAGAATGATTACCGGTTTATCATTTTTTTTTTAAATTTACAAATAAATTTATTGGTAATCACAACTAAACAAACTATTTCTGCTCCAATATGTTGTAAACTACGTTTGACAGATTATCATGCCGGATGGTCACTTTTCTTACAATAGCTATCGCTTCTATTAGCTTCACATAATTGTTTTTATGCCTCAACCAGTTATTTGAACAAATCAGAGCGTAAATGCCTCAGAGTGAAAAAAAAGAGTTTGTATGAACCATACTTCGTTGATGCGGGGTCTGATGCCTGAAAAAGCCTAGTGGATCAAGCAACATGGTGGACAATGTGCTCTAATAGCACTAATTTCTATATCTATACTGATAGCACATACATGTCTTTGTGACTTGGTGCAGACTTGATCCATGCGAGGTCTGTATTTTAAAACTTATCCCATAAGTATCAGCTATCCAGTTGTATAGATGCTAAAAGTGACAGGTAACAGGCCGGATCAAATCTTTAAATTATTGTAGAACAAAATTGTTTTTGAATGTTTCAGATGCACCAGAGACGACTACCAAAGTGGATTCTGCTCCAACAAATCTTTAAATTTTCACCTTAAGACAGAGATAGGAGCAAATCCGTGAGTATAACGTTGAAACACACTCTCTATTCGTCGGCTTTAGCTGTGCCTATAACAGTGTCAAAAGAAGTATACTTTTCGAAGCTATGCTGGAACTTAACATCCCTCAAATATTGATACGTATGACAATAGTAACCCTTGGAAGAGTGGAATGTAAAGTACGCATACAAAACAACTTATACGATGCGTTTAGCATCGTAAGTGGACTGCGACAAGGTGACGGACTATCATGTCTTCTGTTCGATAACGCTTTAGAGAAGATTATAAGAGACGTGGACATATATTCCAGGGATAAAATATTCTGCAAAACTGGCTACGTTAATGACATCGACATTATCACCAGAAACAAAAACAAACGAAGGACGCTTTCGTCCGTCTAAAAACGTCAGCAAAAGAAATGGGACTCTCCATAAACGAGAGGAAAACTAAATATGTGCTAGCCACCAGCAGAATAAATGCTGATGAACATCCTTTTATTGACCTGGGAGATACTAAAATCGAAAAAATTAAGTTTGTTTACTTAGGGTTATCCTCGATAACTCTATTATAGAAGAAATAAACCTTCGAATCATGTCAGCAAATAAATGTTACTATAATCTGGCAAGGCAGCTGTCCTCGTCATACATACGTAGGAAGCTTAAACGCACGATACATGAAACACTAATAAGGCCACTTTCACAAAGAGCCAAAGAGCGCCTAGGCTGCTTTGAACGTGAAATTTTGAGGAAAATATACGAACCTATGAATGTAGATGGAGTATGGTGCAGGTGGTAAACCCTGCATTCTATGAACTATACCAAGACATAGATATTGTCAAGTTCATAAAAATATTACGACTATGTTGAGTTGGCCACGTTCAGAGGATGGAAAACGAGATGCATGTAAAGAAAATGTTCGAAAGAAGAGGTTTGCTAGGGAAAAGATCAGTTAGCCGCCCACGACAAGGGCACATAGAAGAAGTGGAGCAAGATCTGCTGATGATGAAAGTCAAAAGATGGAGAGCAGCAGCGCAGGATATAACGAAGTGGAGGAAATTATCGAGGTAAATTCCCGTTGCCAAGGAATTTATTATTATAATTGTCATTGTAACTATGCAAAATTTGTCAGTATAATTGACATGAGTGAAATAATCAAATAATCGTAATTATTACATTTAGACTACCTTCAATAATAGAACCACAAAGACCAAAGTAATTTTTTTCTAGCTACCATATTCCAATGAAATATTATTATCAGTGTCAGTGACAACAGACAATGTTGATTTTTTAATTATTTGTGTATAAGTTTGCAACAAATATATATATATATAAATATATATATATATATATATATATATATATATATATATATATATATATATATATATATATATATATATATATATACTAGTTGAAAGATAAAAATTGCAAAAATTGCAGTTTAACGGTGTAACGGTTGTGATTGGGCACAATTTCAATAAATTTTGAAACTTGTAGTGGTAGTAATTTAATTCAAATTCCAATATTTGGAATTTGAATTAAATTACTACCACTACAAGTTTCAAAATTTATTGAAATTGTGCCCAATCACAATAACCGTTACACCGTTAAACTGCAATTTTTGCAATTTTTATCTATATATATATATATATATATATATATATATATATATATATATATATATATATATATATATATATATATATATATATATATTTGTTTTTCTAAAAAATAATCAAATCTTATATTTTATTTGTGTCAGCTTACATTTGCATAATTTTTGTACAAAACTATCATTGCCCTCTATTCGGATCGTGATCGAACCAATATAAGTTGAAATATACTGAAAATTAGGCTTAAAACTCTCAGCGAATATTTCCACAACTTCAATTTGAAACTAATAAATTTTTCTAGCTTTGAAAATCTCTCGTAACTAATGTCTAACTTGTAGGTAATGGTAATGCTTTTAAGTTAGAACGATTCTTCATTTGCTATCTTTATCGGACATCTTTTTACAGTTCTTCGTCTAATATCACTATTTATTCATTATCATATTATTATCATAAAACTAGAAAATTTGATACTATGCTATATGGCCCATCACTATCTACAAATTCGCAAAAAATTATAGAAGTAAGGTGAAGGGCAAGTTTGATAACTTTCAAAGTATATAATAATAGTGTTTTGTATAACAAGAGTGGATATGTTGCTAATATTGCACGAGAACAAATTTGCATGATAAACAGTCGGCGGTGTGGATGTTCCAGAAAAAGTTGTTCGCCCAAAGGTCATTTCAAAACAAAGGCTTGTTTTTTTGAGAATATAGACATGTGGCTACAGTACCACTAGACAAGATCGTAGATCGGTCGATTCTGAATGTCACACATTCATGTTTGCTTGAAGTATAGAAAAACAAGAAAAAATGACCAGCGACGTGAAATCACTCTTTATCACGATAATATGAGCTCTCACACATCAACAAACAACTAAAGAGAATAACGAATTAATACGTCATACGCCATACAGCACTGAATTGGCATTCATTGACTTCTTTTTGTTTCCTTCGGTGGAAAATGAACTACGATGTCAACGATTTTCGATGCCAGAAGAGACGTTATAAATGCATGTTTTCGGGATAACTCAATCAGAATGGGTGCAGCTGCTATGAAAATTTGTGAATATTTTGAAAAACAATAAAACGATTTTCATCAATATTAATTTTTGTTTATTATTGCGAATACTGGATACATAAATAGCAATTCTCATAGAAAGAGTTCACCATATGCCACGATTTTCTAATCTCTTCCGTATTCATATATTTGATAATTTCACTAATAATTTCAAAAGAAATTATGAATAATATAAAATTGGCAGAATTGAATGATTAAACATTATAGAAGTATGTTTTTTAATTGCGAAAGATAAAGGCTCACAGTATGGCTATTGTCGTGTATTTGAAGTGTATATGTTCTTTCAAGTTTCAAGTTTATTCCTATTCTACGTGTTACATGTAGCCAAAGTCGAGTTTCACGAAATCTCAAACACAAAATGGCTCTTGTGCTTATGGTAATATATTTCCAACCACAAAAAGAGGTATATAAATTTCCACATGACTCCAACTACAAATCCAAAAATAGAAATGAAAATACATAAAAAGGTGGGATTCAGGATTCTTTCAACGTTCTCCCCTTTTGTAACGAATGGTTGCATTACATATTCCGCGTTCAGAGTTTCTAGGTGAGAATTGGAAGGATTTAAAGAAAGATGAGAAATGAACAATGCTGATAATTTTGTTAACATTGTTTTTTTATTAGATTTACTTTGAATTTTTATTTCAAAGGTTTTTGTTTGTAACAAGAATAAAAATATTAGTTTAACATTAGTGGTTCAACTTGAAAGTTTCTGATGTTTCAAAAACACTAATGGAATAATGAAATTGTAGAATTATTTGAACTAAAATTTTTTTACTAAGTAAAGATATAGTACATAATTTACCAATCGACTTGATAAAATATGCCTCCTCAAATGACAGTCAATCATATTACAACCATGCTATTTTTTTCATAATGGTCTATATTCAATGAATCAATACTGACAATGGCGCTAGCTGAAATCACTTCTAAGATGGTGAAAATGTGTGGAAATTAAATTTTATTTTTTGAAAAATTTGCACAGCTAGGTTTATCACAGCAAAATGTTGAATAATAGGCGAAAAACTCAGAACATTCCCATCCTAGCCCAAGACTTACAAAAGTGCACAAAAAAATTATAGAATATTAGAATTTCTTATTATAACGCAAAGTTTTCCCAAATTTTGGAATTCTCAATACTCAGGATTGATTACTCTAAACATATGAATAATATGTGATTTGTATTTATCTTGAAAGAATTGAACAAATTCAAGTAGCTAATTAAATTTCAATTTGCATGTAAATAACTCCTGAACACGAATAAATAGAGAATTGATTTCATGTCTAATCATACTTATGATCTCTTAGATCCACTTAATGTTTTTTAACTTTTGGGCCACTGGTTTAAAAAAAAAATGATATTTTGTCTTGGGGAACACATATATATATATATATATCAATCGAAAATCTTAATTTGCATGTCAATAACCGCTGAACAGAAATTGATTCTATAAGCAAGTATACCTTCAAGCTTTATAAAAATGTACATAAAATTTCACAGTTTTTAAAATATTGGTATTCGAAAAAGTCTAAATGCTGGCATGAATAATAATCTTGAGAATATTTTAAATGAGAGTATGGAGGTATATCAAAAAATTATTGAAAACTCCGGATGAAATTTGAAAATCTCCTCAAACAACCGCGAAAATATTCGAGTAAAAGATGACGAATGGCAACCCTAATCACTACAAATATTCTAGACACAAGGCATTAGATGGAACCAAATGGCAACCATTATTTCAATATTCTAGGCAGATACAAGGCATTAAAAAAACAAATGCCGATTTATTGGAATGATACCAAATGTAACATCATTGGAATAGCAAATACGATTATTTTTTTTTGTAAAAACAATGTGACATTTATTGTGTCATTAAATTTTTATGTCTTTTTTTCTAGAGCTTATTCATGCAACCCTATTTACTTGGGAATAAATTTAATAGAGATAATAGATATGTAATTTTTCTAGTGAGATGTACTTTATTTTGATGGAGATTGGAGCTGGATTTGAAATATTACTGATATCAATAGTAGTTTGTTTAACAAGTAGAGAGAAGTGAGAGTCCACTAACGAGTGTAAATGTTTCAATTCACGAGCGAGAGCAGCCCATATAATAATAATATTAATAATAATTCTTTATTGATATATACCATCAAAGGCGAGGTTCAGCCAGAGGCTGATCTTCCACCTAACCATACATTTACAGAAGAACAATATGCCAAAAGATAATTTTAATACAAATAAATAACGTAAAAAACATCCGAATGAGACACACAAGTTGAACAATGAATTGTAATGACATAAACTTACAACTAACTGAGCTAACACTATGGAAACATACACTTAACATGATTTTTGAACGAAGATGCGGATAGAGATCTTAAATGATAATCAAGGAAGTTATATAATGACGGTGCTAAATATGAAAAAGATCCCTTGAATTTTGATTTTCTGAACGATAGAATAATATACAGGATTTTAACTCGAAGTGATTAGATTCTTTTTATATTAATTTATCAAGCAAGTAGAATTGAGTAATTGTTTCAATGATTTTATGTATTAGACAGAGATACAGGGACTTGACTCGATTATTTATGGAGGTCATATTGGCCAGTTGACGGTATTTACTAATATGATCGTATTTACGCACATTGTAAACATAGCGCAAACAAGAGTTTTGAATCAACGTGATACGATTTTTATCAGCTTCCGTGAGATTGGATATGTAAGTGCAGGCACAATAATCGAATATTGGTAGAACAAGAGAATTCACGAGACGTAATTTAATGGATGGACTAAGATCATTCCGAAACTGAAAGAGGTGTCGCATTTTTAATCTTGCAGCATTGAGTTTTTTTTCAAATGCTGTCTGAAATTGAGATCTCCATTTATAAGAAGACCAAGAACATTTATGAAGGAACTGCGTTCAAGTGTAGCACCATCCAATACTACATCAGGCAGGATATCACAATTACCAACAACGAGAAAAGAGGATTTTGAAGCATTAATTTTTAGACCGTTATTCTCTATCCATATGGATAACTCATTAAGTTCTTTATTAACCATAAAAAAACTCTCATGCACATTCAAAGGATGAAAAGATGCCAGAACTGTTGTATCATCTGCATATGAATGTGCAGTACAAAAATTGAAAACAGATGGCATATGAATAATATAGATAAGATAGAATAACGGGCCCAAAATCGATCCTTGCGGTACCCTACAGAGAAGATTAAAGTTGGTTGAGATCATAATATCCGAATTATTTGATATGCAAACACTAAAATTTTTATCATTGAAATAGTTCGAGCACCACTGGATCGCTTTATTAGAAAAGTTATAGAATTGCAATTTGGCAAGGAACATCTCGTGATTTATCATGTCAAATGCCTTGGATCATCAGGGATATATTAGACTTATCAAAATTATTCAAAAATTTGTCAACGATATTGAGAAGACATGTATTGGTACTATGCCCAGTTCTAAAACCAGATTGATTGGTAGGCAAAATATTACTTACCGATATGTAATCCATAATTTGATTACAACAAACTCTCTCAATGACTTTTGAAAGAGTTGGTAAAATACTTATAGGTCTCAAATCGTTGAATGTAGCACATTTATTATATTTAGCCATTGGTTTTATTATTGCTGTCTTCCAAATATCAGGTATTACGCTTTCCAAAATGTGCGTTATATAATCTAATAATACTGGCAATATAATAATTATCATTTTCAAACAGATGTTATCTGCACCTACTGCGTTGGATTTTTGTTTCTTCAAAATTTGTTCCACTGTATTACTGTCTACACATTTAAATTCAAATTTTCCATTTAAAGATTGGAAATAACTCTCATTCAAAAAATGTAGGTAGGAATGAGGTGTTCATGAAGTAGATTTTGACAGATCAGTCCCAAAAAAGTAATATTTTACAGATCAGTCCCAGAAAGTAAAATTTGACAGATGTACACCAAAAAGTGAAACTTCACGGCTCAAAAAGGATAGAAGATTGTTTGACAAGTAGAGAAAAGTGAGAATTTACAAGCGAGTGTAGATGTTTCAATTCACGAGCGAGAGCAACGAGAGAGTGAATTAAATTTACAGGAGCAAAGTAATATTGATTTTCTCACGTATTGAACATGCATTTTTTTTTTTTTGTAAACTTCATGGAAAAACTTGAGTGACAGACGCCAAGAATAGAATTAATTTTCTACAAAAATACCAATCAAGATTGTGTTCTTGCAAAAACGTAGTAACGTTTCAAGCAACTGCTAAACAAAAGCATAGTAACAAATAAACAATATTTAAAATGACTTTGTCAGAAGCATCAGAATCTAAAGATTCTCGCGAAATTCTGGATGCAACTAGAGAAGCGTTTCCGACAAAATCGAGAGAATTTTAGTTTCCTCATATGTTCAACCTGTAATTTTTTCATAATTATAGGTCAAAGCTGTCACTCGGGCGCGTGTCATAATGCGTTTTTTGTTTATTATTTTTGTTAAAAAAGTGTTGCTAATTAGAAAACTAGAACTTTTCTTTACTGATTTCTACATATTAAACCTGATGTTTTCCGTCAAGTATACAAAAATTTTTTTTATTCTTGCAGTACTATTTTTCCTTAACAAATATAATTCTTGGAAAAACGAAAACCTACGCCACTGGAAAGCTATTTTCGTAAATGGACCAGTGAACCAAGATGGTTTGTCTATCCTTTCTCCGTAGAAATATTTATCAAGTTGTTTACTCAAAATGAGACTTTAAACCTTCTCCTCGAGTCTTCGGATTGAAAAATCTCCAGCTTAGATTAATTTAAAAACTAGACCACAATATCCTGTCTAAGCTCTCGTAGATCCTCTAGGACATTCCAGTGATCATCCTTCTTACACTCACGTGAAACCACTCGGGATGCTGAAAGATCCAAGTTTGCAGGAGAAACTGACCGGACCGAAGGCGATGAATATTAAACATACCGCTGGATGATGTCGGTTATGTGATGGTCCATTTCATCGGAAGGAATGCAATTATAAATGGATTCACCGGAAACTAAATTAGTTTTGTTGTGTCGATTGACGTTGCTTGTTGAATATGTATAGTTTGAATTGCTTTAGTATTACAGCTAGTTGAACCCAAGTGATCAAAAACTTTTATCTAGGTACCAGTGGAGCATAAAAATATATCTATATCTCAGTTTTACATGAATTCAAATATCAAAATTCAATCATGACTTTTTCGTTAAAATGTAATGTATTATTGAACAAATAAATACATAAAAGGCTTACAACTATATAACATCTTCTACTCGAAATAACCTCCTTAGCAAACTATTAAAGTTTGGGATTTCCACCAAATAAAAAGTTATGAATTTCACTTTTCCAAAATACCACCCTTATCATTTGATTTTTACTGTCAAAGAATATAAAGTACTCTTCCACAAAAAAAAACAAGCATTCAAATTTTCCATAAAACAGCTATTATAATATAAGATTACTCTAGTGTTACCCACTTGATAATCGTACTCACTACACAGTGTTGCATCTATTTTCACTGTGACCGTCTGCTGAATGTAACTATAAATTAGATCCTTGACTAACTGAAGTGAATAATTAATGTAGGCCAGGGTTTTTATAAAACCACGAGGCGGCGATGGCAATACGAAAGAGGAAAGAGAAGAGCACGGAGATAGGAAAGAGGTCGATGAGAGTCTTTTGAGCTGCGATATCCTGCGGCAAGGCACCCTAAGACAGAAGTGGAAGGATTATTAAGGATAAAGGATAGAGAAGAAGGATGCCTCAGTGGCTGCTTATGATGGAAATATGGTGTGGGGTTATTAATTGTATTCTTTGATGTGGGTGTGGTTTTTTGGAGATTCAGTTCATATTGAGATTACTGTTGATGTCATTAGCTAAAGATATTGAAATAATTTTGATATAAATCTCCATACGTATCAAGTGCTTCGCATAATCATGTCATTCAAATACTACTGCTATTGTTAATAGAGAATGTAAAAAAAGTGTTTACAACTCTGGCGACAAGTTTTTTCAGCAAAATCTCGATATTTTTCTATTTAGGAACTATATTCATTACGAATTTTGGTGGGGTATCGCTTAACAGAAAAGAGATACGATATCTTACAAGGAGCATGAATTAGTTTAATATGGTAGTCTACTACAATCAAAATATGGGAACCTTTCATAGAAACAAGAAAGTATATGATAAATAATTAGTGTGATCAACAAAAAAGAAGAATGATACCCAATGATCTATACATGTTTTTCAGAATTAAATCATAATAAATAGACTTTAGGATAGAGAGTCCAAACGTCAAAAAATATAAATGAATATACAGAATTTAATCCAAGAAATCTATTTATTAAGAATGATATTATTTATTATGACTTACTGATAGCTCATTTTATGCTGATCACGTCCATGAAAAATCATTTTGACTTTATAATTGATTTATTCAATGATTGGAAGAATGTATCAATGAAAATTTAAATGATCATCAGGTACTGCTATTTTCAGTATTTATTCACAAACATTCTGAGAGTACTTAAGTTCAGCAGCAATAGGCGGATAAAAATATAGCTACTGACGTGTCAAGTAGTCGATTTTGTGATTGACAATTGACTGAATATAAATTCAATTTAGAATGTATCATTTCCTTTTACTTATCACGTTTGCAAAAATGAAAAATATAAAATACAATAACGTTTTCTTTAGTTTTCGACAGTAATACAGAAGATAGTAATCCAATCCTGCAACGCATCATCAGAGACTTGTCAAGAAGTGGCGCTGCCAGCAGTATGTCTCGGTCACTTAGTGACATATCATAGCTCTGCTAATTCGAATGTTATTTAGAATTATAATAGACACGCGTCTTGGAGTACCTTCTTTTATATTTCGTTAACATAAGGTAGGTATTTCAATCCCGCAATGAATCATAAAGAATGTGTCGAGCGGTGGCGCTATCAGCAGTGTATCTTGGATATTAAATAATGCATATCTGTTTTCGATAAATTAACTATTGACTAAATTTTGAAAAAATTTATTCAAATAAATTCTTACTACTTTGAACTTAATACCTGAACTGAATCAGTATTAGTTATATTGAATAATTACACTGATTTTTTTTTACTATCTCGTATATCAGTTCTGAATATCACTCAGATTTGCACAATAAGGAGATATTAACGGATTTCATCTGATTTCGATTAAATCTTGTAAGCAGGTTAGTTCGCTACGCTACTGAATTACATCCCTAAAAAGTAGTGAATTGTGCTGTGTGCGCCTATGATATCGAGCATAAGCCCGGAACAGCCCAGGAGGGTGCATTAAACTTCTCATGTTAAACCAAATCCTGTTTGTGCTAACCTATGACACGATTTTATAGGCCGCTAATTTACAATTTTACTTATAATTTGAAATAAATTGCAATAATCAAGGTTTTAAAAACAAAATAAATATTAATTACGCCTTTTACCCTGTGTGACTGTGGCACACACAGATGATGCTGTGTGATTTGATTGACTGATATTTTTTACTGTAAGTGCGGTTACCAGCCGTCAAATACAAGTACCAAATTATTTGAAGATTTCTATTATTTGTTCAACGATTTTATCTACTCAGATATTTCCCAGAGCTTTGCGTGAAAAAATAATTTCACTATGAGTATCAAAAATGTACCTACAATAGTTTTTGAAGTTTATTATTCAATAACAATGATGGAAAATAATGTGACCATACTTTTTGAGATGATAGGTCATTGTATTCCATTCCTGCAATTAATCATGGAAAATGTATCAAGTGATGGCCCCATCAGCAGTGTGTCTTGGGTACTATGTGACACATATCCTAATACTGCCACTTTAAATGTTATTTGTTATTATCATAGAGATAGTTGGAAAAATTATGTACAATTATTTTATAAATTAAATATAGATGGGATTTATTGGTGCGGATAAAAAGATAGAGAGAAATTATGGGGAATTGATTGGATCCATTACGGTATTTTGTTATAAATGCGAACAAATCTGGTACGAAACAAAAAATTAAGAAGATATTTGATTAATAGTGAACTGATTGATGTGAGAATTCATGGCATAAGATTAGAACTAGGTTGCATAATGAACACTGCGTTACGGTAAACATTACTTTATTAATTAAAAGGCATACTTGATATTGAAAAACTTATTCACGAATCGTTTTGTCTCATCGAAAGCAAATTGACAAATTATTTTTTGCACGGTTGAGCGTTTTCATGTGTTTACCGGCTCTCTATTTGAGGTGGTGTATGTTGATTACCATGCAAGCTGTGGTTACTATGGTTATGCTGACTTATTGCCTATAGGCAAAGGCAGTAAGTAAAAAAATTATGGATTTTCACAAGAAAAACATTCATTTATTTATCTTTATTTGTAATTGAATAGGACAGGACAGCGAATAAACAATCGCCAGTAGTAACTTAATTTGAGGAAGAGAATTCGGATCCATATTTTAGGTAGATCTCCCAATCGTGCAAAAAAATTTGTAAGCATCACGGTTGATAAGTACAGTACCGATTTCGCATAATAGTTGGAAACCTAGCCAAAGCTCGACCTCCAAACTATTATTCTCAATCGGTAAACTGTACTTACTGATCTTCTTACTTATATAACTATTGATTCACTTGTTCTCTCTGTCAGAAGTATATAGAAAGTATAGGATTGTTATATGGGCTTTGTATGTGAGTTGTGCAAGAATGACTATCAGTACTGAAGTCAATCACAATTAGAATGGCTAAATATGAGCGACAGAAGAAATCATCATAACGTGCCTAATACATTCAATAATTCATCTTTAACTTACTGACAAAATTTTGTACTGCTCAGAAATTCATAATATTCTATTTTTGATTCGAATAGAATTCATAACTTGTTTTTTGTAAGAAAATTACAACAATATTTTGCCAATATTTAACATTAAAAAACAAAAACTTAGATTATTTTTAAAGTTACAACCAAACCAAAAACTTTATAAGAAACGTAATAGTATATTCTACAATAAGTATTGGAATGGCCTATATTCTGAACGAGCGAAAAGTTTGTAATCCGAGCCGAAGGCGAGGATTACGGTTTGCCAATGTGGAATACGCCATTCCAAACATGTTATAGTCTATACTTTCTCTAACAAGATTTTGAAAACTCATCAATATTTCAGAGGAAACTTAAAAAATTATTAAATGTCAAACGTCAAATCCAGATATGAATACTTGAATTGTTAGGAAGTAACCATGGTAGTAGCCAAACTAACAGCTTCTGATTCGTCGAAATGATTCTAAAGGCTTACAGAATCATTCTAAACGGCATACGGAATCATTCTAAACGATTTTTTGGAATGTCATTCGTTCCAACATAATTTTTGGTTATGGAATATGCAAATTCCAAAACAGTGTTGGAGAAAAGTAGTTTTCTAAGCATTTTTGCATTCTGAACAACTTCACAAGCACAGGAATAATAAATTGTCCTCATCATTGGATCAGATATTTGGGTTGTATCAGTCTGAAAATAATTCTTTTTTCAATAATTTTATGTGAGTACAACTGTTACTACTTCAAAAACATCAACATCAAACAAAGATGTCCGTTAGACAATTTACTAGATGGAAATTCTCATTTGCATGACTATTATTTTTTTGATAAGAAGACAGAAACTTCATCAGAAAAACAGTGATGAAGACTTTTGGTGGAAGAGTTGGAGCGTCAAAAGTAAACAAAATATACAAAATTGCAATCAAAGAACCATTCAATCATGATTTAATTCTGAAAACAAATGTATAGATTATTTGACTTCATTTGATGAAGTCATTAAAATAGTTATTTATGTATTAAGGTAGTTTTATGTTTTTTGATCGAATCTGTTGTTTGCGGCCGAAGCGTAACTGAGGCTGCAATTCAGGTGAGATCAAAAAAGAACTGTAAGCCGAGATGCACACAACGTTTTTTAGGCGATCACGAAATAATTCAAAATCACAAAATGTTATCTATTTATTTCTAAAACATTGCAATTGTGAATCTTATTTGCCGTTGAAATTGTTTTATTTTATTACCTGTTATCAAAGTAACATTTGTAAAAAATGCGTATCAATTTCTTGAATTGCACAAACTAAAGGTTGAGGGAAGAATATAATATGTATTTCGGCGAAAACTGTTTCTTTAAGAGTTCATAAAGCAGCTCATATAGATAGATATGAAATGTTCATGAAATAATTTTTGACAGATCAGTCCCAAAAAAGTAATATTTGACAGATCAGTCCCAAACAAGAAAATTTGACAGAAGATGTGTACCAAAAAGTGAAATTTCACGGCCGCAAAAGGGGCTATAGAATAGTAGATTGTTTGACAAATTTCCATGAGCAAAGTAATATCGCTTTTCTCACGTGTTGAACCTATTTTTTTGTATATTTGATGGAAAAACTTGAGTGGAAGATGCCAAGAATAGATATAATTTTCTACAGAAATTCTAATCAAGGCTGTGTTCTAGCAAAAACGTAGTAACGGTTTTGACAACTGCCAAGCAAAAGCAAAGTAGCAAATAAACAATATTTGAAATTGATTTGTCAGAAAAGTTAGAAGCTAAAGATTCTCGTAAAATTCTGCATGCAAAGCGATTTTACATTTGTTTCCGGCAAAATCAAGATAATTTTAGTTTTTTTATATGTTTAACCTGTAATTTTTCCTTAATTTGGGCAAAGTTGTCATTTAGGTGCGTGTCTTAGTGCGTTTTTTGTTTGTTATCTTTTGTTGCAAATAAGAAAAGTGTTGCTAATTGGAGAAATGGCACTTTTCTTTACTAATTTCTACATATTAAACCTGATGTTTTCCGTCAAGTATACAAAAAGCACCTTTTTTGTTATGATCAGCTAAAAAAGTTAATATTTTTCTTTTGATTTTGCAGGTAACAGGTCGAGAGTGGCTGCTTGTGCTTTATCAATAAAATGTTGTGGTGTACTTGAAATTGTCGTATTAATTCTTCTTTTCTTGACACTATTCGTCTTTTTAATTTGATTTACAGTTACGAATACAACAACTGTCAAATTAACCGAGGTTATATGATTTTCATTTAAAGATTGACAATGAACAAATGCGACTCTGCCAGGGATAAAACGATGTAAGAAACAAATTCAGCGGGCAGAAACAGGCTAATTTCTGTCCGGCTACACTCGTATTTGTCTGAAATTGTCTTGTTTCGACTGACAAAACAGGCGTTAAAACGCGTTGTTTCAATGCAGGTATTATGAAAAGTATTTTTTCTACGATCACTATAGAAAACAACATATTTCTCATACAAAACACAACTAGAAAACTTACAATTTCACATAACTGTGTGAAAAGTCGTGAGAAATGATTTTTCACACCAGTTTGACCAACTTATATATTAATGATTCATTCTCAATAATCTTTAGATGATATATATGATATATTTAGCTAGATTATTGATAAATATCACGGACTTGATATAAATCTCTGTTTGCTCTTTTATAAGCCACATTTATATAACAAAATTGCCCTGAGTTCTGTTGGAATTATTTTCTTATTCTTGTAATATATATTTCGAAGGTTGGCAACATTACGAATCACAACTGTCAAATTGAAGCAGACAACACACGTTCCATCACATTCTGTTGAAATCGAGAAATTATGTACGTAATTATTGTATCATAACCAAAATTAGTTATCCACAAATATCATTACTGCAGTTGGAAAATGATTAGTGACGAAAATTTAGAAAACACGCTACCAGAGATCACAGAAAACTCTAACTAATGAACCAATTAGAAGGTCGCTTGGTGAGAGTGGGCCAATCAGATACAATCTTTCCGTAGTTTGCAACAATTAGATTAGACAACAATGAAATGTCAATCAACTGATAGAAAATATCTCAATAATTTTCCAAATCATAGCTTAAATTAATGTCACAATAAATAAGCAGAGCAAACAATTAAAATGCCTAAATTATTTTACATTTGTGAAAATAGCTTTAAAATCTCAGTTATACGAATGATTTACCCACATATTTCATTAAAAACTGTGATCGTAGAAAAAGTATAGTGTACAACACGTATAGAATCACCTATTTCACACTTGTGTGATTCCAGCACTCGACTCCGTCTCAGGCTGAAAATTACACACCTCGTGTGAAATAGGTAATTTTCTATACTTGTTGTACAATATACTATTGTTATTACAAATTTGTAATATGTAAAGTTTCAATGCAAGTGTGTGGCACGGGACAAAACACGATTTCAGCCGAAGGTGATACCAGCCCTCGCTTCGCTCGGGCAAGCAGCATTCACCTTCAGCTGAAATCGTCTTGTTCTGTCCCTAGCCACACAATATACTATTAAACAACTTCCAAATACAATAATTTGAACATAAAAACGCTGTAGATAAATTATAGTATTTTATTGGCATATATTAACTCTATTTCATTCAGATGATTACAATATTCGCCTTCAGTTCATTTTCTAAGCTACATCTTCCATTACATGCTCATTAGATTATGTACTATTAATGAACCACTATAATTTTTAAAACTTTATATTTTCAACCATTACTTGATGAATGCCTTATTTCATGGATTAAAGTTTCGCATCTGGGCATCACACATGATGTCGAAGTTATATCAAAAGCATAGTAAGAAGACCACCAGGGCCACCTGAGCTCCCGATCATTTGTTCAGCAATCGATTCCCGCCGGCGGCAATAATTTATTTTCACAGCTTTCTACACGAGCTTTACTCAATCATTGTCACTTGTTCTATTTTAGATTGAGAATGAACTATTTTCGTTATAGTTTTGAGATAGAGATGCCTCTATTTATCAAGATCTAGGTTCTTTAAAATTTATATTTAGTATAGGTAAAGTTTGTTGCTGTAAAGTTTATTGAGGACTGGTTGATAATTCATAATGTTATCTCGAAGTTTCATAGTACTTGCAGTAAAGCTCCATAAATAGTAAAAACTATCAAAGAGATATTAATAGAATAGACAATTCAAGACATTTTTTTCTATAATTTTGTACAAAACATTTTTATGAAATAATAAAGTCTAATAAACAAAAACTTCCATTAATAGTATAGGTCGACATGTTTTATCTCAGTATATTCACGGGAAAATTATTTTGAATATTTGAGTGCAATTATGAACACTGTCCCCTAAGGAGTTTTTTAATTCTCAATTACCTCTATCTGAGCCATATTCTAAGCTAACTCCATTACATTTTTGTCTTGAACACAGTACATTCCAATTAATTATTTTAGCGAATTCGTCAAAAATTTATATTAAGGCATGAAGACTTAAATCTATTCGTAATATTAACAGATCCCACAGAAAAAAGAAAAACATTCACTAGAATTAAATTTTGAACGATCTGTTCCAAATGAAGGGAATGTGTTTAGAATATAACACTATTTATCGAGAAAAAAAAAAAGGATCTGCTACCTTACACTGACTTGTTAAGTAGGTAACACATTGCTCTAATTTGATACGTTGTGCTGTGATACTCCGTGAACACGTTATTCTGATGTACTATGGCATAATGTGATGAATACAATACTTTGTGTACTTTACAAGTGGTTCATGCTTTATTGTAGTTCTTATGACTGCCAATCCCTCAGAGAAAAATCGATTAGGGAGTGCCATTTATTACCGGGAACGCTGTCATATAGTGGGCGTACAATGAAAATCCACTAGCTTCACAAAACATTATTTCTGAGAAATACTAATTTTGTCTTTAATTATTATGGTAGAATTCATGGTTTATCCTATTTTGACATTAGTGACATTTCCTCCGTCCAAAATATGCTATTTAGATTATAGTCATCAATTCCGATATCTGCACAAAATAATTCACAAAAGAAGAATATATTGAAAAAATAATTTGGTTTTGTATAAATTAAATGAAGCCTTGTCTAGATCTGAGAGGTTTGAATACTTTCTGAAGTTATGTTATGCTATGCGACGAAAACCTGGCAGTAATGGATTCTCTTGCATCGCGTAACGACACAGCATCACATAATGAAGCATCAGATTTATACGCACCAGGTTCATTTAATTTCATGAAAATAATGATGTATGATCCATGCAACGTCGCAATATAACACAGCAAAACATAGTACGTCAGAGAAATGTGAACCTAGCTTTGATAGGCTGCCACTTATAATAAACAGAAATTCAAATAGAATTTATCGAAACAATGTCTTCTATATTAATAAGCCGTGCTTTTGATAATTCATGAAACTATTGATAAATTCTTTATTTAACTTTTTGTTTAGGAGTTTACGTACCATTTATAAAAAGTTTCTATCCCACACCGATTCATAATAAGCTTGTTACTAGGTTCTATGAAAAAAAAAAAACCTAACATAAGTTTCTGAGAGAGAGAGTAGTAGAGCAGCTACAGAAAACAGTAGATAACACAGCAACAATCTCACATCTACTTTGTAATATCTATATTTCACTAGTAGCATTCAAATGTCTTGTATTATGAAAACGATTGTAATCGTTTTGAGGAGGTGTTGATATGCCTTTAAGGCCTTGAAGCAAAAATTTTTCTTTCGTGACTAATAAGTAATAAATATCATATTCCACACTAATACAATAAATTTTTTTTTCCAAACGTCACAAAAGTGACATGTTATGTATCTCTGTTGCCAAGAGAAAAGTGTCACTTTATCTAATTAGGCAGATAAAATACTAACTTGTGTTTACTCTATGTGCCTAATCACATGAAGTAAAAAAATCTAATATTTCTGCAAAATAATTCAATAATATTTATTGTGAATGTATTTACAGTTATTGAAAATTGTATTGCACTAAAAATCAATGTATTAACTTCATGAGTTACAATTTAGGTACTCGTTTGAAGAAAAAATAGTATATATTATTCGGAGCAAAAACGGCTTTATGTGCTTAGGTTACTTTGACTAAACCTTAGCACATAAAGCCTGATTTTTGCTCATAATAATATAATCTATTATTATTTTTTTCTTTTATATGTCAAACTGGCAGCGAATTTGAGTATTTAAGTTTAATCTTATTTTAATTATTCCATGAATTTTCATATGACTGTATTAACGAAATCCTTATTACCTATACTGAAATACTAAATAATCGATCACATATTCAATAAAACCATGGATTCTTTATTATTATTATTTTTTCACTTGATTTTGATTAGCAAAAATTACGATGTGTGCGGAATATCAATGTTTTGGTGCCTCAACATCATGATGCCAAAATTTAACTGAGATTTCCATAACAGCCAATCAGAATTGCTGTTACAAGAAAATTCATCAATATAATTGACCACGGATGTATACCGAATGCATAAAAAAAATTATGATTTTTAAAATTTTCAAATATATTCTCCCAAATGTCGAAAACACTCTGCGTTTGAAATCCGTATATACGAAAATTCTCATCCGAAGCTCAAATCATCTAGTAATATAATACCCCTCATTTAATCATCCATTCGATCTGATTTGACATTACCAAACACTTGACATTCACCACATATCAACAAACAACTGACGGCGCTATTTAATCCATCACCCAATCAGAACATTCGTGCGCAGTATCCGGGCATGCGGCTGTGCGTATTATAACAGATTAGAAGAGTAATCGACACATGAGTGAGTTCTAGGCCCTTTACAAGTATGACACTCGTTGCTGAGCACATCCTCTTCAGCAGGCATTATTCTCTACGTGTTAAGTACAAGAACGTTCTGGGATTTGGAAGCCTCTAAGCTGGCAGTGTGTGCTGTCATAACCATTGATTGAATTATCGTTCGAAAGCTGTAGAAGTGATGAGTGAGGAGGGATAAAGTATAGCATACCTATTTTAAAATAGTTGAAGAGTGATTCTTTCTACAGGCTCGTTTGCTTTTTCTTTTAAATTTTTTACTTATATTTACTTTCTTACTGAATAAATCATAGTGGATTCCCAAGGGGACAAAATAATGGAATGATGAAAATTTCATTTTTGGAGATAGGTACCTGAAAGACGCAATGTATGTTCGTTAATATTATTTGCAGTTCTGGGAGTAGAAGACGAATTGAATCTCTCATTTCAGAGACTTAGTTCAAATTCAGACCTACAGGGACATAAAATGATTAAAATTCCCAAGGGATTAGAGTGAAATGAACAATTTTTTTCATGACAACTGAATAATGAAAGTATCTAAATATCAAATTCAATTTTTACATTAGAATTCAAACTTTCATTATTGATGATGATTTATATTAACATTTATATTAGTACTATTGCAATTTACACAATTTTACAAGTGCATCGTATTGTTTTTCGTAAATTTACTAGATTTTTGAGGTATTAATTCTTCAGCTACCTCTCCCGCACTATGAAATTTTTCACTCATCTTTTTGACAGCAAGTTTATTTATCTAACAACTGAAGAAGCCAGCTTTGTAACTATGGTGAATTTATTCAACATTTTTGTATCAAGTTTGTTGTCAAAATTGTAAAATCAAATAATCTGCTTTTAGACTAATATACGGTAGTAAGAAAAATAGCGTAGATAATACAGGACTACAGTGCCTTTAATCCCTCAAGTGATTATTGCCTTTGACTTCATATCGTGCGATAAACTTCACCCTCAGGTGATTATTGCCCTCGACTTTATCTCGTGTAATAAACTTCACCCTCAGGATCAAATCAAGTCCCTCGTTATATGATATACTATTATCTTTGCTATAAATAAAAAGACCGCACAAGAATTAAAGTTAATCGAAACTGAATTTGCATATCGAATTTCGAGTCAATATTTTCGATATCATTAAAACTATGCAGAAAATAGAATCTGAGGACCTTTCAGTAAACTAATTCCAACCAAAATCTGATACGATCAAATCACGATGAAATTATGTTATACCAAATTTCATCTTGATTGGTCAAAGGTTTCGACTGTTAGCGTGGAAGAGCACATAAAGATTCACAGATCGAATTCATTCTAGAAATCGTCTGAATCATTTTAGTAATTCTCAAAAAGAATATACACGTCATTTCTAGTATGATTATAATACTACACCTTTCGAATGGGTCGGCGAAGGACGAATATAACATATTATGAAAGGTAATATCTCAAACATTTTCCCCTAAAACCGCCAGGTGGGAAATACGAGATAATTCAATTTGTCAATATGTAGTCCGATATTCTTGTTAGTTGGAAACTAAGATAACTGTATAACAAGTGACGCATAGAAGAAAATATAGGCTGGTATCACAAGCTCTGTTTTTGGCTATACTAGCAGTGTTATTTTAAGAAGAGTTTTAAGGCAATATAAATATTTCAAGCTATTTTAAAGGAAAATATTCAAATAAATTTTGTAGACATATTTGTTTTCCGTAATTTGTATCTGAAGATTATTTTCTAAAGTATTTGGGAAAATTCTAATTGCGTTAAAACACATCTTGACACAACGCTCTTAGTAGCGCCAAAAAACAGAGCTCGTGGTACCAGCCAATGTGTTTTATATGACATTTTATCTCACTTGTTTCTATGGAAAAATTTTGGCTTCTCTCAATTAACTAAGATACAATCAAATACAATTGAAAGATAATTCTTCAGTTCTATGAACAGAAAATCAGATTCATATCTGGATTTGACGTTTGACAATTAATAATTTTTCAAGTTTCCTCTGAAATATACGCTTGGCTAATGGAGTAAGTAGCGCCTCGATGCGGCAGATTTTAGAAACTCGTAGGTTATAAACGAAGTTTGACGTATTCGCTGTCACGCTGCAAGCTGGCGACAGTTGATGTATTTTATTGAATAATTTAATTGTTTGAAGTGTGTTGATAAACCATGAGTGGAAAAAATAAAGGATAGGTTGTAGTTGTTGCGTACCTGGTTGTCAAAACACCCAAAATGAAAATTGTGACTTGATTTTTTACCCTTGTCCAAATGGAGAATGGAAAAAAAGATCACAAAAAAATGAGCTATTTCGGTACATCGAATTAATTAAGTATTGAAATATACAATTGTTGATGACATAAATATATATAATTATTGATATAATGTATATTTTATGTTTTTTATATAAATTTTGACTCAATGTAGGTACTTTTTGTATCAACATATAAGTCATTATAATTTCTTTCTTTTATCAGAGACAAGTATCTTGTTTTGCAATTGGAAAAAGATCATTAACTTTGCAGCCCTTGCATAGTTGATTTTGAGGGGGGCGATTCCATATCATCGGTGTATCCGTTTTAGAGCAAGTATTTTCTATGTTCACGTAGATACAAATTGCTGCAGCATGCTTTCAATATCCTTTTTCTGTCTCACAGTTACATTTGGCAATTTTAATTATTCGATCTTCATTAATCCATACGATAAATTATCCAAAAAAATAATAAGAAATATCAAAAATCGAGTAATACAATTCAACACAACAAAAAATGAGTGTCTGCTATTATTCACAATACTATTGAAAAAAGGATAAATATTCACAACTAGATTATACGTTTTCTGGTTTGTTCTTTCCAATGTAAACGCCTGGAGTTTCGCGTAATACAACTCCAATGATTTTTCCATATGCATCGCTAATTATGTCTTCGAAATTACCAATATGAAAACCATAAACCAAATTATTTCTTCTGAATGAATTTTTCCATGGTAGTATTTAATAATAGGATAACAAGACGAAAAGTTTATCAAAGAATATACGCACAATTTGGAATCTTCAGGCGATCGATTTTGAACTCAAATAATTTCCTTTGGGCAAACTTTTTTGGCGTAAGCAATCAAATTTAACTCGTTCAAATCCACAGGTTAATATCAACATTTTTCTTCTATATATACACTCGATGCTTTCAAATCAAAACTAACATTTCATTCTCGTTATCCTATTTCTTACCTAAGAGTTTATTCTACTCGTCGCTAGATGGCACGCGTGTTCCAAGCTGTCAAGATTAGCCAAGCGTATTGGTGAGTTTCCAAAACCTTGTTAGAGAAAGTATAGTCTACAACATGTTTGGAATGGCATATTCCACACTCGCGAACCGTAATCCTCGCCTTCGGCTCGGATTACAAACTTTTTGCTCGTTCAGAATATAGGCCATTCCAATACTTACTGTAGAATATACTATTCATATAACATCTCGGTTATTCAGTCCTAAAATGTGAACGTCGTGTCTTAACTATTATAAGACAAATAAAAAGCTGATAATACCAAATAAACAGTAAGAACACAGATTCAATTAGGAAATATGAAAATTTATAAGGATTTTAGTATAGGTTGAAAATGAGTAACTAAAGAATTATGTGGGCGATAAGTGAAAAATATTTGAATTGTAAGTCGAAAACAGTGAAGAGACCATACCAATGAGATGTCGGTTGGGGAAGTCATAAAAATCAGATTTTGGGATTTACAGAAATTACGATGATTCTAGAAGAGTTTAAGAAAGACGCAGCAAAATTTTGTACACTTTCGAGGTACCATAAGCGGAAAAGAAAGAATTATAATCTCATGTGACGGTTCAAATAACTTACTACTTATAACTTTGGCCATTTGGAAAAAAGTTCTAAGAGATAGAAACACGATTAAATGTATGAAGTTGGAACATTCTCTCCAACTTTAGTAAAAAATAGACTTCAGTAACAAAAAATATTTTTCTCAGTGTACTTGAAAAGAAATTCGATTGATTACTACTTAAAACATTGCGAATCATGTAAAATAATTATTCACAGGGTGATAAAAGTTTCTCACTGTACAATTCAGAATTTCATAAGAAGTATGTATGAGAAAATAATTAATAATTTCTGGAAAGCTCAATTCTGATTTTACACATAAACGTCTCCTTGCTCAATAATATATTTTTCTTTCAAACGTCACAAAAGTGACATGTTATGTATCTCTGTTGCCAAGGTAAAAATGTCACTTTATCTGATTAGGCAGATAAAATACTATTTTTGTTTACTTCATACTTCATGAGCCTAATCACATAATGTAAAAGAATCTAAAATTTGAGCAATATAATTTAGTAATATTTATTGTGAATGTACGTACCTTAGCACATAAATTTTGCTCCTAGTGATATAATCTACTATTTTCCAAATTTCATTGAGTTGCTTTCCAGACGAACTCAATTCCAATGGAAACATACAAAATATGTAACAGTTAGATTCCATACTTTTTTCTGGTTCCTATTACCTGATTGCCGTATTCAAACAGGTAAATTGATATGAATAATTGCACTTATCTGCTTACCACTTGAAAAATATATCGAAATGAAAGCTATTTTATTGTAAATACGGTAGTATAGGGCTGCTTGCCTAAATTCGTTGAATCATCACAGTTGCCAGGCTTTTAAATAAAAAAATTCGAGCAAGCAAAGATATAAGACAGAGAAGCATTGCGCGATTGCGCGTACTATTTGATGCGATAGAGGAGGACGCAATACATTTGAATGCATCGAAATTCAGCTAAAAAAATCCTTAAAACAATTTTGCGCACGTTTTTCCGGGCGGAAGATGGCTCTAAGTACGAGACATACCAAAACTGTTATTTTTATTAATGAAAAATTGATGTTTTTCCCGAATTCACGGTAGCTATGTGTGTTATCAAACACTGTATCAAAGTGAATAACGAAATTCCTTTAAAACGTTAAAACAGGATACCACCATGCTGGGTATCGATAAAACAAAAATTTTACGCTCTATTTATGTCAATTCAATGTGACTACATGCAACTGATCCTAATTATGTGAAATTAGTCTTGAAAGTTGAGGTTGGTTTCTCGATGGTTATTTGGGAGCAAAAGAATTTGATAATGACCAGCCGTGTTTAAAAATAGACGATATTTTACAAATGACCGAAAAAGAAAATGAAATTGCTTCTTCACAATGTTTTTGAATTATTGTTTTATATGTATTTGTTGTATAATAATTTTCAATTTTCACGCTGAACATGTGTCATTCGCTCAAGTGGGCGATTGACAACATTGCACGAATTGCAGATATTATTTTTTATCACAAATGCGCAGTAAATATTATCTTGCGCTTGTTTTTTCGGGCGGATATTGGTATGCGTGCGAAGTTCACAGAGTATACTTTGCGCACACAAAAGCCAAAGAGTCATTTGACTCCCGAAAAAAAACTTGCGCAAAATAGTACTTATTCTACATAAGTAATAAAATAATTTCTTTTTTCGAAAAAGGTTTTTCTTTTCTTTCTATTTTGAGGACATTTTTCTCAGCTGTATTTCGATGTATTCAAATGTACTGCGTCCTCCCTTACCGCATCAAATAGTACGAGCAATCGCGCAATGCTTCTCTGTCATACATCTTTGCTTGCTCGAATTTTTAAATTTAAAAGCCTGGCAACTGTGATAATTCAACGGATTTAGGCAAGCAGCCCGATACTACCGTATTTACAATAAAATGGCCTTCATTTTGATATATTTTTCAAGTGGTAAGCAGATAAGTGCAATTACTCATATAAACTTACCTGTTTGTATACGGCAACCAGGTTATAGGAACCAGAAAAAGTATGCAACCTAACTGTTACATATTTTGTATGGTATGTTTCCATTGGAATTGAGTTCGTCTGGCAATGAAATTTGGAAAAAATATATATTTTTAATAATTCTAATTAATTATAGCCATGCACATATTTTTTACGGCAACCTGATTAGTGTATGTTCAGAAACATATTTTGTTTGATAAAATATAATTTTCATCTGGTAAGCAAATGGATGAATGTCGATCTTACTTGGGATCCTCTACTAAAAGTATTGGGTTCGAATCTCTATTGTAAAAGCTTTTAGATTTATACACATATATTCTATTTTTGAAACTTGTCACGATTACTGGTAACAAAGAATATAATTGAAAAAGTTTTGAGTTAATTGTCATCCACAGTTCTGCAGAAACGACGTTTACACAGCTCAAATGTTTACATAGCCCAGATGCAGTGTGCAGTCGACAAGCTCAACTTGGAAAATTCAAATTGATAAAACAAACATAAGTAAAATTCAGCCAGAACAATAAACAGACACAGCAAACAATCTAAATTATTCTATTTTGAATTTTGCACAATTTTATAAACATATAAGAGACCCAGATTAAGCCGTTTCGAAGTAAATAAACAAAGAACTTAAATGATGTATGTATTTCAGATGTAGGAAATACTAGAGGTAATTTTCATTTTTGGAGTAAAATTGTTTGCTGAGACATTCGTATAATTTCAGAAATAATGACTGATAGTTTAAATTTATAACCATGCCTTCACTTTCTTCTAAGAATTTTTTTTTTCTTTCTTGTGATATCTTTATTTATTTATAAATTTATTGAATTGTTACTGTTTTGAACCTATGATGGATTTTGAATTATACTGGTACATTCAATTTGTTCGATTATTTATTTATATATCTAGTATTTTATATACAAGTATGTTTGTAGCTTGTCAATGATAATATTAAATCTATATCTGAACATTATCAAGCCTAAATTTTGAAAATTTCTTTATCGAATAAAATAGTATATTACATCTGAGGTGGGAAGTATTTCATTACAGCCGAGAGCTTATTATATGACCGAGAGGCGAAGCCTCAAGGATCAGATATAGCTCGAGGCTGATATGAAATCCTCACCGAAGTATGTATACTATTTTATTCACAATCATCTCTAATTCTCCGAGAAATAATTGATCCAATTTCGTCCTTTTTTCAACAAAGTAAATTGATGTAGTAGTCTATGAAAACAAGAATGTTTTGAAAAATTTAATTTGACATTTGTAGGATTTATGATTTATGAATCAAATTATTCATACGTGTATCAATTGAAATTATGATAAGTGCAGATATTAATAAGTTATAACAGTGAAATGGAGCTATATACTTGCTCCGAATCGAACGAAAGTGCTACGGATGTAAGTTGATAGCGATTTTGTTCATAATTTACAAATTTATGAATTTATAAGACAGATTTACCCAGAATCGCAACATAAATCCGCTTCTTTTCAATATTAATTGTTTAATTTGGATCATTAAATTATATAATCGGTATTTTTGACAGCACGAATTATTTTACTCCAACAAAGATTTATGACTGATGCTAGGCAACCCTGCATAAACATTTCACACCCAAGAGATGGAAGTATCGCTTCCGACCCGTGAGCTAGTCATTGCAGTTGGAAATTACATACTTCCCAACCTCCAAAAGGTTAGGAATTGTCATATTACTATAATGATTGTGAATCAAAAATATTTTTTATTCCATGATCTTATAAAAAGTGACAGTTTTTCATCTAATTTTTAATTTATAAAGTATGCCTTTATGATAAACTGCAATAAAAATTTGCACACTTTCAATGAACGATTCCAATGAGAGAATCCATCAGTTCCAATTATAAGTATTTTAAACATCTGGGGGATATTTCGACACTTATTTACAACACTAAAATCACTTTTGAACATTTTAAACTGGACATTTTACTCAAATTTTCAAGAATATTAACTTCAATAGAATGAGTTCAATTCATAATATCGCTTTATAGTTACCAATAGTGGTCGTCAAAGAGACATTTACAAAAGAGAAAATACTAGTATATAATTGAGTACTTTACAAAAATTGGATGATCGAAGATAAGACATTGTAAGACACACGTGTAAAAAAACTCTAATGCACTCACGGAGCTTTCAGAATAACTTTGCACATTTGTATCTTAAATATCTATAATAATCGATCTATAATTATACTTTTGAAATTTTGATTGTCCAAGCTCATTAGATTTTCTGGAAGTACATTAAATAAATTCAAACCAATTGAGTTATTTATTGACTTTTGACACCTTAGTTTCTTAGATTTTTATGGAGTGAATCTTCAATTCTATTAACTCTAATTAATGTACTATAAATGAAGAAGTAAGGAAGTGTCATTATAATATATAATTCAATAAAATAATTTCGACAGTGGCTTTTGCTGCCAAGTCTAGTAATGGTTCTTATTGCAGTTTTTTGTAGCCGAAATATTCGCAAGGCAATTAAATAGTAAGTTATCAGCTGCAAACCAAGTTAGTCCAACGGTGACTTTTCAATATCTTGAAATTTGAGTGTCTATTAATAATTACAGTGTGAATAGTAGAAAAAGTAATTCGACGTACGAGCTACGAGGCGTATGTTTTGTATCTCTCTGTAGCACAAATGTGCTGTTAAAATTATATTTCTTCTTCTAGCACTAAAAATTTTAAGGACAAAAAGTTATTCTGGAGTGGAAACAAGTACAGTTAGCAGAGAAACTGATGTTGGATATCGGTAATGTGTGCGCGGTACCAAATGATTCATAAAATCTAATTAATACTGATGAATCAAAAATTTGTCAAATATTTTCTGATTATTCTTGTTTGGAGATCGCATTTGACTACAATTTTGCAAATCAAATGATCAAAAGATAAGATTTAATCTGAGATTTTTTTCGAAATGCGTTAATTAGACTTCCTCTTATATTTTTCTAGTACGTTATTTACCTGAGACAATGAATCCTAACCCAAACTGTATACAAAACAAGGTCAGATTAGAGAAATTAATGAAGCACATAAGGGTGTAAACGACAGTGAACATCAACAATTTGATGTCGTGTTTGCCAATCTAATGAACATTTGTTTGCGTATTAAAACCATCCAGTGTGTAATTCTCCATTTCTGATTATAAATACATCTTGTTTACTTTATTTACCAAAACAATAAGTCTCTTGTATGCTTTGCAACGATCATTTTCAATCAAAGCAATTATCAGAGATTGATTGAAGAAGCTCTAGGCTCTATGTTTATTATTTTGTATATAAAATCAAATGGAAAATGTATCGAGCAAAATCAGCCCTGCGGTTTAGACTTATGGTCAATGGTCAAACATAAATACATTTTTTATTTTCAAATTATTTTGATTTTTTGAGTGGAATACAAGCAATATTCATCAAAAACTCCATTTAGAAATTTTTACAATCACACTATACTATCTTTCTCCTTTTCTTCACTAAATGGTGGTTTTCTATCATTCTTTAAGGATGAAAGCGGAATTACTTTAGGCTCTACGGATTTATGTTAACTTCTGGATTCAATTTGTACATTTCACGTTACGTGTACGGAATGCACTAGATGAATATTTTTAATGCAATACTGAAATAATATTCAATGTACAAATTGTTTATTGAATATATTTCTCTGTAATCTTATGAAGATTCGAAATATTTGCTCCAAAATATATATATTTGTCTTTTGTTTGAAAATTTTGCATGCAAAATATTAGATGTAAAACAATGATTCTGTGTTCATAGCGCGGCCACATATTGTCCTGCCCCTCGTCATATTTCAATTGTGCTCGTAGCGTTCGATATTCCTTCCCTATCGTTTATTTATGCATGTTAATTTAGATTCACTTCATAATTAGAACAAAAAATCTGACGTGAACATCAATTGGATAAATTAATACACAAAAATTAATTCAAATGGTGGAAAGATGAACTTACTCGTTATGAATCATAAACTTTATGTAAATTAATTTACAACCAATTCGTATTTTCAAACTGATTTATGAAATAGGTACTTGAAATTTATAAAAAAATGGAATAATTTGTTGTCACTTGAAAAACACTTGCAATTATGAAAACTTTAAACCTATGTAAAATCAAATTTCAATGAATAAAAATTTTTCCGATTTATGCGGAAATTTTGAAGAACTATTCAGTGAGGTGCACATCTAGATGTTATAGGAGTGTACGAAATTTATATTCTACGACAGATTGTTTTGAATTTATGCGAAAAATTCGAAAAGACTGTTATATAAAGTGCACTTTTGGCTAAGCCGATTGGTACGAAAATACAAGAAAACAAAACCATTAAGATGCTACAGCAATTTAAAATACTGAATTTTAACATCCTACCCCTACAGCTAATCATTTGATAACAATTATTGTTTTTGGTTACATTGTACTCTATTGACAATATTACTGGATTAGCTAGACGCTCTGGGCCAATTTATGACTTCAAATGATTTCTAAATAATTTAAATTTTTTAAACGATCATTCACAAACTAGTTGATGTTACAGGCAATGTATGCGTCAAACGTAGCGCTATCCCTGTAATTGGATAGCAGGATCCATATTCTCCAGATGAATAAATAAAGAATAAAAATCATTTGGTTTTTTGCGCTTCTCCGAGGTTTGTGCCACTAGTGCATCCCTCTGTTCCACCAGTCCTGGCGCTATTTCTGAGATCATACTTAATACAAATTTACATACATGAGGCACCAGAGCTACACTAGGAATCACTAACTTTTTCGTACCTAGGAGCTTCTTTTAGAATACTATTCAGTCTACGAGCACAATTAATTTCTTTTAAAGTCAATTTATGGTTGGATATAATATACTCACAATGAGACAAATATTTATCACCAAAATAGTATATTCCGATACAAGTGCAGGATGGAGATCATTCCATGCGAATGTTAATAATTCAGCCACGAGACGGAGTTGAGTGGCAGAATTCACATGAGCATGGTATGATCGATTCACACGAGTGACGGATCTTATTTTTTCTACAGTTACTATAAATTGATACCCATTCCACACGCTGTAGCGTGCGGAATAGGAGTAATTCCGCACGCTCAGGGATTTCTAAGGCCCAGTATTTTAGGTTCAGTTTAATCTATAGATTACTTAAATGAAGCTTAATTACTATGGTAACAATTGTTTTCACAATCGTTGCTACGAAAATTAATCCACAGTTTTCGTAATCCGAACACTGATATACTGGGCCTTAGAAAGCCGCGTGGCGTCGCGAAAAAACTGTTTTATTACTGTCATAATTTTAATTCTCCTTGATTTTCTTTTCATTCCTCTTCAAAATGTAGTCAATATGAGTAATTTTATCTACATTTGATGAATTGGAATGAGATCAAAAGCAAATTCTTTCTCAAAAAACGGCATATTTTGATAGATATTCACGCGGACACTTTTGACTGTAGAAAAAATAACACCCGTCACTCGTGCGAATCTATCATATCATGCTCATGTGAATTCTGCCACTCGACTTCGTCTCGTGGCTGAATTATTCACATTCGCATGGAATGATCTCCATTCCGCACTTGTATCGGAATATACTAATTTTATATGAAATATTTCTGTTCATTATATTTTTTTATTTGAGGGCCGTTTGACACACATTGTTAAATGCTGAATTTTAGTTTGCATTTTAATTTGAACTCTAATTTTACATATGGCATGATGAAGAATATTTGGGCCGATCAAGACCAGAACTATAATGCGAATCGAGCCTTAAATAGACATTATTTGAAGCACGCATTTTACTAAGTTGCCTTACTTTACAACATGTAGTGTGGATACTCTTTTTCAATTTATTTGTCAATCCTTCCATCACTCACTTACTGGTCCTAGATTCACACCATCTAACAAAACATTGTAAATTGTTATTATTTCACTCTTAGCAAACACTAAAATACACTTAGTTACATCCAAAATAATTTTCAATTGATTCCATCGGTTGAATATTCGTTGTTCAAAATGCCACATCATAAATCTCTTATATCATAAAAAGTGTTGAAAATCGATCGAGCATTCAGCATTTCCAATTAATTAGCGTCCCAGAATATATAATCCTAACGTTAAAATAGAGGAGTGAATTTTTGATTAAAAAAAGGATATTACGACTGTACAAAATGTTATACTTATGTAACAATGTCATAGGGAATGCTAGAGATTAGATATTTGTATTCCACGTTGCAATGTACAGAGATAAATCGGGTCAACATGTATTTGCACTCGATTTAACCTACAGCAGAAAATTAATTTCATGCATCGTAATACACGTATTTCACATGTCGTTAACTTAATACATATAAATTTGAGAAATATCAAATGTACGACTGAAGCTAATTGCAATCTTTTATATTATACAGAAATAATTTTACTAAAATCTCCTCTATTCGGAAATATTCCATGTAGATACATTTAATCCCAATCTACACAAATATGTTGTGTAGTTGTAAATAAAGGTATAAAAATAAATCAAACTGATTACACTTTTGATTTTTGATCTTATTTCAAGAGTATGTTCTTTTTGAATGGATGGAATTCTTATGAACTCTTTCGTCTGTGTGACTGTCACTGCTGAATTTCTCTGAAATGAATACAGTTATCGAACTGAAAGTAGGCACAGTTATCAAGATTAATGATTCGCATAGATTTCAACAGCCAAAACTCATTCAAATTTTTTCGTGAATTTTGCAAAGTTCAATGCTCCAGGACATAAAGGAAGATCGGTAATTTTTAAAAGATTTGACTTGATAAAGTTTTTTTACACTCATAATTTGAATATTATACTTGAATGCTCAATCCGAATGACAGTGTATGTTCTTTTATTAACTAGTATGCGGACCTCAAGTTTTGAAGATAGAAGTAATTATAACTCAAGTAATTTTACACGTAAACAATGATACTGCAATAGAAGAAAAAAATATTATTTTTCGAAAACTGTCATTGAGATTGAACATTTACAAGGCAACTAGAAATATGATTGTTTTGCTTACAGGTCGCGAAATACTTCGCAGCCAGGATGCGAAGTATTTCGCAACCCGTATGCGAAATATTTAGATAAACTTTTATTCTCGAATGCAAAAGTGATATTTCGCAATCTAGAATAAAGAATAATTAATGTAATAGGTACAAAAACTACGATTTTATGATTTGTAAGAACTTTCTTACTCATTCCAAAAACTAGCATTTTTTGTACTTGTTTAACAAATAATTATTTTGCTCGTTTTAATAATAATTTTCTTCTATCGAATTTTATTTTCAGATCGTTAAAAATTGCAGTTCATTTCTGAATTGCATAATCACATGTTTAATTCAGGTGGTTATACACAATTAATAATAATCACCAACATAAGATAGTCAGATCCACTTAAATGACTGACGTATCAAATTAATATTTAATTGAATATTAATCTTCAGATCAACTAGTAGTTACGAGATACGAACTATGTTACGTGATTTATTTTTTGTACTAGTCCAAAATAATCAATGCTTTTTGTACAGTTGCCATGGAAACTTGTTGAAATACCAAAATAGACTACTTTTACATGGTGTAGTGTTACAATAGGGCATCTTATTCAAGCGAGGGAAGAGAGATATAATTTTTTGTTCAATACATTATGCGCTATTGATAAACTTGTCCCTTCTTGATATTCGATGAGTGTACCAAAAAATATGGTGCGCTTTTTGAATACATTCTTCGAGAAAATTGTAATTTCAATTGATTTTGACAAAGCGCTCTACATTTTGAGCATAATCACTGAACATTGGGAACTGAGAAATTTATGAATAGAACATGATGTATTGAACTAATAATGATATTTTTGCATAATGTACACTGGAAATAAGATATTTGCGAGAGTAGAATGCATATATTGTGACAAAATATTTTAGGTAAATTACATTACTTTTTCATTCTTAATGGATTACTGTTAAAAGCATATTTTTCAGTTTTTCAGAACTAATTATTCTATTTTTTAGTTTTTAGATAAATTTGACATATTATTTGATGTAGACCAAAGTGTAATATGGATTAATTAGTGCTTTCTCATCAAGTATCAAGCTATTGTATTGCCATCTAAATTACATACACTTGCAAAGTTTTAAATCGATACGACAATTACAAGTAGATTGAAATCGACTTCCTGGATTTGTTTACATAGTTTGTTGGTTTGTTAATTACAGTTCACTTGTAAGATGATGTAAAGGCATATTGAACAATGACTTGCGACATAGTTCAGAAAAATCTGCCTCTGATATTTAGAGAGACGGAAATACTTAAGTGATACTCAAGCTGTCTAACAATTAGATTTGTTTACATAGTTTGTTAGTTTCAAATGAATCTAATAAAAACGTGTTAATAAATGCAACCTTAACGCAAGATCAAAAAAAGCTCGAGTTCAAATTATCGCCAAAAAAATAAAATAATCTAGTTATAAATATTTATTTTGTACAAATGTGCTTAGTTCATGCTTCACATGCACCATTCAGAAGGAAAAATAGTACTTCAATTTGCTACAGATACTTTGCCACAAGCAGAATGATCAAATGATATATATATATATATATATATATATATATATATATATATATATATATATATATATATATATATATATATATATATATATATATATATATACATATATATATATATAACGATAAGGTAACGATATATATATATATATATATATATATATATATATATATATATATATATATATATATATATATATATATATATATATATATATATATATATATATGAATAACTAGCTGACCCGGCGTACTTCGTAACGCCACAGAATTGATTAATTCAGATTGTAGGGTACTTGAGCTTACCTTTCATATCAGAACCTTATAACCTGAAAATGATGAGGAAAAGATCTTCTTTTGTAGGAAATCAATCGAGATAGGAGATCTTTGAATTTGATCGAGACTTCAGTTCCACTGAATGTCTTTTGAGTTTATATTACTTTATTTTTTGTTAATTTATTGAAGATTATACATCAAATATATGAATCTCACATTACATGCGTATTCAAATGATTATATAGAAGTAATTATTATATTGGACGAAACTTACCTATTTGAATATGTACCTGACCAAAATGTAACAATGAGCTGGGAATAATCCAACTTTACCAAACTTGCTTCGTTCATATGACGGTTTACTATTGAGCGACGTCGCTTTGTTCGCACGGCTGCTTGCCTTTAACTAAGTTTACAATGTTCGCACGGCGTCTTAACGTTGACCGAGCACACTTCGCTCGCACGACGTTCTACAGTTGACCGAGCTCACTTCGCTCACACGGTAGCTTATAGTCATCCGAGCTTGTTTCACTCGCACGGCAGCTTGCCGTTAACTAAGCTCTTTTTGCTCGGACAGCAGCTTGGCATTGACCAAGCTCGCTTCGCTCACACGGCAGCTTACAGTTATCCAAGCTTGTTTTGCTCGCACATCAGTCTACTGTTGACCGAGCTCGATTTGCTCGTACGGTGATTTACCTTGATCGAGCATGCTTCGCTGGCACCGCAGCTTATCGTTACCTGAGTTCGCATCTCTAGTAAGGCGTTTTAACTTATTTTTGACCAAGCTCGTTTAGCTCGCATGGCGAAAAAAATCAGCCGATAGGACCTGAAATTTTCAAATTCATTTTCAGGTCCTATCGGCTACTTTTGTTTGTTTCACCCTGGGGCAAATCTTATAAATAAGTTCTCATGATATCATAAAGAAAATCTGTTTTATACTAAATGTATGAGAGAATGATATTTCTCCTTCCGATTTTTCAATACTTATTCTGCTATTCTGGACGGAGGCAAATCCAAAAAATCAAAGATCACGAAGATCGGTCAAGCCGTTCTTGCCTTATGAATAGTGTGAGTAACCTGACTTTTATATAATACTGATATCAAATTTTCGATATAAACTTTGATGAAGTAATAATAATAGTTAATCATTTGTGTATTGAGTCATTAATAATATACATTCTCTTCACCAAAGCAAAAAAATTCATTAAAAATAAAAATACTCATTTATATATAGAGTTTTTGTACCACGAACCGTCTCGTACGTCCCCAGAACACTCTATCAAAGTTTCACGACAATCTGATCAATGGTTTCGGAACGCATAAGGTACAAACATACAACATTGATTTTTATTTATATAGATATTTTTTGTTTCACTGTTATAGAAATGGTTAGCTCTGAGATATGAATGAATGAAAGAAAATCACTTCATGACGTACAATATAAATTATATCAACTAAGTAGTTGCTGATTTTTTTCAGGAATTTATGGATCGTACAAGAAATAGCGCTCATTAGTGAAAAAATAAATTCTAATTTTGCACACCTAATCTAATATAACTCAGTTTAGTAATGCTACAAGGATAGAAACAAACAGGTATTTAACAAAAAAGAAATATGAATTTGTATACAAAACTACTTATTTTTGAATATAAAAATTAATTGTTGACAGTTCTCTATTTATCAAACAACAATTGGGCATACTTTTGGTGACAATACCCGGGTGACTGCAAATTAATTATAGTTTGTACTTTTTTCCTACATTTTATTGAAAAAAACAATTATTATTGTTGATCTATTATTTTTTGACATTTGGCGAAAAAATATTGTTTGTATTTCGTGTGCGAAGTGATTGTATTTTGGTGCGCTTCCGAATGAATTTGTTACCTCGACCTTACGGTCTCGGTTAAAATTGACATTCTCACGCGCAACAGAAAAAACAATCACTTCGCACACTTAATACAAAAATAACTATTTACCTACTTGTACAACGTAGAAGTTGAGTATTGTGAAACTGATAAAATTTACATTTCGAGATTTTGATGGAAATATCCGTTTTGAGCATCCTTGAATCCATTTTGACTGTTTTCGGTACGTATGTATGTGCGTATGTATGTACATATGTATATATCTGAGTCACAAATCTCAAAACTCGTCGAACGTATAATGTTGAAATTTTGTATTTACGACTGTTGTACATCTTGCATTATAGTTGCAACTGTGTAACTGGGAGTGCACTTTACTTAAAACTTTTTTTGAATTTTCTGCATAAATCCAAAATGGTTAGCCGTAGGATATTGAGATTTAGTATTTGAAATTGCTGTAGCATCTAAATGGCTATTTTCCATCTCTGTACCAATCGGCTGAGCCGGAAGTGTACTTAATATAAGAGACTTTTCAAATTTTCTGCATAAATTTAAAACGATCAGTTGAAAAATATTGAAATTTTGTATTAAACACTTCTATAACATCTAGTTGTGCATCTCACATTATGATTGCAATCGTCTGTACCAGAAGTGCATTTCACTCGAAGTATTTTTTTGAATTTTAGGCGTGAATCCAGAACGATTGAACGTGGAATTCAGTATTTAAGACGATTGTGCTATCTAGATGCCCATATCCTATTTTCATTGAGCTCGACTGAGCCGGAAGTGCACTTTACTTGACAGTCTTATAGAATTATTCGCATATATTCGAAACGATCGATGGTAGAATATTGAAATTTAGTATTTCAGTCTGCTGTAGCATCTGAATGCTTACTCACTATTCTCAAAATAATCGACAGAACCGGGAGTGCACTTCGATAGCTTTTTTTTTTTAATTTTGCGCATAATCCAAGTTCTGTTAGCCGTAGAATCTTGGAAATAAGTATTCAGGAATGTTGTAGCATAAGAATGATGACTTACTGTTTGTATAGCAACCGACTGGACCGAAAGTGCACTTTACTTGACAGGTTCTTAAAACGATGAGATTTTGTGTTTGACTTTCATTATTATAGTTAAAATATATCCAATGATGTGCACGTAAATCACGTGATGTTCACGTCAGATCAGATTTTTTTTGTGGTAGTGACTTGCGGATTTGACATTTCTTTCACTGAATAAGTATATAGTAGCTACGTAATCATAATTAAAAGCGTCTGTTTCTAATTTGAATTTACAACTTTTCATATAATTTGAAATCTTCACTGTCTGTTTTGATATCGGTCGTCGGTATTGGTATCGTCAATACCTCTTTATATATAACGGTATCGGTATCGTATCGTCCGAAGTGCGTATCGATATTATATAATTGTCATATATTAATTACGTGCGTAAATTATCATACAGCGTTGATGAGAAACTATTGCTATGGTTAATAAATACTTATTTATGAGTCAAATAATATTTTTTTGTACTGATAAAACAAATAACTTGCTTTGAAAGTTCCTGGGTGGAATATTGTGTGAGAAATTTTGTTTAATTTCAACTGGCAACACTAAATTAATGAAGTTTTTCATTCTGAAAGCAAACGAGAAATGATAATACATAAATTTGAACATGTAAATGTAAATGGTGTATTTAAAATTCAGAGAAGTATTATCTGTTTATTTAACTGTGAATTGGAGCTAGAATAAGAATTTCAAGATATCTTGAAATTATAAAAACGGAATAAGTTATTTCTTCGGTGAAGAGAACATAACATCCGGTTTATTTCACGGCATCACAACAACCGTTTTTCATAAAGTATCACCTCAAAATTTCCGACTGCAAATTAGCTTTGAATATTTTATTATTTTTCCTGGATTATTTGTAAAAACCAGCCAGGGAAAATGTGAATAATCTACATATAGAATTTAACAGAATAAAGCTGTTTGTGTTTGTAATACTACCAATTGCCAGAAGATCATATTTCAAGATAAAAATTTTGAATGAAATTTTCAGTGTGCAAGAATTTATTCGACTGCATCCCACTCTGCGCGCTTGTTTTGTAGGTTAGTATGTCAGTATTTTCAAGAGGGAAATTATTTTCAGGACAAACTCTTCAAAATATTTTCAGTGGGAGTGACTGATTATTGTTTCAATTTCTTAGTATTGTGAAGTTTATAATTTCAGATGTATAAAAACATTTTTGTTGATAGTGTGAATAGTATTTGTGTATCAAAGGCCCCAGAAGTGCACTCATTTTATGGGCGATCTTCTCGAAAAAATTGAAAATAAAATTTTATTTATTTATTTATGGATTATATATGTATAAATGTTAGAGTATAGGAGTAGAAAAGTGTTAGGATGGTTGGTTTATTTATTTAAATTCTATTTCAAAACGTTGTGTGGATCCTGATGATTGGAAGAATGCTGTTTGGCCTTTATTCAAGAAAATATAGTTAGAGCGAATGTTCCAATTTTCGAGCGATAATTTTGCTAAATGTGGTACGGAAATTGTTAGGAGAAACTTTTATTCATAAATTGCGAGCCTTATCAATTCCTAAAATAAGTGAGGGTGGATATAATGATCCCTTATTATTTTTCGTTTGATTGTCGAAAAATCACTTGAGAAGAACTAAAGGGTGTTTTACGGTTTTCTCGATTGAAGAAAAGCGTATGATAGTGTTCTTCGAGATGAATTATGGAATATGTTTGTTGAATATGGTATAAATGGCAATTTATTGGATACGATTCATGCGTTGTATGAAGTTGGTGCTGCTGCTGTTCAGCTGGATGGTGGATTTAGTGAATGTTTTAGTATTGATGTTAGTGTGAAGCAAGGTTGCGATATGTCTCCGTGGTTGATGAATTTTCATATGGATTCAATACTGCGAAAGGTTTTAAATGGCTTGAATGGTGTGCATATTTGCATAAGTATAGTAGCTGTGTTAGAGAGTATGTAGATGATGTTGTTTTGGGTAAGAATAAGGAACAATTGAAAAGAATCATTTGAATTTATCCATGAAATCGAAAACATGCAATGGTACAATATCTTATGAATTTATACTAACTTGAATAGTACCACAGGGATAATTAGATTAGATTTACAATAGTCTCGCTTGTACGGATCTCGATTGTACGGACATCCAGTTTATCCATACAGGAAAAGAAAGAATTAAAACTTAATTTATAAGTAAGAAATTAAATTTTATGGTGAGAGAATGAATCAATAACAAAATAATATTGCTATCAATAATTAAGTAGTAAACTGTGAAAATTTAATTTACCGAGCAGTAAGTACGAATATAAATTCGAAGAGAAGGTTTGATTTACAGCTTAGTTGGCTACTGAGGTTTTTTTGTAGTACTCTATAATAAAATAATTTTTACTATTGTTAATTACATCTCCCAAAGTATATTCATGAGGAAAGAATCGCTAAATTATTTATATGTGCATTTCATAACAAATTCCGTTTGATCCGGACTTACGATGATCTGGACGATGTCCGGTTCCATCTAGTTCGGATTAGCGGGACTCTACAATATAATTATTGATATTTCATATCAAACCCAATCATATATATTCATGAAAAGGAAAAAAACTTCTGGAATGCAGTCAATGGAATTTATTTTTATTTTTCGATTTCGACTAGTTTCGACACCACTTGTGTCATCCTAGTGTCGAAACTAGTCGAAATCGAAAAATAAAAATAAATTCCATTGACTGCATTCCAGAAGTTTTTTTCCTTTTCATCAAATTTCCAGTCAAGAAGTACATATTTTCATATAAATTCATATTATACGCAGACGATCTGAAAATATATCATGTGATATTGTGAGAAACTGCAATTTTTTATTACATAATTAAATTCTACGATGGAAAATAAGAATACTTAATGTCCTATATTGAAAGTTGATAGGATTTCAGTGAAATAAAGAAACGTGTAATTTGGGTCTATTCATATATTTTAACAATATAGCTAAGTGAGCCATGAAAAAACAATGTTCATTATTGTTACGATTGTTACATAGATGGTTTTCTTAATGAAGTGCAGTGAGCTGAGAATGACTCGATTAGGATATATAAACGAAGATTATTTTGAATTTATTAATTATTATTTACGGTGAATATCAAAGAATATTTCCAAGAAAATGTGACACTTTTAAAGAAAGATATCCGACAAACCAAGTCCGACACGAGATTTGTTACGAAGACTATTATTTAACTGTAAAACAAACGACCAGTTTAAATTGAAAACTGTAAAAATTGGAACAATTACAGAACATCAAGAAAATGAAGTTGCCGTTTTAGCATTTTTCTCGGCATATCCAGAAGTATCTGTTAAGGGTGCTCAAACGAAATTATCCATTTCCAAAAATTCCATTCACAGAATTCAATTCCAATTTAATTCCAATTAATTTCTCTTACCTGCTAATTATATTGCAAGAATAAATTATTATGAATTCATTTTATTGAAAACGCAGGAGAATAACGATTTATTAAAACACATAGTTTCGACAGATGAAGCTAAATTTAATAAAAATGGTCTATTGAACAGAAAAAATTCTCATCAAACATATGAAACGCGACACCAACATTTTTGGAGTTTTAATGTCATTTAAAATATGATTCAGTGGTTACTCTACATAGGTATTAAGATAATTTAAATAGTGAAAGATATCTCGAAATTTTAGAAAATCAGTTTTTCAATTATATAGATTTCACTCTAGATATTACGATGATCGACCGAAATTGGGCTCGCGATCTACTTGTTGGCCATCCTTGATATAGAAGATTTACCTTTAAATCAAAGGAATTTAGTATGATACCAACATGACGGCGCTCCACTACATAATACTCCTAAATTAGTTTTTCGGAAACCATTTTTGAAGCTAGATGGTTTGCAAATAATGGACCGTAAGTGGTTTCTTCGTTCAGCTGATTTAACTCTACTTGATTTTTTTGTTTGGGATTACATTAAAAATGTTTATAAAAAAACTTCAACTACTAAAGAAGATTGCCAGCTTAGAGTACGAACAGCATTTCAACAACATGTCTCCTGAGATGATAAAAAGAGCAACGCAAATTGAAGTATTGAAGAGAGTTTACAAAATGCTTACAATTGGACGGAAGGCAGTTTGTATACGTATTTATTAAGTTAATTTTATTTTTAAAATTTACTTGTTTTTCCATGCCTCACTTGGCTCTATTAATAGAAAATATGAATATAGACCCAAATTATGTGTTTCCCTATTTTACTAAAATTTTATCAACTTTTAATACAGGACATTTTTCATGAAGTATCCTTATTTTTTATCGTAGAATGTAATTATGTTATGAAAAAAGAGGAGTTCCATTTGAAAAAATAGACTTTTATAATGTTTGTCAGCTGTAGCTTTGGCGTAATAATTATTCACCATACTACTGCTTCAAATCTTCCTTAAAAAATTCTGTTTTCATATCATGAATTTTGAAAATGTGCCGGATTTCGGACAAAAAATAGAAAAAATTGAATCACGCCAAATATGATTGGTCAGCAGCAAAATGTTCTTATTGTTTCATATGTAAAATTTTCCGCTGAATTGATTGGTGGAATAAAAAATAGGATATTCGATTAAAAATAAATTTGAGATCAATTTCCGGTCAAACCGGATGTGCTACATTTAAAATGAAAATGTTGGATAACCCATAGATACCAAATTTTATAGAATTATATTGAATAGTATTTACACCCTGTATTTCAAATGGCAATATTAATTCATCTCATATATTCTTGGCATACTTCCTGGAAATATGCCAGAAATAAGACTTAGAAAACATAATGTAAAGTGATATTTTTATTATCATCTTTGTACTGTTGCTTACGAAATGTTAATAGACTGGTGCGTACAAGCGATTTAGATATATTTTTAACGAAATAATCAGAAATAATTCAACTTGCTATTACTATGATTTTTTCAGATTACTTTTGTGATTGCTTTGACACTTGTATGCAAATGTGAAGTATCTATAAATGGGGATTATTATTATTATTATTGGACCTAGATAACAAAATTTAATTCATTCAGCTAATATAAGAAAGAAAAATAGATAAATGCGATTTTGATTCGTTTATTATATATGCTGCAGTCTACTAGAAGTAGAAGATTTTCAGAATAGTGTCCCAGATAACACATAAATTTCGAAACAAATTATATTCTTCATTGAGTTGAAAAATGAAGGATATGTAAACGTTTGACTGAGGATAATAAATGCTAAAAAAAATACAGTCATTCACTAGGAACTACTGTATTATATTCAGCCTATATAAGATTTTACCCTTGATTTTTCTTTGGAAGACCTCAAAACTCAGTGAGTTAATTTTAAAATTATACCCTTTAGACGAAGCTAATCACTAATTAAATATTGAAGATTAATTACACATGTGGAACTATTAGCCTATTAATTCAATATGATGCTCAAATATTTGGAGAACAAAATAATACTTTTGGACTAAATTTAATCTGCTTTGCACAAAACTATTCGATATTCCAGGTTTTGACGTCATAAGAAGTGGGAGTTACTCAACACATATTCTGGCGCGAAACTTATCAACAAACAAAAAATTGAAATCTAGGACTATTTGCTAAGATTCTGATCGTGACCAAGAAATATAAATCTCTTTTCACTAATTTTCTAGTTATTTGAAATCCCTTTTATCCAAATTATTTTCTCTATAATATAAATATTCCACCCCCACCAACAGCAGAAGCGCCCTGGACGCATGTTCTTTAGGGTGGTCCAGCGCAGCATCACCGACGCTCCGGTGTTCTGGCATTTCAGTAGTGTCACATCCGTTGACAGAAACGCCGCGATTCAACGTATGTTCCGGAAAAAGTGTCAGCAACGTCAACCCGACGCGCAATTGTTAAAACTTTGAGTTTTGGCGCGATTTTAATTTTATTTCAGGAGGGTAGGGAGATAGGGTCTAATTTCAGGATTTTTGGCTTAATTGTGGATAAATAAGTGAATTTGAGGTGCGTTTTTCAGCTGAAGCTTATAACATTCTGCAGAATTAGTTATGATTTCTATCGCATTCGACTTGTGATGAATTATTTATTAATGCTTTTTGAAAAATATTTATGCTTTCTGAAAATTATTTGCGTTTTGCAATTTTCATGATAATGGTCCAGACAAATAAAATAGATAACAATTGAACTTACTACGTTGTGAATTGAAAGCTATTTGAGCTTCAAATAATAGAAAGTAGCTCAAGATTTATTTCACGGAACTAGACAATAGAAAAAATATACTCAAATTTCTGAAGTACCTACTTGAAAAATAATAAATATTTTCTCTGGTACTTGATTCTTATGTTAATTATACGACTTAATCATATATTTTAATAGTTACTATTTTCAAGAATAATATCAATAATCACAATTCAAAATAATTCAACAGAATGTATATCAGAGCATACCAGTGGTTTTGAAATAATTGAAAAATCAAGGAGTGCATCTTTAAAACTAAATTGTTAATATACTACTACCAAAGTTGATGAGTATATACTTCATGTTACGAATAATCAACAAAGTCTCTAAAACTTTTTAGGTGTTTGACAATAAATATTTGTACCAGAATTACAGTAGTTACGGTTTTTTTATTAAAAAATATGATTTTCCTCGATATAATGGAGCATGAAAGAGAATATTGACAATATACGTAATATAACTTTGAATTTTAAGCCATACAAAATCAAGATAAAAACAAACCTAAGGTATGGAAACCAAATCGATTTTATTATAAATACTCATCTATACTACCACCATTCAATATAAATTTCATTTGACAAACTATAACAAATTCAGTTTGAGAATGAATAATAGCTGTCAAAGTATTCTATCCCAATTAATCTATATAACACAAATAATTGAAATTTAATTGACAATAAAAAAAGTAATGGCTGTTATCATATAGTGATGGCATTTTCGTATATTAAAGATTATTCGGATGATACCGTGTGAGTACAGATGGTATATTTTCTTTGTTGTAACAACGAAATCAATTAGCTTAAAATATTGTAATTTGTACTGTATTTCTATTTTGATATTGAATAAACCAAAATTATTTATTGATTACATCTTGACTTAAATAATGATCATCGCAAAATTTATGTGAATGGAATGATTTTGAGACCAAACATAGTCTGTACGTAGAGGAGCAAAAATGGAAGAGAAATTTCAATTTCAACACAAATGAAGATTCTTATACAAAAAAATAGAAACGTACTTAAATGAAGTTATTAACATGAATCAAAAGATTACATCCAAACTTGGAGACTTCAAATCACATTTTTATCAAATGCTCGCCTGATATAATTTCAAGCAAAGTTGGCAACCAAATATGTTTTTTTTTTTTTGTTTCAGACAGTGTTTATTTCTTTTGAACATGTTTTTGATTCCAAGATAAAAGTCATCTTCAAAACATAGAAAAAAACTTGTTTTAAACTCTTGTAAACTCTGTTACATTTGAACTTAATTAAATTTGAAATTTGAACGCATGATTGTTATGTTAGGTAATTAATTTAGAGAATAACTGGGCTGCTTGTTTTGTTTGGGTTGTTACAGTTCTAAATTAAGTACTTTTGTTTGTATTTTCTCTTTCACTTTCTTCTATATTAATGCTACAGTTGAAAAAAAATTAAAACCGCATTTTTATTATACCGAATTGAGCAGTTTTGCGAAAAATCTACAAAAATGAATTATAACTGTTCAAATCATGTCCAATGTACCTGAATTGTTTTAAACAAACACTTGTTTTCAATAAAAAAATATGGCAACTCCGACCTCAAATATGCCCATGTTATCTTTCGCTCATTTATTATTTACAAATTTGCAAAAATTCACAGTTATTATTTGGTGTCTATATTTTAGAGTTCTCAAATATTTTACCATAATAAAGTTTCCATGTTCCTTACTTTCAGTTTACGTTAAAAATAACATTTTTTATTGATTATTGGTCTAAAATCTACACGATAAATTCAGTTGTGAATAACAAATTATTTCGAATGTTTTTCTTTATATTGGTCTAACATCCAAATATTTTATATATGAGAATCTGCATTGTCTATGTATTTAACAGAATACTACTACTTACAGTTCAAAAAATAATAGAATAATTAAATATGTTCAACATAAAAAAAATAAATTCTATTGCTCTCAATTTTTATTCATAGGCTAATCGTGAATAAGGTTTTCGTGATTCCTGGGTGATAATAAGTTAACCTACTTGATAAATGGAGCAAATTGAATGGAAACGAGAAATATTAGTGTCAATTCACAATGTGCCTAAGCGTAAGGAGTACGTAACCGTAAACATAAATGTAAAGTTGAATGCCTGTGCTCACAGACTATTACGTAATTCTTACGCTTACGTACTGACATAAGAGCTACGTAATGAGAAACGTAAAGTTGAGAAAAATTTAACTTTATGTTGTGTTTACGTACGAAACAACTAATAGCGCATACGTTAACTGTAAACACATGTTTTCATAACAGTTGACAACACTCTGAATCGAAACGTGCTTTGAATATGATTGACATATAATTATTAATTTAGTAAGAAGCTACGGATGCTTATACAATGAAAAAGAATCAAACTATAAGGATCTTTGTGAAGAGAACATTTGAGAGACATGCGCTGAAGCATTGAATGCTACTGGTACGTTAGGTTAAACATTGTATTGAAAGTGAAATCAAAGAAAAACTGTAAACACGAAATAGAATCAAAATCAACAGAAAATTTGAAAATGACAGTCAGAGATACCAACACAATACATTAATAACCCTAATTTGTACCAACGTAGAATGAAAAAATCACTTTATTTTGATATTTTGCGTTATTATCACTGTGAACGTACATAATTTCTTACGTTTATGTATTTAAGATATTTGTCAAACCAAGAGTACTGACTTCAGATGCTTCGATCTAAGTATTTTTTTTTTACGAAATTTTTTGGATTATTTAATGTACACTATAGTGGTATATACATCTAACATAATATTTTTTTGTGTAGACAATGGTTCATATTCAGTGTTCTGCTCACTTCCAGATTTGCACTATGCTTCTGAGTTATCTCATCTCTACTTTTTAGCAGTGATTCCAGTTAATGCCGCTGCCAGAATCGAGCTCTAAATATGGGTCAATTAGGTACTTCAAAATATTCCCAAAAAAAAAAAAAAATTATAAAGATTAGACCAAAGTCCTCAAAGATCACAAAGCAATTGTCTTCTTACTGAAATGAGTAATATCTCGTTGATAAGTAGGACAACTAGGGGTGTCAAAGATTCTAGTCATGCTAGTGTTAGTAGTAATAAATGATAAAATTTAAAGTATTTTTCTGTAACAATTCAAACTAATTACTGAAAAACACTACACTTTAAACAAAGTGGAGAGTTCAATAAGTATTCGATAAGTAACTTTCTTGGTGATATAACTTGGATATTAGAGATTATGCATTTGAAGTTTTCAGTCACCATAAAATCATGAATGCGGTGTAGAATAAACAAGCATATAATTTAAAATAAACATGTATGAATCCTAGCAAATGCCAGATTGGTGTGACGTTTATACAAACCACAACATCCAATTATTCAATTTATAACTAGAAGCTATGTGGATATATAATCACAATATAATGATACCAAGTTTTTAAATAGTATTTTATGTTATACATATATAAAAATCTATATCAGTTTACAAGAGGCACATTTATGAATTTCATTCAGTTCGCTGACTTCCAGTTTTTTAATATGAACAAATACTCACTGAGCCTTTTTGGTCTATTCACGGTTATTTGCTCCACTATTGGTATCTCGAAAATTATAAGGGCCCCAAAGTTGGTCGTGAACGTGAAAATTACTTTTTCATAAGTTCTAATTACATCACCAAGGCTGTAAATGTTTTCTGAAGGTGCCATCTACCAGATTTTAATATTTAAATATGGATCTTTTGTTGAAATTGATAGTATATAATATAGAATATATATATATATATATATATATATATATATATATATATATATATATATATATATATATATATATATATATATATATATATATATATATACAGTATTAATTTTGCTCGTTTTAAAAATACGACTCACGTTGAGAAAAATAGGTTTTGTTGTGAAGTTTCTCTTGCACATGATTATTCACGTAAAATAAAAATGAAGACTTCAACACAAAAATAAATTGTAGGCGGAAGTTTTGTGTTCCGCTTACAATTTATTTTTTAAACTTCCATATCATCAAAAATTTCGTGCAACAAATTAAGTTGTGTGAATTTAGTTATGTTGCAGTGTACATGTAGCTAATTTAGATGCAAAATTCATTCAAATTCAGTTAGATATTATATAATACTTAATTCAAATTTCAAATAGAGAACGATAGAATAAAGTTTCACGCAAATATTTTCAATCTCTCTATTTGTATTGAATAATAATTTTGAACAGGTAAATTATTAATATTTTCTCTCAGGAAATTGTTTGAGTACATCATCAGTTCTATAAAATACGATAGCTGGGAAATATAGTTATAGCCCAAGAGCCCACGACGGCTAGACCTTCGTTATTTTATAAAAGCTCAAAGTTTGCCCATGCATGTCTCCTACATAGGTAAGAACGACCAGCGACTTTAGAGCTTGGGTCGTGGTTACTTCGGCAGGTAACAGGTAGTAAAGGTGTATAAAATAGCACATTGAATTCGTTAGAGTATAAAGCTCAATTTTTTAATATTTTCTTCAGGATGACCTTGGAAATCTTGTCATCCATTGCCGGACACTTATGACAGTTGCTACCCCCTGCCAGACACCCCTAAACTGTAATAAATTATAATTATACTTTTGTTATAGTATAAAAGCTGAATTTTATATTTTTTACTTGGGGACCTACAAAAAGATGTTACCCCAATAGCCGGTCAGTTTTAATGGTTTTTACATCTTGCCAGACACATTGAAAGTCCGCTGTAAGTGCGAGCGCGAGGTAACAATTGTTTAAGCGAGTGTGAGTGAGATAGGGCGCTTAGTCGACTGCGATCTTTTACTGCGCATCATCTGTCGTTTATAATATATTCCGAAATTGAACCACGGTAATCGCGGCTACTTTTTTGACAACTGGTTAGGTTTACGGAACGCGGTTGTCAAAATTCTTTGTTATTTTCTGTAACCAAACTAACCGCATTAGTTTGGCGGTTACGGTTACTGTTGAGGATTTAGAGTGATCATTTTGAAATATTCTACGGTACCTGATAGTTTGTTTAGATTGAAATTTTTCTTTTTTGATGGATGTGAGAGTGTCTATTGTCTGGGATTTTTAAATTTGCGGAGGCGAACTGCCAATTTATGGGGCCCTAGACTAACACTACTTAGGAGCCTACCTAATTAATCAAACTAATTGTCATTTTGTCAATAAACTGTCTCCCACGATTATGCATACGGTTTACAATGTAAGAAAAATTTAGGACAGTAAAATTAATTTATTTAATATGACTTCAGAGTTACCAACGTTATGATTAAAATTTTTCAAGTTTTAGATAATTTTTTTAAATTTTTAATGACAAATACCAGTTCAAATGGTTTGAAGGAGATCAACTACCAAGTTATGTTAGTGACTCGCTCAAGACTCAATCAGGTGTGTAATAACTATGACAAATTATTGTAAATAATTTTTTAATTATTCATAATTGTATAAACTTGCTCATTTTTTTTCAGAAACTGACGAAGAAGGCGATATTGACGACAATCAGACCATTGACTGGAGCAGTGATGATGAAGAAAATGAAAATATCGACAATAATGATAAAATTTATATGAACGATTGAATACTTTTTTTTCATGTAATAATATTTTTTTGTAGTTTTTAATATTAAAATAAAATTTTTTACTATATATAAGATGGCTGTGAACGTAATGAAATTATTTTTCATTGGATATTTTCAAGAGTCGCAATCGACTAAGCACTCGCGCTCGCACCTACAACGGACTTTCAATGTGTCTGGCAAGATGTAATAACCATTAAAACTGTCCGGCTATTGGGGTAACATCTTTTTGTAGGTCCCCAAGTAACATATATAAAATTCAGCTTTTATACTATAACGAAAATATAATTATAATTTATTACAGTTTAGGGGTGTCTGGCAGGGAATAGCAACTGTCATAAGTGTCCGGCAATGGATGACAAGATTTCTAAGGTCAACCTGAAGGAAATATAAAAAAATTGAGCTTTATACTCGAACGAATTTAATGTGCTATTTTATACACCTTTACTACCTGTTACCTGCCGAAGTAACCACGACCCAAACTCTATAGTCGCTGGTCGTTCTTACCTATGTAGGGGACATGCATGGGCAAACTTTGAGCTTTTATAAAATAACGAAGGTCTGGCCGTCGTGGGCTCTTGCTCTATTATCACTCTGTTCAATAATAATACATTATGAGAATGTACCAGCATTTGTTTGCATTAAAAATTCTACATGGAAAAAGAACCAAGGTCCACTGTTATGAAGCATGGTTAACATATTGTTAACTTGATTTTTCGATGAATTTCAGTCGAATAAAATAGATTGTTAACATGATTTGATTGTAGATAACATTTGAATTTGAGTTGTAATTAACATAGAATTCAGTATAAAAATATAATTTGTAATTGGATGTCAAAAAGAGACACGTTTAAAAAAAATTAAAATGTGCAATTTTATCAATTCTAATATTTTCCTAAGCATTCAGAATATTATTTCTACGTCAAAGAATGATGTGGCAAGCACAACGCAATTGTGATCAAATATATTTCCAGCATACTATAGTTTCTTCAGAAGTAGTTTCTTTCTCAAAATTAATTTCTCAACAAATAATTAATTATTTAATTAATTTATTCCAAACTGTGCGTAATATAATTCAGAAAATTATTATTCTGCACTCAAAATGTATGATTTATTTCAATTAAAAGATCATTATTATCCCGGAAACAATAAAACTAGATCACAGCACCATTTTTTCTTGATTTATCACAGCCAGTAGGAGAATTTTAGGTAGAAGTCACCATCCTTAGTGATAAGTGATATATTCTTGTTTTCCAAGACCATCGAAGTTTTCTTAATTTTCTTCGTTTTCTATTGCAGAACTTCAGACCATTAATTATATCATGAAAAAAGTTTCATCCACACAAATAATCCTAAAGATTCAAAATGAAACACTTTTAGAGTGTTTAAAAACTGTAAAGAGTTAAAAACAGATTGCAAAAATGTGTAAGCTCAAGCTTTAATTATAGGAAAAACATCTCGTGAATATCTATGGAAAAGATCTTCTCATTAGCGGATTGAGTTAATGATTTGTTGTAATTTCAAATCAAGATCGTAAACAATTTCACTTTCATGTTATTAAGAAGTGAAGCTCTCTTGCATTTTTTTTGCCGGCTAAATACGACTTTTGGACAGGTGGAATAAAATTCTAAGAAGATAACAAGAGTAACTTATAGTCCAGGAGCCGACCGCATCTCATCTTCCCTGATCGGACTTACCGGCAAATTGTATATTAATTGATCGGAAACGTATTGATCAATATAATGCCAGACTTTATAAATGCAGGATCCTGCAAGCAAAGATTGAGTACTTTAAGACAAAACCAGGGCACCACCTCCTTCCTGTCTGAGATAGAAGAAAATAGCAATCGTAAGTTCGATCACAGAAATTGAATACGAAAATGGGTTACACTTAGGGGCGACTGCCGCCCTCTCGAACAGGTCAGGTGGTAGTCCCCTGTTATCTTATAAAGTACTTGACCTTCGCTATCGATTGATACCAGTTTTAATCGTGAGTTCTATCAGGGAAGTTAACGTTGAAAAAAATGACCGGAAATAGCCTTTTTTACGATATTTACGACAGAATTTCAGATTTATAAAGTCTAGCATCCTATTGGCCGTAAGTTCGACCAGGGAATATAAGGTACAGCCGGCTCCTCGACTATGAAGCAAACGTGAAACTTTTCTTCTACGGTCACGAGTAGAGTTAATTTTTGAAAATAAATATTTCTTCTTATTTTACACATTCCCGGGTTACCACCGCAAAATTGTCACATGCATTTGTGCTTTCTAAAATTTTGTTGGTTCTTACTCAGTATCAAAATAGGGAATTTGATTATATATTGCTCCGCTTAAAATGTTTCAATAAGTCATTCAGTGAACTTCATATTTTCTTTTATTTCTTGCAAATCTGATTCTCAATGAGAATTCCATATCAATTTATTCTTATCTTGATTCATATACAAGCTGTAACATTGAGATGGGACATGTTTCTGAATAAGCATCCCTGTATAGGTACCGTTGGATAAATTATGAAATATGTACGAATAATTCAGATATCTGTTATTCATTTTTGATACTTATTTTTGTCAAGTGCTTCTGTTGAACAGCTGTTGACTTTTAAACCAATTTGACAAAAAATTAGATGAATAGAAACACAAATAATTGGAAAATGTGAAATCGCTGATCTTAAAAACCATTGGTATACATGATATAATATTCTCTATTTAATAAATACTGAGATTACCAATATTATACGAGGAGAGAACGTGATATGACGATATAAACAAAATAATTCAAGCCTTAAAATTTTTCACTGAAATTGAAATTCATCGGGATAAGAATCTGTAACAATGTATCTAATGATAATATCTGCAAGAAGATATTTTTGAAATTGAATCAAATTAAAATCTTCCTGAAGTAAGTTGGAAGTTAACTTATGGAGAAAACAAAACTTTGTCGCTGAAGATTAAAATGCGACTTAATCAAATAAAATTCTCTTTCGTTTTGTTATTCGATTTTTACTTAATGAGCAAACTCATTCGATTAGGTGTTTCGAAAGAGTGTACGTGAGTGAACTGACCAAGCAATCATGAAAATGGGGTGATATGTAACTCAAAAATTACACGTTTGCAGTTCGATCAACTGCATGAAAAACTGGACCAAATAAATCTGCGTGAAATCGCAAAAGTTCGACCGTGTGGCATAATCAAAAGGAAAATTTGAGATAATGGAGAAGTGAAGAAGTAAAAGAGGAAAACAAAATGGCTGCCGGTGAGTATATAATGTAAGTTTAGATCTTATGGAGCATGTTATTACGACTAAGATGTATTCGGATTATAACTGTATACTTAGAAACCGGATTTTAACAGATGCGAAGTGCAAAATCTAATATAATAAAAATGAAACGCTGTTCGTTAGTCTCGCTAAAACTCCAAAATGGCTTGACCGATTTTAATGATTTCTTTTATATTCTGTTCACTTTAATACAGTGGTGGTTTAAATAAAAAATGGTCAACATACATTGATTAGTGCACGAGCCGTATTTGATCATTTGCGCAGCGTTCATCCAATTGGGTTAAAACATTCTATAGTTTTTGGAGGCAATATCATAAAGGTTTTTATTATAGTACCATCAACGTACAATAAGTGGCGCACGAATCGTATTTGTTAGTACTCTATTTTAAATAAATAATATAATGTAATAAGTTTAATATTTATCATTTTGTTGATAACAAACGGAAACAGCATGAAAATCATTATTCTCCTAATTGATTACATCATATATTATAATTATTCGCGTATTATAATATTTTGGAAATAACACCGAAAAATAAGATAGGAATGAATAACATTAAAACGATACAAGATTCTAAAATATGATATTTTAGCAAGTTTAAAAATTTTGAAACAGACTACATATTGTCGACTGACTCGATCATTCGGAGCTCTGCACTTTTAACATTAGAAGGATATATTTTTGTCACCATCAAATTGAAAAGCATCAGACATATAAAAAATTGTAGAATAAATGTTGAACAGAAAAAATTTATTCATCACTGTATTAGAAAAAGTACGTGTGCATCCAATAGTATATTGTGTGGCTAGGGACGAAACAAGACGATTTCAGCTGTGGGTGAGTGTTGCTTGCCCGAGCGAAGCGAGGGCTGGCATCGCCCTCGACTGAAATCGTGCTTTGTCCCGTGCCACATACTGTATTTTTCATAATACCTACATTGAAACTTCCCATATTACAAATTTGTCATATCAAAGTAAATATTTTTCATTTGATTTTGCAGGTTACAAGTCGAGAGTAGCTCCTTGTGCTTTATCAATAAGATGTTGTGGTGTACTTGGAATTGTCGTATTCATACTTTTTTTCTTGAAACAAATCGCCTTTTTAATTTAATTTACAGTTACGAATACAACAGCTGTCAAATTAACTGAAGTTATATGATTTTCATTTAAAGATTGACAATGAATAAATGCGACTCTGCCAGGGTTAAAACGATGTAGAAAACAAATTCAGCGGGCACAACACAAAATCTCATCGTTCCACAGTTAATCGTTTTGGATTTACCCAAGAAATTCTAAGAATCTGTCAAGTAAAATGCGCTTCCAGCCAAGTCGGTTGCTATGGAAACAGTAGGCCATTATTCTTATACTACAACATTCCTAAATACTGATTCCCAAAATTCTACGACTGCCAACAGATCTGAATTTATGTGCAAAATTAAAAAATAAATTCCTACTAAAGTGCACTTCCAGTTCAGCCTATTGTTATGAAAATAGTAGGAAATCATTCAGATGCTACAGCAGACTGAAATACCAAATTTCAATATCCTACACCTGATCGTTTCGAATTTATGCGAAAAATTCCAGAAGACTGTCAAGTTAAGTGCACTCCCGGCTCGGTGGATCTCAATAAAAATAGGATATGAGCATCTAGACGGTATAATCGTCCTAAATAATGAATTCTAACAATTTACGTTCAATCGTTTTGGATTTATGCGGAAAATTCAAAAGATGTTTCGAATAAAGTGCTCTTCCGGCTTAGTCGATAGCAATCATAATGCAAGGTGTACAACTAGATATTATAAAAGTGCCTAATACAGAATTTAAATATTCTACGACTGATTGTTTAGAATTTATGCGGAAAATTCAACAAGTCTATCATATAAAGTGCACTTCCGGCTCAGCCGATTGTTACAAGAATAGAAGATGACCATTTAGATGCTACAGCAATTTCAAATACTAAATTCCAGTATCCTATGGCTGATCATTCTGAATTTATGCGGAAAATTAGAAAAAAGTTTCAAGTAAAGTGCACTTTCGGTTCAGCCGATCGCAATCATAATGCAAGATGTACAATAAGATGTTGTAGAAGTTATTTATACAAAATTTCAATATGCTATGGCGGGTTATTCCATATTTATGCAAAAAATTCAAAAAAAGTTTCGAGTAAAGTGCACTTCTGGCCTGGCCGATTCTTACAAAAATAGCAGATAACTATTCAGATACAACATCAAGTTCAAATACTGAATTTCAACATCCTACGATTGATCATTCTGGATTTATTAGAAAAATTCGAAAAAAGTTTCAAGTAAAGTGCATTTCCGGTACAGACGATTAGAACCATAATGCGAGGTGCACAACTAGACCAGTCCCAAATACAAAATTTCAACATTATACGTTCAACCAGTTTTGAGATTAGAGAGTTACGCACGAACGCACGCACGTACGAACGCACGCACGCACGTACGAACGCACGCACGCACGAACATACGTACTGACATCAAGCCAAAAATAGTCAAAATGGATTCAGGGATGCTCGAAACGGATATTTCCATCAAAATCTCGATATGTGAGTTTTATCGATTTCACAATACTTCCTTGTACTTTGTACAAGTAAGTAAAAATTTGGTCTAAGACTAACTCAGTTCCCAAAACTGTACTTATTTGTATTTTATACACACAGTGTATAACATTTCTGGGTTCTTTCAATATAACTCTTGGTTTTGGATGTTTCTGTCAGTTACTCATAAAACGTCGAATTCAGTCTGTATCATTATGTAAGCTACGAGGTACAATGATCATATGGACATACAAAAAATGAAATAGAAGTAATAAGGTTCCGTATAAAACGTATGGGAACAAAATTAAATGGTTATTATGCCGTTACTTTTACTTTTGGAATTTATATGCCTTATGCTTTCGACTGCAATGATTCTTTTATGAATTTTGTTGCAATAATTATGATGGAATTATACTTATAAAAATATACAATTCGCAATTGAGTGTTAGACAAAATATTTGATATGACTCTATTGACACACTTACAATATTTTAATATACGATGATTAAATTTTGGAAAGATTGCACGTGGGCTTCTATGATGTATTAAATTTCCTCATTTTGTTCAAAAAATGTTTCGACATAAATAGCATACAGTTGTAAAGAATAATTGGAAAATATTAGATTCCACACTACAGTGTATTTGATAGAATATCACTAAATTACTCGTCGTATTGTTGCGATACCCAGTATAAGTTGTTTCGTCGAATTAGACCTAACAAAATTTTCAGAGAATTTATATTCCAGAATACTGTTAAAAAGGATCACCTTTTTCGACAACAACAACAAATTGTAATGATATGAGGTCAGATATATGGTAACAAAGCTTGACGAGTCATTAAAATTGTTGGCCGAATGTCATAATGCTTGTTTACACTCATGTTGCATACTAGATTTCAAATATTCAAACTTAACAAATAACTAATCAAATGGATCAGTGGAAAATGCCATCAACATGAATTTATGAAAAAACCTAATACAGATCATAGAACTTAACTGCTATGCGTTTAAATAGCGGTAAAGCTAAGGTAAGAAAAATGTTTACTTTAACCATCGTTTGCAATGCGTAAAAGCAACAACTTTGCGCACAACCATAAAATATATATTTTTTTAAATACATACCCATATTTACAGATTTATTCTAGATTTTCAATTTTAAATTCATCAATAATATTATTATGACAGGTATTTAGACGTTTCCGTTATCTTAACTTTGACCTGTATGGTCTGCCCTTTTTGGCCAAGTTTTGAGCTTCGAAATTTCAGTAAATAGGAAAATTATGTGTAAGTTTTGTAGCTCAAAAGCGCACTGACAAGCTGAAAGCGACTTCTGCATATAGGTCATTATAATAAATTTAGAATTAATTCGAACTCCAAAGGATTTCGGCGGAACATTTGATATAAGCTTTTCTTATTACTCCTTCAAAAAAAAAAAAAAACAAAAGAATAGATGTCTTTTTGGATACTATATGCAATAGTTCCTTACGATCTTCATGCCACAAGTAATAAACAATTTATTCTATTATTTCTTTTTCGATGGAGCATCCTATGTACATATGTCAAAATGAATAGAATCGACTTTTGGAAATCAGACATTATTGCTGTAAAATAATCTTTTTCTCAAAGCCCGCAACTGCTCTAAAACCTATCTCCTTTAAAAGTTCAGTTTACTCTACATAGTAATCAACTCATCCGAATGAACGATGTGACAATTCCCTTGAATCTTCCTTGGAATAAAACAGCCAAACTAGCACAAATTTTATTTTTCGTATCACTTAGCTCTCGCGAAGAAGGTCTGTTAGCTACACCCATACAACCTGATATATCAGATCGAATTTCTATGCTTGCAAAGCGTTGCGGAGAATTTGGGTTCCCTATTATACGATTCCATATTATTGATGTTTGTGTTACACAGTTGAGTGAGGATTTTTAGACCATGCCAACACCTATGATTTGTAAGGTATATCTGTCAACTTGGTAAGAATGTAGGGTGCTCTTGACGTGAGTTATGGAACAATGGTGTCTTTTTATTTACAGAGTTTTTTTTCTGTTTTATTGAAAATGATGAACGTTTTGTTTAATTTATAGTTCCGCAGTTTAATTATTTGATTCCTTGAAAGAAAAATCTATCTAATAGCTGTACAGTTGTAGATAAAGTGACAAATTGAATTATGGAAATTATTCAATAAGTTTAGTGTTATATTTGTGAAAAAGATTAGTGAAATTGTATCGAAAACACTTATTATAGGGAAATCAGTGCCATTTAATTTCCCAGAAAAAATTTTAGAAAAATAATTGTATAAAAAGATTTGTTATAAAAGACTAATGAAAATTCGTATATTTACTGGTATGCTATTTAATTTAAATATTATTTGTGTTAGAAGGAATTGTCTTTTTTTCCTGAACACTTTATAGCTATGGCACAAAGAAAAATTTCCTTTTTCGCATATTGATATGGGACGATCTATTGTCCTGTCGAAACTTTTTTACATATTCAGATTTTTATCTTCGAAAAGTAATTATTAATTATTTATTCTCCTTCGATTATATCTGTAGTCTCATTAATAATTTTTAATTAGAATGTCATCATTGAAGTGTGCTTTTTCTGATTTGTCCTTTTTAATCAAACTTCGAGATGCTAGTACGTTGCATATAAAAATTTCTACTTATTTGATCTAATTTATTCAGAGGCACTATTAGAAGTATTATAAATTATATTCACAGAGATATAACGAAGACTATTACAAATTATCTGGAATTTATTATTTATTCTCCCTTAATAAGACAAATTTCCATTTCACAAACGTCAATTGAAATCTGGTGATTATATAGAAATTATTGTCCATACAACTATCAAAATTGTTATTTACCTCACATATAAACTGACTGATGAAATTGACCCTACGATGTTTCCTTTTCTCTTGACAAATCTTGCATTAGGATAATGTTGAATACTAATAAACTATCAATCACAGCCTGAAGGGGACAAACAATTTATAGCAACCTCTGAACCATCATCCCGGCTCAGCTTTATAGTAATAGTTTGCAATTTATATAGGCGGTTTATGCAAGCAAACCACGAAACTCGTATTCATCACCTAGATAAGCATGCTTACAAGCTCAGTTACAGCTAAATGTAACTGCGGTATTTACATAATGGATAATGTTTCTTAGACAACAGGAACACATGCCCACCACATATTTTGAAGCTTGTCATCAAAGCTTGTTTTACAATATAAAATCTTGGGTTCAATTCTGTTCTCAATTTAGGAGCAAATTTTAGAATTCATATATGTTACAATGTTTTCGGTTTTAGACCAATTTTCCGTTTTGAAACTGCTATGAGTACAATACTATATTGCTATTATTACTGAATATCTGTTGAATTAGTAATGGCGAGAAGTACATTTCTTCTCAATGCAACACAATACGAAACAAGACGATTTCAGCCGAGGGTGATGCCCTCGGCTGAAATCGTGTTTTGTCTGTAGCCACACAATATACTATTTCGCAATTACTAATTTAACAGATATTCAGTAATAATAGCAATATAGATTTGTACTCATAGCAGTTTCAAAACGGAAAATTGGTCTGAAACCGAAAACATTGTTGATTACGATTCTTATCATTATATTATTCGCAGTTTGTAAATGAGCTAAAACTTTTAGGATATTATTAAAATATTCATTATTCATTATCATGTAAGGTACAGGACCTCTGGTTATTTGCAAATCTTTATAAATACTACAATATCCACTATTATGGACTCTTCTTAAATCTCTAACTTGAAGTTGTTCCTCGTAAGTTTTAATTATAATGTTAATACTATTTGTTCTAATAAAAACATATTTTCGCTATCAAGTATTTTAGTAAACCCAATGTTTTGGAACAGTATTTTTTTTTGCGAATATATAATTATAATTTCCGAAAATCTTTTGAAGTAGCCAAGTTTCATTAATTGTAATTAAATCTAATGAATTTTCCGAATCACAAAAATTGTCTAGAACATTTTTAAAACCTTGAACGTTCCAAAAACCTATTTCCAGCTGTTTATTTTATATTTGAGGATTTATTTTATTTGCTCTAGTTACTTTTTCTTGGCGTGGCTCCTGGACGTGAGAGAAAATTATGAGTTTTTGATTGGAGTGTTTTATTACTTCTTGAATCAGATTTCTTTTTTGTGTGATTGAATTTGGTCTTTTTTCTTCTCCGACCTATAATATAATAGGGAAAGTATTGTGATCGTAGTTTTTTGACATTTCGAGATTTTGATGAATATTAAACCCTACATAGCCCTAAAAACAGTTTTAAAAAAATCGTTCTATCGGCCTGTCTGGAAGCGCGAAAACTCGAAAACGGGTACGAATTTTCGACTGAAATTTTATATTTAAGTTTTTCATCAAAAAGATAGATTCTAGTTCGTAGATGAGTTCTTCAAAACCAGTAGTACCAAAACTTTATATGGATGGAAGTATTTATTTTATAAACGGTAGAATTTATTATAAAATATGAAATAACTAAAATTAATCTCCAAATGATTTGGCACAATATTTACCTGAAACATTTTTGTTACTTTGGCAATGGCAGTTGTCACTTTGACAATGACAGTTGTCACTTTGACAATGACAGCTGTCACTTTGACAATGACAGCTTTCACCGGCTTTCACTTTGAAATATGCAATTAATTGATGCGACACTCTTTTCTGAAACAGTGATAAAACTGGCCATGAAATTTATGATCGGGGAAATACTATATGGCCACAGCGGATTTTTTGTTTCTATGTGTTTCTCCATCTAGAGTCGCTTTTTCCACGTCATATCCAATAGCTTCGATATCTTGATTCAAAAAAGGCTTTTCAGATATGCCAGGCATCGAGATAGATTATCATCCAGAGTTTTGGAAGGTTTCTTTTTTAGTTATTGCTGTTTCTAATTCTTCTTCTGTGGACTTTTCTCCGTTCATATAAAGAATATATTTCCAATAAATTCCCTAAGACCTTTAGATTTGGCATTGAAGAGAAAGGGTTTCAAGAACCTATACATATATTTTCCATCAACTGTTAAATTCTTATTAATAAAAATCTTTTCTTTCACAACCAAGTGTTTTGCCCTTAATATGTCGTTTTTTCTCTCTATTGTTAGTTTGAGATGAATTGGTCCATCTGTTTATGCACTTTTACCTTTTCTACTAGAGTTATCTATTTCATTCCTAGCTTAATATTTATCAAATCTGGGATACATTTAGCCATAGCGCCTTTGGCTTCATTTGATTTTTTCCTACATTGCAAATACTATTAGGTTATTCAGTCTTAATTTCTTATCCAGGGTCAATATACTAGTTTTTTGCAACTCTATGGTATTTTTAAGAGCTGAATTTTGTGATTTGAGGCGATTTACTGCTTTTTCTAATGATTTAACTCTATTATTTGAAAGATTTATTGCTTCTAGGTATTGTTGCTTACAGTTTTCGATTGCTGAGTTTATCGTTTTTTTTGCTACTGCCTACTGCCTGTAATAATTTCACTGTATCCATTTCAGTACGATTTTTTGTTCGTTTCATTATTATTATTTCTTATTTCAATATATTTGGTAACACTTCCACTCTCAGTACAAGTTGCGTGTAATTGCTGTTTTGTTAATTTACTAAAAATTTCGCTCAAGGTTAAGCAGAGTTACCTTCATAAAATTATGTTCTTTCAAATTGGCTGGCAATATTTGTCTTTATTAAATCACTCATTTAGCAGATCAAAGAATATTCTACTTTATATTCAAATTTATTTGCTAAGACAAATTTATTTGACTTTCCAACACAATGATACCAACTGAACTAATGTTGCACAATGATTGAATTCCTTCTAACATATTTATGAGCATTCCTTTAATATACTTCCCTGGTCAAGACTATTAAGAAAACTTAAATTGATTTTTACATATTGATTTTTTATCCCGGATATTTTTTGTTGAAGAAGTAATCTTTGGAACATCACTTTCAGAAAATCTAAAAGCTTGAAAAGCTCTGTATGAAGTGATTCATGCGTCGTCATAGGTAACCATTTCAAGCCAAACGGCAGAAATATTTGAAGTTTAACAGTAATACGGGCACTATGAAATCGGATTTAACATAGAAAAGGATTACAAAAAAGAAGCAAACTTGAAGAAACATATTTTCTTTCTTAGAGTTTCAAATAAAGCATACATAATTGCCTGTACAAAGTATTGACATGCTTAACTAAAGTTTCAACCATATCAATTTATGTCGCGTAAGCAGAACCCGTTTGAAGGAGTCGTATTCGCTGTTTGAGTTATGAATTGTATATCCGGATTTCCTAGGATGTAATGGATTACATCAAGCTTAGTGCGCACGTTCTGAACGTATAAAATCATTTACAATAAGACCCTGTCCAAATCACATGATTTAAGATCTTAATGTAGTACGTGACCCACATTGCACCGTAATTTACTATTTGTATATATTTATGAATGTATGTTGCGATGAAGAGTGCGTGAGAATACATGATAGTCGTTTATCTCAGTTTATGTTGTTTAAGAAATGATTACCAAACTTATATACATGCAATGTAGTTTTGATTAGATGTTTCATATTATAATTTCAGTTGGTACATAATACAGAATATTCCAAAGAAATGCATCAGCACGTTGATGTTGAAGATCATCATAGATTTTTTGCTTGTTAGTGTGTTTAAATTGAAAGCTGATTTGGTTCAGAAATCCGAGAACTGTTGATAATATAAAACAATGAAAAAGCTAATTTCACGAATCATATAATTAGATATATGCTCTCAATTCACCTGATGTTATTGGTTTTTTGCTCCAGAATTTAATATAAATGAGTTGTTTGAAAATTCGTCCAGAGACAAGGAATATTCAATGTGCCTTCCAAGACAATAAAATACGCTTTTATTTATTTATTTATTTATTTATTTATTTACTAATCAAGCCTTTGACAATGTATTTATGCAGTCAACTAAGCTGATATTTTTATGATTATTATATCATCGAATGCACTTTTGTAAGAATTAAGTCTATAATTATTCGAGTATTTTCAGTTCTGAAGATAAGAATTTAGGCATGGAATAAGGAGCAAAGAATCTTTTGATTATTTCACATTGTAAACTTTGTGATAATAGTGTTTTAGTGATTCCCATGGAAATTGTTGAGTGATAGAATAAAATCTAGAAATGAGTCCCTGAAAATTTTTACAATTTATTATTGGAATTTTAATAAAATACTACGGAAAATTCTGTTATGTCAGACGTTGAAGCAAGGTGATGAGATTGCACAAGCTCAGTAGGTATGAGATTTCGAACGATAAATTCATTGGGGTCTATCATTTAGTGCATTGCATGGAATGGCGACCATTTTTTCTAGTACTGCGAAATTAAAATACATCAGCCATCTTGAACTGGAGTAAAAAAACAGTATCATACTAGACACGGTAGACTAAGACGATATTAATCATAACAGAAATGTGTACAAACGTAAGATTAATATATTTTCAAGTTTTTCATCACTTATAATTTTAACCAGGAACACTTACTATTGAAATAATTTTATTCATTTTGAAGTGCTTCACAAGCTCTTTTCATTTTTCTTGGATTGTGAATGTCTTTTATTATACTCTACCTTTCGATCTCTTGCAGACAGTTCTTATCACATCAAAATTATGTTTTATAACAAAAATGAATGGAGCATATGATTCTGTTTAAAATTTCTCTTGTAACTAAATATTTTCGCATATAAATTATTTTCCCATATTTTTTTTAGTACTTTATGACATTTCTCTTTCCTAATTTCGTCTAAAATCACGTACTTTTTTGGTATGTAGGACAATTCAGACAGATTATTATGAAAGTAATATTTTTTTTACGACTCTGTTGAATAATTAAATGTAGTTTTGTATTGAAACGTACTATGACTACAAATTATTCGAGTTACTACTATAATAAATAATGCTACAGTAAAATCGATGAATTAATCTTGTTATTTGAAACAAAAGTACATTGTACTAACAAGAATGCTCACACAATAAACAGTAATCAAAGAAATCTATGTTATTAATTCTACGTATATAAAGGATTCAATTCAAAACTAGAAATTGGAAATTATTGATGGATTAGTATTTGTGATCATATCAACAATATATAAATGTTTCGCTAGTCGATAACCAATTAATATTTCAATCAATTTGTTGAACAAAATATAAGCGAACTGAAGGCTCTCTAGATATGGATAAAAATGATGATGATAGTGATATACCTAATCAGCTTATTAAAGTAACCAATTATTGATAATACCAATAGAACTATAATTGGAACAATGAGTCTGCAAAATGTTTTCAAGATAGCTGCTTGAATAAATATTGAAACCTAAGGCCCGGTTTTACCAAAGTCAGTTGAATTTATCTAGAGGTTATTTTAAGTAAGTAACTATAGTAACAATTGTATCAACAATAGTTTTCGTAGGAAATAACCTCTGGATGAATTTAACTGGCTTTGGTAAAACTGGCCCTAAGTGAGAAACCCTTGACATTTTCTTATTTATACCGTAACAGACTAAAATATACTGATTTTATTAGAATTATATTTGTCGCTGTTACTTCGTTCCTTCTTTGGAACAAGGTCATTATTGGTCCGTAGATTTTAGAAACCAGAGGAATGAGAAATTTAAATTTTCGGGAGGCCAATAAAAAAATTAGAAGTTATCTTATATTCACTGAATATTTATTTTGTAGAAATTGCGATTGATTATTTCTGCATAGCTTTCGAGAATATAAATAACTAACTACAGTTTTCTCGAAAAAATTTTTTTTCAAGTGTACAATAATATTCACATTATGCTACCGCTTATTACATGTAGAACAAAGTCATTATATTACCAGTATAAAATGATATTTATCATTCTAGTCGAATGAAGAATGATATGTTATATACAAAATCAAAAATGGCATCACCGAGCAATCATGTTCTTAATTCGCCCAGTCATTGACTATATTGTCTACGACAGATATTTCTCTGAGTTGATCCTCACACATTCACTTTCATAAAATGTCTTAAAAAGCCGAGAAATCATGGAGGAAATAATAGTGTATGCTTACTACTATATTAAAAGTTTAATAGTGTTCAAAATGGATTCAAAAATTCTTACCACAAAATGCTTACATAGTACGTACTTTGGCTCTCCATCAAGCAAAATTTTTCACCAAAAATAATTCTTTTCAGATTAGAGAATATTTTTGACTTTATTGTTGAAATGCAAAAATGCTTACGAAGAATGTAAGAAAGATGGAGCTAGAAAGCTGCAGCTTCGCTGGAAATATTTCAACATGAAACATGAGTCTTGCAGCACTCCCTGGTATATGAGAGAAATTTTCAGCTCTAGCTTTTTTGATAGTCGACTATTACGTCACTTATTTCCATTGTTCTTCCAGGTCCAACAGAACAAGGGCTGTTTAATCGTACTGAAAGTGCTTTTTTGGTACGGATTTACTTCACGGTTTGAGATATTTTTCATCATAACCAGAATATTAGAGACTAAAATAGATGCATTTATGCCACTCAAGATAGCCAATGAATAAAAATAATATATTTGTCTATTAAAAGATGCCACTATGTCTCGCTGGAATATAATTTATCATGAAATTTTTTGTATCTATTTTTTGGGTTTCAATTAACTTTTTATGCGATAAAACGAGTACAAAGCAGATACAATCTAATTTTTTGTGCATGGAGCTGGTTTCTTGTTCTACACTGTTAAATATAATCTTCGGCTAAAAAATTGAAACAAAAATAATTTCTGTTGAGCATTGAGTTTACAATATTAAACAAAAAAAATTGTAAAAACAGAATTTTATGTTCAGAACTTGAACTGAAGAAGGACTAGAAAAAACTAACAAGTACCTATTCTCAACAAACTACAATGAAAATATACGTTAATGAAATCCAAGATATGAAAATTATGTCCTTCGTGATGCTAGCAAATCATAAAGCTTTCTTTAATAAACATTGTTCACGGCATTGTAGTTAAAATGGTTATTACAAATTACATTCTCAAGTGTCAGTAAGTCAGTAGTAAATCATAAAAGTTTTTCTGAATACTCCTAAAAAAATTTTACAACAGCTGCTGTTTTTGTAAATGTCGCTTGGCATTTGTTTCAATTCACGTTTTTCATTTGCATAATTGCGTTTGAATAAGATATAAAAAACAATATGAAAAGTTTCATGATTTGCGACTGATTGTGAAAGAATTTTCAGTCAGAGACGAATAATTACATTTTCGAATGTAAGATAGGTGAAGTAGTTTTGATTATTTTTCACGAAACATTATTGAAACTATTATTGAAAATAAATTAGGATTCACGTAAGAACGGCATTCCGATGGAATAACGTCAAGCTCTACTTCTTCACTAAATTACATACGATATGAGTTAAATGCCAGAAATTTATTCCAGAAACGAAGAGTTGTTTAAAATTCAATATCTTATTCGTGAACGTGGAAAGAGTGACTGTTTGAAATAAAAATTGTTTTACGTCAAGTAATCGGACTGATTTTGGTAATAAGAACATTAAATTCTATATGACATTCACAATGTTCTAAACGATATTGTAAGGATTCGGTATTCTGGTGACACATTGCAATTGTCTATTTGGGTGATTGTCATGAATATAATATCTTATTTGTCAATTTCCACTGCAATTAACGAACCCAGTATAAAATTACGTCAAAATCAGAATACATTTTTTTCAAATGAATGAAAATAGTAAAATCTAATCCAGAAAAAAAAGTGACACGCAGAACTGATTGAATAATACAATAAATTATTGTATAATATTTTAAAAGGCCAAGAAGGTTTCGCTCGTATTTTTAACGAAGCCATTCGTGCATTGAGGAATAGCTTTTCACACTTGTATCTTGAATATCTATTTTTTTCTTGCAGATCCGGTGTAATACGTAGCACATACATTTTTTTGTTAGCTCTAATGATTAATATCGATGTGAGAATTATTAACTTTAGTGTTTTGCTTTTTCGATTATTTCTCAAAACTTACTAACTCACACATAGTAAAATAATCATAAATCTGTTCTGAACTATGTGACTTGAATATTATAGATCTTACAACAAACAATTGAGACCGTAACATATTGAAGCAATAATAGCATAGCAATAACAATTGTTTTGCTCTTGATGAGAAACCTCTAACGGTCTACGGACTACAGCAAATCACTACAACGTATAATTAGTTTAGCATTTATCCTTCCTATTGTAATAGTAAATTGATTCTCTTGCGAATACAATTGAATATTATCCAGTTCAACTTCTATAGAGAACAGACCTTTCAGATTCATTTATAGAAACTTGATACGGCTAATGGCGATTTTTGGTTATTTTATTTGGAAAAAAAGCTACATGAGTAATTTCGGTTTGTTTTAATTTGAATTGGAATCAAAAGGCGCAATAAAATATAAATCTGCCTGATAATGTAACAAGATGTTCATCATATTTTCATATGATTAACAGCATCTTGAAACATTCCAAGTGACAGTTTTAATTCGCAAATTTCTTCGAGTATAGCTCTGTTTCACAATAGTTATTTTTGTATCTTGACATTACTAACATGATTTTTGATCATAGATTTTTGAATGGTTGTAGTTTCATGATAAGGACGAATCCGATTGATGTTCATAAAAAAATTCTATTATTTTTGTGGTTATACCCACTCTCATCTGCTAAACTTTACTACTGTTATCGAGGATTCTTATTAAAAATCTCTAAAGTTTCAGCACTTTATGAGTCGAATCCGATCCATGTTTATAGAACATTCTTTTCTTTTAGGTCCGGTTTTACCAAACTCTGATAAATTTATCAAAGGGTTATTTTGATTCAGTAACTATGGTTATAATTGTATCAACAATACTTTTCGTATAAAATAACCTTTGAATAAATTTAACTAGCGTTGGTGAAACTGACCCTTAGGCTCGGTTTCACCAAAGTCAGTTAAATTTATCTAGAGGTTATTTTGAGTTAGTAACTGTAGTTACAATTGTATCAACAATAGTTTTCGGATAAAATAACCTCTGGATAAATTTAACTGGCTTTGGTGAAACTCATCCTTAATCATATAAGCTTTCATCTGTCAAAGTTTGTCATAGACCTCATAGATAATCTGCAAATGGAACTCATCCGATTGATATACAAAAGTGTTTCATTAAGGTGAGAAACTTGAAATAATCACTTAGATATATAAGATATGGAGTATCGATTTGTGGAAGAAAATATTCGACCGTATTCTGTAACACAATCATTGATTATTATCGATCGATAAGATTTTTGACAAATAGAAACAATTATAACAAGCGAATATTCACAATTTTTGTCAGTGCTACCTACGTTCATTGGATGAAATAGATAATGATCGATAAAAGTTATCGATTGAGTTACAGAATAGCCCCAATTATTTCAAACAAATGATTATATAGGTAGAAGAAAACAGTCTCATTTTGTCAATTGGCATTCATATTCATCAAGAGACAAGGTACTGCCTCTGACCAAGTACAAACCAAACATGCAAAAAAAAAAATTGCCGAACTCTACTCTTTCATTTCGAGTGAGAAAGTACCCCTTTTGAGGTTGAAAAATAAATATAAAAATACTGAAACATTCATTTATTTGTTCCACAAAATTTCAAATCTAAGAATCGGTTTTTACACCGTAATGTTAGGTCAGGGAGCAACTGTATATACGTGTTTCGTCCTTGTTAGGACTCAAACGCTCTACAGCATAAACTTCGTCACAATTATTTTGTGACATCTACTTTATTGAAAAATGAAGTCTTTGCAATTAAAGAACAGAACTATTGCATCATTAATATTGTTGTGCTGTTTAATTTTTGCAACGTACTTGAGCCTTCCTTTTATATCAGGATCTTATAACCCGAAAATGATTAGGACATGTCAATCTATGGGAAGATCGACTTTTATAGGAAAACAATCAATATATGAGATTTTTGTACTTGGCCGAGCCTTTTCAGATTCACTGAATGTCTTTTGTGTTTATTAGATTCATTATATGAGCAATTATTTCATATTATTGAAGTATCTCGTTAGAAATTCTTGTACTGTGCTAAATGACTGTCTGCTGTCATGAGCGCACCGCGAGATCTCTACGAGATTGATATACATTGGTTTTGTCTATTTTCTCTCTTACACTCATGTACTCCTTATAGGTGCGACATAGAAACTTGACGATTTTTGCAGTTTTATCCAGAAAGCAGCATCATCGAATTAGAATAGTTCAATTCCGTAAGAATTTTTGTTGATTATATCATATGTGCAATATCCAACGTGAATTTCAACAATATATAGTGGATTGTATCCATGAGCAATCAATTTGGGATGCGTTTCAACTGGTAAGAATAAATTTTGGATAATCTATGCTTTTGCCGCCTTGTTGAAATTAATATCACATTAACATCTCAGCTTGAAAAATATTTATGTAAATTTTATAAAATTTACAAAATCAACATGGACTTTGAAAATGGTTTAGTGTAATTGGACGATTGGCAAATGATTTGTAATGCATTTCAAGTGCTGATAAGATATTTAAAATAGTTCATATTTTTTTCATTTCTAAATAAGCTGCTGTGTAATATAAGATGTCATATATACAGCAACATTTTTTAAATTGAAATTGAGGAACTCAATTTTTTTCCATATTTCATCTTTGTGCCAGAGCTCTGAATTTGGTGGAGTCAGGCTTTGCTCATCAGCAATTCCCCGCAATGGCGGCGACGAGAACATTTCGTCGGAGATAGCAAACTTTTTTTCTTTGCACGCTGTTTTAAGCATCGAGCAACGGCTCGAGATCTCGGCACCGACAGCATCAGCTAATCCATTCAAGGCAGGACTACATTAAACTCGACCATATCAGTTGCTGTGAAATTGCGCTCTTTCTTCATGACTGGATATATAAATGAAATGTCGAGAAAACATAGATTTTTTAAATACTTATGAGAAAGTCCACACATTTGTTGCTTTTAATAATCAGTAGGATTTAATCATTATCCACAAAAAAGTTAATATATATATACATATATATATATATATATATATATATATATATATATATATATATATATATATATATATATATATATATATATATATATATATATATATATATATATATATAATGAATCTTTTAAGAGTGAAAAAGATTTTACTACTCAAACCGCAAACAACTCCACATAGATCACGTTACTTGAACACGTAAATTGAAATCAAGCATTCACTAATGCCTTACCCTTATGATCTACATAAATTTTGCAGATAACTCTGGTGCATAGTTCGTGATATAGTCAATAATATTATTTCACATGATATCACTCTTAAATTAATGTTGAGAACTGATGAAAAAAATACATGATGGGGATAGAAATATATTATTTCAGAATTATGATAGTCCCTCCCCTCATCAATCCTTGTCTCGAGTTCGAAAGATAATTAGAATTTTGGGAGTGATGCGTTGAAGTTTTGACGGAAATGAAATATTTTTGAGTGATGTGAATTTCCTTTTAGATTAATAAGAGTTGATAAATTTATGTGAGAATCAAATACAAATAATGAAACATAGAAGTATTCAAGTATTTCACAATAAATAATAGTTACTGAGATGAACACTAGCTCCATTTCTCCAGAGCTATAATTAGATGAAAAATTAAAATCCGCACTGAATTATCAATTGCAGTCAAATTCCTATAAGATTTGAAGAAAGTTGTTCAAATTTTTGGATGAATTTAAAAGTAAATTCTCCTTGCGGATTAAGGGTTAGAAACTTTTCTAAGTTTATGTGAGCTATTCTACAGTCTGGTCTCAATGGAATTTTATGTTCTGTATCTTGGGAGCTCTGTCTAGTTTACCTCGACCACTGCAAGAGTTGGAAGCGAGAAATGGGACACGATCTCTTCAAGTTCGAGTTCAAAAGTCGTGGATGTTATACGTTATTGTGTTTTTTACTACTGGGATTATATCTCTGCCAAAAAGTTCTTCAGTTTTCTGTTAAGGAACTTCTATTTTCTTACAATCGCCAGATATTGCAGAATTTCTTGAAAATTTTGATAGCAAATTTTGAAAATATATATTTTTGCCGATCGACATTGCCGAAAATAAGGATTTACTGATGATTTACGGGCAAGACAACATTACGAGTACTTCTACAGCCAAGGCAGCAGTAAAAATCTTTTCACATGTTTCACTTATTCACCAATAGACTGAGCTTTACATATTCTGGGATTTATCTCATTGCAGTCTAATTAAAATCAATTCGTAGTTCCTTGATTATTTCATCGGGAATCAGAAAGTCTCTTGATATCAAAGCGTGAAATATTACATTTCCAAGATTTTATTTTCGAATAGAGATTTCACATGCAATATGATGCTTGCGATGACATTGAATTAAGACCGGCTAAAATATTGTGTTCAACATGGCAGAAAATCTAGAATTACAGCCTTTTCTGAATTCCTAACATTGACTTCGAATTGGATATGAAACGTCAGCCGCGCAATTAAATTTGCTATTCTTCTGCCTACTTGAATAAAAATATTTTCATCGAAAATCGTTTGGAAGTAGCTACATTTCGACATATACAATTCAATCTCCGATCCAATTTATTATGATTATAATATGAGCTTATATTGTTAAAAAGTTTTTACAAAGACTAAAAGGTTTGCTTTTTTATACGATATCAACTTTAAAGTTTCTAAGCATTTCCACATTCTAAAATTACCACTTTCACAATACCAAATCGATAAAATCTTTAAAAAGAGTTTTTAACATATAAATTGATTTTGCTCCAGGAGTATACATATCAATACATGTCTCTATACGAGCTTTGAGAATCATGCCCTGATAGTTTTTATTCCAAGAAGTTTTGAAATATAATTCGAGAAGCAATTTTGAAACAGCGTGATGTTGAGATAAGAAGAAACGATGTAATTGTATCATAAGATATCTTCATTCTTAGAGAAATAAAAACAACTTTTTTTGCGAAATGAATGAGACTGCTTATGTTCGATAAATAACAAACCTTTTTCTGTACATAGTTTTCACTGAAATTAAATGTAAAAAATCACTTTCACAGAGATAAGTTGTTGCAAATGATAGGAAAAATGTTTTATTTGATAGTCCGAAAAATTCACATTGCATAGCTGCCTGAAAATCAATTGAAGGCATTCATTTGAATTCAGTTTTGATATTTACATTGGTGGCAATCTCCAGTAATCTCCTATGTTGCTGAAATGCAAAACTGGATATATGTGTGAGAGTGAAAACAAAAATGTATTTTTGATCGCAAATTACCCTGAAGTGGGGTATTCATCTCTAATTTTGGAGAATGAATAATTGTTACAGAACAGACAAGCTATCGAACATTGGATTTGAATTTTGAAATTGGTGTTAATCTTCAGTTGTTATCTCTGTAAAAGGACTTTAATTCAAAGGATAGTTAAAAAGCATTGAAGATACAATGATTTCAAGTTGAACTTGAATACAAATAACAGTCAATTGCTTAGAAAAATTTGAAAGTTCGCATTTTGTGTCATGGACCGAGGAAAGAAGAGTCAAGAAATTGTTTCATGATCTGAAGATTGAATTGGATATGAAAAAAGTTGACAGAGAAAAAAGGAAATCGATCTGAAAATTATTTTAAAATTTGCCTCCTACTTCTTAGTTTTTTCACCGATTATGACACTAGCGGGCTACTTGACGCCGTTTTCTTTTGCGAAGGTCCTGTCATTTTATTGTGTTTGTGTAAGTTACCATTTTATATATTTTTTGTTCTTGTTAAAAAATTTTATACCTGCTTATATGTATGTTTAAATTTGTTATTTTCCTCTCTTTGTAGTATTTCCGGTAGTCTGAAGATGATCACTTAGTGATCGAAACCGGTAACGAATTAAATCTTTAGAACAGTGTGACTAAGAATTTTATGTTTTTTTTTTTTATTAAAAACCCTTACCACTTTCTTATATTCGTCCCACTTGGGTTATCCTATTCCCTTATTACTTCTTATGAGAATAAAACTTGGAAAATAAAAATCTGCATTCACGCTTGTTTTGAACTAACCCTTTAAGCTTAAGGCAGATTTCTCCGATAATTTTTCTGTTTCTATTTTTGAAGATAAGATTGTCACCCAAATGTGAAAATAAGTTTTAAACATGTTGTCGACCGAACAAGACTGAAAGAAGTCACCAATGAATTATTTTTCAAACAAAAAGAGCCGCATCAAAATCCGTTTAACAATAGATGGTACACAAAGCAACATAGGCATACGCATCGAAGTTATACTATCGCTTTTCAAGTCTGGCGCCTTTTATCAAGGTATTTGTTTTATCTTATTGCGATCTATTCATCTCTTAAGAAATCTCGTTTGTAACATTCAGTAGTAGTTTCCTATTTCATAATTTTGCATAATTTTTAACTATTACCTCTTTAATTTGAATTTTGAATCGTTTAAATATCTTTCTTCACAAGATTTATGAAGGAAGCAATAGACAGAATAAGGTTAAGAATTTCAGTTTTATATTCAGTTCGTATATTTCGCGTCATCTGTGTACGTCGTAAACAAGACAATATTTCTACCACTTATATCTTTTTCAATGTTACAGACTCTTCGATTCTCCGTGTATTCAACAGTAAAAATTTTATGCTACAGTTCACTTGAACAGGATATTGAGCAATGCTATTTTTCAAATTTAATTTTTCTGAATAGTAAATTTAAGATAGAAGGTTATTACTGAAATATTTACAGGAATCTTATGAGAAAAGTTGAAACTGATTATATTCATGATATGGAAGCAAAATTTCAATATCATAAAATTGTAACTAAATACAGAAGATAAAATTTTATTTGACACATTAATACAAATTTATGTAAATCAAAATTGGAGTTGACCTTTTTGATTCACGTTCAGGATTAATAACAATAACTGAAATGTTTACGTAAAAAACAAAAAATGTGAATGCATAATAAAATGTAAACATTACAATGTAAAATTTGATCATTTTACCTGTGACTGAAACTAGATACTTACTTGTTTTTCAATTAATATGGCATGCAAAAAAAAACCTTCCAGTAAAATTATGAAATAAAGAGAATATAATTATTTATTGGTTGTCTATTCAAAATTATAAACATAGAAATTCAACATTGAGCTTGTTGATTGGTGTAAAGGTGGGTTTATGCTCACTTGATTTAAGAATAAGAATTAAGAATGAGAATAGTATTAAAGTTAAAACAGTTATTATATATGAATCAGTTTATGCTGCAGAATTAAGAATAAGGAATAAGGTTTAGGAATTAAGAGTTGGTTAACTTTCAACTTTACATCTTATTCTTAAATTTATTAGCGAAATGCGCATGTGCGACAAACGTCAAACGTTTCAAACTAGTCGGACATGACCTGAAAATATCAACTATCGATGTTTGCAAGTTTAGACGAACTACTCTCAAATCAAATTGAACTTGTTCAGCAATATTCGCAGTTGTGGAACAAAAAAAAAAACCTGCGTTTAGATATAAATTATCTGTAGAAAACGCATGGAAATCTATATCAGCAAACAAATAATCCAGCAACAGATGAATTAATATTACTGCTCTCCATACTAATAAATTATATCAATATCAATATAACTTATTCATATGATAATGTCAATTATAAAAGTAGCTACCAACTTTAGAATAATTAATAGAACCACTTTTCACCAACCTGAAAGATATAATTTTACTATTTTTAATTCTATTCTTATTCCTTAAAACTGGCAGCATTAACACCTATCTTAAAACTATTCTTAATACTAAACTAAGCCTTATTCCTTGTTCTTGAATTTTCGAGCATAAATCCAGCTTTATTTCTAGATCTTCTTAATTTGGAAAAATTCAGGAAAACAACTGTTTCATTTGAATTTTTTTCTTGATCTAGCAGCGTATCTCTGGATTAGTATGGTAAATGAGTTAATTTTGGCATATTTGTTAATAATAAAATCATTTTGTGGACATAAAGATCGTTGTCTATTAATTATTTAGGATGTTCTAAATGTCTTGATTATCAACAAACATCAAACTTGGACTCTAATACCTACTTATTTTTCACTTTAATCAAATCTTTGAGTCCTCCATGTTGTTGGGAAAAATTGGATTACAATGAAATTTTGACAATTTTAATTAAATATCAACACCAAATAATCATATTAGTATAACTTAATTTAGTGTTCTATGAATCTGACTATTTTTCGCGCAATATTTTTCCAATTGTAAAAGTATAATGAACTGTAGCCCAGCGGTACGAAATTTGAGGCTGAGTCAAATATAGCTACAACAATATTTCAATTATGCACTATTAGGATTATCAGATATTTTTCATGTAGGTACTGTTGTTTGCGACATTATTGTTTGACATTTTGACTAATTCTTACTGAATTATACTGTAAAATATTGTTTATGGCTCTTAATAATAGTTTAAATGGTACTGAAATATTTGGAAATGATAATTTAATCTTCATTCAATACCTTATTTTTCTAGAATTCCAACTAACTTCAATTGAATTATCACAAATGGACACAAAAATATGAATTTTGCCTTGCAACTGAATTTTTTCCATTCGTATATTTCTGAAGAATATTATTTATTTCATTTGTTATAATATCGATTTACAAATGTGTCTTCACATTAGGATAGTTTTATATAGTAAACAGATTGCTATTCTTCAATTTTTCATATTCAGGTGAGGAAATATCGACAATCAAAAAATTTTACAGATAATTTTTCCGTTCACACTCCGATGTAGATAATCCACTGCACGAGTAAAATTTATTACTGGGAAGATGAAAATATTTTTTTATGAATTACATTTTTTTTCAATACCTAGGCATTTTCCGGACAGTAAATTTTTTCTTCCAGGATATTTGTATCTTCATTTCACATAATAAGATATTGATCATAGTTCTTTTGTGATTTATAGCTTCTGAATTTATTTTTTACTTGGTAGCGTTCTAAATCTTTCCCAACAAAAAAGAAAGATGTCAGAAAATTGCTAATCGTACGATGTGACAGATATTAAAATGTAAATGTCTTACGCTTCTGAGGACTATGCCGCCTGATAAAGAATAACGTATTAGTGCAAGAACACAAATATAATTTGCATAAGCCGGATCTCAACAGCTGACAACGGCACGTATACTGAACATTTCTAGATGTTAATAAAACTTTTTAAATTACTATGGTGATGTTTCTTGAGATAGCATCACGTTTCACAGCCAGAAAAGCGAAAAGAAGTAAAAACAAACGAAACCAACTCATACCGTTTTAATTTTTAATATTATCTGCGAATAAAACGGACAAAATAGTTCCACCTACTTCTTAATATTTTTTAAAACTCAATCTATTCTCAACGATTGATAATAATTACCGAAAGGAATGTCTGAGCTTCCAAAGATAAAATGAAGTATTCTTCACTTCACTCAAGAAATAATGAAAATAGAGTTTATCTAATTCCGTTTTAAAAAGTCAAACTTTACATCAATTTCTAACGTTATGCAACGTCCCATTTTCCATAACTGCCATGCAACAGTTGCATAAAGTAGCATAAAGTAGTTACGTAATGACTTTACGTAACTGGTCATGTTTCAGAGCTAATCAATTATACTTATCTGCGTACAATTAAAAAAAAGATTTATTATTCACAGCATGCAGCATTGGCAGAGTCTTTAATACCAAAGGGTACTATAGGCCTATTGCGTATTTTCAAATTTCAGCGAAAGCGCCGCATATTATTCAAAAATCACAACTTCGAGGTGTGATGTCACCTGTCAATGTTTTGGAATATGTCAATCAGCTTTAAAATCAAAATGAAATCCATGACGTACCATCTGTATTCCTAATAATAATATTGTATTTAATTTATGACAACATTTGTAGACAAAAATATTCTAAAAGAAGCAAATCAATCATAGTCATTATTATTTTTATTGTTTATGTGACTCATCTAAAGGTAATCAATTACAATTAGATTTATAATGTGTTATATACGTACAGAATATGAGCGAAATCCTTGAGGGAAAGAGACTTTCTTATCTTGTTTATCTTTAAAACAATTCTTGAATTTTGAGAAGGAAAAATATCAAGCAAAATTTGGTGCTTTCAGTAAAGGATTCTGAAACGAATTCATGTGACTGTTCAGTCAATGAAACTTATCTAAGTGGTATTTATTGAGTTTTTTTACAATTATAATAACTTCTCTTGAAGATGGTTGATACTAAAAATTGAATGATATCTAATACATTTTTATAGATTATTGCATAAAATCACACTCGTTTAACTGCTGTTATCCACATTTCTCTTTGTTTCGCTTCATAATCTCTTCTCGGAGACATATAAAAATTGGTACTGGGTTGTTTGCTTTAGTATTAGTACATCCAACTACACAACAACTTGTGTTTGAATGATTTATACTCATGATTATCGAATAATATGACATACAAAAATGACGTTTGACAGTTTGACGTTTTTGACGGCACACCTCGTAGATGTGGAATTTAACCGATAGAGCGGAGTTACTGAGGATACGCAATAGGCATATATCACTCAGGATATTACTGCTTGAGCACATTTAAAAAAATTATTTAGACGTTTTGTGAAAATTCCATATTTGTTTATTTCAGTGCACTCTTGTTTCTGATGTAACAATAGATAGTCATGAATCACGTAATTTGCAAAACTCGCTACGCTCGTTTTGGCAAATATTATGTTTCGTCAAACAATATGACACTTTTCATAACTAATTATGTAAATAACTGTTACTATTATTGATAAATGATTACAATTAGTTTCCATGAGGAGCTTAATATTTTTCCAGTTATAATGGAGTAGTAGTGTAAATCATATATATACTGTGATGTTGGTACATATCTATGGGTATCGTCAATTTCTAGAGAACTGAGATGACTGGCATAAATATACATCATGTATGGTAGTTAGCTGCTGTAGTTGGCATTAGAAAACTTGTTTTCATAGCGGAGGAGGTTGGTACTGCAGAGACTCAGTAGTCAGTAGCCATAGTCGTATTGACAAAAGCCACAAACCCAATATTTAAAAATATAAATATTTGTTCAGTTTAGGGCCGAACACAGGCCACTTTTATTTGTTCTTGACCTAAATTAATTCCGAAATTTTCACGTGAGGAGATAAATAAATTAGAAAATAGGAGTAGTAAAGTTTAATGTAATCTGCTCAAATATCCATAGATCAAAAATAGATGTTTCAGGAAGACATTTTTTGTAATAATTTTTTACACAGAAAATGTACTAATTATGAAATCCAAACGACATTTTGGCATCGGATTAGAAATTATCGTTTCCTAAAAGCTAACAGAGCAAATTTTCAGAATTCTAATACTGATTGAAATGTATTTTCAGTGCCGTAACTAGTCTTTTATGCGCCCGGTGCGAGCTTCTACAACTGCGCTCTTGAAAAATTCTTACTTCATTTACTTGTAAGAAGAATATAATCCTACTATCAGCAGTATATACTGCTGATAGTAGGACGTGACCTCATCCGTATTATGCTATAAATAAAAGGTATTGTTTGTGTTCCTGGTCTGGTCATTTCTGCGCCCCTCAAAGGTCTGCACCCTGTGCGTGGGCACCGCTGGCACCGCCCTAGTTACGGCACTGTGTATTTTCTACCCAAAGCGCATATTTTGGCCTGTTTCATCCCACTTTGGAGTACAGTAAATCATAGAATTTATATTCGAATCTCACCTTTTGCAGGCTTATGTTGGCATTAAAATTTTGACAATACAAGTAGCTCTTGGAAGCTAGCGGCCAGATGACAAGATCAATGATAAAGAAAATTTTATTCGGTGCTATAGGGGAACAAAAATATGTGTAGGCTAGAAGTACCAAAAGTGCATCATTAGATAAAAAGTGGTGTCAACCCATGATAATCACTTTGATATTAATGTGTAAGGTATTGGCATCAAGACGAACCATTGGAGACTAATCCGGCAAAACATATAGTGCAACTCATGGAAAATTTTCATCACACTTTTATGCCTCTAGCCAAAAATTTCCTTTTTCGCCAACTGTCAAAAAAACATGCTATTTTTGTATCGTTATGGATACACAAAGTTCGTGATTTTTTCACTAGTGAAAAAATGAAACATATTTTTTCACTAGTGAAAAAATGAATTTTATTTTTGCGTACCTAATCCAATATAATTCAGTTTAATAATGCTACAAGGATAGGAACAATCATGTATTCAACAAAAAGAAATATGAAATTATACATAATACTAGTTATTTTTGGATATAAAAATTAATTGTGCAATTGGAGCAATTATTTCCGACGTTAATACCAGAAGATTGTTGACTTTTAAAAGTCACCTCGCATACTTCTTTTGTAATACTGTCAGAAGGGCAGGGCTGATTGTTTAATTTTTCGGTCTCATTGATCTCTTTAGAAGTTGATGGATGGCAGTTTAAAATTTTATTTGAGATTTCAATTTTATTATTTAAACTATCTTGAATATAACCCTCTGCTACTGTGGTTGATTTCTATCCACCATGACGTTTAATAGCAGTCATATTACCTCCTGCATTGTATTTTGTTGCGCTTTCGAATAAATTTGTTACCTCGACCTTACGGTCTCGGTTAAAATTGACATTCTCACGCGCAACAACAAAAACAATCACTTCACACACTTAATACAAAAATAACTATTTTGAAGTAGTAACTTATAAAACAAGAGTGGAAAATTGAGCATTATGATATTGGTAATTGCCGAGTCACTAAAATTGTTGGCCGAATGCCATAATGCTTGTTTATACTCGTATTGCTTGCAAAATTTTTGGTACAATACTCAACTCCCATTATTCATTCAATATTCCATATTTTGACAATTATCGAACACACAGCAAGGAAGCCCAGATCAAAGGTTGAAATTCCAACAACAGATATTCGAACAAATGGATCAGTGGAAGATGTAACAAACATGGAGTCATGGAAATTTTAGTGCTACACATTGAAATTGCAGTAAAACTGAGACTAGAAAAAGCGTACTTTACGCACGACTGTAGAAATATACAGGGTGTAACAGAAATAAGTACATCAATTTTAACTTGTGATGCAATTTGTCAAGCATAACAATATTTCCTAATAACATTTTTCCGTAAATCCTCTGGATACAGAGTGAAAATTCCTCAAAGTTTTGTCAAAAATTTCATAGTGCGCCTATGGTTCAAACTGAATGTTTCTCATTTGTTGAAAGAATGACAGCTGTCGATTGAAAGGAGTATTTTGCAACTTTGAGCCATCGTAGTCTTGTCAATCATTCATTTGAAACTGAAAAAATATTAGTATTTTGGCAATACATTGATATTCGCTCACCTCGATTATTCAATTTTTGTATATGTTGGAAGAAAGACTGAATTTGTCTCTATAATCAACAATTTGGTCTTTTAGTCGTATTTATATGTCATTTTCAAGAAGTTTGATTTTTATTTAGGGATTTCACGTATATTTTCCGATAGTACATTTCTTAAACATAAGATTGTCTGCACAAGTTCATTGCACTTGAATCAGATGATTTGAATTGTCTGAAACTGTGGCACTGTGTCAGGAAACTCAGACTGTGCTGCCATCTACAAGCAGTTCGAAAAGTAGTTGCTGTTCCTAACCTACTTCATCAGAAACATAAAGAGAAAATCATTCAACGCAGATTCAACGATTTATTCAAAGAAAACGGTAGAATATTGAATGGAATGTAATTCTAAATTAATTGATCCACTGAATAATTCAATAGAAATATTGCTACATGAAATTTTGAGAATTATATTCTTGAAGAACAGAAAATATAACCTATAAATGTATCAAACTGAATTTGGTAATTGATTTTATATATTTTCTGGAATATATGATACAATATTTTGCTTATTCAGCAGATAAATTCACGGGGCATATTTTATTGAAACGACCTGAGTGTGAAGTGTGAATTTTGTAATTATATGAGAAAAACTAATACACAAGTGCTTCATTTATAAATTAATGTATTTCATTCATCTCATCTGCTGTTTTACGTTCCAGATACTAATGTAATGTAATGTATAAGTGCATAATATTTTGACATTAAATACATTAGCATAACCACAATAATTCAATTTTTAGTGAAAAATTACAATTCGGAGATCGTTCCAAATAAATTTGCTAAGCTAATCCTAAACTGCCCATGAAATTGTACACAGAATTAATAATTTATAACCTGTTTTATCCCAGAATTTATTTGAAGGAATTGATAACTCACATATGTCAAAATTAATTATTGTTCTATTGCAACTGCTACTGGATCCGATAACTATGCACCTGAACGACTCGTTAAATTATAGGGGATAAGAAATGCTAAAAAAATATGAGAATTTGGGAAAAAGTTACTAAGAAAAATTGTTAGGCTTGACGAGAACTATCACTGGTTGAAATTAATGTACTTATTTCTGTTACACCCTGTATAATTTTTTTCATTATCAAAATATTTTTTATTATTTGATTATTATTTACATATTGAAATCATTGCATGATGGGATATGTTGGATTGTGTGCAATAAATTTTTCTGAAGAATTACAATTTCTATCACTGGATTGAATGAAGAATCTCTATTCCGCCCGCTCAGTTGAATTGATGAATTTGCTTAAGTCCATTTTGCTGCAATTATTTTGAATATTGCATATTTGATAACTTTCGATTATTAATTTGCAGTGAACAATTCTAAAATTAAATATTAATTGCATGACATGAAGAATTCACCCCAATAATTTTTTTAAACGAAATATAATAAGCTGATTTGGATCTAAATCCAAATTGTTTCGCTCCGAATGTACCTAATAGCACGCGAATTTGATTGAAAATGTTAAATAATACAATGAACACAATTTATTTCAATGAATCATTCAATATTTGAATTGAACTGAACAACTTAAATTAGAATTGGGTCAATGGTGATGTCGAATGTTTTTTGTCATTGACATATCGAATATTTAGTGCAAAAAAGTTCGGAGGTATTCTTATTGATTTTGTTTTGCATTGTTCTAATGGTACAAAGATAAACGGAGATGATTTTGACGAAGATTTGATAATAAAATAATATTAAGAATAATTCGTGATTGCCAATATTAGTCGTAGCTTTTTAGAATTTCACACCCAACTAACGTACGAGCTTTGCCCGCTTTGACCAAGTTCAACGTGAAATATTGACCCGTTGTCAGAACGCGGTTTTAAACCCAGGTCTGACTTTATTTCATATATAATCATGACGACGTATAGAAATCCATTAGGTTATAACACTGTTTCAGGGAGTACCGGGAGAGATCACTCAAATGGAAGGATTTGGCGCTTAGCTGCTACCATCTTGCGGGAAGGGGCGCACCTATTTTTCAATTTTATTTGAATCTTGAATCTTAGTTACCGTTGAAAAAAATTTGAACAAATGTTGATTTACATACAAAAATGTTTGTCAATGCAAATATTATTTTTGAGTCGAAATTTTCTGCTAATTTTAATAGTTAAATGCTACAAGAAGTTATTAAAAAGTGAGTACAACGTAAATATTAAGTTTGCTTAATATTTTTCTGTTCATTTATTATAAATCATAATTATTCTAGGCGTACATTACTGATTCCATTTTGCGGCCTGCAGTTTTCTAAAAGTGCAAAAGCATTATTACACACATGATTTAGATCTACCATAATAACAGATATTGGACTAAATCATTTTTTGGACCTTACAAATACCTGGAATTTCGAACAGTGAACAAATAAGAAGCATTTGGAATGGATGAGAATTTTCCAGCTCCAATATTTGAATGGTGCTAGAACTGAAAATTCTTTGTAACGGAAGATGCTCCAATATATTATCTATATCATATAGAACCAAGAAAGAGTAATACTCTTCAGTCTTGATGTTACTTTGGAATTCAGGCAGCCGAAGAAATTTCAATAAATTTATACTCGCATCACAACAAGTTCATGCTTCACGAAAGTGCTAAAAGACTCTCCAGTCAATGAAAAGGAAGTAGAACCAAGAAGAAAAGTAATATTTATGGGAAAAAAATCTTAAATTCAGTAAAATTGATTCAGTTTAGACAGTAAGATGCATTTATGATCAGATAAAGTGAAAACAATGCAGAACGTCACTTTAGCTCAAAGTAAATTGAAAAATTCAGTAATTATCTTTAAGAAATACTTCGAAATAATGATATTTTCTTTTATTCATTTTCTCAATTAATTATACATCTCAAAATAATTTGAACAAGTCTACAGTCCCGGATTAGTGAATTTCGTATCCTATTTTTTTCAGTTTTGTTATTAAAACCCATTTTAGTTCATATCTATTGCTTATTTATCACCATAAGTGATTTAAGATTGTATTTGGAAGACCTAAATTAGAAGAGAATTCACTAATCCAAAATTGTGGGTTAGTATGAGTTCTTTTGAGAATATGGCTATAAAATTTCATACTTTAATAGAATAATTTCGAATTATTTTGACCGTTTGTATTTATTGTTCCTCTAGTCTTGTTCACAATGGACTTGGGATACTGTGAAAAGTAATTTCAGCAGACAGTATGACCCACAATTGAAAAAACATTTCCTGAGAATAGACACTTTAAAGTAATTGACCTATTATGACGTTCTAGCTCAAATCACTAATTTATACAATAACTACAAAGTTGAATCAAAATTAATGCATGAAATGACTTCATTAAATTTTGAGTTTGTAAACTATTCAATGTATTGCAATACTGTGGAAAGTAATTTTATTCTAAGGTATGATCCACAGTTAGAGAAGGCATTCTACAAAAATAGATTATTCAAAGTCATTGATTCATAACGTTTTTTAAACAAATTTTGAATATACTTACATCTGCAGATTTATTGACTACAATAATTGGATCATACTTCATGGATAAAGTAACTTCATATTTTATCGCAAAGCCTGATATTTGTACATATATTTTGTCGGTGAGATTGATTTACATGTACAAACATTTATAATACATGTATTTTTGTTGAAAAACTTTTGTGATTCCTTTCTATCAATATACCTAACCTCAAAATACTAATTTAGACTAGAAACCATGGTAACATAGCTATCAGAGACCTCATGTGGCAAGGGGCGCAACTATTTTCATGCGCAGAATTTTTAACATTGAGTGCTCTCTCCCGGTACTCCCTGCACTGTTTTGACATGTTGTCATGGTTATGCATGAGCCAGACTCAGAACCGGGTTTAGAACCCCGTCCTGACTACGGGCCATTGAGCCCGACACAATGATGGTATCAAACCTTACATGATGTGTTAAATGCACTCTTCGTCATTGTCTGTAATTCAAAATTCCCCGCCGAGTTTGGCCAGAGCCGGTAAGGCCCGCTTGTTAGTTGGGTGCGAAGCATCGCCGGTTGAAGACAAAAACCACTGTTTTAGTGCCTCTGACAAAATTTCATTCTACCAAGGAGGCGCAGACACACACACATGCATAATGCGATGTAATATTGATATAAAATAATAAATACAAATTCCAAGGTCAATCAAGTCTGACCGTCCATATTTATTATTTTTTCCATGTTTGGGAAGCTAAAGCAAATCTAAGCAAGGCTGAGCAACATATTCCAATAGAAATTAAATTGGCAGCATAATCAAATAAATGACTTGAATATCATCTGTTCTATGTGAAAATCACAGGATTAATCCTTATTATCCTGAAAACTTCGATTTCTAGTTCCAAACAATTTTCTTGCATTATCCTAAAATCCTGCAATGAAACTCTTATATCAATGATTAAATTTCCGACCATAGCTTCTTCTTCTTGGGCCTGAATTCCCAGATCAAATCAAAACATTCTCGCCACAAAAAATACAATTAACCGTTCTAGCAAAGCTCCATCCATCACATCATATTCGTACCAACGCAAGAGAACAAAAAACTCTAAAACATCTTTTTGTCGACATTAATTTACATTAACAGCAGAAAAGAAAATGTGCGGTTTAAATATAGAAAAGCAGAGCCTTAATTAATATGCAATTCATGCTTGAATATGAAAGAGTTAAATAAAGCGTGAACAGATAAAAGAGATATACGTTTGACGATGAGCTAGCTCAAGGAGAATAACGCTGAAACTTTGTTCAAATACTGCGAAACATAGAGTATTGTAATGTTTTCATTTTGATTCTGGTCTTTCCAGAGGTTAGTTTTTAGAATTTAATAGTATTTTGTGAGCGGAATGGATTTACAAAGAAGAAAATTCTCTAATAAAATATTTTTTTATATGAGTCAATGCAAATAAGAGAATTGTATGAAATATGTAAATTAGGACTTATTTTGTGGAATATTACATAATACTTTAGTGTGAATATCACAAGTTGTTAAAAATACGCGCAACTTTAAAATTACATATCTTTCTTTCTGTATGAAATTAAGACTTGAAACTCCACAGAGAACTTTCTTATGTATTATATTTCAATACATAATAGTTGGTTCTTCGAATCTAGAAATTTGGTCACTCAACTTTAGCGGTTGAATGTTAGCCATAATTCACAATGGGCATAGCATAAGAAGTACATAACATAATTCTTATGAAAATCTTATTCGTGTTCACAATGAGCATAGCATAAGCAAAGCATAAAAATTATTTTATAGGGATACTGCAGCCTGAATTGGTTATAAAATATAGGTACTTTTAGTTTTTAGTATCTGTCACAATTTAAATCACTTGTCTTAAACAACGCTTTGCTTTATTTTTGTTTTGATTCGATTATTTTATCAAAACAGCTTTATTAAAGACTCCTTTTTTTTCAAATTTTTTTCATTGCTTTTGGTTTTGTTTTTTATATTAAAGCTCTTAGTTTAGGGCATTACTTTTGTTTCTGCACATGTTTGCAATTAAATGTCTTTTTTGGAAGGCAAAATTCGTTTAGTATTGTTATTAAAACAAAGATTATAAATATTCCTTACCACAAAAACAAGTATGTTTTCATTCATTTGACACATTTACTGTTTGTGCCTGTAAAAATATATTGGACATGCGCATTAAGAGAATATATGCGTAAGAAATACGTAAAGTTGAGATGATTTCAACTTTCTTATGCAGCTGTTATGCACTACGTAAGCATAAGAAATACGTAAGAGCATAATCGCACATGTTCAACATTATGCCTTATGTGTTTCTTATGCTTACGCCCATTGTGAATTAGGACTTAGAATTCATAAAATTGTACAAAAACTTTAAGGTTTGAAATTAATATTTAATGGTTTATTCAGATTCATTTCCAGGATAATACTATAAAAAAATCGAGGTTGAAATTTCACGCAAGAATATTCAAAGGCACCAAAGAATTAAATATCAAAAAGTGTGAAAAATGGAATATTGAAATTTTGCAAAAAAATCGCCATTTTGACATTGTGCCCACACTTCAAGGTAAAAATTAATTTCAAATTCGTATTCAGTGACCTTGAAAATATAAGGAAGAGCTGATTTCAGACATTAGTAAGAAATGGTCACACTTTGCTATTTCTAAGCCTCTCTTTGGGGGTGTCTCGCTCGCCTATGAGAGTTTCGATCATTTTAGATCCCTTTAGAACAGAACTGAAACTTAAGTCCCTGAAATGAGAGATTAAATTTGTTTCTTACTCCCGGAAGTGTGAAAATTATAATATTCACATTATTAAAGTACTTCTGAGTTGGATGTTAGTTATATTAAATTTGACCTGACACGACATATTTCTGCAAATGAAGAACGAGAAAGGCATATATATATATGAAAACATTGATTCTAAGCAGGTCAACACTAAAAACAAAAATGAATTACAAGTTCTATCTATTTTTAGGAGTGCGAATAGATTAAGTTGTAATTTTAATCGAAAATACAATATTTATGACATTCTTTACTACACAAGTTTTATGTGTGACATTAAAACAGTTTTGCCAAGAAAATATCCGTGGTTTCTAAGCTTCTTACGACTATAAAAATTATCTCTTAGACTCACTCGCTGAGGCTGACTATTAAATTATGTACATGTATTCGACTACAGAGGATTTACGAGTGATTATTCCATAGTTCGGAGAATATTTTATGATAGAGAATATCTTTGAATTTTGGTAGCGATATCATATAGTATACATAATATAAAATAGTTCGAAAAATCTGAATAATATTATGTACGATCTCCAAATTTTATACTACGCACTTGACCTCCATGAGAACTGTATTTGTTTTCAATTCTTCAACTGTCGTATTCGTGTTTTCCAGCTCTTTTATAAGAATTCCCACATAAGTTCTTGAAACTGTTTCGTTGAAGAATGTTTGATTCCAATGAGATTTCCGGTTCCATAATTGCTCCTGATAATGACAAAATCAGTAGAAATTGAAAGATAGTAAATATTCTGAATTTTCAGTAGTTTCATCCCACATACAATACAAGTTGTTTAACCGAGTAAAAATTGTACTTCTGGAATCGACTCAATCATAACAATATAATAGTATTGGATTATAAATCATGATTGGAATTGTTGAAACGATAGGTCATATAATCCCGACATCAGATTTTGCGAAAATAACCGATAAGCTCGTTTAAAGCCTTTGAAATGTACTTTCATTATTGTTTACGAGCAGACAGGGAAAGCAATGCCGATAAATTTATATTGTATTTGATTAGACGAATATAAATAAGAGAATTATATTTATTTAATTGTATTTTATGCAGGTCTATTACCAGCAAGCTGTCACATCTTCACCATCATAATTTTCATGTGAATGTTCGTGAAATCACAAAGTAATAATTTTTATCATTTATTGAATTTTTTTGATCAGAAAACCAAAATTTTGGTTTTGAATGTTATACATTGTTGAAAAGAACTGTTTTGCGCCGTGAACCAGTCACCCTTTCTTCCGCCGAGTCGGTTTTCAGCTGAGTTAGTAGCAACTGGATTGGCGAAAAAAACGGATGTGCTCGTTCACGACACAAAAAATTTTGCTGACCGGGCGTAGATTCACAATAGCTAGGAATGGTTGAAATTCGAACGTAAGTCCAATCAGAAAATAATCGTCTCTATGTTCGGGTGTCAATTTTGTGTAAGACACTATAGAATTTGGTCAGTTTTCATGTTGTGAATAAAATACTCGACTCGTTTATTATTCCACCTATGTTACAAGCATTAGGTGGCTTGTTAACGAAAAAGCTTTCAGCCGATTAGATATAAAAATCGAGCTGGAGAGAAACTGGACATGCTAGTTCACAGCGCGAAAACATACCGAATTCCATAGTCTCTCATGCAACACTGACGGCCGGAGAGCCGATTATTCAGTCAAACATATGTTCAGCTGAAAATTGTTTCGCTGACAAACGGCTTTATGGTTCACGAGATCTCAACAGGAAAGTATATATTTTGATACACTGAAAATTTGAGTGAGTAAAAAGTCTTGGGAATTCAGTCAATATTTAAGTATTGATTTCTTTCCTCCTTTACAGTTTCGGCTGTATCTCAGCCATCTTCAGAAGCGCTACAATTTAATTATTTTTTTATTACTAATTATATATGCTATAGTTATCGGAAATACTTACAAAAGAATTATAGTATGTGAAATTAAGAATGTACATTTATGTGTGATAAAATAGTGGAAATTTTTTTTTCTTCCATTTGTCAAATGCCACAACCGACATCTGTGGAAAACGTTGACTAAGTGCGAGTAAAAAATCGTGCGTGCACGCATTGTCAAGAAATTACAAATTATCACAGGTAGAAATAAGTTTCTTGTAGTGTCAAACAATTAAAAATAGATGCAAGCTTGTGCATCATGTAAGGTGTCAAAAATCAGAGTTGGGCAATACTCAAGTATTTTTGTACTTAAGTACCAATTTTTGGGTTTCACTAGTACTTAAGACTGATACTGAAGTAGAAATATTTATTTTGTACTTAATATTTGAAAATATTAAGTACTTAAATAATAACATGTACTTAGGACTTATTTTTCTCGTAATAATCGCAAATAATATTGAAGTAATTTACAAGTAATTAGGTTTTTGGAAAATACTTGAGTAATGTAAAGATACGTCAGTATCAGTATTGAAGTAAAAATGAAATTGAGATATTTTACATAAAATCGAGTTTGAGGGACAAATTTCATAGATGAGGTGAGGTAGGTAAGTGTTAGTCTTTATGGATGTGTGTATAAGAGCAAAAAATATCACAAAAAAGTAGGGTTGTCATGATTTAAATCAATTGATTTAAATCATGATTTAAATCAAATAGAAAAATCATGATTTAAATCAATTGAAATTTCTTATTCGAATACCTATCAGATTCATATAAAGTGAAATAGAATAAATAGAATTATCATCAAGTTATAACCTAACTGAATTTTTTATATAGGTAAATTAGTTTGGCCGCTCTCTCTGTCTCCAACTGGTTTTTCAGCTTTGAGTGGAGAATAATTTGTATATAAATGATTAAGTATTACATAATGAAAAGTATAATGAAATAACAATAACATAAAACTAAGAGAATAAATCGGAATTTTTTGTTCAAATGAAAAAAACTATGATTTAAATCAAAAAAATCGGTTTTTCTCCAACCTTACAAAACTGTACTGTTACTTGAAAAATACTTATTTTAAAGTAATTTTGTCGTGAAAAACTGATACTTGGTACAAATACTTTCAAGCTAAACTTGAAGAAGTACTTAGTACAAGTATGTATCACAGTTAAAACTTATACTTAATTACTTTGTTTCCGGTACTTGCCCAGCTCTGTCAAAAATATAAACAAAAATCAGGAAAAGTAACATAGGTCTTCAAGAATATTGTTGTATATAGTGCCAAGTATAATAGCATCTGCTTTTTCATTATTATTTTGTTTGTCTTGTTTTATATACAACATTTCTAATGTAAGTCTTTTGTTTGAGCTGATTTCGTTATGGATAATACTAGTTCCATCAAAATTGAAGGTATGTCCTGAACTCCTGAATCTATGCAATGAGTGACTAGAGCACAATTTGGCGTATTTTTATTTAATTTTTTACTGTTTCGTTTATGTTCATCACGCCTTGTTTTCAAATATCTTTTGGTTTGTCCTGTGTATTGTGCCCCAAAGTAATTGCATGGCATTTTGTAAATTAAATTAGATCTTAAGTTTTTATCTGTTTTATCTTTTATTTTGGAGACTAAATTACCCACTGTCTTGTACTGTTTGAGACAAATTTCAATTCCCTCTTAATTTTTGAATACTTGATTAATCTTGTAATCTTGTAAACACTGAAAATTGCTTCATGTAGCTTTTTTAATTTAATATATAGCAAAAAGATCTATAGTGAGTAAGACGGAACAATTGAAGCAAAATGTGTCGCCTAAGACTAACATGATTGAAATCAGTTGAAGATACAAAGTATCGAATGTACTTTCAGTAAAACGGGAGAAAAGTTTCAACATCTGAGGGAATAAGAATGATTTTAAAATGCCTATATTCAGATTGTAATATGGTTGATGGAATGAAAGTATTCAATACACCTAATACATAATTATTACCCAATAAACATATTGAAAACTATACAAAAACTCCTCACTGGACCTTTCCTTTAGTATTGTATTTCCTGTAAGGGGTCTATAAAAATGGTAATGGGTTGAGATCGAAATAAAATAGGCATTCTTGACTGTTAATCCAGAGGTTTTTATTTTTATTAGCTTCATCATGATTTGAGTCGAAAAATTATTCTAATATAGAAGATGTTCGCGGAATTATTTCATCTGTAATGTGAAATTACTGGAAAACCAGACGTTATATTGCCAATTTACAGGACTTGTTGAGTTGTGAAAGTATTATAATTTTGCTGGTTGTTAAAAATTATTACAGTTTTGTGAATTCTACTCAATAGACTCTCAAAAATGTCTGTAAGTACGTTAGAAAAACACGATCGTGCTGAAATGATAACAACATGAAAATATACTGCAATTAAGCTCCTCAAGACTTGCTTATATTTCGCTTGAGAATAACAATTTATCTCCTTTACGAGGAAGACGAAAGCAGTGATGTATTACCTCGAGCAATATATTTTAAGCTTGAATCTAGGAAACTCTCAAAGACATAAAAGCAAGAATTCTCTTTCGATACTATCTACAACATCAACAAAAATATTTTGAAAATATAGAAGATCACAAACTTTTAGTGAACATACAAGCATTAAGTAGAAGCACTCAACATAAACTACACAAAACTTGAAATTTTATCTTCCAAAACTATTTTCATTTCAGGATTTCCCTAATCCGAGATCGTATACAAAGGAATACCCATAAAGAAGCTTGTGAAGTAGGTTATTTTGAATACGAGGATTTGAATGAAGGATTGATTATCCAAACGTGAGGAGATAAAATATTATCTTTACTTACTCATTCACAAAGCCTCAGCAAAAATACACCGAACGCACTCACCTGAAAAGATAAAACATACATTAGATATTCGTTCGTTACTTTGACATTATCATATATTTGACTCTAAACTCTCGCCTTAACTGATCGTCGGTTCAGATAACTTTCAATTTGCATTTCAAAATACCGATGTGTTGAGCTTATAGGAGAAAATCGAACAGGGAATGCACGTGAAGACGATTTTTAGTGATAGTTTAGAGAAAAGAGAATAAGGAAGTCACATGAAATAGTTATTCCAATGATACTTTAATGAAAATATTTAGAAAATAGGTAGCAGATCATTTTGATAAAAACTAGTTTTACTCCCCCGGCCTATAATATACCTAATAGGAGAATTATTGTCATCATGATTTTTTGACAGTTCAAGATTTTGACGAATCTTCACGTTTTAGACCCTATTGAGCCCGAAAAACATAATTTAAAAAAAGTCGGTCTGTCGGTCTCTCTGAAAGCACGATAACTTGAGACCAAAAAGTTACGTTCAAGTTCGTGGATGAACTCTTCTCTACCAGTGGTACCAACACTTTATTGATGGAACTTTTAAGTTTTTGCGTTCATTTTATAAACGGTAGTATTTATCATAAAATATGAAATGACTAAAACTAATCCCTAAATGATTCAGCACAACATTTACATGAAACATTTTTCAAAATTATCAGTGGTTCATTTGTTATTATCAAAATTTAAATTATTGTAAAATTCGTTATATTTTTTTGAAGCAAAGAAATAATGAGAATTATAATGTGGAGTTAGAATTATTATCACTCATATTTTGACATCACATGCAAACGTTTGTCAATTGTTTTTTTCAAATGAGTAATTTTTTTTGGTATGTATCAAATTAAAGCTCTTGTGCAGATAATCCTGGTAGAAGTGTCAAAAAGGATATTTAAACGATTGTCAATTGTTTCTTTCACAAATCATTCAAATGATGTCTACTTTGGTATCAATTTTAAGCTCTCGGGGAGATAAGCTTAATAGATATCAAAAATAAATAATTGAGTAGTGGAATCCACGTTACCATCTTCAAATTACACTTCTGGCAATCAAATGTCGAAACTGTATGTTCCAATGAATTTAAGACTCCGAAAATCCAGATAAAGACTGTTCATTTTCAAAAATACTTATTTTATATAAGGACTAAAAAATAACTGCCATATGTCACTTTCACAATGACAGCTGCCACTTTGACAATGACAGCTGTCACTTTGACAATAACAGCTTTCACTCTGAGATACGCAATTAATTGATGCGACATTCTAAATTTCTGAAACAGCGATGAAACTGGCATGAAATTTATGGTCAAAGAAGTACTGTGTGGCCACAGCGGATTTTTTTAATGGTCATTTCCCTATTTGATGATTTACACATTTAAAAAAATACATCAACAGAAAATTAAATGCAGGTTACGAAACTCAAAAGACACGCCTCTAACGATGCGCTGGGACGTGTATTCGTCTAATTTACGCAATTTTCGCGATGTGTAAACCATCAAGTTTAAAAGTGGTCATGGGGAATAATAACTTGAGTTCGTATTTCGAGTGCGAATAGTGCTTTAATATTTCTGAATAACTTTTATGACGAGGTTCATATATTTAAAACTACTTCTCCACGCTCCTAATACAAAAATAGCTATTTTCTAGTTCTCTATGGAGGATTCTCGTGCAATTATTTTTGGTTCTAGAATATCAATTATTTCTACTTCTTCTGTATCATAGATTTTCATTTTCAATTCACTTTTCGATTACCGTATCAAAATATAGTTTTTTAAACTTTATTTATTCAGAGTGTTTACTATCTTGGATTTTAATTGGAACTATAAAAAAATCCACCTATGACGCTCCCAGTAAGCATACCTATAAATTCAGATTTTACAAAGCAATGAAGATTCACAATAAAGGTTTATCCCATTATGGTTGAATAACAAAGGTAAATATTCTATTTTCTCATTTGAGTGTATGCCTCTGATACATAGCTACATAATATGAGGTAAAACAATAATTATAAAGAAAACGAAGTGTGGGAATTCAGTCAAGATTTTTATTTTTATTCTGCTCTACAGTTTCGGTTCCACCTGGACCGTCTTCAGGAGTGAATAAAATTAATGTGTGTATGTGTTAACATGTGTGTGTTAACACATACACACATTAATTTTATTCACTCCTGAAGATGATCCAGGTGAGATCAAAACTGTAGAGTGGAATAAAAATAAAACTCTTGACTGAATTCCCACATTTCGTTTTCTTCATATCATTTAACAGTCAGTATTATCCACTACTTCCAATAATTATAAAGATTTACAACTTCGCTAGATGTGTAATAAGATGATATCTAAAATTTTTTGAGTGTATATCCGTGATTTGACGTGAGTTTAAATATTAAAATTGAATTAAAATAGATGTGACTATAACTGATAGACGCGATGGAATATTTGACTAAACTAACTTAGTTAAAATACATCTCGACTGATAAGAATAAGACTGTAGAAGCTATTTCATTGTCAAGAGATGAAAGATTTTAGGAATAATTCTTTCTTTTCGGAACGATTCTGTCATGCGCACTTCGCATCAGACTGAATCTTACCAAATTTGCTTACAACTTGCGGTAGAAGATCTCAAGTTTATTTAGAAGTTTAATCTTATCTGACGTCAAATTACGAAAGTGAATTGCGCCCTGCCTGTGTCAGTAATACGTAAACTTATCATCCAAGCTCTGCATGTTTTATTGTTGCGCGTAAAACTCAAATGCTAAACGGAGTAAAACGTTTAAGTTATGAAGGCGACATCGTTCAACCAGAATTCTGTTCATCCAAATTCCAGTTGGTTAAATAATGGAATTGTATGAGATAACTCCATGAACAAAGTTTCTAATCTAAATTGATTCTCGCATGTTCGTAAACAACTTCTTTCATATGTTTTTCATGGACTGAATTTGAAATTCAATTTCTCATCCACATACAATTCCAAAATCGGTTAGAGAGTATAAGACTCAAACACTGCCCGTTGAGGGCGGTGCTAAACGGCTAAACATCAATATTACGAATTGATGTTCTAGAATTTAGTGGTCTAGGATTTTCTTCTGATTTCCATTCTGATATTTGTTTGTTCAAAACTGTCTGTAGCATGCAATAGATTTTTTTCTAGTATATAAACGTGGAATTTATTTCAATTTAATAAAATTCGAGACTATTGAATCAATATCTAGTATTAAGATATGAGATATACAATAATAATTTGTTTCTTTTTTCTCTTGTAGCACACCAGATAGGTAAGTACTCTACTTGAGTTTTGATGATCGTATTATATTCCTCATTTTGTCACTGCTATTTGAAATATGAATAACTGGATGTGTGCTAAAAAATTTCAGCCAGGCTACAATGGAACGGAAAACAAATATAACTAGTAATAATGGGTTTGAGCACATGAAATTTAAAGATTGATTGATGGAAATGCGATAACTCTCTCGACAATCATACACGTGAAAGGGTTTTGTCAACTTCAGAAAAATAACAACAAAATCTGTTATCAAAATGTTCATCTTTTAGCTTATAAATATTATATATACATATGAAATTATGAATACTATTCAAATGAAGATGAGTATCTACATTATTTGTTCATTGTCGATAAGAATAATAATGTAAGTAGTGGTAATAAGGGAATTCAGTAAATTATATAATTTTTCCTTTTTCAACTCTACAGTTTCAGCTAGACTTTAATCATCTTCAGTAGCGAAAGAAATTATTTAGTTTGAATTTGGATTCGGCATTTGATAAGCATCTTCTAGTCGGTATTAAGAATTGAGCCTTTAGAACACACGTATAGTGAAAAAGTCCCGCAATTATTCTACAACCTCTCCAGCAGTCCCCTGATTTTCCTCACATACCTAACGATTCTTCTTTAAAAGCTTATCATTGTAAAATATTACAGTTTTTCCATACAGTCAAACTACTTTAGTGTCTATTCACTTTAGTCTGTAATAAGAAAACTTCCTAAATGACCATGAGACAAGTTGGGATTGAAACCACAAATTGGACACTTGCCCACCGGTGCACTAAATTTAAAAGAATGAAAAAGCGGAATTCACACACACTGACAGTCTATTACGGAAACAGGATAAGACAGCCGAAATTAATGGTCACATATATATTTCTAGGAGAAAAAAGTATCATCAGTATCATTGTGCATTCGTCGACGTACCTACGGGCCATCATTTACTGACATGCGAAACTATCTCATTCCGGAAGAAACCCATTTTGTGATATTTCATAGCATTAAAAGTATTGCAGTTTGCTTCGAGAGTCTCTTGCTATTCTGCAATTTGATAATCTGACTTAATTTAGACATGAAGTCATTAATTTTCATTTATGTCCAAAACAACTGAGAAACAATTTCGAGAATCGTTTGACTTTTCTACGTGTCAGAACTTTCACGAATACAATTTATTAATGTTTTTTTTTTTTTTTTTTTTTTTTTTTTTTTTTTTTTTTTTTTTTTTATTTGCATAACATATATTTACAACTGGCCTCTATGAGCCAACTAGCAAATTAGATAGTTTATATAGGACATGTGAGAGGTCTACCCCCATCGAGGTAACCTCAGAATATTTTAGAGATATAATACATTAGTAATATTTATGTTTGAGTATTTTTTAAGTCCAATGGCTTATTCCTATTTAGTCTTCTGATGTCACTTTCATTATTCAGTAAGTTCACTGCTAGTTCATTAGGGTGAGAGTTTAGCTTATTTTCATAAGAGATAGCACACTTCTGAATTTGTTCACGTACATATTTAATTTTGAAGTCTTTATGGATTGTTTGATTATTGATGTACCATGGCACATTTGTGATCATGCGCAAAGTTTTGTTTTGGAATCTTTGTATAATATTTATGTTAGATTTCTTCGCACAGCCCCATAGTTGAATCCCATAGGTCCATATCGGCACAAGTGCCGCTTTGTATAGGTGCAATTTATTTTCAATTGATAGTTGGGATTTATGACCTAGTAACCAATACATTTGTCTGAGTTTGAGATCTAGATGCTGCCTTTTCTTCTTAATATGTGTTCGATAAATGAGCCCTTTTTCTAGGTGCATCCCTAAGTATACGACCTCTTCCTTTGTCTCCAAAGACTCGTTGTTTATTTTCAGTTGTGGACACGTAACCCTTCTTTTCGTGAATACAATGTGGGTAGACTTATTTTTGTTTATTTTAATTCTCCATTTGTTGGCCCAGTTTTGGATTTCGTCCACAGATTTTTGGAGACGATTTGTCGCTTCTAATGGGTCTTCGTGCGATGCTAATATTGCAGTATCATCTGCATATGTTGCTGTTGTGACGTCCTCTTGACAGGGTAGATCCGCTGTGTACATTTGGTAGAGCAAGGGTCCTAAGACACTACCTTGAGGTACGCCTGCCTGTATTGGATACAATTTAGAAGTATTATCTTCGTATCGAACTTGGAAAAATCTTTCTTCTAAATATGATTTTAGGATCGGAAAATATTGATGAGGTAACTTGCATTTAATTTTATAGAGCAACCCTGTGTGCCATACCTTGTCAAATGCTTGACTAATATCTATGAAAGCTGCAGTACATATTTTTTTACGTTGCAGACTTTCTTCTATTTCATTTACCACTCGGTGCACTTGTTGTATCGTAGAGTGTTGCTCCCTGAATCCGAACTGATGAGCAGGTATTATATTTTCATCTTCTACCGGAATCTTTACTCTTTTTAATAATAATTTTTCAAATACTTTGGACATGAGGGGCAATAAAGATATAGGCCTGTATGATGTTACATCTGTTCTTGGTTTTCCAGTCTTGTGTATAAGAATAATTTGTGCAAGCTTCCACGCCGGTGGGAAGTAGGAATGTCTTAGCATAGCGTTGTAGATATATGTTAGATAGAGTATGGCTTTTTTTGGTAGCTCCTTTAAGATTTTTCCCGTTATCAAGTCATAACCTGGAGCTTTGTTATTTTTAAGGTTATTTATTTCCCGTCTTATCTCATCAGGAGTTACATGCTTGATTGGAAGTGATAGCTGTAATGGAGAGTTAATGATGTTATTAATTTCCTCTTCTAATGATTCTTGCTCCCCGACTGTCAGCCCTGAAGGATTTGGCTGGAATGTTTCTGTAAGATGTTTTGCGAACATTTCCGCTTTTTCCAAGTCGTCCCTGGCCCATGAGCCATCCTCCTTCTTGATCGGAGGTATAGGTTGGACTGGTCTTTTGAATTTTTTGGCTGTTTTCCACAGGGAGTAATTTTCTTCTGGTCTTACAGACAGATTTTTCAGATTATCTTGAAATGTTTTATTTTTTATTTCTCGTGCCAGTTTACTGATTTCCTTGGATAAACGGTTCAGCTTATTTTTATCGTCTGGGTGCCTCGAATAATGCCATTTATGTCTCAGATTTCTTTTTTCTGCAATTTTGTCTCTAAGTACTTTTGGGTAATTTGTTATAGTTTCTGAATGACTATTTCTAATTGGGGTGGAGGTCCAAGCGGCCTTCTGAATTGCGGCTGTAAGATGCTCGACTGCTTTATCAATATTATCTGGAGTTGCTAGGGGTACATGCAGATTTATATGATTGTTCAGATTACTTTTAAACATTTCCCAGCTTGTCTGATTGTTATATAATGTTGGATTGCTTTGTTTCATTATTATATCGGAACTTATAGTCATAATAACAGGCGAATGGTCCGATGATAAATCAAGACAGGATTCTACTGCAACGTAATTTTGAGAGATTCCTTTTGTAATATAGAAGTCTAACAGATCAGGTATTTTGTTTTGATCGGAGGGCCAGTAGGTTGGTCTGCCTGTACTGACACAGTTATAGCTTTTGGCAGTAACTGCTCTATATAATTGACTTCCTTTTGGATTAATTATTCTAGAACCCCAGAAAGTGTGCTTTGAATTGAAATCTCCACCAGATATGAACCTATTTCCAAGTTTATCAAAGTATTCTTCAAAATGTTTTTGTTGTAGAGCATGCTTCGGAGGGCAATATACTGCAGAGATCACAAGAGTACCGTTTGCTTCTTTGATTTTTATTGTTGTTGCTTGCAAGTATTCTTTGTTATATTTCTCTAGCTCGTGATGTTTGAGTTTTTCGTTAATTAGTATGGCGGTGCCTCCATGCGCCGTTTCATCAGGGTGATTTGTATTATAGAGTTTGTATCTCGGGATTTTGAAGAAATGTTTTTCTGTGAGGTGTGTTTCTGATAGGAGCATTATGTCAATTTTTTGTTGATTTAAAAATATTTCAAGTTCCTGGCGATGCTGCACCAGTCCATTCGCATTCCATAATGCCATTCTAATTGTAGATGTTATCTTTGTTTATTAATAAACGTGGTCAGTAGATTTATTATTGTTGTATTTTGTTGCATCATTTGAGTAAACATGGTTTCGAATTTGTTCAATAATTGTGTTAATAGCAATTCTATCTCCGGTTTTTCTGTTCGATTTGTGTCATTAGTTGAATTGTTGGTTATATTTTTTGTTGCTTGAGAGTAGCTCAGATTTCCAGTTACTTTCCGGGGTGTATAATTTGGGATATTTCGTGTATTTATTGGATTTGTTTTATCCCTTGCTTTTTGTAGTTCTTTATATACCATACAACCCTTGTAGCTAGCGGGGTGCGAACCAGAACAGAGTATACATAGAGCTGGTTCTTTTTTATTTTTAGTGCATGAGATAGTTGGATGGTTCCCTGCACATTTCACACAGTAATAGGGATTGGTGCAATAACTTTTGGTGTGCCCATAGTTCTGGCATCGTATACATTGCGGTATTTCTCTTTTTATTCTTGGGGGTTCTACAGATATTTTTGTTCCTAATAAGTGTTTGACTTCATATATTTTTTTGTTATTGTCTCCTGGTTCTAGGTCCACAAAGAACATTGGTAACGCCTCTTTTGTTTTCCAACTTTTTATGTTAGAAATGTTTCTAATGGAGAAGTTGAGGTCTTCTAAAGACTCTTTTATATCTTCTATAGTTACTGACGGATGCAAGTTTTTAATAACCACTCTATATGCCCTGTCTTGTTTAAGTTGGTAGGTATGATATGCGATTTTATTATTATTGAGTAGATGTATTAGCGTTCTATATGCTGTGGGTGTATTTGTATTTATTTTGACGCCTTGGTTACCGTATGTTCTGCAAATAAATTCATCTTCTTTAAGGGCAGTTTTTAAACTAAGCAGCATTAGGTTATAGTCAGCGACATCTTGTACAAATACGGGTGGAGGTTTAGGGGTTGTTTTAATTTGGGTTTCGTTTCTGTCATTTTCTAATACATCGAATCTATTGTTTGTTGGTATGGATGTTACAGTAGTTGGTTTCTTATTATATGGCTTTTTTGTAATTATGTGAGGTGGACTGATTTCTACTTCTCTATTTCTTTTTCCTGGGCGCCTTGTATGTACTCTTTGCCAGTTTTGAAGTTCGCCATTTTCTGATTGTGTATTGTGATGCATGTCTACGTCTGGAGTAGTCATATGTATTGATGATACATAAGGATTTCCATAATCAACTGTATTGTTCAATGCATAAGGTGGTGTAGAGTCTAGTGGAGTAGTTATTGGTTTTGTTTGACATGTTGTTAGGAGTGTATTATGTGATGACGTAGCAGTAGTTGTTACATTTGTAGTAGTGTGTGTCGTGATGTTGTATGCTCCACTTGTTAACTGTATTGGTGATCTTGGAAAAATTGAGTTGAAAACCATTGTGGTTGTTATGGGTGTTTGTGTTATATTAGAATTTGTCACATTTGTGCATGTGTTCATTCCATCGCTTTTTTCTTGCATATTGTTCGACGTTTTTAATTTTTGATGTAGTTGGGAACACTGGTTCGACTGAGTCTTGTGCGTAACGTTGAGTACTGCGCAAAGTAATGAGCGCGGCGCGCACTTGCAGACTTAGCACTACACGTGTTTTAAGTCACCAACTGACACTTCTGGGCTTAGTTCGCCTTTTTAACTAGTTATTTCTTACTTAGTTTAGTTCTCTAAGTCACTGATTTTAGTTTTTTTAACACTTTGCGAATACTTTGGTGAGTTTTGCGCGTGTTTTATGTATTTTTTTAGCACTATGTTGAACGATAAGACTTATCATCTATTCACTTCTGCCAACGAATTTATTAATGTGATGGAGATTATATCACGCTTTCAGTCTACAAAATATTACTTGTTTACGAAACTTTTTATCGCTACAAAGTGAGCCGTTTTATAAACTTTATCCTGGTTTCATGAAGCGAAGTTATAATTGCCAAATATAAAATGTGAATCATATCTGAATTTGAATATTCTGTTTTTACTAGATATCAATTTTTATGTGTTTTTTATGAGATGAAACTAAAATTTGAGATGTTACAAGCACAACAAAAGCTTTTGGATTAAACTCTGAAATAAAATGATCTGAAATCACTGTAGAAATTCCTAGGTACTTTATGGATGAAATGAGAGAATGAAGAATTAATATTGGACAGGTACATTGCCTTATAATACGGGCGAATACATTTTTTCAGAATAGATTGATAAATATTAGAATAAATTGGCAGCAGAATTAAAAACACCAATAAATTAAAATTTTGAATAGTAGAAGAATATATTCATGTAATAAGAAGAGTGTCACAGTTGATTTTTTGAGAAATTAGAGGTTTTAACATTCTCTGATCATTGACAATATTCGTAATATATTTATCTAAATAAATATTCTATGAGAATCCTTATCATAATCTATTTGCGCCGCACACCTATTTTTACAGCAATGTAGATATTCTTCAGTCCTACATCGTAAAATTGATTGTTGTTAATTTGAAGCTGTTGCACTATATTCCATTCACATTAAGAACGATTCACAGTTTAAATGGAGTTACGATAGAATTGAGATTTTAAGTAGACTGGATTTTGTAAACTTTGATCGAACTCCACCTGGATTTTATTTCAGACAGGATTTTTGCTAGAGATCCGTATAACTTTTCGAAAAATTAGGCCTTCTATACTTTTGTGACCAAAGTTTTTATTCTAGCATTTGGTAACCGTAGTCCTGAATTATTTTAAGACGCTTCAGCTAGATCTCAGAAAAATATACCAGAATCACAATGAATTCACAAGTATTAACGTCGAATAATATGAGTGATAGATGGTTCACATATTAAAACAGAAATCGAATCAATAGTTACAAAATTATGTATTCTATAAATCCAATATCTTAGCCCAGATGTAATAAGATTAAATCTCTATTTTGTTATGAAGTTTATAACTACTAGTTAGATTTATTACCGTGCCGTTAGAAAGACTAATTGATGTTCATAGTTCTGATGAGTTCTCGAGGATAGTATCAATGAAAGAGACGCAAGACTGTTTTATATACTCCAAAATATTCTCGAAATGAATTATTATCCACAGGACCCAAAAACATTCATAGTAGAAATTGGCAGAGCTTATTTTTTTGGATATTCAATCAATTAATTGTAGTATAATAGTATATTGTGCAATAAGTGCGATAAGTTGTCGATTGTTCACGAGAGTGGGCAATTGACAACACCGCACGAGTTGCAGATACTATTTTTTATTACGAATGCGGCACAAGTACTATTTTGCGCTTATTTTTCCGAGCGATAAATAGTTTGCAAGTTTACTTACTTATCTATTATTCAAAATCTATGATGGGCAGCGCAAGCGCAGTGTAAAACATAAATATAATTCAATTCACGTAGGACCGATTTCACCAACGTAGTTAAACTTATCTAGAGATTATTTTGAGTTAACTAACCATGACAACAATTGTATCAATAATGGTTTTCGGATAAAATGACCACAAAATAAATTTATTTGACTGGATTAATGAATGTGAGTATTAAGATGAGAGAATTCAGTTAAATTATTCAAACTTTTCTTTTTTATTCTACAGTTTCGATTACACCTTATGACCTTAGCCATCTTTAGAAGCGAGAAGAATAATTTTGTTTAGATATGAAATATATGTGTTTTAAAATATTTGAACATATTCATATAGCGAGAAAAAAAGATTTCATTTGTCTATTGCCACAATTGACTTCTATGAAATTTTAGTCAGCGTACTTCATTACACAGAAAGTATTCTTTGAAAAATGAGAATAAATGATAAAGCCCCGCTGATCAACGTACGCGCCAGTAGCATGTTGGTAACGCAAGCTCATTAGATTTTACCTATCCAAAAGTTCTCACCTCAAAAATAGAATAAAATTGAAAAAGACTTGCTGACAGAACATGATAATACACAAAATGGAGAAAAAAAAGTTGTATACTTGTTTACAGAATCTTACGTTCACTTCCTGAATTGAGAATGTAATAAAATCGCACTGGGTGCATACGCAGACTTGCAGAATAAATCCACTGTCGAGATATATACAAACAAAAATAAAAGTAGAAAGTATCTGGAATTTATGTTAAACTTCAGATTGTTTGAAAAGAGGATTATTACAAATTATTCATGGGTCAAATATTAGTAACATAGTTATTTGTCATAGAGATTACATAGTATTCATGTTTTAAATGATCAAATTTCAAAAGCTATTAATGTTATATAATTATTAATTATTTATGGTTTGCTGTGAATATAAGTTCAATAATTAAAACTATTTTTTTTTATTATGTTGAAATTGCCAATAGTACAAAATTTTAGTCATTATTTCTAATAGTATATTGCTGTAGGGTACGAAAGGAAAATAGTAGATTGTTTGACAAGTAGAGAAAAGTGAGAGTTTACTAGCGGTGTAAATGTTTCCATTCACGAGCGAGAGTAACAAGCGAGTGAATTGAATTTGCACAAGCAAAATAATATCGCTTTTCTTCCGTGTTGAACATGCCATTTTTTTGTATACTTGATGGAAAAACTTGAGTGGAAGACGCTAAGATTAGAAATAATTTTCTACAGAAATACTGATCAAGGCTGCGTTCTTGCAAAAACATAGTAACGGATTTGACAACTGCTAAATAAAAGCATAGTAACAAATTGACAATACGCCATGTCAGTAGCGTTGTGCGCGGCGCGAGCGCCGTCCTGGTGGCGACACTTGGCATCTATTTACTAATGTATTTAATATCGTGACAATCAACAAATTTTGACGTACTCACGTAATTTGCAAAACTGGCACTCAGAATTAGCAGAAAGTTTGTTACAATGACAGTAGAACTTTGATGCAGGTCTCAAGAAGTTGATTTACCTATATTTAGATCCAAAAGTTTGAGCAAAGGGAAAAAATTGGTACAAAGTTTTCATGTCAGCGACGAAGAAGAAATTAAAAATAACGGAAGAAGATAGTGAAATTACAGGAGTTACTTTGTGCGAAACGCCTGGCACATTTAGTGATAAAATAAACCTGAATTTGTATAATTTATTGGTCGAGATATGTGTAAATTATTATAAGTGTAAACATAGTTTTCTACTTGACATGATAATACGTACGTTCGGGTGTACTTCTTGCATATTCTGTTTGATTATTATCTGAATATTGAATCGATAAACAATAATAATTTTTGTCGTGATTTTAGATAGCTTCATCTGATATTTACGAGTTATTTTTATAAATTGAAAATAGTCTGTGTGACTATCATAAAAACTTCTTGATTTGGTGTATTTTGAATTCTTCATTAGGAAATCAGCATCATTCATGCCTGATGATTTGATATTTGCTTGCCAGATACGAGTTATCCGAAAACATAATGAATTTAAACAAGTAAAAATTCATTAATAAGGATTCATTCATGAAATTTTGTCTTCAATCTATGATCAATAATAATATTGTTGAAATATTATTTTAATAATTCAATATTGATACTGTACAAACATTATACAATTTAAAAAACATCAACTGCTTATTTCTAAAGTTCGCTAATATAATAATAAGTCTGTTTTTTACATGATTGCTGTAAAAATTTATTAATTCAGGTAAATTTAGGTCGAAAAATTGTTAATATTAGTTGCAACTGCAAACATACAGCTGCAATTTGCATATAAATTAACACAGAAGGTATCTGCTTCAAGACTGACCAGTCAATGATTTGGAATCGTCCAGCACAGTTGAATGAATATCATAAGAGTGCAAGGATTAATAGTATGTACTATGGCATAAAAGCAAACTGAGAAGATAACTTTTTCATAGTTCCTTACGCCCATTCGCGATTCGGAAATGAATGAAATTTCAGTTCACCATTGCGCAGTTGTGTGTGCGAACACTCAGACACACAATAAATTAAACCTTGTCCCTATGATCTCCACTTTTTCAAAGGATTTTCCATATTTATTTGCCTCAAAAACTCAGTTTGGCTTTATGCTCATTTATATTTGTTTTGACAGCTCTAGTCATATTAGTAAATAGCTTATAACTTCTACCGCATGGAGTCGCGTCCGTCGCTACTGACATAGCGTATAATAAAAATTAATTTGTCAGAGACATCAGAAACTAAAGATTATCGCGAAATTCTGGATGAAGATAAAAAAGCGACTTTACATTTGTTTTTTCATATGTTAAACCTGTAATTTTTTCTTAATTAGGTCAAAGCTGTTATTTGGGCGCGTGTCATAGTGCGTTTCTGGTTTGTTATTTTTTGTTGCTAATTAGAAAAGTGTTGCTAATTGGAAAACTAGCACTTTTCTTTACTGATTTCTACATATTGAACCTAGTGTTTTCCATCAAGTATACAAAAAACAGATTTATTGGTAATGATAAGGGTAGTTGAATTTATTCATATCATATCAATTTTCCTACACTATATTGGAGACGACGTCGTGTTGGTTGAGCGACTTGAGTGACACACGAGCTTTGTAGTAATTAGTAATTTAAATTAGAACTCGAGCTTCGATAGGAACACAAGTTGGGTCTTCGAGTCCAATATGGCTTATCTTTCCACATGATTGTAGTAATCGACTCTAGAGCTTAGGTTTATTATAAGAACTAAATTTAGTACTAATTTTAGTTAGTATGCAAGATTTGTCATTTGTAATGCATTCTTGTCATCAGAATCGACAAAACTATGTCACGTTTGCAGGATTGACGAATCGAATCAATATTGGACTAAAAACAGCCTATTACTAAGCAACCAAGATGTCAAAATGTCATGTATCTCTAATTTTGATTTGACTAATTTTATACGCATTAAGTTGTATTTCAATAGGCCTGTTGCGTATCTTCAAATTTCGACGAAAGCGCCGCATATTATTCAAAAATCACAACTTCGAGATGTGGTGTCACCTGTCAATGTTTTGAAATATGTCAATCTGCTTTAAAATCAAAATGAAATCCAAGACGTACCATTTCTATTCCTAATAATAATATTGTATTTAATTTATGACAACATTTCTAGACAAAAATATTCTAAAAGAAGCAAATCAACCATAGTCATTAATATTTTTTATTGTTTATGTGACTCATCTAAAGGTAATCAATTACAGTTAGATTCATGATGTGTTATATACGTACAGAATTTGAGCGCAATCCTTGGGGGCAAGAGATTTTCTCATCTTGTTTATCTTTAAAACAATTCTTGAATTTTGAGAAGGAAAAATATTAAACAAAAATTTGGTGCTTTCAGTAAAGGATTCTGACACGAATTTATGTGACTGTTCAGTCAATTGAGAAACTTATCTAAGTGATATTTATTGATTTTCTTTACAATTATAATATTTAACTTTTCTTAAAGATGGTTGATACTGAGAATTGAATGATAGCTAATACATTTTTATAGATGATTGTATGAAATGACACTCGTTTAACTGCTGTTATCCACATTTCTCTATGCTTCGCTTCATAATCTCTTTCCGGAGACCACTCTTTGTTTGTAGTGACAAATTTTATGAACAAGTTGTGTGTTTGAGAACTCCTTTTTATTGAAATTTGCACAGCGGCTCCCTTACATGCAACAAATACGTGCTAATTTTTATAACCTCACTAACATATCATAGCCTCAAAAATGAACGCCAAGTTTAATTTTATTTTTCGCCGTTTCTTTGTTCTCATTCAAATTCGAAATCTAATAATAGCAAATTCTGTCAAAATTTTAATGATTACGAATTCACGCTGGGAATCCTTTTGAGTATCTTAATATCGTAAAATAGAGCCTATCAAATATAAACCGGGCGGCACAGATCAGGCTTAGCTCCACCATATACAAGGAAATAATAATTGCAAATTATTTATTCTCAGCTTTCTTCCCCACATTCTTCCCATCAAATGACAGCTTCCGCAATTCCCCAAAAATCTAAATGTTCGCCTTATTCTGAGTCAAAATATGTGTCACAATTAACATTTTGCAAAATCTTAATATTTAGAAGTTAGATTATATTCTTAGACCTAGTTAAAAAATTTTCTCTGAATTTACTTTCAATAAAATCGTGAATAATTTCTGGTGTAGCAAAATTCTATTTAGACACAATAACATAATATTCGTTAACTATATTCGCAATTCTTAGCGAAACATTAAGTCTGTCTCCAAAGAATTCAAGATATACTTGTACTTATTTGTTTCAGGAACAGTATGGTATTATTGAGAATAACTAGCCCTGAATTCGAAACATCTTTATTTTCGCATTTTGCTTTGTTGCCTTTTTCTTATATTGTTTGTTCAGTGCGTTATGTTTCTATAATTTCTTTGGATCTTTTTCTATCTATCGTTATTCATTCAACTTGTTTTCTTGTAATATTCTGTTTTTTCTCTTCTTTGTGCGAGCTTTTCTCCGAGTTGCTATTGTTAAGACTACTTGTGTTTCGATTGCAATCTACAGAGACCTTCGTATCTCAATCTTTGTTATAATAAAAACAGATCAATATTAACAACAATGCATTTTAAATTTGGAAATTAATTACCACTAAAAATAGAGTATGCATAGCTCAGTGCAAATATACTGGCTTTGTAATTCGAAGATTGTAGGGTCGATCAAAGCTTTGGACAAAAGTCCCGATTCTTAGATTTGAAATTTCTATGGAATACAATTCTTTGTTAGAATTATTTAATTATTATTAAATTTTCCATAGCACAGCACAAAATTTCACAATTTTTTTTGTGATATCTCTATTTAGTTACAAAATAATGTAAATTCATTCCAAATCTATACATGACAAATCTAAAATTATATAATTCCACACGGAACGTAAACAGGATGTACCTTTTTTTAAGTATTACTATTTGTCATTAGATTCGCACTTTGATGTGGAAATCCCAATAGAACAAATTTGTATTTTCTTGAGAACAGATAAAATATTGTGTGATTGATAAATATATTCGAAACAAAAACAAGATTCTTCTAGATTATCAATTTGAATCTTCTAACAAAAGCTGAAATTTATATTTTCGTTGTACTTTAACAAATTAAATATAAATATTCCTTCTGAGCCCTGGCAAAAAGTTATAATTAGTATAATTTCTTTCTATTACAAGCAAATATGCGATGGAGATTAGTCAAAGGACATATTCCAAAATAATTCTATGCATCTGTATGCCAAGTTCAGATAAAATTCAGCGCAACGACAAATTGAAATGACACGGACATCAGCTCTAGTGCTGCTAGTTGGAAATTAGCGTTAATACACCAGAACAGATGGTGTTCATCCCCAGGGATTTATATTATCCGGTTGGTATTTCTATCCGATTACATTGTTTCAGAGAATGAGAGGTATCTGATTTAAGGTTTTATTTTCTTTTTATATCTCATTATAGTTAGCTTTTGTATCACAAGATGTTATCCAGCAGAATTTGATGCGCTTGGAAAAGGACAATTTCTCTGATTGTCCTGTTAAAAACTATATTGAAGCTTTCCTACAATCCGAGCTATTCTCTCACAATATTTTGTTCTCTAATTTTGAGATTTAGTCTATATATTTGTTTTCATAAAACATACAGAATTATCCGGAAGGTATGGACATATCTTCAGAAGTTGAAAACTAATAGTAACCAATGATATACAAATTGTTCAAAATAACCATTTATATCCTTAACTCAATATCCGAATCCTAGGAGAAACCAAGTTGAAAAAATTTGCTATATTACGATATTTGAGAATCAGGAGCTGGCGTTTGATTTCGTAAACGAGAGTAGAAAAATTATTCATTTTTCATCCTATGATCGATAGTTTATATCAGAAAGTCTTCGTATTACGTAATTTTTATTTAGCCAACAGATTCTGACTCTCCCAAAGGAAATGGTGACATACATACATCAATTTCACTTCAACTTTTTCAAGGAGATTCGACTGCTGATGTAGCCTAATTGCTATGATAATAGGTATTCATCTAGATTATTTATGACTGGATTAGATGGAATTTAAAAAATCTCAGTGCAAATTTTGTTGAATTGGCAAAAAAATTATAAATATTAGAAATTGAGTAGTTTTATTTCATTTCATTGATTAATTTTCTTATTTTTTCATTCTACAGCCAATCAATCATTATAAGTATTCTCTAACCACTTTTTCCCTTTCAATGTGAGAGTGTTGATTCACAGATCCAAACAATGATTTTCGAACTTTGCACACACATTGAGTTCCCTGACAATACAACGTTATGATAAATTTAACTTGGTAACGAGGGTTTAATGATGGAGTCCGGAGGTGGACAGTGGAACTCTTCAACGACTACTAGTAACCCTTACGAGTTTGAGTTCATTTGGTTGGTTTTGACGAAAGTCTCATAAAATACACTTGGTGACGAGAATCAGATTATGAAGTCAAGAGGTTGACAGGGGAATTCTTTAACGATTACTAGTAATCTCTTCGAGAAAAGCTATGTATTTAGTAGCTTGATTGTGAGAAACTGACAGGTTAAAAACTGTGCAACAAAGATGCAATGAGATGATTAAGAAGAATGAGGAGTTTGCGTACTGATTTGAGCCAAAAATCAAACTAAAAATTGAAGAATAAAAATAGATAAAAAACTTTTGAGATGGATATTTTTATTTAGAATCATCAGCTGTACAAAAAATTACAAAATAATCAGGACAGAAACGTGGATCTTCTTATGATTCTGACATCTGATGAGAAATGGTGCAATACTAGAAATGCTGTCTTCCCGTTTCGATTTTTAACAGAATAAAATTAAAACGTGGGGTGCATAAAAAAATGTATAACGACTTGTCAGAAAAAATGTGTTCCAAGCCCACCGAAAAAAAAAAAATTAAATATCTAATAGTTCAGAAGGCCAATTTTTTTTACTATTCTTGCGTTGAGAAATATATTGTTATCATTGATTTTCAGTAAGGTAGGAAAGTATTGTAAGATACCTAATTGAGACTTCAATAGCCGATTGATTAATCCGGTTTAAATAGCTCATTTCTTTGGTAATATCAATTTCTTAATTTTTTTGTGTCATCACTGGTCGATCATATTAATTTAATGAATCGAAATCTAGTTTATTGGTTGACTCCCGTCATTTCAACCCGGAGTAATTTAACATGAAATTATAGTATAAGAGAATAAAAATGCAACAAACTGTAAAAAAGGAAAAGCGCCGGATCAAAAAATTGGAATTTAGCGTCAAATATTTCTTGAATGACAAACTATGTATCATCTCCTATAATTTTCGGGATTTATAACAACTTTTTTAAATAGATATAATTGAGCTATAGTTATAGTTGAGAAAATAATAGCATTTCTGTTATTTTCATAGAAACATAATTCAGCTATGCGACCTATCAAAACTTTAAACTATCTAATTAAATCTAAGTTGAGGTTCTTAAACAAATGATAACAATTAAAAGCTAATCTGCCATTAAAACTTTGATAAACTCCACGTGAGCAAGAGAGATCAACTCATTTATCCTTTATGCGAGTGAGACAGAAGAAAAACGTGAAATGATCCTCCCTGGGTGTAATGGACGACCTCCTGCAATTGTCACATGATGAGCAACGAAAAGAGAGAGAATATTACAAAAAAGAAATGGGTCGGAAAAAGACAGGAAGCAGGGAAAAGGAATGATAATCTAGGGCTTACACTGAACTCTTTTAAACGTCATGGGAGTGTTGGGAGTAATTGCTGATGAATCAGTTCACAGAAATGAAATTCGGATTTTCGGCGTAATTTCTCGTAATGTTAGGATAAGTACGATAAGATGGAATATTACAAGAGAATATCTATTTTTCAAGTCTTTATTGAAGATTCCAGATTTTCTTTCCAAATTGCAGTGTCTTCTCCAGAGTTGAACGTTTCAATATTCTACGAGGAAATACTTCAAATATTGAAGTATATTAAGAGATACTTAAAAATGTTTGAAGTTCAGAGTTAAAATATATTCCACATTCGACTAATAACTACACTACATTCAGAAAACAAGAGTAGTAAACTAGTGAAATTTTCTACAGATGTTGTTGGAAGTTATTAAATGGTATTTCAAATGATCAGCTTTGAAAAAACTTATATGCTTTTCTTGGAGGTAAGCATATTTTATTGGATGATCATATATTGAACTGTTTCTTCCATGAAATATTGAATTTTGTTGAGTGTTGAACCTACACTATCTTCCGTCTTTATGAAAAAACCGCTTTAGCATAACTAGAATTTTATTACTCTGAGAAGTATGGTTTGTCAAATTGCACATGCAAGAATTTATTTTTCTCTTAATCGAGTCAAGTGAAGTTATTTTGGCTTTATCTCGAGATCATATGGCCAAATACAGCTCAAGTTTGAGAAAATAACTGTTATTAAAATAAACTATTAGGGAATTAAATGCTGCATATAAACCTCACGGTCATCCATAATAGAAAAGTCTCTTGCTACTACTGCAGAAACCAACTGAAAATTCCATAATGTTGTACTGAATAATTGCTGCGAAGATCACGACATAAACGATTATTTATGACAGAGTATTTCACGCGATATATTCCTCATTTGCTTTCGGTCGATCAAAATCGTTGGAATTTTGTTACTTGAGTTATTCCATCAGCATCATGCAAACTCCAACTTATTCACAATCCAGCTATAGATATCCACTTTCATCCATTTACCAGTTTGTCTTCTTTTTTCTTTTTTTTGGAAGGCATCCAAATCTTCTATATGATCGAGTTGGACATATGTTTGAATGTCATTTTTTTTCTACAATAATCACATAAGCTTTCATCAATCCAAGTTTGGAACACTTGTTATAAATTTAAACAGATGCATGAAGGGATATAAATTATGTGTTTCAAACGTGGAGTTTAAAAAATAATCTTTTTGAAGTGCCTCAGATTTTGACCACACAAAGAGTTTGTATTTTCTACTGTAGAAGTTCATGAATTTGCATAATTCTCCAATACTTTTTGAAGCTAGATGTATTTTAAAAAAAATATGATCTCAAACTTATTAACAATTCTATGAAGTTGAAAAAAATTACGTAATAGCATGCATTAAGAATGTTTTATATGTAATTGTCTTTATTACTTATGTAATGTCTATACCGAATGAAGCCAATGGAATTCGGACTACATCTTTCCATAAACAATAAACATTGATTACAAAAACTCAATATTTTCAATAAATATCCAAATTTCATATAAGTAACCAAATTATGAATAGCTTCAACTATTCCTGGTAGTAAACAAGTTAAATTAAGGAATCTTATCCAAACTTTTGAAGTAAGAAATGACAAAATTGACAAAGTAATGGCCAACAATATTCACTGCTTGTATTTATCACTTTGACAGGAGATAGTTCAGCAATGTATCTTTTCTGAAGTACAAGATTAAATTCTTTCTTCTCATTTTATAGAATGTAACCTACTTTATTTGCTGTTGTTTCAAAAATGACATTATGTTTTTTTTCTCTCTCAGTATCTTGAATTGGATTTTACATGCAAGAATGTCATGAATTCCGCGATCTTGCAGATCTGAACAGTCCGAGATTTGAACAATTTATTTACAGGAAAACAAAAATTAACTGACGGGCGGTAAAATAATTCATCCTATGAATGTTGAACATTTCTATAAAATTCCTTTTTAGTAAACTCGTTCAAAAAGAGACTTCCACTAGAACCATACTGCAGTGTTAAACACTAAACTAGTCCAACTACAGTCTAGCTTTGCATCTGACAAGTACATATTCTCTACCGGCATTTCCTCGCTCAATTAGTGACCTCGGAAGGCCGCAAATAGTGGAGTAAAACAGAGCAGGTCTATGCAGTGCAGAAGTAGAGAAACTAGAACAAGTAGATCCAGAAGAGGGCAGTACGATCGGAGAATGCGATCCAAAATATATGCAGTGATAAATGATTCGATGGAAGAGACACAAACGCTTGCTTTCGTCGTGTCATTTCGATTAATGGCATACTTCAACTTGAGGCTGAGTATTGTGACGACGCTGAATAGAGGTGCCCTTTTTTGGAGAAGACTGAATTATTGAATTTCAGTGAACATCATTTATTATAGATTTCTATGGATGCTTTGAAGATTGTCTTCAATTAGAAATAGGGACTGTAATGTGATCCACTTTTGGCTGCTGAAAAATTAGATCAGAATTCCATAACTCGATCGATGTTATTGTATTGTGCTATTGTTAACAGAGAGATTACTAGTGATCTTCGAATCACTTTAATAGAGCAGTTTCTTCTTTCTTTTGGATAATTAAAATAATAAACTCATGATGATAATTTATTCATTTATTTTTCGGAGCAAAGCTTTATCTGGCGCTTGAAAGATAGTTTTTGCAAGCGTCACGCGTCACACGGCCAGAATATTGAGAGTAGTTTTTGCAAGCATCACAGAGAATAGCGAATTATTACGGATAATTCATATTTGATCATGGGAAAAAAAAAACTGAAATTTTAATAATTATTTTCACCATTCAAATTTCGACCAATAGAATTGCACCATTCGACGTCACGTGGTACAACCTACACGGTTTTCAAGTGGAATTTTTTTGAAAATTTTGTCTGTTGGTTATATATACAAAACAAAGAACATTTAGCCGCGTTGATTCAGCATCTGTCAAACTGACAAACAGATTGAATGTGAAAATGAGCAGATTCAGAGTCGAGTCTCTGGAATATATTGATGAATTTGGATGGGAAAAATAATCTTCCGAATACCATTCGTGATTAAATTTAACCTGGCAAAATTTTCAAATTGTTACGAGAGCTTGCTACCAATTTATTTCGTGATATTGATCAAAAATCACTCGCTTGACAGCTCGTGATTTTTCTGTCAATATCACTCAATAAATTGCTAAGCAACAAGCTCTCGTAACAATCTAAAAATTTTTCCGGTAAAATTTAACCACTTATGATATTATATATGATTATTTTAACCATTTAAATTTCGACCAATAGAATTGCACCATTCGACGTCACGTGGTACAATCTACACGGTTTTCAAGTGGAAATTTTTTGAAAATTTTGTCTGGTGGTTATATATACAAAACAAATAACATTCAGCCGCGTTGATTCAGCATCTGTCAAACTGACAGACAGATTGAATGTAAAAATGAGCAGATTCGGAGTCGAGTCTCTGGAATATATTGATGAATTTGGATAGGAAAAATAATCATTTATTATACTATAAGTAGTTGAAGTATTATCGATTATTTTTGTGGTGCTATCACGAATGTTTATTGCGCTTGCGTTTGAATACCACAAGTGTGCAGCACGAGTGGTATTCACAAGCACAATAAACATGAGTGATTGCCCCACAAAAATAGTCTATAATACTTCAACTACAAATGGTATATGGAGGACTATTCCAGGAGTCAAACCATTTTTTCGAATTAGTTTTCTATGAATCTAGTAACAACTCACGTAATTTTCATAGGAACGAGTAAACAAACTTCTGTCAAACTGAAAAATTAGAATTTTTTGCATTTTCTTTGACGAATAATAGAGAAATATATTGTGCCTTGATATCAGAACTAGTTCAGAAAGGTTTGGTGATAGATCAGAAGATAAAATTGATGAAGATATTTAGAAAAATATTCCATTAAATACGAAGAAAGCACAAATTGGAGGTATGCACATTTTTTAGTAAAATACTCACTTGGACCACTAGTGTAATACCCGATGGTATTTCTACACGTCCAAATACCCATTGATATGCACCGTTTCTATGGCGATTTAGCATTGTTAACCTTGTTATAAATACTACGAATGGAATAGTCTCCCGAATACCACTCGAACTCCGAAATTAATCTGATATTTCTCTCAAGGTTCCCTGCAACCAAATCAACTTGTCAAGTTTTCCAAAAAACCTGGAAAACTTGACATGTTCATTTGTTTGCAACGAACCTATCGAGAAACATCCAATAATTTCGAAGCTCTTGTGGTATTATATATGAATATTTGATATATCAATTCATTAATCTGAATATTCAATCTTTAATACACTAAAAAGTTTAGAATTAGGAAAGAGTAAGAATCAATTGATCATTAATAAACGATTATAAATAGAAAAAATAGAGAGAAAGATGGGAAGGATTCCGCTTAAGTGTTTTGAAAATGGGACCATTCAGCGCCGCCGATTCGTCGCCGCCGGTTTGGCGTGACCGTTTCGTTGCCGACCAGTTCAGGCGTCAATCAGATCAACGCCGACCGGCTCAATGCCAGTTGAAAATAAAAACAGTTTTTAAATAGTTATTACTGCTAGAATAACTTTTCTCAAATTATTTTTGATGATATTGATATCATGCATGGATGTGAACAGTTAACTGCACCCCCATAAAATCTCAAAGACTATAATGGTTACAAGATTGCACCCCCATAAAATCTCAAAGACTATAAGGGTTACAAGATTAGGTGAGTCAAATTAAAGTTACGTAATATTATAATCTGCAGCTTTGTGCACAAAATAAAAGTGGAACACTGGAAACTGATTAATACAATTTCCGCCTATAAATATAATATTTTTGAAGATAAAGTAAACGGTGTTCGAACCAAATTTGCTTGGATTTTTCCCTAATACACAATCAACATTTTTACAAGCCATTTAATATTAATTTCCTTTCAAAGTATACAAATACCAGCATTTGATCATCAGATTTTTGTTAATATTGATAGATGGCACAGTATTTTTTGTTGTTTTCAAAACTGTGAAAAGTTTATTTACAAAAATGAATATCATAAAAAGGCAAAAATATTGTGCCACTTATCAAGAATATTCATCAATAATAGATGGTATTTGGGTTTACATTAAAGGAACTGTAATCTTTTGTATTACCTTCATTTTGATGTTCTTGAAAAAGTTCACATACGCTAATTGGGGCATTAACATTCTGTCCTTCCAAAATCAAGATATTTTCCAATTTTTCCAAAACTGAATCAAATCACATAAAATGGTTTTTAAGGTTTCCGGTAAGAAATTCAATGGGATATATTAGTCACGAAAGATAAAATTCAGCAAAGAGGTCTGAAAGGCGAGCGGATACTATTCTTGAGTGACTAGCCACATTTCATATGAGTGCAATGCGATATTTTATCCAACACCACTTTTAAAACGACTGAAATTTGTTTTCATATGGTTTTTTTTGACACTGATAAGATATTTGACTGTTATTAGTAAAACATAAAAATCACAAAGTAACCATGATGAAGTAGACATTCACGGACTTGGCTTGGTACTTGAAAGCTTGGCTTGAAAACCAAGTTTTTTTTTTGGGAGATATAATAATGATACTTTTCTCTGTGTCTTGTTAATAAATGTCTTTTCAAAGAAGTGGTAGGACAATTTCTAATTTTTATACTAGTTTTCTTTTTTTCCACAACACATAACGTACTTACATGTACCAATTTTATCATCTTTTCAACCAGTTTTTACGATATCAAAAAAAAAGTTACTTCTTTAGGATCGGTCTTTGGCACTTTTGATTTTGTATGATAAGATCTTTCATTTATGAACAGTTCGTCAGAGTCTGAAGCATATTCCAAACGAATATCCTGATAGGGTTCAAGAGTACTATTAAAATTATTACTTATTTTATAAATTTTATTTGAACTTTCACGCCCTGTACACATCCCCGTTCTTTACAATAAAAATAGTAAATGCACGCATGTGGAACATATATGCGCGCATCCGAGTGCGCAATGTATCAACAAGCTTCCAAGTAGCTTGGTACAAGACCAAACTACTTGCAAAAAGCTTGAAATCAAGCCAAGCTAGCTTATTTCAAGATCAAGCCAAGCCAAGCATTGAATATTTAAAAGCTTGTAAAGTCAAGCAAAGCCAAACTTTTTGTTTATAAGCCAGCTACTTGGCTTTGTGAGTCCCTACCATGAAGTGATTGTCATGGTTCCTACGGCTTTTTGTGATTTTTCTATTATTCTCTTACTGAGTGAATCATTATGGATATTATCGATTTCAGGTTACTTTATCGATAAGCTTTGATGTTGAATGAATGAAGTTTTTAACATATGCCAATTTTATCTTTAATGAAACTATTTTAGATTTTGAAAATAATATTTGAAAACAATGTCTATTCTTAAAATTTGTTCATTGTCAGTATCAATAATAATAAATGGAAAATAAAAACATTTGATATTATTCAATAGTTTTTTCAGTAATCTCTTGAATATAACAGCAATATTATAATTTTTTTTATAATGATATTAATTTATTTATCAAAGCCCTGAAACTCTGTTGGAAATGCGCTATGTGGTATTTAATTTATGAATACAATTTTTTTCAACTTGTTTATTCGTCCTGTAATATGCATTTTTTGTACTAATGGAACAAAGAACTAATATTGTTCTTCGTGAAATGAATTTATGAAATAAAAGTTTTATAATGTAGAATTTATAATTAAAAAATTGCTGATTAGAATTTTCTTGGAACAATTGATTGGTCTGTCATTTAGAAATAGTATAAAATTGTTGAGTCATTTCAATTATTTTTAATACAATAATCTGGATCATACATTAATTATTACTTTCTTCATCTTCCAACTGACCAACATGAAAAGGATCTGATTTGTTTGTGGAGTTTTTGCCAAAGCAATTAGTACATGCAAGCAAGCACTCAAAATTACATTCTTACACCTACAAATAGAGCTGGTACATTCAGTTTTACATGAAGAAAATATTTTTTTAATATGTTGACCGGAATATTTTGAATTTCCACTAAATCAATGGCCAGGAAATATTGCAGCATAGACAAAAAAATGATTATTTATTGATTCCAGTTCAAAATTGTTGACATGCTTTTTTCTGTTTCCTCAAGACTCATAATTGATTTGTCATCAAACCAAAAGCCAAAAAACTTTGTGAATATTCTTAAGAAGATTTAGAGTAGGAAAGCATGGGTAATCGGATATCTTTCTTATTTATTAGAGATAGAGATTAAGTAGGCTATGTTGTATAATTTCATGGGCCAATTCAAATGCCGTCGAAAAATAATTCAAATTCAAAATAATTTACAAATTATTCCAAGAAAACTGAAAATCATTGATTTCTAAAAATTCAATTACGTAATTATAGAAGAAATAATTAAAAAAAAAATCAAATAGAAGTTACCTACTTTGATGAGGCAAACGTGAAAATTATGTTAAAATAAAATACAAGACGGCGGTCTCCGAGATATGAATAATAACGTTCTTATTTTAAATAGTTGAATGTTGAATTTTTACAATATTGAATAGATTTTTCTTTTCTTCTTTTGGCTATGTATAACAACTTATACCTGAATTGAAAATTATTCATTCTTTATCAATCCTTCAGAAAGTATCAATCTCTATTATAAATGAATTCTTTGCTGAGACAAGGCTTACATAAATGGCAGAAAGATTTTTTAATATTTGAAAATACTAACTCGTCTAATACCGGACTTAGATAATTGAAATTTCAAATAGTATATTCAATGAGCAACCCGAATTTATATGGGTACCCAAAAACTCTTTTTTTTAGCTTATGTTATTTGTGTGAATCTTTTTGTGGATATTGTGGAAAGAAGAATATATTCACAGAGATCGTTCATAAAGCATCGCAAAGACAACTCCAATATAACAGATTGTTGACATAAAATTTTATATCCAGAAGATAAGTTTATTCTGTTTCAAATAATGAGGAACAAAGTTGTTATAATCTAATACACATTTTGATTCGAACACACAGATAAGTGATCGGATTGGTTGAAGCTTGTGTATGTTGTAGATTATGTGATGTTGATTAGATGCCTTAATGAATACAGTCCTTTGCTGTAACCAATTTCGTCACTGAAATCACCTTAAGGTCGAATTTCTGTACAATCTACATACTATCTTTGGACAGCTTTAGCAATGAAACGAAACTAGTCAAAGGAATTTGAGACTTCAATCAACTTCACGGTAAAACAAAATCAACTAAATATTTCAACTTTTTCTCAAGATAACTGCTTGGTCACTAATAGATTATTATCATACGGACAAGAAGTTATACAGAACAATATAGAACAAATAGATTACGGATAAAATTAAGCACAGTGCGATAATCAAGTAGAACACTTGATTCAAAATTAATATATACATACATAATGACGACTTCAGACAAATTTATCCCTCTTATGTGTTAGTAGAAAAAGCGGCTGAATGTGGAATGGCCAAGGAGGGTCGAAGGTGATTCTCGCAGTGGACGGTTTACAAATTCGGCTATTATATCGAAAAATCTGCGACTTGATTGTAAAGGTTGAAGATCAGTTAGATAGGGGAGTTTGTAAGCATCATCAATTATAAAATGAACAATCAGATGCACATGCACTCTGCGTTTGCGCTATACCTGATAATAGCAATCAAAACAATGGAAAGTTAAATTTTTTTAATCCCGAAATATGATAAAACAATTTAATTGGTGAATAAGGTGATAAAAGTAGTATTTTGAAATTCTGAAGGATTTAGATTTTATATTAAATAGAGAAATTAATTCTGGATATTTTTTGACTTTCCCGTCACAAACGCAATGAAATAGAAATGTGACGTTCTAATTTGGAGATAAAAAAAATATTGCACTAGGACCAAAAACATGTTTACCAATTTTTTGAATTGATGACAAAAAATTAAACTGAGGGATGCCGGTCAGTTGACCAAATCTTCCTAATCCTACAGTCGAAAGAAGTTGCTTTGGTCCCAGCCTTCAGTTTTTCCACAAAAAGGGATGGGTAAAAGTTATAAAATCCTATCAATCTGTATAAATGCTTGTTATTCGCAATTATCAGACAATAATAATGCATGTTGAGTGAAAAAGGCAACAAGTTGTTAATTTTACACTGCTTTAAATTTTGAAATGCACACACAAATAAGATGGTACTGTGTAGTTAGAATTTGCAACACCGAAACCTACACAACTGGTGATTAAAAAATGATCATCATATTCTCAGAATTAGTGGTGGTTTGTGTTAATCTCGCCATAGCAAGATCGTGATCGAACTGTGGGGTCGGATTAACGCGAATTTATTTCAGTGCTCAAACAGCCATGTCCCCTTTATTTTCTCGATTAACTTCCGATGAACTTTCACCTATTCCATAAGAATGCATTCATATTCACAAGTCGTAGCTGATAATTTTGAAAACTAGTCTAGAAGCATTTACAATCAGATCTGTAGTGGCATAGACATTGGATCATTGAATAAAAGATATGATCTATTATAAATAATGTCTTGAGGTGTGTCAACAAGGAATAAATATACAAACGCTATTGTCCTTTCTAGAGGTATACCTAGATACATAAATAGTTGATATATTCATAATCAAATAAGTTGAAATTTGATGTTGAAGAAAAAAAAATGTTCTTCATGAATTATTGCTTCTTTGAATAACTTAAAGGGAGAAACTTTATATTATAAAGTGACTGAAATAGTTTTTACAATGAAGTAGATCCAATTTGAAAATTAGACTGTAGATCTGTTCTGTTCCATGTCATTCTTCTGTCAATTGCTTTCTATCATCCGTAATTCCTGCCCTCGTTTGTCTTTCTCCAAGACAGCGGTGATGATGTGACTCGCCCTGTCAATTCAACGATGATACATTGACAAACATCATCTAATATTAAAGAACGTCCATGTTCCTACTAAATTCATTCCACCATATACTTTATTTTCTCATCTCAAAATCCCTCAAGAGTTTCGAAATTTACAAAATTTGCATAAATTAACAACCATGAAAGGCGTGAGAAAAACATTGATTGATGAGTACTGTAAATCTTTCTCACTTTTATCATAAAATTTTCTCTTGATGCAGTACATTGCCAAGTACTCCAATATAATATATATTATAAATTACACTTATGATGTTATTTTCTTGGATCGTTTGCAAATATATTGTTTGATAAATGAAAATAAGAACGTAACTAGAGAAGAATGAAGCGATACATTCCATGAATTTTGAACAAGACAGCGAGATAAATATTACTGTTGCGTCTTCTACATTGAATTCACTCTAATAAAGTTGGAATATGGTTTGATTTATGGTTAGACCAAATTTAAAATTTCTAAATGGGAACTGCGACAAGTTAAACATTTATTTCACTTGACCTTAATAATTGATAATATTACCCCGCCATTACTGATACAATCAGTCAAGAAACGATACTTGAATCATAATTTTTAGTTTGTATGAACACTAGGCAGATAATTTGATCTAAAATAAAAATACTTTGTCGCTGGTTTACTTATATTTTGTTTCTGTTGAGTAAATTAGCAGGAAGCCGCCGTCCTAACATTAAATGTCAACTTTACGAAACCGCGTTCCTAACAAAAAAGAAGGTTGTCTCATATTCTCCCTTGTTCCGATAGTTTCTATTTTTTTTTTCAAAATAATCCAAATTTGATTCTGTATAAAATTTTAAGTTTGATACCTATACAGGTCTAACATGATAATAATCGAAAATAGATTTTCTGATTACTCAAACCTTGACCTCGAGCACTTATGATTATCTCAGATGAAAGAAAGTGCAAATTGGTCCCTTGCCACTTACTTCCTAGAGTCCTATGTACGTTTCTTTTTTAGAAAGTTCACGCGACCATTCGAAACTTTTGGTCTGTTGAATCACTTCCAATTATTTTTCGTTACAAAGGCATGCAAAATATTGTTACAGAAAAATCCATTTCTTTAAAATCTTATTATAATTGAAGTCTGCAGTATGATAGGAAAGCATCGGTCAATAACATTTTTATCTTTCTTATCAAAAAGTAAATTTTCAATCTTTGAAGAGACATGCGGTATAAAGTCGGAGAACTTCAACTGTCACTATCTCCTGATCTAGTTGCATGTTCATGCATTCAGCGAATTTTAAATTCATGTCGGATAGACAGATGAAAAAAACTTCAAAAGAAGGTGTTTATGTATGTTCAGTTATTGTGACCGTTTGATACGATGCATTGAATGCGGCATAATATTTGGTATTTTATTGCAAAGGATAACACAACGTGATACTTACAAGCTATTGTGCATTGAAATCTGATTTTTGATACATTTTTCTTTGCATTAAAATGCTGCATTGACCTGTAGGATATAATGCAACAGTTAATGCAACCTGCCAAGCAGCTCTTATAAAAGTAGAAAAATTGAGCTAGATATGGACATTCATCGCAAAATCACAGACAAATACTTCAGTTTTGTTTATAAATACCGCGTTTTCATCAACAATTCGAAATTTTAATTGGATTTGAACGAAATGATTTTAAAACCAATTATAGTTATATTTGAACGGTAGTTTGAAATGTCAAGTGAAAAACTGAATCCATTCCGTGGCAAGAATCTTATAATTCTTAATGTATTACGATTCGAGAATATTCGGAGTAATCTATGCAGATCTGTAGAGACTTTTTTTGTTAATTTCACTGCCAAGGCGCCTTAATGGATTCGCTGCCAATTCGCAACGCAAATCAGCTTAATTTAGTATTTCAATATCTCAGCAAGTGCTGAAATCTAGAGATAAGACTGCAGGGACACTTAAAATTATCTATGGACTCTACGGCAAGCGAAGGCAACATTCGATGAATATTCATCCAGCGCATTTGATGAAAATTTCATATAATTTTAATTCACGTCATTTTGAGGCCTGAGATAGGCACGGTGGGCGTTAAATATCTCCCTAGATCCAACCCTGTTCTCGACGCGTCTCGAATTCAATTATTTACACCTGGCTGTTCTCCTCTGTGCTGTGCGATGTAGCACTAATTATGAGAGAACTTAATGGCATACTAATTGATTTCTCTTTGAGGAACGCTTTTACGAAAGTCACTTCTTTCTGTTTAACTTCCTTTAACGACGAATTGCTTGAATATTTTCACGCGACATTTCCCTATACAATTTGAATAACATCAGAACAAGGTCAATATTATCGAAAAAGTGTTCATTATTGATAATCATATTTTGTGCCTTCAACTGTATGCGTGTATCTTAATTTATTTGTTTGAATTCTTTTACTACAGTTACAAACTAGAAAATACTTGTCTTAAGTTTGAAGTACGTGTTTAATACTAGGATTTTGTTTTATTGTTTAATGGCAGAAAGTCTACTTTGTTTTCAACGATTATTGCGGTATGTTACTCGTTTACTTATTCTTCAAAATTTGACTTACATTTACTGTATGCATTCATATTAAACGTATTTACGTCTCTTCCATAGAGATAAAATCATATGGGGATTTTTAACTATGGTTTCAACATGGGTCAAAATCAGTTCTAAGCAATAATCATCAATTTCAATATTTCTTGTTTATAAATAGAGAATGCACATACGAGTAACTATATTGTCCAAAGGTTTGTCCCAAGTCCAATGACAGAACGATAGGATGTAAATGAGCCAAGCGATGAATATGTACGAATAGAAATGGCAGTTCCATTCATGTGACACTAAACTATGTTCAACATAGCAAATAGCTACGTCAAACATTACCCAGGTCAGGGAAACCACCTCATTGAATAATAATTCGAAAATTCACAGGCGGTACCTGCCAAAAGTGAATATGCACAGAATAAAATAGAATTTTAATTCCAAAAGTTGATAAAATTCTCATTACAACAGCATTTAAAAGAATAAAGAATTCCATTAAAACTTGGATATCCTGTGTATAGCATTGAAACATAGCTTATACGCTAATACTGAGAATGAATTTGCTACTGATTATCAAGTTTAGATATTGATGCAGGATAATAATGAGAACCATTTTCAATTGGAAACCTGGCGATTCAATTGATCGCTGACAAATAATTAGTTCATAGATATTCTATCATATTCTTGTAATACTTTGGGCTTTTATTCAAATTAGTGGCTTGACTAGGGATTTAATTTAGATAATAAACAACCCAAAAAAATGCAGTCTTGAGCAAGAACTGCTTGAATATATTACCTGATATTACTATGAATGAATCATGGTTTAGGTTACGTTCTTTCGAGTTTATTATAATATAAATTAATCATTTTTCTGTCGACTGACTTTAAAAGTATAGTACTACTTTATTGACAGTTAGCAATCTATAAAGTGTCACATTTACTGCCTAGGCCGTAAAAATGTCGTTTCCACAGCAACCGCCTAACCGACGCATAACAACTTGGCAACCGATTAACAAATGCATAGCAACATAATTTGACGGCGACTACATTTTTTTAGAATATTGAAATTAATCAGAATTAAATGATAATCGGCAAGAAAATTATGTGTTCAACACGGCAGAAAATGAAGATTTACTGCCTTGCTGAGATTGATAAGACTCGGCTACGCCTGGTCTATGAAACTCTAGCCGCGCTAGTAAATCTTCAATTTTTTTGTCTACTTAAACAAATAACTATTATTCAGTTCTATCAGTTTTACGGACTTTGCCAAGAGAACAGTAGTACCAGTGAAAAACCAGAAATATATAAATATAAATCATCGGAACAATCAAATAGAATAACGAAATATGAACAATGATCCTGATTACCTTTTTCCCAAGCGCACTTTAAAAAAAAATTGCTGGAGGCAGTAGTATACACAGAGACAAATACAGAATACATAACCTCTAACTGTTATTGTGCGCATCGATATTTTCAAAAATCAACACTTTTATTTTATTATTTAATTTTTCAAAACGATTTCAATATGATCCTGCGAACAGAATTTCATCAAGTCATGTAACTCACATACAAACAAATATGACATAGGTACTGAAGAGTCCTAATAAGGACGAAACACGTGTCTACGGTTGCTGCCCTATTCACGATGATGGCGTGAAAACCGACTTCTGACTTTGTATTTTTTGTGAAACTTATCAGGTTTTGATTTTTTAAAATCAAATATGAACCATTTGAATTAGAAAAAGACAGGCTGAAAAATTAACATAATGATTCAGGAAAAAAGAGATTTTCATTACCTTGAGCTCTACTAGTTTGAAGAAATATTCTGTCACAAGAATCGATATCTATTTTCTATGCAGTTATTCTCTTCAATATTTATGTAAATATTTTCACGCTTGAAGAGTTCCACGAATTTCGCTACGATGACATGCTGTATAACATTTCATTCGCCTTGGGAATGAGTATAAGCGTTCCACTAGCTTTCATCCCAACAGATGAATAAAACGTTGGAGCATTTGTCTGACTGTCATAATTAATATACTACTGAAGCTTCCACTTCGGCTATCTTCAGTTTAAAAAAGTCGAAGGACAAGCCGCAGGTGCAACTAGACTACAATACTTATTGTAAATAGCAAAAATTGTTACTTTTTCATGCACTCCGTTCTCAAGTGTCAATCTGCTGTGTCTCATGGCTCGATTGAATGCGATTTTTGAATTCGACGAAAAATAGCTCAGAAGTTTGGTCGAAAGGGAAGGTGGTATTCATTTGAGCATAATATGAGACTCATTTTGTAAATAATTCCAACTGAAGTTCCGTTCACAAGATACAAATCAAAAACTAACTATTGATGATTTCGATTCTAATTTAGAATTTGCATACTTTTATAAACAAAGAACTTTTCGAATAAAAGTTGCCTTGTTTCCCAAGTACTGGATTACGATGGTTATGAATATTTTTGAAAAGTTTCATTCACGAAATACAAATACCAATTTATTTTTCATTGAGGGTCCATATTGGAACAAGTAACAGGTAAAACAGTATGTTTTCAGAATGTTTAAGTTTGCATAAATTTTTTCAGTGGAATGGAACATCATTTCCTTGATTTTTCACTATATCATTGAATTAAATGACAATTGATTAGAAATTACATAATTAATTTAGTATTTTTATCTACGATCGTATAAAAAGTGAGTTTTTCACATCATTTCACATGTAAAAAGTAGGCTTTTATGGAAAACTGCAATAATTGAATTTATAAAATCGTTTTCTGCTGTCAAAAATACGAGGTATAGTGATTTTGAAGTTATCTCTATTTGTCAGATAAAGTTGTTTCCATTTATCCAACTAAATCTTCCAGAACAATCAAATGCCCCAGGTGCTATAGAAATAAATTGGAAAAAGCAGACTTGGGTTTACATATAAAAGCATTATTTTGAAAACAATGCATTGATTGACGCCCCACCTAATGACATCAGCAATCTAAGCTGAAAGGTCCCCTAAATTGATACAAATTACTTGATAATTTGTTACTCAACCACTTGATCCCTTTGTTCAATATTAATTGCTACAATACGTCCTCAGCTCAACATTTCCGGAAAACATTATTCGTGAATTATACGCATCTGAATGAATTTGTCTCTGTTTATATATTCTCTTCCTCATCTAATCAAATTAAATAATAATTTTCCTCAGAACTTTCTTTGACGTAAACATTGAAAATTTATTATTAATTTCTCTCTGATAGAACTAAAGTTGGCTTACTGTTTCGAAAGGAATATTAAATGTGGAAAATAATCACATCACGTGGAAATTTGCATACTTTCTGATAAATTAATTTAGGTTTAGGGAATAGCAATTGAAATGATATCTATTCATTTTTAAACTGTTACATATTTATGTTCACAACACTTAATGGAAATTTAATTAATTAGAATTCAAAGATCTGCAATTTATGAGAAACAGAATTATGAACTCGAACATCCCAATTTCTAATAATATAATACATTTTAAATTGAATTCAATTTTACAGATACGGATCAGTTTTCATCGTGGATCTTTAGACAATTATTCGAATTACGTTATAATATACATGACAGTACTTCTTAAATAAAAAAATCTCTTGGGAAACCAACTCAATAATGGGATTTCATGCTTCATTCTTCTATAGTGAAATTTGTAGACAATACCATCAAAAAGAAATCTGAAAGACTAAAAGTACAAGATATAGATCAGAGCTTTGTCTTCACTATTAATTGTAGGTACAGCAAACTATTCATACTCTACGTTCACTTTCTTTCTTATTATAATAGTGGATTGGTGATATTTTATTTGCTGAGAAAATATCAATCAATCCAAGTGCACTACAAGTATATGCCACATCCGTATTGGGTGAAAGGTGCGAATAATGATCATTTATTTTATTTTTTCAAGTATTTCCATTAGAACTATATACCATAGTCTTATTTTATAAGAATTACTTTTGTTTTTCCGTCATTTATCAATCAAAAAAGGAACCGATAAAAGGCATCATTAAGGGCCAGTTTCACCAAAGCCAGTTAAATTTATCCAGAGGCTATTTTATACGAAATCTATTGTTGATACAATTGTAACTGTAGTCACTAATTCAGAATAACCCCTAGATAAATTTAACTGACTTTGGTGAAACCGGGCCTAAGAAAGATAAATTTTGTCATTAATCTCTCCCACAATCTTCCCAATACAGCGTTATTATTATTATCATTGATAATATGCTTCAAGTAATGAGTATAAACAGCATTTTTTCTTATATGTTTCTTCAATTGGACTTAAATTCCAGCTATTCTTGTACCAAGTTTCAGTTTGATGCGTTAAGGTGAAAATATCTACATATAAGAACTGCTGATTTACCTATCTCATCAATTATCTGCCAATACGTTAAACATATCATACCTCAATAGTTCAGAAGCTAGTTTCAGTTTTCCTACATCCTAACCAACCCTATGTAAGTTCACGTGCGGCTTCATTTTGGCGATTCTACCACGTGTTTCATCTACGAAAATTCTCGTAGAGAAACAATCATATAGCTAAATTTTCCGTAGTTACACTGTATTATAAACATTAGAGCAGACAACATTGTATACCGCGAAATATTACAAATAATGTAGTCATGGAGATCGATTAACATCAAAAATATCTCTGATATTTAGAGAAAATTTTATGGAAATAGGATAACATAGCATATCGATTAATTCACCTGATATAGATACACATACAACTCAAGCTTCAGGAATTGTTTGAATATAGATACAGTCTACTCAAAACCACAATTCCACCTTGTTCTTTGTTGTTTATCTTATGATTAACTATTCTATTGGAGATGTTTCGAATTTTCTCATGACGTGCTGCCTAAATATTTAGGTTATCTCATTTCATCTGCAATCAACCGAATGCACTATAAGTTTCTGCCACAACCCTAGCAAATAAAAGGCATGATTGAGTATTTTTTTAAAAGTTGATATTAGTTCAAGGAACAGTCTTTGATTCATCCTAAGCTTCGCTCAATTACCTTAGTAACAATTGTTTCAACACTAGTTATCTAGGAAATCAAACTACGCTGAGCATAAACCAAGGACTGTGCAATAGGGCTTAATAAGATACGATGTTACCACATTTACTTATCCCATTAAAAGTTTTCAACCAGAATGAATCGAATCTTGAGGTTTTTTTTATGACCGGTATTCATCCATATATTTGTACCTAATGAATTTGAGATTGGGTATTATTCAAATGATCTTGAAATCAATTCTATGATTTGACAGAAAGATTCGTTAAGTTGAAAATCCGATATTTTTTTGCTGAATATTTGCTTCAAATATCTAACTACTAAGAAATTAAGAGCCTGTCGAACATTAGTCAAAAAATTAATTAGATTTCTAACCACAACAGTTCAATTTTCTAATGAATCTTGCACTCTTGATTCTTAAACTTCTACTGACTAGAGCTATTACAGCTCCAGACTGTAAATTCTCTTAGCTTTTCCGATACTCAATTTTGATCCACGCATCCAAAATCTCCGAAACACGTACGTGTAGCCCAAAGCGAAGAACGTGTTGATTTCAATAAGAAAAAAAGAGCTATATAAACTACGAAACAGGAAAGTGCCGTAAGGAAACAAACTTATGACCAGAGAAAGAAGACTGATGTGCGTGCAGTGAATCAGACACATAGGAACATTCACTGATCGATAAAACTTTTTTCGTTTGGTATGGATTTATTTCAAAGCGAGACTTAGGATTATTGAATTTGTTTTGAAAGTAAAATATTTTTAGCAAAGTCGGAATATTATTTTTTTGGGATATTTGAATCGTAAAGATATATCTCGTGATATAACTTAACAGATATTACTTCGGAGTAGACAGTAATATTATTTTAAAATTTCCCTACCAACTTGAATAGCTATTTAGTTGTCTGAATAAGTGAAAAAAGAGCAAGTCTCTCGATAGACCAACATTTTGCGAAAATTACCAGAATTGTTTTCCAGTTAGTAGGTGATGACTGGAAATAAATTCTCGATATTTTCGCCAGAAGATTCTGCTGAGTTCAATGGCTCAAAGTGAGACATTGAAAAGTCAGGAATCTGAGTTTATATACTCACAAAAAAAGATATCGCTTCTTTTGAGTTTCATTTATATTCACATTTTGGTCTCCAACACTTTATATATTTTTTTATTTCCAAATATTTAACATGGAATTGCTTTACGTATTTTATTGTTGGATACATTACATTTTGATACTTTACAACAGATCAGTATAGAGGAAGTATTGAATTAGCCTGATTTGGCACCTACTGTTAAATTAGAATGAGCATTAATAAATACGATAATAGAATATGTAGTTCAAGGTTACATAATAACAATTTGGTACTTAGTATTAACTGTTCTAGCTTCAGCGATAGTCTGCCTGTTTTTAAGGCATGCATGCTTTGTGGAGGATATGATATTTTCTTGCAGAATTCTGTTCCATCCCTACTAAGCAGCAGTTCTTTATTGTGCAATCCACATGAAATATTTGATTTTTGAGTTGTGGTACGATATTATTGAATCAAGCTACGCCTTTAATAAAAAGCACAGCGGTGTAACTGGCTATTAGCAACTCAAGAAGATTGACAGCTCACAAACAATAATTGCTATTATGCTTCACACTTTTCAAGAAATTATATCTTAAATTCATTAGGTATGGCAGTTCAACTCATTGATTACGACACTTGATGAGTATTTTTCTTTAGTGTTGATGAACGTTTGAGCGCTTACTGCTTCCTGTTATGTTTTCTTTTTTCTCAGCATATATCTCACTTGAACTTATTCAATCGTAGACCTAAATTCATTAAGCTGTAAGTGTACAGTGTTTAACTGCAAGAAATGTAAGATACTCTACTTACGACGCAATATACCTTATAGTCAATAACAATACAAAAAAAGTTCCTCGAATAAAATCATTAGGAAGTTTCCGTGTACCGAAATCAAATTCTATTGCGCATAAAGTGAATTAGCAATCAGTAAACACCCTTCACAAAGATGAATACAACAGAATATTCAAATGCAATTCCCTAACATGTAAAATTTACAGATGGCTGTTGGAATGTAATCATCTTCTCAGATGAATTAACAGAGCGAATAACGAGGAAAGCATAATGCAAATTAGCTTTTGTTCACGGCTTTGCCACTTAGATTTCAAAATATAAGAATATGGGTGGGTAATTACTTTCTATATCCATTCATTAAAGCCATTGATACAATCTTGAGATATTTCATAATGACAATAATATTAAGCTAGTTCCACATAAATATTCAAGTATACAATACTATTCTAGGAACCAATAAGAGAAAACAAAAATTACTAATTTTACCTTATCACTTCTGGCGACAAAAAGTGATATTATAATATGTAAAAACCAGAAGAACATATCTCAGCAGGGAAAGGATATACTCGAAGGACATTTTAAAAGCATTTTAACGATTCACAAAGCTCGCGGCAAGATAATGGATTTCGGTAGCCAGCAGGAGCCTGCTGCTGCTGCTGCTGCTGCTGCGCTTACTTAATACATTATGTATGCATCAGGAGAAGCAGTGGCGTTGCTACAAGCATAATCTGTAAAGGTTATAGTTACGGCCGATGTTCAGCAAAGGTAACTTAAACGGTGTAACGGAGTTGCATTATAGAAATGGTGAATTGAATGGACCAAAGAAAGGGGACAGAAAACTAGGCTGCTGCAGACCAAATATATTTGAAGTATGATCATATATTTTATTAATTATACTTCATCCAATAAAAAGAGTGTATCAATAATGTTACACAAAAGATTTATACCTTTAGAATATTGATGAAAGGCCTCTTGATACTCGGAAAGTTACAATAAAATTAATATTTAGGACGAATTCAAATCACAGATAGTCTTATGAGATATGTGACTATTTTCTTCCCACTGTATTGTAAGAAGAATAATTATCCGTATTAATTGATAATTACGCTCATCACTGACTGTAATACTCGGATACTAGACAGAGCATTGCATGAATTTTATATACACATAATATTTTCATAAAATTTTGTACACATTTACACTTTCATATATTTTTTTTTTCATTATAGTTTCTAGAATGGATTTGATTTTTTTTTAACAAATATGGGGCCAGACGTTGAGTGAAAATATTTCAATTTGTGATTTTTACTTACTTGTACAAAGTAACAAGTAAATATTGTGAAACCGACAAAATTCACCTATCGAGATTTTGATGGAAATATCCGTTTTGAGCATCCCTGAATCCACTTTGACTATTTTTGGCTTGATGTCGGTACGTATGTTTGTGCGTTCGTACGTGCGTGCGTTCGTGCGTGGGTGCGTAACTCGCAAATCTCAAAACTGGTTGAACGTATAATGTTGAAATTTTGTATTTAAGACTGGTATAGGGTCTAGTTGTGCACCTCGCATTATGGTTCCAATCGTCTTCACCGGAAGTGCACTTAACTTGCAACTTTTTTCGAATTTCTCTAATAAATCCAGAATGATCAACCGTAGGATGTTGAAATTCAGTATTTGAACTTGATTTTGTATCAGAATGATTATCTGCTATTTTTGTAAGAATCAGCCAAGCCAGAAGTGCACTTTACTCGAAACTTTTTTTGAATTTTTTGCATAAATATAGAATGATCAGCCATAGCATATTGAAATTTCGTATAAAAACTTCTATAACATCTTATTGTACATCTTGCATTATGAATGCGATCGGCTAAACCGAGAGTGCACTTTACTTAAGACATTTTTTTAATTTTCCGCATAGATCCAGAATGATCAGCCGTAGGATACAGGAATTTAGCATTTGAAATTGTTGTAGTATCTCAATGGTCATCTTCTATTTTTGTAACAATCGGCTGAGCCGGGAGTGCACTTTATATGACAGACTTTTCGAATTTTCCTCATAAATTCTAAAATATCAGTCATAGAATATTTAAATTTTGTATAAGGCACTTTTATAATATCTAGTTGTACACATTGCATTATGATTGCTATCGACTAAGCCGGAAGAGCACTTTATTCGAAACATTTTTTGAATTTTCCGCATAAATTCAAAACGATGCAACGTGGATTCTTAGAATTCAGTGTTTAGGACGATTGTACCGTCTAGATGCTCATATCCTATTTTGATTGAGATCCACCGAGCCGGAAGTACACTTTACTTGACAGTCTTTTGGAATTTTTCGCATAAATTCGAAACGATCAGGTGTAGAATATTGAAATTTGGTATTGCAGTCTGCTGTAGCATTTGAATGATTGCCTACTAATTTCATAACAATAGACTGAACCGGAAGTGCACTTCAATAGAAATTTATTTTTCAATTTTGCGCATAAATTCAGATCTGTTGGTAGTCGTAGAATTCTGGAAATTAGTATTTAGGAATGTTGTAGTATAAGAATAATGGTCTACTGTTTCCATAGCAACCGACTTGGCTGAAAGCGTATTTCACTTGACAGATTTTTGAAATCTCTTGGGTAAATCCAAAACGATTAACTGTGGAACGATGAGATTTTGTGTTTGATTATATATATCCAATGATAAGATTAAACACAAAATCACATATATATATATATATATATATATATATATATATATATATATATATATATATATATATATATATATATATATATATATATATATATATATATATATATATATATATATATATATATATATATATCCAATGATGTACAAATAAGTGATGTTCACGTCAGATTTTTTAACTAGCCTTTCACTTTTGGAATTAGATTGATAAACTTCGCAAAGTAAGAAAATATCAAATTTATCACTGACAATCAATTTAAATAATGGAATTTATCTCTTATACTTTCAACGTTGTCACTTTTATTTGCACTATATTAAAAGAAATTGAATTTCAAATAAATATTTCGAGTATATCAACATGTTTATTATATTCATCTTATTTCGAAGATTTTACTGCCGTCACATACCTCATCTACTCATTTCTTTACAATTTTAAACCTCTTATGGCCAGTTGCATCATCGTCACTTTACTTTATTTTTTTTATTATTATCGTTTTACATCCGCTATTACCCTTTCGAGTGTCGGGATGGTTCGGTTTGATTTAGTTCAAATTGCTTATTAAATCCTTCCAAAGTTTTCTATTCTGTGCTACTCGTTTTGCTTCTTTACAGCTAATGTTATTTTTTGCTAAAATTTCTTCTATTGTGTCTTGCCATGTTTTGGCTGGTCTCCCTCTTTTGCGTTTCTTGGTTATTCTTGTGCTCCATACTTTTTTTGTTTGTATTGTATCCGGCATTCTTATCAAATGTCCGTACCATCCTAGTTGTTTCTTTTCGATTGTCCTTTGAATGCTTTCGACATCTAGATTTCTTCTTATCTGTTCATTCCTAACCTTATCCATTCTGCTAATACCCTCTACTCTTCTTAAGAACCTCATTTCTTCTGCTTGGATTTTGCTTTTATTTCTCTGGTTTAACGTCCATGATTCGCTCCCATATATCAGCGTTGGTCTATATATTGTTTTATATAGTGTCATTTTGGTTTCCTTTGATATTTGTTTATTGCTCAGAATCATTTTGTTTACTGAAAAATATCTTCTATTTGCTGAAAGGATTCTTCTGTTTATTTCTTGCTCCATACCTCCTCTATTTTCTAGTGTCACTCCCAAGTATGTAAATTCTTTAACTTGTTCTATTTCCTTTCCATCAATTGTTATATTAGTTATCGTATCTTCCTTTGATATTACCATTAACTTAGTTTTTTCTGCATTTATTTTCATTTTGTGCTTTTTCAGTTCGTTGTCCCAGACATTCAAATTATGCTGCATGTTGTTCTCATTATTTGCCATTATTGCCAAGTCATCTGCAAAAACACACTCTGATACTGATGTGACTGCTAGATTGTAATATCCAATTTCTACTTTTTTTATTTCGTTTTTAACTCTTTTTTGGATGGTTTCTAGAAATATAATAAACAGTAAAGGGCTTAAGGCTCCTCCTTGTCTTAGTCCCTGTGTAGTGGTAAATTCTTCCGAGGTTTCGCTACCGGTTCTTACATAATTTGTTGTGTTCTGGTATATACTTTGGATTGCATTAATCAGGTCGTCATCTACCTCTCTATCCCTTAGTATCTCCCACAACTGATTTCTTGGTACCTTATCAAACGCTTTTTCTAAATCGACAAATGTGATGAAAAGTTTACCATCTTGTTGTAATGTTTTTTCCTTAAGTGTCTTAATAGTAAAAATGTGGTCGTGCGTTGAATGTCCCTTCCTGAAGCCACTTTGTGTTGTCTCTAGTTTTGATTCTATTTCTTGTCTAAGTTTATTTTCCAATATTGCTTCATAAATTTTTGCCGTTGCACAAAGAAGGGATATTCCCCTATAATTATTACAATTTCTAGAATCTCCTTTCTTATGTATGGGAAATATATCTGCTTTTTCCCAATCATTCGGAATTTCTTTTGTTTTCCATACTTTATTCAGCATATTTAGTAACATTTGTTCTCCTTCTTCCCCCATGTACTTCAGTTGTTCTGCTTTCATCATGTCGTGTCCCGGTGCTTTACCATTTCTTAGTTTTTTAAGTACTGTTTTCACTTCCTCCATGCTAACATCTTCTGTGCTGCTTGTAACACTATTAGTCCATCTTTGGTGTACTCTATTATTCGTATTCTGATCTTCCTTTAATAGTTCCTTGAAATGTTCTTTCCACCTTTCCATTATTTGTTTTTCTTCTCTTATTATATTTCCCTGTTTGTCTTTTACTTGTTTCAATTGTATTTGTTTCTTTGTTTCATATGTTTTGAGTGTTCTATAAAATATTTTTTGATTTTCCTTAAAATTTTCTTCTAAGGTGTTCCCGAATTCTTCCCACGCTTTTGTCTTGGCTTGTTTAATGACTTGTTTTACTTTTATTCTTTGTTTCTTATAGCTTTCATAATCTTCTCCCTTCTTTGTTTGTAGGTAGATTTTCCATTTCTGTTTCTTCTTCTTTACTTCTTCTTTAATTTTTCCATTCCACCAGTGTGTTTGTCTGTTGTTTTTTGTGTTTTTAATTATCCCGCAAGCTTGTTTTGTTGCTTCATTTATTATGTATTTAAAAACAGCCCAAAATTCTTCTACGTTGTCCGTCGTTGGCAATTGTGAACTCTGTATCAATTTAGTTATTACATCTTGGTATATCTCTCTTATTTCTGTATTTTTTAGCCTATCTACTCTGAGTTTCTCTATCCTTGTTTCGCCTCTATTTATATTTTGTCCTCGTTCAACTATTTCTTCAGTTTTGATTTTTGCTACTAATAGGAAGTGATCACTTCCAATTTCATTACCTCTCTTAACTTTTACATCGTTTACGTTCTTCTTCTGTGACTTATTAGTGATTATATAGTCTATCAGGGACCTTTCATTCCTGCTCTTGACTTCTCGAGTGTATTTGTGTATTTCTTTATGCTCGAAAAAAGTGTTTAGTATTTTGAGTTCATTTATTATACAAAAGTCGATTAATCTGTTTCCATTATTATTTTTGACCGGTACTCCATATTTCCCCATTATTTCTTCTAAGCCTTTATTTTTATTACCTATTCTAGCATTGAAGTCTCCCAGTAAGTATATAGGTTCATGTAATTTTTCATATTCTAATTGTAGCTGCTCCCAGAATTGGTCTTTTGCTGTTTTACTGTCATCTTCATTTGGTCCATATACAATCATGAAATTTGCAAATAGTCCACCAGTATCATCAAGTTTGATAATTAGCACTCTTTCGCTCACATATTTCCACTCTTTTATCGATTGTTTAATGTCTTTGTGTACCATACATCCTACTCCGGCCTTCGCTATTTCTTCGTTTTCTACGCCGCTGTATATTAAAATGTGATTGTTCCTTAAGTTCATTATTCCTTGTCCCTTCTTTTTTGTTTCCGTTACTGCTAATAGTTTTAATTTAGATTTTTCGAACTCCTCTACTAATTCTATTTCTTTATCTTTTATACTTTTTATGTTCCATGTTCCAATTTGAATTAACCTTTTCGTGCGCTTTTTCGTTTCCAGAATATCTGTCCTTTTTTTGTTGTTTGTTACTAGTTTTTTGGATAGTTTTTATAAATTTGTTTCTTCTGATCTTTTATATTATGTTTCTGAATAACTCCATTTTCTTGTTCATCCCACACGTAATTTTCTTCATTGATAGTTATTTTCTTATAACCAATTTTCACTCTTTTTCCTTTTGCTTTCGCTTCTTTTGCTATACTACGTATTTCCCTCTGAATATTTCTCTCCTCCCAGCTGAGATCATTATCAATGAATATATTTGTATTTTTTAATTGATTTTTAGCTGTCATTATCTTTTGCTTCTGGTCCCAGTTTGGCAATACAACCTTTAACATTTCTTTCACTGTACCTTTATTTAGAGTTATGATTTTATTTATTTCGATCTTGATCTCAAGTTTTTCATCTATCCATTTTTTAAGTTCCTCCTTATTTTCATCCTTCAGTCTTAGACCTTTTATTACGATGTTATTCTTTCGTTTCTGTAGTTCATCTTTTTCTACCCTTCTTTCAAGATTTCCTATTCTATCAAACAAGATTTTTCTCTCTTTCTGCCAAGACTCTTCTTTCTTTATCATTTCATCTTTAATATTCTTTATTTCCCGTTTTATTTCATTTTGGTTGGCCTCAATTTTTTCCATCATTTTCTGGAACATTTCTTTTAGTTCGTCCATCTCTTTTGCATCTATTGTTATCTCTTCGGTTGTTGTTTTAATATTTTGTTCGCTTTTGGTATTTTTGGAATTTTCTTCTCTTAGTCTTTGTTCAGGTGATCTTATCACCTTTTTACTTTTTCCAAAAATATCACTGTAATTCTGTTCTTCTTCCTCCCTTATTCTTTTATTCATTCCCACTGAAAAAAACTTTTAAGTTTATATTTATTTTAATGTTAAATTTAATATCACTACGCCACTGAAATTTAGTTTAAACTTCGCACGAACTCGCACAGTATGTTGGCGACGAATCACCTTGACCAGCTGACAGTTGCACGAAATTGTTCACAATTTTATTCAAGTCTATTGCTTTTAATGTCCCTTTAAAATAGTTTTTTATTTTATACTTCACTTCGCACTCTTTAAATATAATACTGTGATATCAGTACACTTTTAGTTAAGCAATAATTCCCGGCTAAACGAGATTATTATTGGCCGCACTAAAAATACGAGTTATCTCTCACACTACTCGCACAGAACATCCACTTTACTTTAAATAGAGTTTAATATCTATGGCAACTATTGTGTGGACAATTGTTACTAAAGTTGAGTGACGGTGATGCAACTGGCCATTAAAGTAAAGAATAAAATTGAGAAAAAATGTCTTATGACCAGTTGTACCTCTCTAGCTTGAATTTTAAGCTCCGCTCGAACAAAAACATTTCGAATCGGAATACTGACAGCAATGTTCACGTCACACTTGACTCTTGAATTTTGACTTTTGATACGATATTACTCATTTAAGCCATATCTAAAATTCAAGAGACAACTGTGCAACTTGCCGTCACTTGCGTGAAATATCACTTGAAGCTTACTGAACTGGTAACTATAGTTCTGGAAAAGAAACAAGATTTGAATAGATTTCTTCAATATAACATAATAATTTTACAACCGACCTTTGAATTGAAAATAACTTTGGCAATTATACACTTATGCTGTAGGTGGTTGCTTTGACAATCGAGACTCTTCTTTTTTCAGCACTTTTCCCAATTTATCTCCACTTTCTAAATTTTATCGCGAGAACAATAACTAACATTTTACTTTTTCTACGATGTTGAATTCAAAACTAAATAATAATTAATCTCAACTGGACATTCTCGAATCAATAAAATTAAAATGGAAATTTCTCAGAATCTACTTCTCCGTCTGGATTAAAAATTCATTCCAACTTTAAAATTGTTTAATCATGAATTCTTGATGATGAGAGAATTTATACTTTCTCAATCTTGCTGAACAGAATAATAGGGTGCGATTTGCGAGAGGTGGCAAATGCGCACTAAGCACTTCTTCTATGTTATTGCATAGTGATGTTTCGTTGCTTCATTTAAAAATAAATAATAGAGAGAACAATAAATTGATTGCTGTAAGATCATTAAGACTGTGAACTAACAATAAAAAATATAGAAATGTCAAAATTTCATTGGGATTTCACTCTGTATAATATTAATTTAGACAATAAATACGTGAACTAAAGTATTTGAAGACGGGACTTGTCTCGAGCTATAAGAATTGTTTTTTGAATGTCATAATACTTATATACACCCGTCTTGCATAAAAGTTTTCTTACGGTCCCCAATTTCTATATTTTTACAGTTATCACGTACCTAGCGAAGAATATCGGAGCACAAGTTAGTATCTAAACTCCACAAACAACCTAACCGGTGACAGGTGCTATACTTAGTGCTACCAGCATGAATGCACAATAAAGTTAATTCAGCTCGTAAAACTTAATTGTCACACGTTCAAATGGAGATAGAGCTGAGATGTGAGAATGTTCAGTTTCCATATTGTGTGAGGTGGCCGCGAGACAATAATTTTTTATTGAATGGGTGATTTTTTATGAAAAATAAGAAGACACTCTAATGAGAAGTAATTAGACCTTACATCAACAGAAAAAACATGTCTCATCCAAAAATTTCGAAATGTTATGGGTTACAAGAATATTTTCCATAGAAAGAGCAATAATTCTATTACATCTTAGAGATTTCGAAAGTATGTTACTTTTGTAAAGGATGAATTAGACCATGAAATAAGAAGATAATACTTATTGAGAAAACATTTGTTGAGAATTACAGAGCTAAGAGATTCTCTTTGTCAAATAAATAATATTTTGTACACCAAGACAATGAAATACGATGAAACAAAGGAATGAATTATAAGGGAGTGAAACCATTGAGGGAAGATTCAGTGGCGAGTTTTAACGGTCAGCTCGTGTGAGAAATACTTGCATAAACGCGGAATGTTATTAGAAGGAATATTAACAAGAGCTCATTCCGCTAGAGATGATCTGGGTACGGAAAGCGAATACCAAATATCTTTGACCTAAATCATCCCTACATACTACATCAAAAGATATCGTTAAATAAGTTCTGATCCTCTTACAACTGAGAAGGAAATATTTTAACACTCATTCATTTTACAAACAGAAATACATTCATGGGACGAGAAAGCTACAACTCATAATACAATAAAACGTATTTTTGGTAAAAGAGTTGTTTATCATAATTAAAGCTCAAACGTTACGATGACATAGTAGACCGTTTCAAACGATGGTCACACTGCATCACAAATTTATTATCTCTCCTGGAGGAGGTGCCACTATGACAACGAAACGTCGAAGCTATAATAATTATAAACAACTCTACTGCATAAATATTTGGGAAACATATCACGTGGAAAATATAGAAATGGGATAACCATCGAATGTATAGGTTCGGGACAAGCATAATTCACGAAGTGAACAATATTACCAATTGTAATTGTGAAGTTGCAAGAATTATCCGAGAACAATTAAGCTCAAGTGTGAATAGTTTTCATCAAATTATGCTTGTCTAAGGCCGAATTGTACAGTCATTGGTTTATCATAAGCGTAGCTCACTTAGCTAGATGAAAATTTTCTGAATAACTGTTACTGAGGTAATTGAGTTACGCTTAGGATAAATTAAAGACTATGCCACCGAATCTAGATCAAGATATAGTCGATTTAAATACAGTGTGACTACTTCTCGTAGCTAAAGAAGACAATAATTTCTAAGACTAATCATAGCGCTTATTTCTTCTAACTTCTGCAAGAACTATAGCTATTACACATTCTTCCACAACGAAAAATTGTCCAGCATAGAAAAAAAAGGAGAATGATACTTGATAATGGGATTATCATTATTATTATTTTTTTAAAAAGCTTCAACTGACTTTTAACTGTGCGTCTATTTGTATATGGAACTGAATGAACCTAACTGTTACTGATCATAAAAATTCAATAATTGAACATTGTATAATTGTAATTATGTAATAGTTATTTACATAATTAGTTATGAAGAGCCATATTGTTTGACTCACGTAATTTGCAGAACTCGTTACGCTCGTATTGGCAAATATTACGTCTCGTCAAACAATATGGCACTTTTCATAACTAATTATGTAAATAACTATTACATAATTACAATTATACAATGTTCAATTATTCAATTTTATGATCAGTAACGCCAGAATAAAATCAATTAATTTGTAATTCAACATTAATTACGTGGTAAAAATACTCATTTATTAGCTTCATTAAAAATTTCGTGTAGACCAATGGCATAAAAAATGTACTCTTCTTGAAGCACCTCCATAAATTTGCGATTCTTTTTGATTGTGAAACTGCACATCGAAATGTATATAATCAAAAATTTTCTACTCTTTTTTTTTGCAACACCATGTATAAAGAACAAGGCCTTCAGTGATTCACTGTTGCATGATATTTATTTACTTATACAAAAAAAAAAAAAAAAAACAGAACGTTTCGGGAACAAATATACTATCATCAGCAAAACAATGGCAAAAGGTGATAAACCTAGCCACTTCAACTCAGCAGTGAATGTGTGTAATTATAAAGAAGGACAATTAAATAAAAATATTTTCCTCTTTTCATAAGAATGACGCCAACACTCAAAGACAGATGGCAAACAACTGTGGTAATAATTCAATTGTTTGCCATCTGTCTTTGAGTGCTGGCGTCATTCTTATAGAAGGAAGAGAATATTTTTTTTCAAATGTCCCTCTACATAATTATGCACATATGTAATACTGCTGAATTTAAGTCGTCAAGTTCATCTCCTATTGTCATTGTTTTGCTAATGATTGGATATTTGTTCCCGAAACGTTCCAATCTGAAATTCAGATAACACAAAATATGATGTTATTTAGTCTTAGTAATTGCAATAGATCAGTGAGCGATTTCAAAAAATAACGAAATAAAAATTTAGAATTATTTCATATTTTACGAAGCATTTTTAAAGTAATTCCTCCGGTTTTTCTCAAAATTATTTCATTTCCTCATTTTAAGAACTGTGTTTTGCACATTATTTTACGTAATACTTTAATAGCCGATTGTTGGATTACGAATTAAATTAATCCGGGTCAAATGGCTCCTTTCCTTGGTAACAACATCAATTCAACTATTTTTGGTGTCATCACTAGCCAATAAAATTGATAAAATAAATCGGAACCTAGTTTGATGGGTAACTCATCGTCACTTTAACCCATGTTAATTTAACTCCCGGTCATGAAATCCGATATAAGAGTTCAAAAAGGGAATGAATTGGTGTATGAAGAATGTAATATTCGATAAAATGTGGTTTAAAGAGAAGAAATAAGTTGCGGTGGTTTTGGCATGCAAACATTATGTTGAACGAATGACATTCAAATATATGAGATGATATTGTAATGTTTATTGCTTGATGAATCACTCTGTAAATAAATAAAAGTCACTATTTAATAATCTAAATGAAATAAAATCTTTAATTCTTCTTATGTCACTAATAACAGTATATTTATATATTAATCACTTAATTCTAATTTAATCAAAGTCACAGATATTTATATTTCACTATTTATATACACTCTCACTTCACTGTCACTGTTTATTATTTATTTCCACTAATACTCTCATTACTGTACTGTACTGCCCACACGCCGTTGGCTTGGCCTTATATAGAGAAACACCGTCCTTCTCGAATTTTCGATTTTCGCGACTCTTTCCATTTCCAGGAATTGCTAGGGGCTTCCACTGGGAGGGGTGATGCGCTGCGACGTAGCGCGGCGTAAGAGGCGACAAGAAGCCCCCCCCCCCCATACTGCGTCGTATTCACGAGCTCCCCTCTCACTCCCGCACGTCACACTGCCCTTTTCTTAAGAATGTTTCGTCCCGAAACACATCTTCATGTCTATGCCGGAATCGACACTCGCTGCCCTCGGTGCAACCAGTAGTTTGGTAGAAGTAGCAGTCGACAGTTTTTGGTTCGATCGGGCCTGCTGGGTGGAAACAGCAGACCAATATTTGAATTCCGCTGTTCTGGAATGTTACCTCTATCATATTTCGAACGATCTTCCAATCTAATCCATCCAGACCGCAGCCCAATTTTGGTATTGCCAGTTTCAGAATGTCGTTCTGCATTAAATGGCCTCGCATGTCTTGCAGCGTTTCCCACATGGAACGGTAGGTTGGTTTATGATGAAATTTATCTTTCGTTACCATGTGGTAAATATAGCGTTCCTTGGTTGTCGTATTGTCCCGCAGACAGATGGTCTTCCCTACTGTAGGCTTCTGGTGTTCTGGTCTGCCAAACTTCTTCTTGAAAACTGCTGCTATTCCTCGGGACATCTCCAAATCTCCTGATACACAATGAGCCAAGGAGTAGTCGGCCGGGACTCTGAATAGATCCTAGTGCACTTCGGTAGTTATTCCGAATCGGGTCCGACGTCCACTTGAAAAAGTCTTCATGAACTCCCCAAATGAATCTTCCTACGCATGGATCTTACGAGCACGTGCGTCGTTGGGATCTTCATTTTTGTCTCCTGCAAATGGTGCTAGCAGATTGAAATGCACCACTCTTGATTTTCTCTTGGGGTTGCGTCTGATTTCGTAGATTATGTCGTTCATTCTTCTGATGACTTCGTAAGGCCCTTCCCAAGATGTCTGTAATTTTGGAGACAGGTCACGTCGCCGCCCTGGGTTATAAAGCCACACAGAGTCTCCTGGTTGAAAACCCCCGTCTTGTGCCTTGACGTCATAGGTCTCTTTCATCCGGTCGCTGGCATTCTGGATGTTTATACGGACTCGGGAGTGGATATCGTCCATCTGACGCCTTAAATTAATGACATAATCTTCACCAGCCAGGTCTTCTCCAGGTTTGCAGCCGAACTTTAGGTCGCATGGTAGCCGAAGTTCCCGTCCAAAAATAATTCTTGCTGGGGTCTGTCCGGTTGTTTCGTGTACGGATGAGCGGTAGGCCAGAAGAAACAGATGGAGATATTTGTCCCAGTCTCTCTGGTGACTAGAGACAACTTTGGCCAGGTGTCTGTTGATGGTCTTATTCATCCGTTCCACCATTCCATCAGACTGCCGATGTAATGCAGTAGTTCTGGTTTTACGAATGTTCAGTACTTCGCATATTCCTTGGAAAAGTGTGGATTCAAAGTTTCTTCCCTGGTCAGAATGAAGTTCCAAGGGTACGCCAAAACGACAGATCCAGTTCTTTACTAGGACGTCTGCAATAGTAGCGGCCTCTTGATTAGGAAGGGCATACGCTTCCGCCCATTTACTAAAATAGTCCATGACGACAACAATGTATTTATTTCCGACGACAGATTCAGGAAATGGCCCTGCTACGTCGATGGCTATCCTCTCGAATGGACTACCGACATTATACTGTCGCATCGGAGCTCTTGGTCGTTTCTGCGGTCCGTTGCTTGAAGCGCACGTAGTGCATTTCCTGCACCATTCCCTGACGTCTTCTTTGCAGTTTAGCCAATAAAACCGCTCACGAACTCTCTGCAGAGTCTTCGTTACCCCAAGGTGTCCTCCACTCACTCCATCATGGAGATGTCTTAAGACCTCCGGAACCCGACCTCTAGGAACGATCAGCTGTTCTCTACTCTTAGTTTCATCCGGATCTTTCAGGACACGCTTCAAGACGCCTTCATCCAGGATTATGGAATCCCATTGCGCCCAGTATGATTTGACTGTCGGGGAGTATGGTGCCACCTCTTGCCATGTCGGTCTTGTTCCTTTCTTCTTCCATTCTTGAATAATTTGCAACTCTGAGTCGCCATTTATGTCCTTTTCTATCTCTTGTGGTTGCCATGCATCGTCAATGACAGTTGTCCTGAACGCCTTCGCTTCAATCTTAGAGCAATGATGACAATCTTTTGGACATGGTCGTCTTGATAAAGCATCAGCGTTCTTATGTGCTGTACCGGCTCGATGTTCTATGTTGAAGTCGTATTCTTGAAGTCTTTCGATCCATCGAGCGACCTGACCCTCAGGATTCTTGAACTGTAGTAGCCATCTCAGAGCAGCGTGGTCAGTTCTTAACAGGAAATTCCTACCATACAAATATTTGTAGAAATGCTCGATGGACTTCACTACTGCCAGCAGTTCCCGTCTTGTGACACAGTAGTTTCTTTCTGGCTTCGACAAAACCTCACTGAAGTACCCGATTACTCTTTCTTGACCCTCCTGCAATTGAGACAGGACGCCCCCAATACCGACGTCGCTGGCATCTGTGTCCAGAACAAAACGTCCTTCCGTCTTCGGGTAGCTAAGGATTGGTGCTTGGACTAGGAGTAGTTTCAGTCGCTCAAAAGCGACCTGGCAATCTTCATCCCAGCTGTATCTGCGATTATTTTCCGTCAGTCTGGTCAATGGTTTGGCGATATTGGCGAATCCATAAACAAATCTTCTGTAATAGGTACAGAGCCCGAGAAAACTGCGCAGCTGATGTTTATCCGCAGGTACCGGCCATTCTTGAATTGTCCTAATCTTTTCTGCATCAACTGCTACGCCTTCTTTGGAGACAACATGCCTCAAATAGTTCACCCGTTCTTGAAATAAGTGGCATTTCTTTGGACTAAGTTTCAAACCAGCTTTCTTCAGTTGTTCAAATACCTGCTCCAGATTCTTCAAATGGTCTTCAAATGATTTTCCCATCACAATTATATCGTCCAGGTATACCAAGCAAGTTTTTCCCGATAGTCCTTTCAGTACGGTCTCCATGAGTCGCTCGAAGGTGGCAGGAGCATTACACAGACCAAATGGCATGACTGTAAATTGCCACAATCCACTGCCGATGGTAAATGCAGTTTTTTCTCGGTCTTTCTCATCCATCGCTACTTGCCAGTATCCACTCTTGAGATCTAGGGTCGAGAAGATCTTTGACCCGGCCAGGGTATCTAAGGTGTCATCAATCCTGGGCAGAGGATAACTGTCCTTCTTGGTAACGTTATTCAGCTGGCGATAGTCGACACAAAATCGTGTAGATCCGTCTTTCTTCTTCACAAGTACCACCGGAGAGGACCATGGACTGTTCGAGGGTTCTATGATTCCGTCTTGCTCCATATCTTGAATGATGACTTCTGCGTCTTCTCTCTTCGCAATCGGGAGCCGTCGTGGTGCTTGCCGAATTGGTCGTGCGTCGCCTGTGTCGATTTTGTGGTGGACAATATTTGTTCTTCCTTTTTGTCCCTCACTGGTTTCAAACACCTCTTGGAATCGGCGTATCAGATCTTCTGCTTGTGCGCGTTGCCGATTGTCTAATTGTTGACCCTTGGATAGTAATAGGGTCGTTAATTCCTTCGAAAGTTTATCGCAATTAGGCTTTATCTTTGTGTCTTGTTCGGTGAGTTTTATTCTTGCGAGGCGTTCTTTTTCATGTCTGGAGTTATCTTTGGGTAGCATCTTCAAAGGTTTCTTGCATTGACTTTTTGGATGACCTAGTTCTCCACAGTTCCAGCACCGAAGTTGTCTTGAATTCTTGAGATCTTTAACTTCTTCGATCAACCGCTGAATCTGGGCTTCTAAGCTTTCCGTGGTATCGGAGTCGCAGGTAACCTCTCGCACTCGAGCACTGCTTCTGGACGCCTGCTTTGCCGCTTCGTATTCCAGTGCATGAGCCAATGCTTCCACCAGCTTCTTCGGCCGCGCCAAACGTAGGGCTTGCTGCGTTTCATGGTCTCTGATGCCGTCCACAAATATTCTCACAGCCCAGCTTTCCAAGAAATCATCCGGGCCAGTTGGATATGCCAGTCGAACTAGGCGTGCCACATCAGCTTCGAACTCCTGTAGACTCTCGCTGGGACGTTGGTATCGGTTCTTGAGCTGCGTGTGATACACTTCCTCCAAGTGTGCATGGCCGTATCGCAGCTCCAGTCGCTTGACCAATTTTTCATAATTGTTGTCTTCTTCCGGTGGAATAGCCTGTAAAATGTTAACCGCATCTCCTCGGAGAGCAACTGTAAGCGCTGAAACTTTCTCAATATCATTCCAGCCATTAGCCTTAGCAGCGGCTTCAAATTGCCTATGGTAATTAATCCAAGATGTTTGACCATCAAAGGTTGGAGGTTTGACACGCATTTTTGTGGTTGAGTCAAGATTTGGTGTGGATAATTCAATTATCTCAGCTTTTGAAGCTTTTGCCGGAGATGAAACACCAAATTTAAATTTTTCTTCGAAAATCTTCATTTTTTCATCCAATTTCGAATCCAATTTTGCATCCAATTCTTCTTTTAACATTTTACAATTATCTTCAAATACTTCCTCCCAAACCTTTGAATTTTCTCTAAATTTTTCCAGTTGCTGTTCAACTTTCTTTGTATTTTCCTCCATCTTTCCATGCAGTTCTTCTCTCAAGTTTCTAGAATTTTCTTCTAACTTTCCTAATAAATCTTCTTTTAAACTCGTAGAATTTTCTTCCAATTTTAATTCCAAATTCTCTTCCAAACTTGTAGAATTTTCTTTTAATTTTGATTCTAAATCTTCTTTTAAACTTGTAGAATTCTCTTTTAATTTGGATTATAAATTTATAGCCAAATCGGTTAAAGAAAGTTGAACCTCAAACAAATATGTATCAGGGTCCTCACCGTCTTCAGTCATAGCTCCTCGAAGTCGTTCCATTAAAACTTGTTTGCGGCCACTGGTTTCCAAATCCCGCTCTTCCAATTGATATTTTAGCTCTGCGACCTTCAAATCTTTCAACATCTTCTTAGACGCCATTTTCCAATTTCACAAAGCAGCAATAAACAAAATACCAAATCGTTTATAACAATCCCACTTCTGACACCACTGTAATGTTTATTGCTTGATGAATCACTCTGTAAATAAATAAAAGTCACTATTTAATAATCTAAATGAAATAAAATCTTTAATTCTTCTTATGTCACTAATAACAGTATATTTATATATTAATCACTTAATTCTAATTTAATCAAAGTCACAGATATTTATATTTCACTATTTATATACACTCTCACTTCACTGTCACTGTTTATTATTTATTTCCACTAATACTCTCATTACTGTACTGTACTGTCCCACACGTCGTTGGCTTGGCCTTATATAGAGAAACACCGTCCTTCTCGAATTTTCGATTTTCGCGACTCTTTCCATTTCCAGGAATTGCTAGGGGCTTCCATTGGGAGGGGTGATGCGCTGCGACGTAGCGCGGCGTAAGAGGCGACAAGAAGCCCCTCCCCATACTGCGTCGTATTCACGAGCTCCCCTCTCACTCCCGCACGTCATAATATTTATATTTCGCGTCAAATTGGACTATATTATCGTCCACTTCTATCCGAATGTAATATTTCGAATCAACTCTCCAAGTTTTGTCACACACATCGATTCTAAAGAACTTCCATTCCAATAAGAATTTCTTATTTATCATCAATTAGTAATTGACCGCGGCTTCGCCCATATGTACATATAATTTATGAAATTGATAAAAAAATATATAATAATTGATTGCAGCACCAAAGCAAACCGCGGGCCCTTTACTATCTATAGTTTCTGTTATTTTATTCTAGGTTCTATCGATCCAATTGACTTTTTTTTGAAAATATAATAACTGACAGCAGCACCCGCGATAAGTCTGTACTACAAATTCAGTCAATCAAAACACAAAAGAATTCTACTGAAACTATGCATTTACACAGAATTAAGCTCTAGATCTATTCCACAGAAACAAGTATTCTTCCGAACTCTCTGACTATTTCTATATAAAAAAAAAATAATGTCGATCAGTTTCGCTGCATAAGAGAAGAAATAACCAACAAACAAACATTCGCATCTTTAATTATAGGGATGTACATTTGTCTTACTTACGAGAAAAACTGTACCTACATCAGATTGCTACACAATGAATGTATAGTAGAATTCTACTCTCAAGATTGATGTATGTGACGTAGAATTTTTATAAAATCATTATATTCCTACGTTTACATGCTTTGGAATATGATAAGACGAGATGAGATGGAAGAATTTTCCTAAATAAGCAGATTTTCTTTAACGTCAACGAAAAGAAATATAAGTTCGATTTTGAAACTGAGCCAAAATAATGTTTACATTTGATTCATCATTTCGAATTGATAGGAATAGGAACCCATTCCATGAGAAAGCATTTCTTCATGTGACATGAAACACATACATCAGTATCGAATGCATTCGGAAGAAGCACTTAACAAGATCTTGAGTGACATTCTGCTCATGGTTCCTTATTCACGATTTCCAGAAGAGTGCAAATAAGAACCTACTGCAAACTTCAATTTGGGTACTTTGCTCGTTTACCCGATTCTTATCGAGAGAACAACAAAACGTGCATTGTTTGGCATTTAGATTCAGGAGAAGGAAAAACTGTAAAATCACATTTTGTATTCTCAATTGTTTGTACAATCAAATTGAATGAGGATAAAAATAGTACAAGGTAGCCTCAAATACAAGATATAATGGAGTAATTTATTAGTTTTCTGTCGTGCTGAAAATTTGACGAATACAATATAATGCAAATACAATATTCTCGTAAGCTATTATATTCGATGTTGGGATTATCAACATAAAAGTATCCAAAATTTCACCTATATACTAATATTTTCAAGTTTTATCTGTTAGATGATTTTGGAACACTCCATCTATTACCTCATAAAGGAATCGAATCGAGCTCTGTGATAGGATACCATTTTTAGTATTATTATAATCAGACTCAAGTAATATCGTTTTAATTATTATTTTTCAATGTAACTTACATAGAACTAGTACATTTTAATATTTTTTTCTTACCAAAGCAAAGGTGTGCTTGAATTCTTTATTTCTGAATTGTATGTTGAGAAATAAAAAAAATAATTGTTATTTGTTTCATAGTACAATAATTAAATAATTTCGGGATGAATGGAACACAGTATTTTGTCGCCAATAATTACCGAATTTGCAAAATTTTTCTAGAACTATTCAAATTGAAATAATATGACCTGATATATTGTTATAACTGTGGAATATCTTCGAGCATTTTAGAAAATTGTTCTGTCAATTGCTACAAATTTGAATGATAGTTTATTGCTACAAAATGTGATTGTTGTGTAGTAGAGGCAAAATGCAATCGATCGCTCCGCTACCTATCTTGTAACGATTTGATTGGCTCGAATGTTTTGGAACATTGAACGAAAATTATATAAATTGACGTTCAGACACGTGGAGGATTTATAGTCTATTCTAGTTGAGATCGGTTCAAGGCACTTAGGGGACTTCGATTTGAGCCTTCTGATCGGCCAAAATGCGAACCACTTTTGAATTAGCACATGAATCGTACTTGAATATGTCAGTTAGATCAACTGTGGGTCATTCATCATAAATCATCAAAAAATTCAAAAAGTTTGGTATCCATCCAAGTTATAAGTGAATAAGTATCTGCTTCCATTTTTCAAATTTATTCCAAAAAAGCTTGTTTCTAGTCCTGCAGTTGATAGGAATGAATTGTGTTTGCATTTTATTAAATCAAAAGGCTTAAATCGTAGTCCCAACTGGAAAGACCAATAGTGAGAGTAGAGCAGAAACAAGTAATTTTGGCGTGAAATCACATTGTGCGACAATCTGTTAAATAAAAAATATACTGTTAACTGTAAATAGGTAATAATTAAGTCACAAATTTATAGTGAGACAATTTTTTTCTTGCTCCACATCAATAGTAATAATCAAAGTTTATATACCTCAATATTGATTATTCAAATCAATTTTATTTAATTTTTATTGTGACTTGAGCACACTCGCTTATACGTTAAGATGTCATGCATTTCTTATATTAGAAAAAGGTGAGATTTTGGTAAAATTGCCATGGTAAGCTGCAATAGCATACTTTTTACTCAAAAATGCTGGAATAATGATAAAAGACTGCCAGCGATCGATTATAGAAGTTGACCACCTTCTATTAACTTTTTAACATGACAATAAAATATTCGTCGAAATGAAACGAAACTTCTCCTACTGACAATGGTGGTACTATTCAAGTTTTCCAGCATGTTTTAAAAAATACTGAGAAGAAATTATTACATTTACTAAATTTAATCTAAATTTGAAGAGTAAGCTCGACAATAAATCGTAATGCCATTATAAATCTGATACATGAGAAGAAAATATATTTAAAAATAATTTTATTATTATTATTCCAAATGAATATGAATTTTCAAGCACATGTGACGTGAATTATGTGGACTCATTTGATTGGTCATACTGATTATATTCACCAGATGAAAAGATATTCTTTTACTATATATATCGCTTACAATTTACAAATGGGAATGAACTTAGTTGACGTCACATATAAAATGATAATTCTCTTGGCAACCATAAATATTCCCACTGTTCCAGAAACTACGGAAACTTTTTTCTGCTGAAGATTATTGAAGAGCATTCAAAAAATAATTGACACATGCTCCATTTCATATATCGCCAAGTTATTTCTTAGATTTTACAGAACCTACCTGCACTGATCATTAGAAGGTAGTATTTTATCATTAACTTCCTAATTTGAAAATTTGTGTCAGTTTGCTGCCAAACTTTGTTTTCTTGAACTTTTCACTGCCTGAAACTTCTGTCTAAACTTCAACCTATTGGTTTTCTAGTTGTTTTCGGGATAGTATATTTTTAGAACATAATTGATTTCTCAATTTCAATCATTAATATCTTATCTTCAAACTTATTGTTGGGAAAACATATTATCTAGGGAAACGTAAGGAATACTTATAGTAGAGGATCCCAAGTAAGATCGACCTTCACCTATCTTCTTACCAGATTAAAATTATATTTTATCGAATAAAATATGTTTCTGAACATACACTAATTTACTGTAAAAAATATGTGCATATCTATAATTAATAAAAATTATGAAAAAAATAAAGCATACAACATACAATAGTTATTTGTGTATCAAGGCCGTAAAGGTTATCTTTTTTGGTCGAATCTGTTGTTTGCGGCCGAAGCGTAGCTGAGGCTGCAATTCAGGTGAGACCAAAAAAGAACTGTAGGCCGAGGTGCACACAATGTTTTTTAGGCGATCTTTACGAAATAATTCAAAATCACATGATTTTGTCTATTTATTTCTAGAACATTGCAATTGTTAATCTTAGTTGCCGTTGAAATTGTTTTATTTTATTGTCTTCTATCAAGTTGACATTTAACAAAAAATGCGTATTTATTTTTCGAATTGCAAGAGCTACAAAGGTTGACGGAAGAATATATGTACTATTTAAGCGAAAACTGTTTCTTAAAGAGTTCATCAAGCTGCCCATATAGGTAAATATGAAGTGTTTATGAAATATTTTTTGACAGATCAGTCCCAAAAAGTAATATTTGACAGATCAGTCCCAAAAAGTAAAATTTGACAGATCAGTCCCAAAAAGTGAAATTTGACAGATCAGTCCCAAAAAGTGAAGCTTCACGGCCGCAAAAGAAGCCATAAAAACACCTTTTTTGACATGATCGCCAAAAAAATATGTAACTGTTAGGTGGCATACTTTTCTCTGGTTCCTATTACCTGGTTGCCGTATACAAACAGGTAAGTTGATATGAGTAATTGCACTTATCTGCTTACCACTTGAAAAATATATCAAAAAGAAGGCAATTTTATTGTAAATACGGTAGTATAGGGTTGCTTGCCTAAGTTCGTTGAATTATCATTTATTTCGAATATAGCAATGAGAAAAAAATACTAAATGTGGTTGATTGATAGAAAATATAAGAACGAATCATCAATAGGTAGTTATGTCTGTGTTCTAATCGATTACAAACCAAACGATGCACCTCTTATGTAAGTGAACAAACTTTGTCACTACGTTCATAACAATTCACAAATAAAACGCGTTTTGAATACTTTTATGTACAATATACGCGTGAATAAAATATATATATATATATATATATATATATATATATATATCAAATAATAATTTATCGATGTTGTTTATGCCGTTGCAAAAGCTCAATTGTTACTTAATTTACAAGTAGCGTACTCGCGTATATGCACTGCGGAAATGCAGTATCCTCTATTTACATTTGATATTATCGATAACATCTAATAAAATTGAATCGTTTTCCTTTAATTTGTTCTTCAGATTTGTACAATATATAATCTGTCAGCTTCAAGTCAGTAGCCATTCCCCAGTTCATGAAAAAGATACAAAAATCTTTGCATGAAACTGTGTGCATAAAAGTTCTAGCGGCACATAGCTATGCCTATTGTACTCATGTGTACTAGGAAGTTGTAAGCCAGACTGCGAAACAGAAAGAGTACTATCGCTCCCGCTGTACTGACCCTGGCATATTGGTGAAAGTTTATTTTTTTCTCATTCATTTAATTTTCAAATGAACAAATTAGTGAAGTACAGAAATTTTTATTTTGTTCTTTCAGGGTTCATTAAGTTTCTGGATGATTTTTTTTTACATGTTTGTTTCCTTTCACACAATTTTAAAACAAAGGATGAACATTTTTTTGCAGCAGCACTCTCACTAATTTTAGATACTAGGCGTCACTGTCATCTATCCATTTTTTTTCTTGCTGATAATGGTTTTCCTAACGTTAGCATTCCTATTCTTGCCACTCGTAAATTTCTTTTAAGCTGTCTATCATATTCCTGTCTATTTTGCATACATTCAATGCCACTCTCATAAATCATTTCTTATGAAATAATAGCAAAGTTAATATCCTGTTACAAAAGTTACAGTCCTGAGAGTATTAGGCATTGTTTGCGTTATTATTCCAAGCAAATTAAGTTCTCTACGTGACTTGGATTGGTCGTTTGTTAGGATGTATAATCCCCTTGTTTGAGAAGCCTAGCATATACAAGATAAAGCTTCTACTTAGTCAGAGGCACTCAACTAAATTTTACAGTAAAAAGTGGGATTTAAACTCTACAAAATGGATACAATAGATTTCTGCTTCCACCTAGAGTATGAGAGTTTCCTAGAAAGATCCAATGTCTGTCTGTGGATATGTCTGTAGGCGTTATTGCTCTTACTAGACTTAAAATGAACAAATTATATGTATCGGGTCATTTGAAGTAACAGAAAGCAATGACTGCATATTTTTTTTAAAAGCACTTTTCACATTTATAGTAACTTGAAGAATAAAAACATTAGCAAAAGCCAATTGATTTCATTTTATAGAAAAATCTGCTGGAGAAAGTTATCACTGTATTCGGATTTATTGGTTCTTGATAGTACATTTTGTATGACCCTAATATTCAAAATAAATATTCTTCCAAAGAGTACAATAGATTTACATGATATTCACATCAATATTTGAAATAAGTGCGCCACAAAAGTTCATATACTGAAACGAAAGTCCCTCCCTCCAGTGGAAAAAAATTGTGATTTCTTTCAGATCGTAGAAAAATTTGCTCGCCACTAGTGTAGGTATGCGCGACGAATACCTTACTTGCCAAGTAATGTAGCTGGAATCTTGCACGGTTCATTTAACAGCGCGGTCATTCAGGAAGGTTCTGTTGGAATTTTTGAAGTCTCCATTTCCTACAGAGACGTCTTATCCCTGATACTATTTCTAGTCTCACGAGACTTGACAACGAAAAAATTTCTCCTTTCACGTTGTTCTTTTAGTATAAGCCAGGAAAGTTTTTTCTGATATCTTCTTCACTTTCAATTGTGCATTTATCTTCAGCTTGGGAATCTGTGATGATTAATGAAGCAGAAATAAATATTTCGACCTACTTTTGAAACAGTATATTTAATTCAAAAAATAGAAAGGATTTTCTCATTTCTAGTTACTCCAAGACATACATTGGAGAGTACCTAATTTAAACATAATTTCGATTAGATAGTATTAAAAGGCCTTAGTTCGTCAGAAAGCTATTCATGTTGAAATTTTACCATTCATTATATATTTAAATTTGAATTTGATATATATATATATATATATATATATATATTGATATAAAGATGCGAAAACAATATTTAACGCAGAATAGACAATCAGCTTTGCAAGCAGGCTTAGACAAAAACACTCTTTTGAATTAATCTAGCTTTCGGTTTTAATAATTAGAAAAACCATCATCAGGACTACTCATTGAGATTACGAAAAATAAAACTTCATCAAATTTGACATATTATACATCTTATAAAATATATAAGAAATTAAAAAATTCAACTGTAGAACTTAGTTACATGATGATAACACTAGCAGCGGAAATGCACAGCCGTCAAAGACACAAACCTTATTACTTCAGTAACAACTGAAAAATGTCCAAACATTATGGAAATAAAATTGATACCACTTCAAATAGAACAATGATACTGGAAATTCAGAATCATTCAATTTTTCACATGAACTATTTCTAAAGCACTCTTTACTATAATCTGCGAAATCTGCACATTATAAATCACTTTTTAAAACTTCAACAAAAATGCACACTAACAAGTTTGAAAAATATGGAATGCAATCTATCAACGGGATAAAAGCAAAGAATACTCGCATTTCACATTCATCTAGCAGCCTATGCACAGTAAAAATGTAGCAACAAATAAATCTGAAAGCGAAAACCTTCCCAGTTTGTGCATTTGTGTTCCGAAATCATGAGCAAAAAATTGTACATCATATATACCGTTTAAAAAAATGTTCTTCAGAATGTGCGTTACAAGAAAGCACAGTGGCGAACATATGCATTATTTTGTGTTTAATAGGGACTGTTGTATGAGTTATTGAAACACCGTGGTTGGACAGATTACATAGGAATTATTTTTAAATGTCGTGCTCGATAGATAATGTTACAGTTCTAATAGAGGAATATTAAAAATATCTTCTGTTCATATAAAGTAGAATCGACGTAATATATAAATAAATATGCTAGGTTCAAGACTTTATTACAGTGAATAATAAGCAAAGATTTTCCTCTCTTCTTAAACCAATTTTGGCGACAAATTTTTCCTTGGGAATTATATTTTTCTTGCTTGTGACCTATCACTATTATTGTCGGTACCAACAATAAAAATTTCAATTGACAGTCAACAAACCTACTCTAGTCCATCTTTATACAGACACGAATTTCACTTCTCGCATCACTACTGGAGTCCTACTATTGCTCTCCTCAAATAGACATGGTTTTATGTTCCAGAATACAGATCATTCTACTAATCAATCAGGAGCAACGATCCAATGGGTTCAATTTTTCCCTATTACGTAACAATTACATTTTGCCACAATAAAATTCAAATGTGTAACATTTTTTAGAATGTTCCGAATGTCAACTCATAGAATTATTATAATATAATGTGAATTTGTGACAATATTATCATTTCATTTGGCAATTGTAACGTCGACAAAGTTTTAAAATACTGAACAGAAAATTATCAAAGTTTTATGGTCCAATTTTGTTACGAATTATGCACTATGGCGGACAAAAAAGTGGAAACACCTAACTTTTCCCATTATGAAGCAGCGTTATAGTTATGATGAAATTAGGTAAAGTGATTATTATACCAATTCTCAGTGTCAATGTAATACATTATTATTTGAAAAAAATTGATATTTATTTCAATATGTCTAGACATTTAAGACAAGTGTCATAGCAAAGTTTCAGCTGCATTTCAAAAATTAGACATTACCCTAAACCTGCTTTACAACGCTACTTTTTTAAAAAACACTACCATTTGATTTGCACAGGTGTTTCCATTTTTTTTGTCCGCAATTATTGTACATGTTTCTGAAGAAAATGATGCACCGTGTCAAAAGATCTTAAGTGTTGATCTAATTCGATTTATGGGGTTTCTTCACCGCCATATGATTTTAAGTGTCTATTTTGCTCGGATGTTTGTTGTTAAATTCAAGCTTGCAACATGATTAATAATATATTTCAACATGAATTCAAAATTTAGTTCCAAACTGTCATCGTGAACAGTAATGCAAGCTTATAGCAATAAAGAACCCCACTTTTTACATGATTGTTTCTTAGAATAGACTGTTTCTGGATGCTGAAAGCATATGTGAAAACAGGGCTGCCGGACGAAAGCGCAAAAAATTGTTAATCGTTTGGTGTTTCGTACGAGGTTTTTCCACCCTAGAAATTAAATGCTCTCTTACGCGGCTATACATGGTATTGAGCATCATTTAAACTTCTGCATGATAACTATGGCTATAATTACAGCCATAAGTGAACAACTATTAGTGGAGAATCACAACTGAAAAAAATAAACAGTATTGATTTTCCACCAACTAACTGCGTAATTACGGTAAAAAAGTGTCCAGCGCGGTTTATAGAGCTCAAAGTTAGATTATTTGCGAAATTTGGCTCTATATATTTTATTTATGCTTCGAATATAATTGAATAACTGCACATTTATTTTATTTTGTTTTCACAACAATCTGATTTTCGCAGAAATGCTGATCTATACATTATAGTGAAGAAATTATTTATAATACTATATTATGCTACAAGATAAAGTTGGCTGCACTCGGTCAAAATAAGGGCAAATCTGAGGCGAAGACAAGGACTAGCTTTGTGCAGCCAAATTTATCCGTGACAATAATGACGGTCGTTCAGTGTCCGTGTTGCATATATGATACATATTTACAGTAAACTAATACTGCGAAACGAAACTTACATGACTTATTTTATTGATTGATATTCTTCATATTTTCTGTGCTATCAAGTTTACAGCAAATGCAAACACATATAATACAATTTCTTTCTAATGTAAATCGCTAGTAACACAACACATCTCATAATACAATTTCTTTCTAATGTGAATCGCTAGTAACGCTATCTCTTAGAAAATGAGCGAAATGCAACGAGGTACTATTTCCTACTTCTATCAAACAACCTATTTACGTAAGAAGCTGATTTGAAAAATGGGAATTAGATGAAATTGGTAGAGCATGTCGTGAATACAATGAGATTCGTACAATTAAATGATAACAAGTCAGTTGGAGACATTTAATATTTCTGTTCTACTTGATATTACATGTATACCACAGGCATGTAATCATTAAATTGCTTGAATTTTACTGCGTTTATGACATTCTCAATCATGAGGATAATGGTATAAGGAAATTCAATCAAAAATTTGATTTTATTTTCCTTTTTATTTTCAATAATATTTCAATTTCATCTTGACCCTATCTCATCAGTTTGTTTCTTATGCAGTCGGGTCGGTTGATTTCTATAATATATTTCTTATTCACTTCTTTTCTGTGGTAATGATATTGTGCAGGAACATATTATACCATTCTGCTGCACACTCGTGGTATTCAAACGCAAGCACAATAAACATTCGTGATAGCACCACAAAAATAATCGATAATACTTCAACTACGTATGGTATAATAAATGAATAAGTTGGTAATTGTAGGGAAATACTGGATTGAGTGATGAAAAAAAAAGTCAAATATGTTAATTTAAAGCCCCAGGAGGACTCCTGCGCTATCAGATGAAAATTATATTACAACCGAATTGATACCCATTCAAGCATTCTTGTTTTAAAATATCTAGGAGATGTGGTTTTCCGCATTTTCGAAATCCTATATTAAAGTTTTACATTCCGCGTTCCTTTCTGTTCACTGTGTTCGTACACAACATTTTTGGGTATGAATTCTACTCCATTTTATTTATTTTTCAGTATGATTGACAGTGACAATAAATTCCTATAATCTGATAGATATTATAGAAATAATATTAGAATACATCAACTTATGCCCCGGAGATGAATTTAAAAAGGATGAAAATAATATTTATTACCTAACGTAGATAGTAAAGCTCTGCAATTTTACTCTTATAACGCTAAACAAAAATGAAGAAGAGGGAAAAAGTAATTCGCGGTACCTGAATGCAAGAACGACAGCCTCGATTAAAATTCCTGAAGATACTTTGCTTCACAAACAAATTGGAACAAAAATAACATAAGGTTCTTTGAACAAGTTTATCCAACTTACAGAAAGTACTTGACAAATGGAATGAGAATGCAACACAACAAAAAGAGAACAAGAAAAATGAAAAGATGGATAAAATGTGCAATTAAATTCGACCGGAATAGTGATTTAATCGCTTTAGGAAATATGATTAGATATGTACGGGGCAGAGAGGACGTTAAGTGTAGGGTTTGTATTTTATTATTGACATTGTATTCACGAATTTTGAATATTTTGTCACGAATACTAACAAAAAAATCATGTGTGTTATAGTTCACATTCACGTTCCGTGACTTCCTTTCCGGTTGGATTCTGTGCCTCTCCCTCAATGTAAATGTATCTATCGTACCGATCTTTCATTCTAATCGCCTAATGAACTGAGATAATTTTTTACCGGATGCAATGAGGACGACAACATTCCATATCCGATTTCAATCAGGTCGAAAAAAAAATAGATCAACCCTTATTGTACCCATATTTTAGATTTAGTATTATATTTTAAGATTATGCAATCCATCATTTACCATGAAGGATTAATTAAGATTTCAGGCTCATTTACAATTCTTACAGATTTGTGGAACAGATTTCATTACGCTCCAAATTTACTTCCTGAGTTTCGTCAATCATAGCGATTTAAAATGAGATTTTATTCATAAATTAGAATGGAAATGCAAAAATTAAGTTTCTCCCACCTTAGTAATAGTTCTCTAACTATTTCAATTACGACTTTAGTTAATGAAAAGAGAATAATCAATTTGTTGATCAATTTTGAATTCATCAATAGCTGACAAGCTTTGAATCCTAGTTGAAGATAAGGAACTCCTACGAGCATATAAAAAGACATGTTCAATAAATGGATACATCCTCTCTATTAATTGAAATTTGCAAATTTCAATTACAAAACCATGTAAATTCAATGCTAAAATTCTAAATCAGTATGCAATGTCGATAAAAATAGGAGCAAACAAATAAATATCGCACTAATACGCATAATAATTCATCCCCATAGTTGTACTCCCATAAATTACGCTATTTTGCAAGACCAAATGAGGCCCTAAATTAAATTTATCGTTTTGTGCCATCGCTAATACAGAATGCATATGAAGCAGAATAAATTATTCTGATTGATATTCTCTTGTGCCAATGTTCAGTTCCTTTCAAATGAGTAAGCTGCTGATCGACGTTCTCAACTGTTATTTTAGGATTTACTACTCATAGTTCTTGGTATAAAGGTTTAGAGAGAACTGGTGGGATGTGGTTTAATATAAATGCAGATTTTCTGCGCGAATGAAGTGCTGTTGAAATTCGATGTTTTTCTAATGTTTCTTTACACAGAGATTTTGATTAAGAAAAGATTGTAACAGCAGTTCTTGTAGAATATATTCTGTAAACTGTAACGTAGAATTCTGAATATTATTTTTCCGAGTGATTACAAAGCTATATTATCAATAAGTGATGTAAGAATAAAACGGATTATTTTAATGTTTTGTTCTATTATAGTTTTGAGTTGACGTGTTTTTTATTTTTAAATTTGTAAAAATTTCAACGATTGATAAACAAATAATATGCACCAACATAACAAGATTTTCTTGAAGCCTCGCCTGTTTTTTTCTCTGGCCAGTAAGACTAAGCTCGGCTATAATATTCCAAAAACAAAAATACTTGAATGATTATTGAATAATAAAGAAAGAGGAGCCCTCATTTATTTGCAGTTGAATACATAAGGCCTGAACATCAGTTTGAATAGGGAACAGTTAATTTGACTTGACAGAATTTTAAATAGATCCTTAGGCCCGGTATTTCAGTCCTCTGTTTATCTTAAGCGGAGGTTAACTACCTTGGTAACAATTGTTCTAACAATCATTACTATGGAAATTAAGCTACGTTTAAGATAAACCATGAACTGAAATACTGGGCCTTAGTCTCCATTAGTTCTACAGAACTATGTACATATAGTTTAACCATCGAATGAAAGTTGAGTCTTAAATTATTTTATAGATGTGGTTTTCTTTCAAAACATTTAGTTATCATTCGAATCTCAAAGAGGACTGAACTTTATGAGGGAATGGTTAGCAAAGATTAGAATTCAGGCCCCGAGAATTTTTGCAAGCACCCATTCAAATATACTGGATTAGGAATTCCCATAAATACATTAGTATAACTTGCTTGAAATAGATATATGACTGATATTTACAGGATAGTGGAAAGCAAGACAGGAGTGCATTGAACGTATTTTTTATTATTTATTTTGATTCTAACAAAATATGTTGTATATCTTGTAGAAATGGTTCAAAAGAAGATTCATTCCTATTGGAATCACCAGAGACCTACGTTTGCCACATTTTAAGAATTGTTATTTAAGTTATCTATCTGCCGGATACTTTGATAATAAGACAAATGAGTCGTAATACATCCCTGAAACCCTGTTGCTAAGATCATTCTCAATGTCTCCAGTAATCCAATGGTATTATAACATTCATGTTGATATATTTCTGGGAATTCTTAGTCCAGTATTTCAGTGGGTACTTGTGAAGGTCAGTTTTATTCATAATTCGAGTAATAACTGAATTTTTTGAAAAAAAACCACATCTATAGAATAATTTGGGAGTCAACTTTCATTCGATGGTTAAACTAATCTGATTTAATTGTCAAAGGATCAAGTTGATAATGGTAATATGAATAGAGATATTTTTCGTGTGATATCGATAAACAATGAGTTTTTATTGAGGATATGAAAGGGATAAGTTTGTATTGAAAAAGGCAGGAATTAGAATGTTGAACTGGAAAGTAAAGGTGCTTCATAACAATTGGAAAATTCAGGAACACATGATTATTTATTGAATCGTAAAGCAGATTTATTGAATCCGATTCCACAAATCATAAAGGACAGAATTTGGGGGAATGTTGGGTATGAGTGATATATGATTCTGCTATGAGCGGATTGCAAAATGAAATATAAAAGAATATATATCAATCACGCCTCAGCCATCAAGCTACGGGTACTCTTAGATTTTGTGGAGAGTATACCATAGAGTATATTATAATTACGTGGAAATCTTATTTCCTTGATGTCCTTGTCGGTGAAATTTGACATCGAGATCTCCAGATCACAAAGCCAGCATTAAGTTATGAGTACTCAAAATGAAATATATCAATCTTAAATTATTCCCTAATAAGTAGGTATTCCAAAATGTCAAAATTCGACTGCAATTCAAAAATTTGTGATTTGTTACAATGATACGTGCATTAGATGTCAGTAATGTGAATGATCATATTGCATAAACTCCTGAGATATAATTGATTTCAATTGCAGTATTGATAGACATAGTATATCAAAATTTACGATTCTTTCATAATTATGAGAAGAATGATTCAGAAATATATTATTCTACTCTAGATTTATCATGACTTAAGCATGTGTAAATCAGCTAAACATGTCTCGGTGATAGAAATATGTCATGTTGAACACATTCCAAAGTGGAACAAATTATTCTCCAACGATGGAAACGTAATTATATGATGATACTCATCACATTGAAATGTTGTTCTTGCATAAATCTGACTACATGATGCCATTTTTTATTTTATGTCATGTCTACTCAATTCACGAATTCGAGCGTTGTTACTGATATTGTATTGAGTATTTCATACTCATATTGGATTTTTTGGTTGTAAGAACCCTATATACCTACAAAGTTTGAAAGATTTAGAAGTTGGGAGCCCAAATCATTTTTTGTCAATTCTAATTTTACTTCTTCTATGTTTCAGGTTCAGCGGTGGCTATGATAGGCGCGAATCTGCGTTTCGGCAGCAGCGCAACGGGAAACGCAAGTCTGAACGCAACCCGGGTGTTTCAGTGTCACCCGGGCGGGACGGCTGAAGCGGCACTCATCTTTACGCTCGGATCGTTAGGCATGGCTGCAAACATTGCGCTCATGGGTCTCATCCTAGCCAAGAGACAGTTACGCAGGTAATTACAACGAAGATCCTCCTACACACACGATCAGTTCAAATGATTAGGTCGACAAAGCCAAGAGAATTCACATTAGGGGCTGATTTACCTCACAGGAATAAATTACCTTCAAGGTTGGATTAGTTGATACGCAAAAGCTATTCAGCAAATCTGTACTAGGGCGGTTTGAATTTGGTTTGCGATTTTTTGGTAATTTGTTATTTTTGAATAAACCGAAAGTAGTATTACATGAAAGAAACTAACAAAAACCTACTACCAAAAAATCTATTTGCAGGTCTAATGATGAACGATGAAGAGATATAATTGGAGAAATCTTCGCTAGAGATAATAAATGTGTATGTAATGCAATGAAGTGAACTTTTTCGAAGTTAACTGGAATATAGAATAGTCTCTAGGCTCATATCACACTCCAGTTAAAGCGTTTAAATGAACTGCTTACTATCATTATTTTTCTTCTTTTGCACGCTCTCTTAATCTCTATCGTCCTATTAGGAATACAGTTTCATATCTTCATTCATATTTCCTCGAACTCAATTTCAGATATAAATAATATTGAAATAAATATATCCAATGTTCATTAGTATTTCCCATTCTTTGATTAATGATATTCAATAATGAGTTATACAATAGGAGGTTCGAAAATATTCGAAAATACGACAGAGAGTAAGAGATGTGTTGCTAGGAAAACGGCACCGTATGTGAAGTTGTGTTTTCAAGTAACATATCGAGTCTGTAGATTAAATATCCAGGTAATTATTGAAGCTGGAGTTGAAGTTATAATAAATCAATTAACTATATTATAACTTATAAGGTTGAACTTAGCTCCTTTCATCACGCTAAAGAAGCCTCACTTATTACCATAAAAATATCTTTTATCTTTTTTCACACGATTTCATTAGATTGACCTGTATGTATGCATCTATGTAACGGAATATTTTAAATTGATTCTTACCCACTTCCAGCGCACGTATTAAGGACTGATGACAGTTCAATTATTTGATATGCTTTGATTCACATACCTGGTCTTGGGTAAAAATTAAGATTATTAATTCTGAACTATGCATAATTGAGATTTAAAAATTTTTGCGAAGAATAAGCAACAGTAATTGAATTTTATAGTTTACTTTTCAACATACTACCCAATTTAGAGCACAAAATACTCATTTCAATATCTCGTGAGTTACATAAGCTATTGACATGCGGTCTTCGATATTAGTATTAGAATATTTGTGAGATTATTCCATCAAATATTCAAGAACTAATTTTTATACTTTTGATAGAGATCAAATTATTATTCAGGAGAACAGCACATGGTCTACCATCAGTCAATAACTAAATAATATGGACTGAAAGGCCTCTTTTGAGTTTGGTGTGTGTCAAATAATATATTGAAGTTTTTCTCAAGATTAAAAAGAATAATAGAATAGTTGAAAAGAAAAACAATTTTTTCAGTGACGCACTGAAAAACACAAAATAATATGCCTTACTTCCTAATGTTCCATGAATATGCTAATTTTGTTTTGTTTTGTCTTAAATAATACGAATGAATTTTTTATCTCTGGCTACCCCTGATGTGTAATGCGATATAGTGCGCATATTATCGGCGCGATTAATTGACGAAAACATTGAACAAAATAGGGCAAGTTATATTATTTCATTGGACGAAAAATTGAGTAAATCATTGAACATTTTAACCTCTTTGCAACAGTCAATTTTTTCACAAACAAAACATTGAACTAAAATATGTACAAAAAATTATTTAACTGCAATAATTCTATTGTCATAAAGATATTCAAATTCAAGATTTGTTTAGAAAAATATATTTGCCTACTCTGTAAGGAAATTTACTTGGTCTTCTATAAGTATAATTATTAACCTTCAACTGAATTCATCTAACGATGGTAGGTTTAGCTCCAAACTCTGTGTGCCCAACTCAAAGCTAGGCAATTTCCATGTGTCATTTGTCACTTGCAACGATTTGTTTCCTCAAAGTACTTAGGTACAAATATCAAGCACGGCACTAGAATATAAATGAAGTACCACCCAGTTCCAATTATCTAGTAAAAAAATTACGTTCTTATCCAAGAGATCACATCTATTAGTTTGTGAACAATAGATTAATTTTTTCGCGATCAATAGTAATCTATTTACGAATAATAGTTTGATATATTTGTGGCAAATTATTTTAACAGTTGCCACAAAATGTACTGGCGATTTCAAACATTTCTTCACCGATATTTGTCTATTTCTACAGAAAAGCAGATTAACTTCTTGAATGTAAGTGTCCAACGGACATTAATCAGCTAGAATGTCATCAAATATTTTAAAAGTGAATTGGGCAGTCCATTCCGGCCATCTAGACAAATCTGTTTCCTGTAAACTTTGCTTTGGAGGGTGGATACGATTCCAAAGCGTGAGTGGGTTGTGTGTAAGTAGAGATTACGTGTCTGACTTATGTTCTTGGGTAGGTATTAGAATGACACGTGGTGCGTGGTAGCAAGGTCCGTTTACATACGCGGTTTCTCGTGTTGAGATATTGGTTTAGTTGTTTACCGAGGACTATGAGCACTAATATTCCTAGTTAATTTTAGAACAAACTCATCGCTTGAAATATCAGTTTTGAATCATTCCAATATTATGAAAAGATGTTTGTCTACATTTGTTTTGGAATTTGCATATTCCACAACCAAAAATTATGTTGGACCAAGTAACACTGGAAAACGTCACTTGAAATAATTTCATTTGCTCTTAAGAATAATTCCATCATAATTCTTGACAAATCAGAAGCAGTTACTTTGGTTACAATGCTACACTAACAATTTAGGTACTAATTTCTGGCTCTGTGTTTGAAGTTTTAGTTTTGGAACTTACTTCTGAATTCTTGGTGGATTTCCAAAATCTACAAGATGTTTGGAATAGCGTATTTCAACTCACGAAACGTAGTTCTCACCTTCGGCTTGGATTATAAACTTTTCGCTAGTTTGGAATAAGGACCATTCTAATACTTGTAAAATATACAAGGTACCTACTCTATAGAATCAAGATTCAAATTAAATTGTAACGGATATATTTGATTACAGAATTATATATATATATATATATATATATATATATATATATATATATATATATATATATATATATATATATATATATAATTCTGTAATCAAATATATATATATATATATATATATATATATATATATATACTAATCTTTTGGTGTTCTCAAAAGAAATTTGGAATTTCATAATTTCTCTTTTATTCTAGGAAGAATTAGAAAAATTATCTGATTTTGAAGTTGGGATACAGTTTCTCTCTAGAAATACTCTTCTGTCACTATGTTAAAATTGTCTTGAGGACAACTGACTCCCTATGGATCCTTCTGAAGATGTTTATTAAAGTGCTTAACGTATCTATGGTTGAAATTACTAATAAAATTTTCAAAACTTCTATTAAAATATGTAACTATGTGATGAATAATAGGTACGTATAAACAACAAATAAAAATGATAAATAATATTGCTTCGTTCTGATTGAAAAGACGATTAAATATTTACAGTGGATTTTATACGTATAGAAATATCTAGAAGATTTGATGCTATTCATGTTTTGAAAAAGTGTAAATAGATGTTATACCTATTTTTCGATTATTATTCAGAAACTTTTTGAGATTCTTCAAACTCCACAGACATGCACATGCAAAGAAAATGTAGTTGAAATACATAGACTCTCATTCTACCTATTTTCTTGATAGGGTAATAATATTAACTTTGAAAAAATTACTCTTTCTTCTCAATTTATATGCTTAAAACTAAATATATAATGGAAGTAGTTGATGATGCTGACTGTTATGTTAAATGAAGAAAACGATGTGTGGGATTTCAGTCAAAATTTTATATCTCCTATCCTTCTCTACAGTTTCGGTCCCACCGAACAATCTTCAGGAGTAAATAGAATTAGTGTGTGTATGTGTGTGTGTTGACATCTGTATTGTGAAAATGAATATTTCTTCTTTAAAGGTCGTAGTGATTGAAAATAAGGAAAAACGAACATGTTTTTAGTCAAAAAATAAATATATGTATATATCAAAGAAAAAAAAATTATGTATGGCAACAACTGACCGTTATGAAGGCCAACGTCTTCTATATGTCGGTTGTGGCAATTGACAAGAGGAAATTTCTCTTTTTCCGCTATTTCACATTGAAAATAATTTAAAAACCAATGTATACGTTCAATTTTAAAGACAATAATTCCTTTCGCTTTTGAGGATGGCTGAGGTGCAGCCGAAACTGTCAGGCAGAAAAGAAGTTGAAATAAAATTAATTGTTCATGTTAGGAACTTGGATCGTGTCCAAAATAGTAACACAATTTTAAGTGATAGGAAAAGCAAATGGATCATCAGGTACTCAATTTTTTTGAGATTGATAATTTTCAAATTTTCTGTAACTTGTGATTCTGGAATAAGTTGAAGGATAAGATACTTTTTTTTTGTACTTAACCAGAGATACTACCGTTTCTTTTGATTCCCAAGAAATCAAATTTAGCGGATATATTTTCCCAAATGATAGTCTAGATTTTATCTCATTTCCAATTTTTCATAAAGCGTTCTTCTCAAAATGCTCCTTATAATAATTTTTCATTCGAACAGTGTATCCAAAATTGCTCTTTTTGTTCCATAACAAAGCTTATATTAGCTCAATGTCTGACAATGCCTTTCTATGTTCAAATGTGTACAGATTGCACACAGTTCAAATTAATCAATCGAATCCAATAGTAAATACATCCCGCTGGTAATTGAAGCACTGATTAAACTGTTAATGATTTAATAATGGCAATAATATAATTCTGAAGCTTGTGGAGAGTATATTCATTCAATGATATATGTAAATATCTTGTACATTTTGTTATTAGCAAAATAATTTGATATAGCTTGAATTTGTGTCTGCTTTCTTATTAAAATTGGAGGTAAGAACTGTTTTGAAGTCAACATGAATCCATTCAAATATGATTAATTTTTTCTATTAATTAGCTATCCATTTGTTTAAAGTAAAAGCGATGCTTTGAAATTAACTGGAAAGTAAAAAGGCTCCATTTTTATTCAAATTCTGTAATCAAATATATCCGTTACAATTTAATTTGAATCTTGATTCTATAGAGTAGGTACCTAGTATATTCTACAAGTATTAGAATGGTCATATATATATATATATATATATATATATATATATATATATATATATATATATATATATATATATATATATATATATATATATATATATATATATATATATGTATATATAGAGTGGCTTGACACTCAAAAAAGAGAAATTCAGTGCCTGAATTTGGGTAATAAAACATTCCGTAAAATGTGCTAGGTCGAATTTCGGTATGAAGTAGAAATTTTTTTTTCTTTTCTTCCAAATCTTTCTTCTTGGTTATTTCAGCTCAGGCAAATTAAAATACTACAACTAGTGAATCTCAGATTATTATTTATACACTAAGATGGAGCACAAAAATGAGGTACAAAAACATAAATCACTAGTCAGTATTTTTTGAAATTTTCATATGACCTTAAGACATTATTCTAGGAAATAGATGAATAATAATTACGAAAATATAAATCAAATTCCTGAATTCTGAAAGCATTGTGAGTCTCTGGGTGTTCACTTGATTTATATCGTATTTTGTTTTCTTCTCCGAACGACAGAATTAATTTCTTTCCAGTTGAAATTCAATTGTTTGGAGAAGTTTCTTCAACGTTTTTAATTTATTCAGCTTGACTGACATCACGTAGCTACTAAAATCACATGAGCACATCGTGTTGCTTTTGCGAGCGTGATGCGAATGTTTGTCAAACAGATTGGGGTGTGGTCAAAATCTGTTTAAAGTTGAAGTATCCATGTATTTGGATTTTTGGTGATGTGAGAAATATATACTGATTGGATGAATAATGCCATATGTCTCAGTACTCTTAGTATTAAAATAGACATTTTTGTTACCACATGAAGTCTATAATTTAAAGATTAAACATAATATCATTATTATCATTATTATTATTATTATTCCACAAAAAAAAAACAAAGTAAGAAAATTTACAAAGTAAATTCTACAGAGGTGGATGCTATATTCTAATTCAATTTGTAAGTATAGAAAATACAAGAAAAAAAAATGGAAACCAAATATAAATTCAAATATTCTGCATTCCAAACAATTTCATTTTGGAATAGATGCTGTTCTCTGACTAAGATTGCTATTTTTCAAATATAAAACTAAACTTATCGACAGACGATATAAAAATCTCAACACAGACGAAATATTCACTTTTGAATCGAAGAAAAAATGTTAAAATTATTAAAACATGTAGAAATTTACGAGCAGTAGTAATTTTACCAGATCTTTGCGAAAGAAAATTCCGGCGCTCGCAGGCGTGAGAGAGATAAAACATGAGTTCGATATAACGCAACATCAGAGGCGCAATGGCGTAAAAAGATCCCAGGACGACACAAGGACTGTAGAGCACTGAATACTGGAATGGCACGCGCCTAGTGTTTCTCTCCTTAGAGGATTGTGACTTTATTCCTGACCCAATCAAGTACACGTACAATGTCAATAAAGGAAAAAAAATAGAGGAATTTACTGCCCAGAGGAAACATGAGGATTTGAAGATGTAAGGATTGAATTGACAAGGTTATTATAGAAAAGAATGCTTCTGTGATATCTGCGAACCGTGATAATATATATTGGCATGGAAAAAATATTTTCCACGGCTACCTCCGAACTTGGTTGATTGAGCAACGCTAACGATGCGTAAACGAAACACTTTTGTCAACAAAATGTCAACAATTTCAACTGATGGATTTTTTTTTGTGAAATATTCAGGTTTGTTGCAGTGAGTTATATTTAAGAAGTGGCGTTTAAATTTTTCCGTTATTATAGTATTTCAAGTGATGAAGCCTATCACATACCAATATGCTAGCAAAAAAATGAGTTTCAGCACTGAGATTGAGGATGTTCATAACAAATATTTGAAAGTTTGTAGCTCTTTGATCATGTTACGTTCAAGGCAGTCTTGAGTTTCAATCAGTTTTATTTGGCCAAAGATTGTCATTCACAAAGCTTCATGGATATCAAAGTTGTTTGTAGATAAAGCCTACAAATAACGTTATAAATTCAATCAAAACGACACTAATTTCAGACACAATATCGAGATGGCCGCAGTTCAGGTCATATTTTTTCCTTTCCTTACTTATACATCTTATTGTTAGTAATATAAACGAAAATATTCGAATGTAACTACAGTTGAAAAGAGATGTGTCGCTAGGAAACACGAGTCTACGTGTATTTGTGTTTACAATACACTGACAGGATTATTTTATATTTTCTCCGATGATTTTTAACATATTGTAGAAATAATGAACCAATGACAACAATTATTGTTTTTATATAAAAGGTCAAAAATTGATGTCGAATATTCTTGCATTGGTCAAAATTTCCATCGGATAATTATAGAACAGCTATATGCAAAGAATATCCTTCCTTAATTAAAGAAAAAATTTCGTGATTGCTTATCAACATATACTCGTTTCCCAGAGGAAGACAACTCATTTTCACTACACACAATTGAGTATTACAATAATCTATGCAATACTTGCACCATGTATATACAAAGAATTGAGCTATCTGATAGGGTTATTTACCGATGAATTATATGGTTAGAATATAATTATCGAAATTATCCTGAAAAATTGAGTATCACAATAAACTTCAACATGGATATAGTTTGCTAACTTTATCCCATAATTTAATTATCTTCTCCTCATAAGAGCAACCTTTTTCCATCTTAGCACATCTCTCTATGTTTAATGCAAGAGCATTATCCCCTTTTATGTAAAACTAACCCACGGTGACCGACAATTGATATAGGATTTGTGATCCCAGAGCCTGGATCAAACGCTTGACCCCACATCGGGTACCAGACCAGTTTTAGTTTTTAACTGGGAGGAAGTTTGAAGTCATTAGTTATTGGAGCAGTGGTGTTGAGGTTTTCATTGAACAAAGTTTTTTTCCAAGAAAAAGTTTGTAGATGGAAGGATGGAGAATCTGTCATGTTCTTGTGATGGTTCTTGAATGGATACGAGTACATATATTTAAGAAAAAAGTCGTTGAAATAATATGAGCATTTCGAAAAAATAGTATTTTGAATAAGGTGTTTTAGAATACTTCATATTTCAAATGAGCGAAAAGTTTGAAATCAAAATCAAAGGCGAGGATTATGTTCCGCTAGAACGGTGTGGCCATTCCAAATATGTTAAAAACTACACCTTATCAAATAAATTTTTTGAGTTTATCCAGGAATTCAGACGTATTGGAATGAGTATCATATCTGGTTCTGCGTTTGACACTTTGAATTGAATTTTTTTTCCTTAATATTTGAAAAATAACCAATATTTTGTTAGAGAAAATATAATCTACATTCTACAACATGATTGAAACAATATACTCCACATTCACAACACGAAGCACTTGCCTTTGGCCGGATTACAAACTACCTGCTCGTTTGAAATAAGGCAATAAGGGCCAGGCCATTCCAATAAATTATACTACATTCTACAAAAAAAAATGCATCACACCATTTATATGATATAAGTTTCAGACTGGATCAGAGTGTGAAAACTATTTTATTCACAATCATTATAGTAATATGGCAATTTCTAACCTTTTGGAGGTTGGAAAGTGTGTAATTTCCAGCTGCACTGGTTGGAAGCGATACTTCCATCTCTTGGGTGGGAAATGTTCATGCAGGGTTGCCTAGCATTAGTCATAAATCTTTGTTGGAGTAAAATAATTCGTGCTGTCAAAAATTCCGATTATATAATTTAATGATCCAAATAAAACAATTAATATTGAAAAGAAGCGGATTTATGTTGCAATTTTGTGTAAATACATGTCTTATGAGTTCATAAATTTTTAAATTATGAACAAAATTGCTATGAACTCACATCCGTAGCACTTTCGTTCGATTCGGGGCAAGTATATAGCTCCATTTCACTGTTATAATTTATTGATATCTGCACTTATCGCAATTTCAATGGATACACGTATAAATAACTTGATTCATAAATCATAAATCCTACAAATGACAAATTAAATTTTTCAAAACATTCTTGTTTTCATAGACTATTACATCAATTTACTTTGTTGAAAAAAGGACGAAATTGGATCAATTATTTCTCGGAGAATTGGGGATGATTGTGAATAAAATAGTATACATACTTCGGTGAGGATTTCATATCAGCCTCGAGCTATATCTAATCCTCGAGGCTTTGCCTCTCGGTCATATAGTAAGCTCTCGGCTGTAATGAAATACTTCCCACCTCAGATGTAATATACTATTAATGTTCTGCTCTTGATAGCAATAACCAAGTAATTACTGCGATTCTATTTTGTCAATGTCGAATATTTATAATTTTAGTTGTGTTAAATCATGGTTTTCGTCAAAACTCAAGTGAAAATTCATATATGGCATTTCAAATTTATTGTTGATTTAGTTTTATTATTGTGGTATTGTTGAGTCCAATGCTGAAGCATTGCTTCTCGAAGATATTACCGAATACAGCCAATGAAATTTTAAAATAAAAATTAATGAGTTTTCAATATGTACAAGTAGAATTTTAACATGAGAAAATGTTACAATGCCATTGACTACTACTATTAGTATGCTACGAGTAGACACGAGAAAAAAGTAATTTACACAATTATTCCATTGATAAAATCTGTTAAACACAGTAACGATGCGCTGTCTTTCTTACTATTACTAACGCCGTTTCTCTCACTCTATAATTCCTACGTCAGCAACATTACCAAGTTTCTTTATCCTGTCATACTGGTGAAACATCACTTCGGGACTTTATATCTTCGTGGCAGGTCAACTTTAAATTGTTTGATTAGAATATAGTCACTAGTCATGAAGGACTTTGGTACATATGCACATGATAGTCGTTCAGTAATTATTTTATTCCCAGAATTGAAACTGTATTCGAAATGCGTTCTAAAGAGAGATAAGAATGATTTTCATTGTTTCGGAGTTGGTGCACCAAAGACTTTATACGTTGCAAATTATAAATGAATGCATATGAAACTAAGAAAAATTATGAATGCAATGCTGCTATAGAATCAAGTAGATAACAATGAAACTTATCATTTATTGAGAATTTTCGAAGTGTAAAGTAAGTTACAAAGCGCAAAGTCAATAGCCCCCTGATACAATAAATAATCCAGTTCTCTTCTTGTATTATTTGAGAATACTATACATCCGGATCACTCTGTGTTATTATTGGAATTTTCAAAATAAACTGGAACCTATTTCGAGACGATCTAGTTTCAAATATGTATCTGGAACTGAATCCACGCACATATAACAAATCTATTTTCGAATATGAAATTCAAGTAATTTTCCATCAGAGTTTTTCGCAAACTGTGCTTGGGCACAGGTTTTTCTAGTTAAATAAATTGGAGTTTCGTACTTGTTACAATGCACTATTTTAAACTTGAATTTAACTTTAAGAATTTCACTTACTCACCCTTTTCATGCAATTCAGTGATAAATACTAAGAGAACCTTATTTCATTGTACAAAGTCACAAGATTGAGCTATATTTCCTACAGAGAATACACAAATATAGTACTTTATCAACAAATTGTCTGCTCCCATAATTAAAATTCGATTTCTTGGTAATACGAGTAATTCAATAATAAATAGTAGCTTGACAATAGAGCAACGATTTGACTGTTTCCTTTTTACTCTGAAGCATTAAATAGCTATTTCCGGTTGGCGTTCGAAGTTAACCAGAATTTTTTCCTTGTCAAAAGACACGGCAGGATAAAAAGGATTTTTCTGTAATGTTCTTCTCGGAGCTGCACATAAAGTTCAAAGCGCAACGGGCAGCAAATGGTTCAAGCGCTTGTTGAATTTTAAAAGAGTCTCTATGGTTACCGGTAATGTAAATTATGGTTATGATGTGGTTGCACAGTGGCTATGCCATCTCTTCCTTCTTTGTAGAGTGATCTAATGGAATGTAAAGAACATAAAAGTTTAAAAAGCAATCAAAGAAAAAGATAATAGCATATTCTTTACGCTTGCAGAAACTTTTCTGAATTCGTTAAACTTTATTTGTGGGTAATTTATAAGATGAAAGTTTCAATAAAGAGTATTAATGGATAACCGGAATTAGGATAATATAATATTTATTTGCCTAATTAATGAAGCGTCAAAGCTTCGTAGCTTCTCACATGATTATATTTTATAGATTCTGAGACATTCCAATTATAATTACAGATTTTTAAAAATTAATATTCAACAGGAAGATCCCATATGTATATCGATTTCAAGTACTTACCAAAATGTTTTTGGAGTAAGTAACCACTGAAATGTTGCAGGATTTTATCCAATTTTATCTTTAATGGATGATTAGAAACAACTAAAGACGAAACTGAATCAGTATAAACATTTTAAGGCGGGCTTCCAGGATAGTTATGTGGTTGAATACTTTGGGATAATGATTATCGACTATCCCATAACAGTGAAGTAAAAGACCAATTCTTCATCTGATTTATTTTAGCAGGATAAAATGCCGCTTAACGAAAGGATTTAACAACAAACACAAATCCATTATCAGCATAGAATTTAAGCCTCCGTGCGAGTATTCTTTGGGAGTATTGATGTCTTGAACCACTGGGCTGCCTAAAAATGATGTTGCTATATGCAATAAATTCAGAAGTCAGAACTAATTTCCGAAAAAGCGTAATATTTTAGATTTATCATATGTTCGAGATGTATAGAGGATTAGGAATGACATGTATCTCGTGGCGCAGCAGTATTCGCTACCAGAGCCACCTTTCCATCGCATTTGTTATTGTCCTTGGCATAAAATGGAATGGATGAGAATTGTGTCGACGTTCATTTATTTTGCGCACCTCAGGGCGTGGTTAACAGCAAACAACTGAAAATTGTGACAAATTCCATCTGCGCTTTTATTTCACATGTTTGAAATGAATAAAATTAATATGGAGAGAAATGATGTGGTCATTATTTTCTTTTAATGGACTCGTCACTGATGTAATGTTTAATGAAAAAATACGTGAATACGCACTCTTTTTTCATACGATACAATGCTCTCACATTATTATTGTGATATTAAAATTACGATATTTGCACTTGGAAAACTTCAATGATCCAATGATAAGTTATTATTCGTAATGTGTACTGCAAGTGGCATATGTTCATTCTTATCAACAACTGGAACATAGTAATTTCAGACCTAACAGAAAATAGTTGATGTGATCAATAACACTACTTCATTTAGATTCTATAACATAAATGATGTAAAATTAAAAGAATCTGACATGAACATCACGTGGCTTACTTGTACATCATTTGATATATACACAAATTTATTCGATAGTTTCCTGTAACTTCAGATTATAATTAATATGATTTTAATAATATTTTGACATGTACTTACAATGTCAAACAAAATCAAAAAATTGACAACAAATTATCATTGCCCACCTTATCATTATATCATTTCAATTAAACTGATTGTTTCATACGGCAAATTCTGAATGTCTATTATACATATAAACTGCACTTCCGGCTCAGCCGATTGATACAAAAATAGTAGATAGCTATTTTGATGCTGCAACAAGTTCAAACACTAAATTTCAATATGCTATAGCTGATTATAATAGATTTATACAAAAAATTTTTAAAAAAATTCAAGTAAAGTGCACTTCTGGCTTGGCAGATTCATACAAAAATCCAGATAACTATTCTGATACAACATCAAGTTCAAGTACTGAATTTCAACATCCTACGGTTGATTATTCTGGATTTATTAGAGAAATTCAACCAGTTTTGAGATTTGCGAGTGACGAACGCACGAACGAACACATGCACGCACATATGTACCGACATCAAACCGAAAATAGTCAAAATGGATTCAGGGATGCTCAAAACGGATATTTCCATCAAAATCTCGATAAGTGAATTTTGTCGGTTTCACAATATATCCTTGTACGTAGTACAAGTGAGTAAATATTATTATATTGAATACACCTGTACTTTTCTCTTCACGATTTGTTCAATTCATCAACTTTTAGCAACTAAATTGAACTATAGGGAACAGAGCTTGATAAATTCATCCATGTCATCTTAATGGCAGATATAATATAGCTTATGCATTTGAATGTGTATATTAACAGCATGGAAGGTTGAACTATAATATAATAACAATAAAAATGATGGTTTGTGCATCTATTGACTGAAAACGTTTAGAAAGTTTAAATAAAATAGTTACGCATTTTATAATGGCATTATTCTTACATAGAGTTAGTTCAAAGTTTTTAACACACATTCGACAATTCGAATTCAATTATTCCTATTCATTAAATGAGCCATTCTACCATTTTTATGCGATTACGCAACCAGATGTAAAATCAATCAAGTGTAAATATGATTTGCGTGTCCTTTTTGCAAGCATTTCATTGTTTTTCTTTTCAATATTTAATTTGACACAAAATTTAAAAATATAAAATAATTTCAATGCATTTTTTTTCAATTGTGCTCGGTCGAAAGTTTTTCTTCTCATCACACATTAGCGCTATTTGAAAAGGCTCAGCACTATTTGTAAAAATCGACTGAAGCATAAAGACACAGACGAATAGATTGACAGCGAAGTCTTATCTCCCACCAGAAAAGATTCTTTATGTACACTTTGAAGATGATGAAATATTTTCCATCGTGTGGATATCCAAACTACAGAGTGATCAAAAATGATTGTCCGTGTCGCTTTGTTCTGATTTTTTCTTTGCCGCCTGCTTGAGATAATGACCTTCAAGTGACAGATGACAGCTCATCTGAAAACACTATTCTAACCTAATAATTTGGTAGAATAATAATAAATTCTCAATAATCAGTCAATAATACAGCTATTTACTCACTCTTTTGTTTATTGAATCAGATTATGGATGAATCCGTCATAAAATATACAAAATATACGCCATTGTGTTCTTGAAATGTCGGTAATGTAGTTTTCAAAATAAATAAATTTATACTAACTTTATTCCATGATCATAATGCGAACTTTTGCCTGTCACCTGTCAGACAATCATTATTGATCACTCTGTACATTACTCTAAGGACTTCATAAAATCTCTATTGAACAAGATTCAAAGGGACAAATACTATATAAGCAAGAAAGTTGCTGAAATTAATTGTGAAGGTACATTGTACCAAAATAAATATCTTGAATTGTCCTTGTTATACTCCAAAGTTCACTTGTAAGCTGAACTCCAATATTATTGAAAAAATAAATATCAATAATGCTTTTAGCCCATTTATGGGTATTGCACACACAGATCATGCTGTGTGATTCGATAAAAATAGGTTAGTACGGTAAATGTGGAAAAATATTTTTTAAGATAAAAACTTGCAATGTTTGACTTCGCCTGGTATTGAACCCAGTTTGCCTGGAGTCATCAGAACATAAGTGAAGCGTTTTACTAGCTATATTTGAAAATGTTTATCTTGCAGCTAATAAGAATCAGTTGAGCGTTAAAATCTAAATACGCCATACAATATGCAGAATATTACTTTAAATAAATTCATTTTCGGTTTTAAGCACACCAGCACAAGAATTAAACAGCCAGAAAGGAAAGATGTTTCTTTCCACTTTCCAGCATTCTATGAATGATTAAATATTCACAAACTGTGCAGAAGATTTTGTTGAATCCAGATTATTTGCTAAATTATCATCAACCGGTTTATCACCCCAGTGAGATTCATTCTAGCATAAATAAACTGAATTTGTTTCGAAGTTGAATTTAGGAGATTTATTGTTTTGGGTTGGTTGTAAAGTTGATGTACTGCTATCCGAAACAAAAGTAGAATAGTGATTTTTCCACATATAATATTTCAATGTTTTGTATTGCGTTCATTCCTATAACAGTAAATCACGAATATTGTCATATTTTTAACTGCTGTGAGTATACGATTATTTCTAGCTACCAAGAAGAATGGATGAACAAAAACAGATATTGTATCCATGATAAATCTTTCGGAAACACTACGTGTCTAACACTCATAAAAATTTGTTAAAGTGTGTAGTTTACTCTATTTTCAATAGTTATATAATTCTCTGGTTTGACGATAGGAGCATATGATGAATTATCTTTAACGCTACAAAGTCGGAAGTATGAAGAAAATAACATCATATTTTATGCCAAATGGCATTAAATGTATCTATCAACAAACATTTATGCGATTTTGTTCAGATACATGGAAAATTATATAATCGCTACATTAGTTCCATAAACCTTTTCCTACATCTATAAAACATAAATCTCGATCTTAAGTAGACGTTCTAGATTCATCTTCTGCAAAAATATTCTGAAAAGCTATAGTTAGGATGCTTACGTAGACCGAGAAATACGTTTCCTTCGACTCGAGCATCATTCACCGACAATCAATTGTAACGAATCCCACCTTGTTCATTTCCACCGTACGAGGCTTGTTAAATCCAAAGTTCAGTTGTTTGGGCATTATGGAGAGCCAGATTTAGGTTATATTTATGAATCTTCTTCTATAGATTAGTTCATACAAACATAACCTTCAAAACTCACAGCACAAGCAAAAAACTTTGATTAACTCTCCGTCCATCATTAGCTGTTTTAGACTTACTATAAAAACATTCCAAACTGTTATATCTTCTATCTTTCGACATCCAATTAGTTTCTTCTGCTACGAAAATAAACATTACTGGACAGGGTAATTACACAAGTATTTGTCGTGCGAGCTTCTTGATAACGTGATAGGACACACATAACATGTCATTATAAAAGCTACCATCCCTAACCAGTTTGCTATTTGATGTTACCGAGAAAACTGGGTTAGGTTGCACCGTTAGCATTTAACTCCGGTGGTATCAGTCGGATAATTACGTTCTTTGTTTCCGGACCTTCATAGTAATTCGTATCCGGGTAAAGCTTTTGTAACCAGTGTTTTGTCTTAGGGACCTGCACTATGTACTCTAGAATAGGGTTTTCGTTATCATATTCCAATCATAAATCGTGGGAGAGGAACCAGATATTCATATAATCCTCTTGTTTCTAAGAAAAAATTATTCTAGATAATATTCTGAGTAACAAATACAAATGACATCATTCAAGTGTGGATGAAAATTATTTTCTTATAGTTTCTGCTATAAGGAATGAGTGAAAAAATCGGTGGTGCTTCGTTCCAGAAATTCCCTGACAGTTTTTATTGTATGTCTTGAGTTTATTCCAGTCCTATTTGGAGAAAGAACGATAAAATCATGTCTTCAAGCATAAATATTGTTGTGGGTTGGACTATTTCTTTGGAGTGGACAGAGGGACAGAGTATAGTATCTTGCTTCATAAATCTGGAAAATGATTCTACCTGTCAAACGGACATGAATGATCAAGAAATGATTTATTGGATCTTCAAGATTAAGAAAAAATTCAATTGATAATTTCAGTATTGGAGAAAGTAGAAAGTTACAATATTTGTTCGGTTAAATCTTTATTTGCATTCAATCCTTATCAAAACTGTCTTTGAATTTCAATTTTGAAGTCGATATCTTCAACATTATAGAAGTAAAGTAGGAAATCAAAGAATCATTGTGTTACTACAGGGTCATCTGTTCAACCAAATGCAGCCACAATTTGATACGGCCGAATTAGTAATTATGGTGAAATTAAGTTCGTGTATCAATTTGCAAGTCGCTTAGACGAACTGCACATGCTATCAAGATAGATTTGAAATACTGAACATACTAACAATCTGACCTCACTCTGGGAATCATCTCAATCGTATATCAGAAGATCTCAAAAATAACATATCCGCCATTCTTACGAATAAGCTCTATTCGATCATTTCTCCTTAAAAGTCATGAAGAAGAAGTGAGATAACAATTTGATAATTGGATAATTAATGACCGCAAGTTGAATGAATCCAGTTCAATAGATCAGTTTTTGAAGTCATTCTACAAAGCATATTTTATTATTAATTCTGTTTCACCCACGTACTCCCGATCTTGAAACCAGGAATGAATGAAGTACATAGACTGAAATAGAATAAATTTATCTGAAATAAAATTTAGTATCATAAATTGATGGCAAATATTTTGATAATTAAATCCCTAAGCCTCTCTAAAAAATCTATTTATGATAAATAAACTTGTATCTTCTTTTATTAATTGTTTCACCCACGTACTCCCGATCTTGAGACGGGGATGAATGAAGTACATAGACTGAAATAGAATAAAGTTATCTGAAATAAAATTTGGTATCATAAATTGATGGCAAATATTTTGATAATTAGGTCCCCAAACCTATCCTAAAAAATCTATTTATGATAAATAAACTTGTATCTTTTAAATAAATATGTTTTATTGGGTATAAGTTCTGTAATTTATTAGAAACACAACGTTTCAACAGCAAAGTGCTGCCTTTTTCAAGTGAAAAGAAATATAAATATGAATAAACAAAATTGTCAAGACAACAAAAATAAAAATAAAAGTACAAATCATAACTAGATTAGTTTAAAATATATTAACTCCTAGTATCGTAGAGCTCTGCCTGTAATTGATGATTCAATATCCACAGGTCTTCAGGAGATAATAATGAAGGTCTAAATAGGGAAATTGTCAACTCCTTGTGGTTCTAGGTCAATCTGGCTCTACTCTTTTTGGTTTGGCGCATAACTGAACCATCCACAGATCTTCAGGAGGTGGTGATGAAGTAACTCTTGCAAGTAGATTCGTAGATACAAATAACTTGAAATTATGAACAAATGATTGGTAGCCATGATCGATTAAGTTCATAACCAGTATTCAAATTCAAATTATTCGGTGATTTTTTAATTTCAATTTCTTCTCTTATAAGCCTCTTGAACCAATTGTTCTCTTTAGCCAGAAGCTTCGTATTATTGAAGTCAATGCCATGTAATTCTTGAATAGCATGCTCAGCCACAGCAGATTTTTCTGGATGGTTCAATCTTATTTTTTTTTTTGTATCTTTTACATATATCAGTTATTATTAATAATATACAATAGAAAATATTTGATGATAATAATCATAGTTTTTGATAGATCTTGAGGAAGGAGTGGGAGATGTCGATTACGTTGCGTTTAGGAACAGGACTTGGCCTTAGCAAGCTTCTCTAAAGGTTGTTTCTCGACGATACAAAAAATTACGGCCTCACCGTCGTTATCTTCAAAAATATCCCTAATAGGTGCCTGTCGTACCCAGCATTAGTTCTTTTGGGCTGAATCTTGTGTCTCAACACAGTATAGGCAACATTTCCCGCTTCCCTCATGATCTAGTTGTCAAAAACCACGAGAATTATTGTTAGCAATCGGTTACTTGGATGATTAATTCTAATTGCATTACTTGAACCTGATGATTTGATTATTGGTAACGAGAGCCGGTGATTACCAGTTATCACTAATTGACTGTAACCTATACCTATATTTATGATTAATGATTACAGCCTATACACTTTCTGTTTTTACATAACAGTGTCACGCATTGACTCAGTATTTTTGAAACATTTCGAATTGTTTTAGAATCGCGTGATTCTCCACTACAAAAATTTGGGTCACATGATTACAGTAAATGAATTATTATAATGATGGATACGGAAAATCAATCAAGTTATATTGTGAAAAGTTTTCATTGCATCTATCTATCTATCTGGTATTTTTAATCCTCATTAATTTGATTTCTATATTAAAATATCGATTTTTCAGTAGCATGAAATGTTGCACATCCAAGTTTTGAAACAATAATACAATAACTCTTATTGCAAACACCAACTAACAGTGCAGTGAAAACCAACATTCCGTTTGAAATTACAGAAGTATTCATGCATCAAATTTCAAACACAGTACGTTGCTATGAATCTATAGTTACAGCAGTTGACCGCTTCGAGCTCTAACCGGTAAATGAAGCGGTTACAACAGAGAAATTATGGAGTATTTACCATGTAGTAGAGAAAATGGCGCAAGGTGTGCAAAAAGACAAGGTCAAGTGACAACAATAAAAAAAGATTTTTTGTTCGAACAGTTCCTTGAGGATTTCTTTCTATTTCAATTTGTTGCTAGTTGGAACAACCACTAGCAAGGATTATACTTAGATCCATACTTTTTATTATTTCATCACTGATATTACTGGAGTACATAAATGACTAAAATTTGTATTCATGCATACTGATAAAAATGTTCACAACTCCAATAAAATACAAGTCTTAAATTGACAATTTTTTCTCTCATATATATAGTATCTACTTTGAGTGAAGCAAATCTTGATTATTGTCCATAATTTTACCTTTACTCTCACTAGAAATTCTTGACTCCACTTTTAAGTGAAGATAGAAAGTGTGAAAATATTCATTATGATCATTGTGAACTAGGATTCAGGAATATGAAGAACCTAGTATGAAATAGCTATTTACATTACAAGATGCAAAAGTATACTTTTTTGTGTGAGGTGGTATTTGAATGGCCGAGGTGAAGCCGAGCATCCGAACATCTCAAAGGGCTTTCGCATCGTGTGATGTATTAAATTTTTTCTGCTACTGTTCTATAAAGATAATAATATTTAATAATGATTATTATATTTGGAATATTGTCATGGAGACTGTTTTATTTGTCTAAAATTATCCATAGCAACGGTTTATTTACAATGTTATCTGTCATCAGCGCCTGTCACAGATTTTGAATTTCAATAATTTAGTGAAAAATTGCATTTGACCGATTTAAAATGTCAACGGAAAATAAAAATGGTATTCAAAAGGCAGCTAACAATGCATGTGCTTCACTTCTTGCGGATGAATCCAAAGAAAGGTACAATCAAACATACAGCATGTTTTCTAAATGGCTTGCTGATAAAAACATTACTCGAATTGACGAAAATGTAATGCTTCGGGTGCCGATATTTTGGATTTAAAGAGCGTGTGGAGGTCTTCTTCGTACAGTAATGAAATCATTTATTTGAATAAATATTAAAATTTCCAATATATTTGCATTTTTTCATACTTTTACTTTTTTGTCCTGGCCCCGAAAGTATTACTTTCGTAGCTAGCAACACATAGCAACGAGTTAACACGTTTCGTTCGAGTTGCCAGGGCTACAAAGCTCACTTATTCATACAGTAGCAGAAAATATATATTTCTTATTGTTCAAAAACTCGGGCAATTATTATTGCTAGTTGACTTGAAGATTATTCACAACGAGAGGAATCCTGTCTTCTCGCATCTCAGTTAGAAAACAAAAGGACAAAAGCACCGTCGAATACCCATTATGCTATCGAATATCCGCTACCTCGAAATTCCACGCCGTCGAATACCCATTGCGGCGAGTTTATCCCCACTACTGCTTTGTGTGGCGATATAACAGTAGTTTTTATTTTCAACCAGCAATGTTTCGCACCCAACTAATAAGCGGGCTATGCTCGATATTTATAAACAGTGGTTTTGGTTTTCAGTCGGCAGTGTTTCGCACTCAACTAATGAACGGGCTTCGCCCGTTCTGAACAAGTTCGACATGCCATGTTCAATGTTTATTAAACCCCTGGTACAGTCATTTCTTCTTAGCAAACACTCACACAAAGCAGTAGTGGAGGTATTCGACGGTGTGGACTCTAGACGCAGCGAACATTCGATGGTGCGGGCTACTCCGAGCATAAGCACCGAATTTCAATTTTACTTTTCAAGAAAATCAACTTTGAAGTATATATTTTATGATTCGCCCTTTCTGAACAAATTAGAAATCGCTAGGAATTTATATGCAAGACAATGACGTGTACAACACGTAGAGGAAATTTTTCTCTATTCATTTGATTGATTCACTCCGCCTTCGCCGATCTGCATTAATCATTTCAAACTTTCGAAGAAATTATCGCTTTCATCATAACACTTGCATAGATAACTATTTTCTTATAATAGCTTTCTACTTCAAGCATGAAAAATAAATTCCGAGTTTACTCTGAAGGAACAATAAGCGTTAAATTTATAATTCTTTTCAAAAGTTCGTGTTAATTTATGTGGGTAATCGTGTTCGTAGTACCTAAATAAATTACAGCAGGAACAAGAGAGACATAATAATGGTCCCTTAAAATTCATGACATTACTTACGTAATAAATGATACTATCGCAGAACATACTCCAACTAGAAATTTCAGTGAGGTTTTTTATGTTTTTTATTCAGAAATAAATATTCAATTCACTTTTATGAAAATGTTAAGAAAAAGAAGTCATAAGATCCGTCGGAAATATACCTCATAAGGATGTAGACTCCTGACTTGAAACTAGAGTTCGGTTATTGCTCGTTGATTGTCTATTGATATAGTATAATCATAAAAGAATTAGGCTCCTATGAATATCGGATAAAAATCCATTACAAAATTTGAAAACAAAAACAAATAGAGCAAAATCGCAGGCTTGCCAGATGTTACTTATTTTCTGAAAAACAAAATGTGTGAAATAGAGTAGTATCAGTATGTATTTTGATCATAAGCATACTTGCCAGCATGGACTGACAACCAATTTACAGATACCAGATGCTAGAGGCACGTTAAATCATGACTCACTTTTCCTAAAGTCTGAATGCTGATTCATACATATGTTTTATTATATTATATTGTATAAAGTTGAAAATCGATACTGCTAGATACTTCCCATTGGTAGTAATATCTGCTAGACACTCTAAAGTTCGCCAAAAATAACGTGAACGTACTTATAGTCTGAGTCCTAATTTTTATATATGATACTCAAGGAACAATTTTAATACTTTTTGAAAGTAGCCAGACCAATCGTAGGGGCCAAATATCCCCTAGACACAATTAAAATGTCGTTATGAATATGAGCGCGAAGTTATTATTTGTACGCTTGATATTAAGCGAAGTATTTATGAGCATCCAACTTTTCCTTGGTCCGGCTGTTTACAAAAAGTATTAAAATTGTTCCCTGCGTATCATTATAATAAGAATTAGGATTCAGAATATAAGTGAGATTATGATATTTTTTTATGGGCTCCATAGCGTCTAGCAGGAAGTATCTGGCAGTGTTGATTATTATTTTTTAACAATATTCTCTAAAACATACATTAAAATCAGCACTAAGATTTTAAGAAAAGTGAGTAATGTTTTAACGTACCTTTAGCACATAACTGTAAATTGGCCGTCAGCCCAAGCTACCAAGTGTGCGTATGATCAAAGTACATACTAACACTATTCCACACATTTTGTTTCTCAGAAAATAAGTAACGTCTGGCGGATCTGGAATCTTGGACTAAAATAGAATGAATATTAATCATACCTTTCGCTCGATACGGCAGTTTTTAATCAAATTCAATCAATAATAACATTCAATCGAATTTTGTACATATATTAACGCACGATAGAGGATCTTAAAGATATAATACCGTCCTGATTCATAAATGCTGATAATTTAAACACAAAAGTCATCGGTAACCACAGTAACGAGTTTAGCACATATTACGTTACTTCTAAAATATATCCTTTACAGTGTAGTCAATAATTATTTCTTGTATATATTTTGAATACAAACGTCTTTATAGGTTCATCTTACCCATCAGCTTTGCTCGGTGAACTGCTGCACTTTTCGAAATACAGAAAAAAAAATTCAGAGCTGTGTATTTTTTCTGTTCCTCAGCCTATATCTGTTTTCTGGAAAAATATCCAAGTGTTATAACCCATACGTTTTAGCGGGATTATATTTTAGATTAATTTATCTTCACAACGCTGTGTAAAAAGTACCGATTTGCTACAAATTTTTTCTAATTATTTGAAGGAGAAATGAGAACAAAGTTGGCTACATATGTTTCTCAAATTTTTCTAAAATAAAAAGAGATAAATGCACTAGATTGGTACAATACATCAAACAATTCCACAGCCAACTATAAATATATTTCACTTCTCGTGCAAGGAATTGAATATTCTAAAACAAGTAATGGAATGGCCTATGTTCCAAACGAGCAAAAAGTTCGAAGTTCTCGCCATTGGCGAGGACTACGGTTCACAAGTGAGGAATACGCCATTCCAAACATGTTGTGGACTATACTTCTTATAATAAGATTTTGGAAACACAATAATATTCCAGAAGTACCTTTTAAAATTATTAAACGTCAAACGCAAAGCCGGAAATGAATACCAGAATTGTTAGGAAGTAACCATGTAACCAAACTAACATAGCTTCTGATCCGTCGAAAATTATGATTGAATGGTTATAAATGGCATACAGAATTATTTTAAACGACATGTTGGAGTGTCACTTGTTCCAACATGATTCTTGGTTATTGAACATGCAAATTTCTAAACAGTCTTTAGAGAAATTATTTAGAACAAAACGGTACTCGCATACAATATTATGAAAAGAAATTAATTCAAAATATAAGCCTACCAAAATATAAAAGCTGTCTCAAACAATTTTCACCGGAAATCAGGTAGGTTGGAAAAAATATTACAGGACCTTATAGATTAGGTTATGTTCAGTAAGATTACAAATATTTTTTTTAATGTAGATCAAATATTTAAGCGGATAAAAGAGATAGAAAATCAAACGATAAAGATACCACACGATATATCAATAATTTACAACAATTCGAGAGCATTGGGTCGAAAAAAGAGAAATACTGCTATAGAATATCCTAAAGATTTTGTAATAACGTCCATATTTCCATTTAATGGATAGAATTGTTGAAAAATAATTGTGATGATAAGTTAATGAATGTGCTACAGAATATAAACTATTATAAAATTATTTATCATAAATAAATACGTTTATTATCATTATAATTATTATTATTGTTATCATTATCATTTAAAAATGTCTACAATATCACAATAAATTTCTATTGACACTCAACCTTTTAAAGTTGAAAATATCCCTTCGCCGCATCCCGGAATTGCGTCATTGTAAACCGGAACCGCTTCCCCTATCGCCATCGCAGTGCATTATGTCCTTGATGACGTCAAACAATGGAACTAAACACACATGGCTGCCCGCGTTGTATGCTCTGGGCTAATATAAATATATACATGTTTATTATTTCGGCGATATTACACTTGGATATTGCGATATGTTATATGGGTTAATATAGAGAACTATTCCAGTGATGTTCTTCTCAAATTGATCAATATGAGTTTTTATGATATCACTTGGAACAGGACCAAGTGTTATTTGTCCTTTCTTGTTTGAGGTGAAGTTGACTTTTTAAGAAGATTAATAATTTCAGTTGTTTTCTAGCTTGTTCGAGAAATCTGTTTCCAATTCCAAAATTGTGTAGCAATAAGTTATTTGCAATTATATTTTTGAAGAAAAAGTAATATCATTATTGGAATTCAAATTGAAGCCTCTTGATTGAACAATAATTTTACCATCGAATGCTTGTTTATTCAGCAAGTACCAAATATCAAAATTTCCGATTTAAATAAAATATAGAATAAAGAATAATGGAAACATAGTTATTCTGAAATATTTTCTACACTTGGGTTTAATTTTAGATTTGATTCCAAAAAACTAGAGCATTGGGTGATCGAATGAATTTTTCAAACTGATTTCAGTGATTTTAAGGAATTATTTTATGATTATCAAGAATCATAGAGATGATCATAGTTTAATGTCATAAAAAATATAAAAATTAGAAAAAGAGGAATCTCCAATACATATTACCTTTTGATTCACAATTTTGACACTTCATTCATGATAAATGTCATTGATAATCCTAAAATCAACAAAGATAGTCGTGTACCCACATTATTGTATGTTATTGAGTTTTGCTAATGTCAAGGTTGACAAAATTCCGAGGAAAATAACACTCCAAATCAAAGAAACGTGAAGCTTTGTAGGTAATTTACACATAATCTTATTTTATATACCCATCAAATTGACCAGCCTCGCTTACTAAGCTCGCTCGCCCTTCAATTGATTATATCAAGGTTTTATCAATTGTTACTTGCTTAACCGATGAGAATTGTAAATATATTCTATCATTGTAAATTAAGCTAATATTGTCGCATTTAAAGTTCCTTGCTCCATTTTCTCTACTAACATTCTTGTTGATTTCTTTTCTATCCTATCAGAATTCACTCCTTTTAAAAGTGTAAAACTACTCAATATGCAAATGACTTCGCGGTTTACCACTAGAGTACATATTTACATTTTCATCCATTACTTCCACTCTGTAACTCTCAAACAGTAATTAAAGCTTAACCACCTTTCATTCCCGATAACCGAAGTGCCGAATCGGTTAAATAAACCGCTAAATCGAGTGAATCACGGTCCTACCTGCGCGTTGCTGGTATATCTGGGATAGGAGTGAACGACAGTCGATAATGCAGTGCTTAGGAAAATTTTTCAGTGTTCATTTGTCATTTACCAAATTTGCTCCACCAAATTATAAATATGGATTTTGTACCTATATTAAGATATGCTAAATATATTTTGGAAGTTGAAAATAACTATATAGTGTATTAATTCATACTAGTACAAAAGTGAAAGCAAAAATAAAAGATTCTTGATTGAAGAAATTGATGATATTGATCATTTTTGAGTCTCAGTTCATGATACTTCCAATTCTTAATATCTTAAAATTTTATATAGCAGACCCAAATCAAGTGAATACACAGCCTATGTCGATTACATGTTACTTAAAATTATGAAAAATATATAACCGCAGGTTGGACTGAATGATTTTCGTCGGAAGATTTATATGAAACTAATGAACGACGCGATGTTATTACCTTCAACATCATTATGAAATTCATATTATTTTCAGAAAAAAATGTGAAACATCTTGGTCTGAATAGTTGAATTCAGCCGATGTACTTGTCGCACGATTCCAGGAAGGATATATTTCCAGTATTCTACCTACGTAATTGAAAAGTAAATTTTCTTATAACAATTTGTTTGATAAGATAATCACAGTTGACTATATTTGTAACAGTGAAAATATAGTATATACCAATACAAGTGCGGAATGGAGATCATTCTATGCGAATGTGAATGAGACGAAGTCGAGTGCAGAATTTACATGAGCATGAAAGATGTCCGCGGAAATATTTATAACCAAAATATGCTATTTTCTGAGAAAGACTTTACTCAATTGATCTCATTCTAATTCATCAAACTTTGATAAAATTACTCCCACTGACTCCATTTTAAAGAGAAATGATAGAAAAATCAGAAGGAAATAAAGTTATGACATCAATAAAATATTTTTTCGCGACGCCACGCAGCTTTCTTTAGAAATTTTTGAGCGTGCGAAATGACTCGTATTCCGCAAGATACAACTTGCAGAATGGGTATCATTCTATAGTGACTGTGAGAAAAAATATTTGTATTCACATAATATCTTTTTCGAACACACGTAATTCAGCCGGAAGTAGTTTTCAGATATAGCTCTAGCCTCTTCGTTATTGAGCATTAGTTCTTCCCTGATACTTGAATAAATTTCATGATGATGCTCTATGCAAGTAGTAAAACATTTACATCGTGTCATTAATTTTCCTGATTTAAGAACATTCCGGCTAAAATCATCCTGTTAGATCTGTGTATCTATATTTCTACTATAATTGTATGCAAGAAATATTTTTCTTCGGTATGGTTTATGAGGATAAAATTTAGATCTCTACTTCAGCTCTATACCATATACAATGCAATAGATATTCATAATTTTTAGAATTGCGTGCAGGGATATGAAGAAGAATGAATATTCACATTCATAATGAGCATGTCTTTCTGACAGATTTATACTAGAGTAAGAGTACTTAATTAAGATCTAAATTCAAAATTGGTTCATTGAGCGAATGTTGAAGATATATAGGTAAATCAAGTTGAAAACCATATTTCCGTCCACAAATAAGGCTGCTGAGTTTCTAAATATTTACAACACTATTGGCTCACATAGCTGACAGTTCGAGAAACGCTGGTTCGCAGAGAAACGCCCAACTGTCGTAAACTAACAAAGCTACCAGCGCGCGTTCATCGCATCTATACAAGTGACAAAATAATGAAATTTCGATACAATCCGTGTTTAATATTCAGTGGGGCGGATAAAATTTTCTCAATAAACAGAAAACAAGCAACTATTCAATGTAATCTCAGAGTTCGTACTCCCCATTTCTTATTCTCATCTTCCAACTAACATCAAAAGAATAGCACGAAAGAGATTCTAGCAAGACATAATTGACCTAAATAATTATCCTCTCGTGAAAACGAAATTGATGATCTGAAGAATCATTTTGAAATAATGAAAACTTCATCATGGTGATAACACTTGAATTGTTTCCAATAATTTCATATTGCGATATTCAGAATAACTGTCCAGACTATAGGACTGAGAGTCAATTATACGACTGCACATGGAAAACAACTTGATGAAAGGATCATTAGAGTCCATTTGCTTGTCTCAATGTTGATATTTCTTCTAGAATAGGTCGCTGGGGCTATATTAAAAAAATATAGAATTATTTGACAATAAAAATAGAGCCAGTAATTCGGATATCATATATTTCCTGTCACAATACAAAATATAGGCCTCCTCTTTAGAAATCTATTTCATCCATCTTCCGCATAACATTCACTGCACATGTCATAGCTATCTAAAAATGTCTCATTTTCACATTTCCACAGCGCAGAAATTGATTGTTTCCGACTTGAAACTTATTATAAATTGAAGAAAGATACCAATACAAGATAATACGGTGAATTTTAATTTATCAATAAGAAAATGTATCTCATTCTACTAATTTAAAAAAGGAGATTAGTTCAGAAAATCCTCAAAATAAGGCTACAATTGTTTTCAATATTACAAACTTAATATCAATTGATCATCCAAATATCTAATTTAATCAAATTCGAACCTCATTATCATTCATTTGGTACACACTCATTCAATTTACTGTTAATGTAAATGCATCTAAATATCATCAATAATCATAATAAATTTGTTCATAAAAATAATAGTTAACAAGTACGTGAGTTTATTCAACTATTGAATTACTAATTTTCATGTCATGAAACAGGAGCTTTAAAAATAATAGAATATACAGTTATTGGGATGAAATGTGATTTGTCAGGGTATACGATGAAACCGTATATAGAGTTGTGTTTTCAGATAACTCATCGAGTCCGTGAATTATATATTTATGTGATATTCGAAGCATGAATTGTATATGTTACGAGCGAAATTTGCATGCGAGCAGAATTCTTTTCTCCGGGCGAAGCACTTGATTCTATGATAAAAACCTAGTTTACATCAAAAACTGCCTGAACGTAATACTACAAGAAGTTCTTGGTTAAGGTGAACTGTTCTTTTGGATTTTATTGCTATATCAAATAATATTTGCTCGATAAAATTATTAGTTTATTAATTGACTGATATCTATGAATATAATTAATTCGTTACAACTAGAGGTATACCGCGGCCCATGTAATAATATCAAAAAATGTTGGACAGGGTAAAAAAATTCAGCTATCTGATTAATCCATTTTTAGATTTATTGTAAATCATAGAAATTTTGAAAATGTTTCATAATACCATATTAACAAGTGATATCCATTAATTTGAAATATTAAAACTGAAAGAAAGCGATAGTTTTGTGTGGTCGAATATATTTCGAATGAATTACTGTTGACACCACATTTACTGATTTATTAAAAATACCTTTTCCAGCATGTTGATTGAATTTAAGCAGCTGTGGAATCGGAATCGCATTCATCACCGAGAGCACAGCTTGCGGATACTCAAATGAAATATGCACTACTATACCATTATCCACACTCCATTTTCTTAACTATATACCAGTAATCTATAAACTGTGTTCCACGGAGCTGCAGGACCCCGCAAATAAAAATAAAAATTGAAAATTTGTGTGAAATGAATATAATGCAAGGGTAGGTGACACCAAAGGATTCCGTATGTCGACAAAATTTGAAGACCACCCTGTTACAGAATGTGTCTCACAGTGAGATATATCAATTCCAAATTGCGAATTCATTCAGAATGATGAATACAAGTTTCTGCAGGTTATAAGGTTTTAGGTGCACTAGAAATTTATTTTAAATAGTGCAGGATTAGTTGTTCAAAAAGGAGTATTTCCAGCTGCATTAATGTATGAAAGTAATTATTAAGCTTTATTACAGAAGCATGAGCGGCCTGCATGAGGTCCAAGTATTAGTTTTGAAAACTATTCTACTTCACTAACTATTTTGTAATTTTTCGGTAATTTTCCATATATATAGAATAAACAATAAGAGCAAAAATTAAAAAAGAATATTCAATCTGACCAAACCAGAAGAATGTCCTCAATCCAATTCGTCCTTAATAAAGAGCTGCAACTTTTCAAAAATGATTACAAATTAACGCAGATTTCCACGGGCGCCCGCCGGTGAATTACAATTGATTCTGACTTCAAGTGAATAATAATCCATGTCTCACATGTTACATAGATCTCATAAATAAAAAATAAAACATAAGACAATGAGTAATTTTCTCTCAAGAACTCTAATTTAGATCAAAAGTATATGAAGGTATAATGATTACAATAATTTCATCAAAAAATCCTCATTTTCAGATAATTACGGTACTGTAAATATAATGGTAGCAAAGTTAGGTATTGTGAAATGCAATATTCAAATATATAATAGTAATTTAAGTATCAAGTACCAATATCAGAGAGTATAGTTTATGGAATGACGATAATAGTTTGAAGGTCAAGTCTTGATGAGGTTTCAAATATTATGCGAAATTGGAACAAATGTATTTATTAACCGTGAAGTTTATGATTTTATTCACACGATTGGAAGATCTACTCAGCAGTATCAAAATCGACGGGTTCAAATATCAATAAAAATTCAATGGTTGACAATGAAAGTTTGAATTCCATTAAAAATTTGTAATAGTTGTTCTTTCAACTTTTATATCAATAAATAGGGATTTTCTATTAACATCCACCATTTTTTATTTACTGCCTTTGTCAACGAGCGATAAATCAACTAACCATAACAACTAAAAATAACACATTACCTTGAATATAGGGCCTATAAGCAAACAGATGAAAACGCCCAATCGTACAAAGATAAATTTAAAAAGCATAGTATTTGAGAATCCAACAGATATTTACAATAAAATTCTGAATCAAACTTCAAAAATACATGAAGTATCCTCTCGGCACACAGTAATATTTTGGAAATTAAATATACTGGCTGTAACAAAAAAGTAAATCCTAGATGTTCCGGTGTAAAATCAGTTTTATCATTCACATTACTTCCATGATTATTTTCAAAAAAATATTGTAGACAATTAAATTCTTCATTTTAATCAATTAACAAAATTCATTTTGAATACTTCTGAAGATTCATGTCCACGTATTTATAGACTGACAATATTTTGTTCTCGATTGTTTTGTGACCACTACCGATAATGAATCATGACTGTTTTGTTCGCCATTCATGGTAAATGTGCATATATATCAACTAAATATTATCACATTGATTTTGTTTATTGATTCGGATTTATAATTGCATACTTTGATGCTTTGCAACATTTACTTGTTTAAAATAATCAGACAATCATTGCGAATTATTTGTCATGTTGAAAGCTCTTGTTTCTCTTTTCGTATTACATTCAGTATGTCGATATCAAATGTGTGTGGATGGCCGATGGCCGAGCGTGTTTGTTCACCTAAACATGCTGTGACGTCACTCAGGTCGCAGGTTCGAATCCATCCACCGACAATGTGTGATTTGTCGTAAAAATAAAAAATGCAGCTACTTGCATCATCACACTCGGATGCTACAGGTTGCCAACCTATACGTCTTAAAAAATATGTAGCAATGGCACGAAATTCTGATCGGCAGTACGGCGGTGTTATACCGCGGCTCGGTGATACCGATTAGAAAGGCCCAGGCCCTTACAAGGGCTGTTGTGCCAGTGATGATGATGATGATGTCGATATCAATAGTTTGTACTAATACTAAAATGCTAGATTATATTTATTCATCAATACTGAATTATGTTCTCATCTTTATATATTTATAAATTCGTATCTCCTAGTAGAATCGTCCGTCGGTCAAATTAACTGGATATTATATAGATGTATTATAATTCATATTATGCTTGTTGAATGTCTCAATGGTTATAAGCTTTCGCTTAGTTTCATCCCCATTGCTATTCAAAGCCATTCAAAAATGAAAACACCACTCAGACTCCAGGTTGACTAAAATGTCAGCTTCTAGTCATTTAGTCAATGCACTTAAGAATATATATGGCACATGTTTCCAGAACTTTTTTTGGTCATAAGCATTTTAATGATCAGTGAAGCGAAAATAATGTTTTGTTCGTAGAAACAGAGATAAAGATTTTGTCTTGATAAATAATAGAACAGAAATGTACTAAAAATCTCACAGATGCGATAAATATTCCTTAGGCCGATACTGCATATAAATATATGCAACATAAAGCATTGCAAAAAGAAATTTGACGAAACAATTTACAAGGAATGCTACTCATTCGTTTCACTTAGTCACGAAGAGTACAAAAATAAGAGGACATCTGCATGCGGTACAAGCACTGCACTGCGGTAATGCTGTTACCGCCCAAGAAATTATAAGCCTGATCACATGGTAATTTGAAGGCAAAATACACTAGCGGTTCATAGAAGAGTGTAAGCTAATCTTTAATTTTTGCTCAGTTGTTTCTCCTCGAATCTAGTATTTAAGATGTTATCTCAAAATTTTTTTCACAGAAACCAGTTAGAAGGAATATATTGAAACTTTTTTTCATAAACTAACCATCAATATTAGAATGAAAATCATTAATACAAAATTTTGGATCAACTTGAAGTCTATTGAAAATCTGACTGTCTTGCCATAAAGTTTAGAAAACTTTTATCCTTACTGCAATATTTATTTGCTGGAAAATATTTGCTTTTGTTACTCTTAGAATGGAAACTACTTACTTGGAATGTTTGAATGAGGACACGCTTTTCTATCAAGGTGCTTGTTACAAAAAACGACAATTGAGATATTTCAATAAAAATTTTCTACACACAACATTATCAAAAAATTAGATTTTCCTATGGATTAGTTTGGAAGATATTTGAATCCTTAATCAATACTTTTTTTATACCTGGGAACTTATGGGGTAGTATTGCACATTTGCCGCTGTTCCAGTTATTGTCGCAATAAAAATTGAACAAAAATAACACATTATACAGTGAATATTCAAAAGCATTCGGCCAAAATTTTGAGAAAAGTTTTTGGATTAGTAAGAAAGATATTTGAATATTGAATCCAGTTAACGACGAAAAATAAATATGGAGCCACACCTCTGCATACTGTAGCTCTATCTAGTTTCAACATTCTCTGTCTTTCTTACACACACAATGTACAGTACATTAATGATCTGTATTTTTTGTTACTCACAGATGTCTCATTTTTGTTGCAAGTACCTTAAACAATCTTCAAATATCTACAGATTGTAAGGTCTTCAAGACAATTAGAACACTCATATGAAATATTCTAAGAAATGTAAGGAAAAGATTGTACGGCTTGAATGCAGAAGCATAAACGGTGTAAAACTACTGTGGAACTATAATTTTTGCGAGTTGATTGTGAATATATAAAGAAAGATCGGGAACAAAATGACTTACTGTATTTACATTAGGACAGTTGTGAGTTAATTGCTACTTGAAACTTGTTGATGAATGCTATTTTGGAGTTCAAGCATAATTAAAATGGCTAGATAAGCATATTATGACAATTTATCTTCCTATCCTACAAAAAAAAACATATCAGCAAAAAAATATTGATGCAATAAAAACTGAAAACCATATATAACTTCACACAATAAATATCAAAATTCAATAACCATAAATATAAAACCAATCAACGAGCTTCGAAATGAAATTTGCATTCATTTTACAGGTTATTTGCAATTTACAACAATATTATATAGGAAATAACCGATCTATTGCGAGATAATTTATAGAGCTACATTCAAAGAATTTCCAAGCATAAAAATTATTCTAATATAAAATATAGATATGAAAATTGATATTATGAACACGTTTTGAATCAGATGTGCATGTTCTGCGATATGAAAAGTGATATAAATTTGTGGGACAGGTTATTAAAAACGCACAGAATTTTCTTGTTCTTTAAGAAGTTATTTCGAAACTCTCAGTTATTTGAGAATAAATAATATATACATGAAAGCAGGTTTACAGTGAGAATATGATTTCTCATTCCCGTATGAAACGTATGTAGAAAATTCAAATGAAATATTTTCATACATAAAAATGACAACTGACAACTGGTACAATTCAATAGAAACTTGATTCTGGAATTCAGACAGTAATTTCAGATCACTTGTATGAGATAATCTCCTCAAATTAATATGTTGAAAGATTTTATCAAAATTTTGTCAGTTGCTAGACCCAAAAATTAACATTTCGGTTTTCAGTAGCATGCATAATAGTAAAGGAGCTAGTAGCGCTGATTCGAAAAATTAGTCATCCGAAATTTTTCTACACAATCTTGTTTAATATCTAGTACTTTTGAAGTGCATGTTGCTTCGGAAGAACCTGTTAAAATATTGTTTCAACCATTATTTTTCAAACAATATTTCAGCACTATTATTTTTTTCAAGTAATATTGTACCCTCTATAACAGGTGATCAAAAATTATATCATAAAGTAGAAAATCATCGTAGTAGACACTGGCATGAATATATTCTACAAGTAGACAGTCGATTCTTCTAATTTTCTTGTATCAAAAATGCATCATTTGTTAAATTTCGACAGATTATGATCGTTTATTAGAATCTTGAATAACATGTCTGCTTATATTCAAGGCTGTCAATAAAACAAGGCGCTGACACCGAATATATATTAGTCTTATTATAAAACGCAAATAAATTTTTCAGAGCATTGGAGCGAAAATTTGTTGTGAAGACTGTGACAGTTCCATTCCATCTATATTTGTGTAACGAAAAACATGACTATGTTTACAGAAACCGTTCGTTGGTTAGAATCGATGTTTATGTTTTATTTGAACGTAGTGAAGTTACGCGTTCATATAATAGTATTCCGATATGACAACTTATTCATACAAGTTTCAGTACGATAGAATGATGCCTATTGACAAGCAAATTCAGGTGAACGATAAATATTTTGTTGAGCCGTGAATTGTTGCGAAGCTACAGACTTTACCTGAATTTATTTTCGTATAGTATTTCTTGTAGATTTCAGAAAAGTTTTTAGATTTAAAACTAATAATTGCCCACACAATTGATTCATGAATAGACTAATCAGATAGCTACGTTTGTCCTAGATACTCAAACTGATATACACAAGTCAAACTTCGAGAATCACATGAATATAAAGTCTATGGACTCATTGCGTTGCTTAAAAGCCTATCTGATCCTCTTAACTCTATATTCGAATATTTTGAAGCTTTTGTTGTGTTGTATAACTTATTAATATTTAACCTGGATTTTTTTTAAAAAAAGCTTCAATCCGAGTGTCCATGGCATGTGAGTCTCTATTACCGATGATATCCATAAGTGAAGGTAGATCCGAGAGTATACTCATTAAAAAACATAAATCTCTAGGTTGCTGCCAACTTGTATGTGATCTTCCGTAATTGAGCTAATAATAGGCGTGATGGAAATTCTTCTCTCCCGTGAGAGCACCCGAATAAAATTTATAGGGAATATAGGCAAATACTTATGGATTCATGATATATCGGATGTCTTAACACCATCATTTGCCAACTTCCCTTGCAACCATACCGAAAGGATGGTTTTTCAGAGCCTATAGGAGACAGCAATATCAAACTGACTTTGTTCACATGTTATCTCTAACGCATATTTTGTTAGAATAGTTCAAGCCTCAAATATAGTATATTACATCTGAGATGGGAAGTATTTCATTACAGCCGAGAGCTTATTATATGACCGAGAGGCGAAGACTCGAGGATCAGATATTGCTCGAAGCTGATATGAAATCCTCATGTATACTATTTCATTCACAATCATCCCTAATTTTCCAAGAAATAATTCTTTTTTCAACAAAGTAAATTGATGTAGTAGTCTATGAAAACAAGAATATTTTGAAAAATTTAATTAATTAGACGTTTGTAGGATTTATGATTTATGAATCAAGTTATTTATAAGTGTATCCATTGAAATTGTGATAGGTGCAGATATCAATAAGTTATAACAATGAAATGGAGCTATACACTTGCCCTGAATCGAACGAAAGTGCTACGCATGTGAGTTCATAGCGATTTTATTCATAATTTACAAATTTATGAATTTATAAGACATAGATTTACACAGAATTGCAACATCATTAGATTATATGATCGGTATTTCTGACAGCACGGTTTATTTTACTCAAACAAAGATTTATGACTGATGCTAGGCAACTGCATAAACATTTCCCACCCAAGAGATGAAAGTGTCGCTTCCGACCCGTGAGCTAGTCATTGCAGTTGGAAATTACATACTTCCCAACCTCCAAAAGATTAGGAATTGGCATATTACTATAATGATTGTAACTAAAATTATTATAATAATCTCGAATATATGGATAGCTGATACTGCAGTCCGCCATTGTCGCTTTTAGAGCAATCACCAGCGCCACGGTTACCAGAAGAGACTAAAATGACATTCATCGGATATATGAAAATATTATTTATCATAAAATCACTCATAAAATATATTTTCCATCTTCTATTTTGAAAAATAGCGGTTCTAATCAAATTCTCGTAGTTGAATTATCAGCATAAACATGTCTGTGTCACTTGACGTGTACTATTTCGTCACTGGTTTCGTTCAGTATCGTTGCGCAGGCTAGATTCATATTTTAATTTTTTTCCCATAAGTATCAGCAATCCATATATATGTTGCGAGCAATGTAAATAAATAGGCATTACTTATAATATCCGGGCAGTTTGAAAATCTGACCACGCTTGGCGTGCCATGTCCAATGTTTGCAAACACTGGTTTTTATTTTCAACTGACAATGCTTCGCACCCAACAAACGAATGGGCTTACCCCGCTCTGACCAAGCTCTACGTGCCATGCTCAATGTTTATAAACAGTGGTTTTTATCATTTCTAAATCATACATAATGCCCACTTATGCTCGTGGCATACAAAAATAGAAAACAGTGATAATAACCAAGACGGTTCTTACATTCTATCATTCTACTATGAGGGATTTTGCTTGCCTTTTCCCTTAGGATTACTCTCAAAAGCTCCTAAATAAGAATTTCCAAGCAACAGATCAAAAGTCAGTTCAAAATATTTTTAGAAACACGATTGAGTAAGCCAATGGTGAATCAGATATTAGCTCGTAAGAAATACAAGACTTCTGTGGCTTTCTTGATCTTGGAAAAGAGTATGATGGTATTCTTTGAGATAAATAGTGGAATGTGCTTGTTGAGTACGGTGTAAATGATAATTCGGTCGAACTGTCGATGTACTACTTCACCTCCGATTTCAATTGAATTTGGTAAAAAGTTTTGTTCTAGCATTACAAATATGGGGGAAAAAATAATTATTGACGGTTATGTTCGGTTGACCTTAAAAACCTTATTTATATCATTAAAAATGTATGCATTGCGCAGTGTGTTTATAAAATGACGGAGCTAGCGATCCACTAGTAAAATGAAGTTTTGTCAATGACACTAAAAAAGTGGTTTTCGTGTTCAACCAGTAGTGCTCCGCATTCGGCTAACAAGCGAGCTTCGCCCGCTCTGATCAAGCTCCACGTGGAATCTTGAGTCTGAGACAATGACACCAGAATAATCCCAACAAGAAGTGTTAAATGCACCCTTCGACATTGTCTCAGACGCAAGGCTCCATGTCGAGTTTGGATAGAGCGAGCTGAACCTGACTGTTGGTTGAGTTTGAATGAAAAATGATGGTCAACCGAGTGTAACCGCCAGTAGTTACTATTTTTCCTAGATTTTTTATGCTAAACAAATCTTTTCAAGTTGCATCAAAATCGGAGGTCAAGTAGTACATTGACAGTTTACTAGATATGATTCGTGCGTTGTATAAAGGTAGTGCAGCTGCTGTTTGCGGTAATGGTAATGGTAGATTAAATTATAATATTGGTTTAGTATTAATGTTGATATGAAGCAGGGCTGTGGTATGTGTCTGTGGTGTTCAATTTGTTGGTGGAAAGCTTCCTCTACGTGAAAATGAAGACAAAAATTCAAAAGAATGATGAAACACATGAAATTAGGAGGATAACTTATCTCAGTTTGAATATTAATGAATGAGAGATTTTTGTATTTTAGAAGGGTGAAACGGTAACATATTGCAATGTTTTGGTGGATGACATGAGAACACTAGAACAAGTGAATGAGGTAGTATACTTGGACAGTATCGTCAGAGGCGTCTCAGGCGGGGGTGCAAGAGGTGCACGGCACTCCGGCGCCATGTCCTTCAGTTCCTGTCTGGCAGTTGGATAATTCTTTAAAAATAAGACCAATTTCTTCAACAAAATATTTTATTAGAGCTAATCTACAATCAACAATCCATAATCCACCATTCTATTTTAGATTGGGATTAAAATTGTGAATCAGAAATTATGGATTTTGGATTGGGATTGGGTTTCTGGATTTTGAATTTTGGATTGGGATTGGGATTGTGGATTTTTGATTGGGATTGGGGTTGTGGATTTTGGATTAGGATTACGATTGTGAATTGTGGATTTTGGATTAGGATTGAAATTGTGGGTTGTGAATTGGAATTGGGATTGAGATTGTGATTGTGGATTTTTGATTGATATTCGGATTAATTGTGGATTGTGGGCTGGGATTGGAATTGTGTATCAGGATTCAAATTGTGGATTAGGACTAACATTGTGAATTGTAGTTTGAGATTGGAATTATTGATTGTGGATTGTGGATTGGGATTAAAATTTTGGATTGTGGATTGGGATCAAAATTGTGGATTACGGATTGTGGATTGCGAATTGAGATTGATAATAGGAAGTTTTTGCAAGCCACAGCTAATGAAACGTCAACGCTAACGTTAAAAACGATTTTCTTTGGACACCGTTACTGGAATTGACAAATAAATTCATTGTTAAGTTATTGATGTTTGCTTACCCTTGAAGTTTCTTGTCAGTACACTGTGATTCAAGCTAGCACTACTGAGCGAGCAGCTCTCGAAAAAATTATTTTTCACGTTAGCGTTATCGTATCAATAGCGGAGACTTGCAAAAACTCTCTATTGTGGATTCTAATTGAGGATTGTGGATTGTGAATTGGGATTAAATTTGTGAATTGTGGATTGGGATTGAAATTGTGGATTGGGATTAAAATTGTAGATTGAGATTCAAATTGTGGATTGTGGATTGGGATAAAAATTGTGGATTGGGATTCAAATTGTGGATTGTGGATTGCGATTAAAATTTTGGATTTTGGATTGGGATTGAAATCTATAAAAAAGAGAAGTACGATGAAGAGAGGGAGATAGGAGGGGGGGCGCAATTTATATATTTTTGCACCTCGGCGGTAAGTAGGCTAAAGCCGCCTCTAAGTATCGTATCAACTAGGAGATCAAGAAAATTGATGAGTGTGAAGTTTCATCCTGATTCGATATTTTTTGTTCAAGTGAAACTTAAAATTTGAGCTAGAGCAGTGCAACTGGTCATTAGTGTTTGAGAAAAGTGAATTGGTGACTGATTGCAATGTCTTGATGAATGGCGTAAAATTGAGACAAGTGAATGTGTTTATACAGGTGATATAGTGTTGAATGATAGGAGATTGAAAGATGGTTGTAAAATTTGGGTGCTTTAGGAAAGTTTACCCGAAAAATGTCTTTTTGAAGGGATGTAAGGTTAAATGAAGGAGTACTTGTACCTGCATTGATGTATAGTAATAAATGCTGTACGTGGCTACAGAAGCATAAACGTGACTGCTATATGGAAATGTGGTTGGAATATTAGGAATGAGTCAGTCAAATAAATTTGGACATGTATAATAGATAACAAATAGAAAGTTATTGAATAAATATATGTGGGAGACATTGAAGGTAGAAGATTGTGCTACATAGATGGTTGGATAAGATTTTTGATCTGTTATGTGAAAGAATGTTATTAGTGGAAAAAATGAGTATATATGAATCAAGCAGAAGAGATAAGTTTGGATAGGGATATCTGGCAGAAAATTATTGCTGCTTGAATATGAATGAGATTCACGTCAATCTCATTTTGAGGACAAGGCGTAATTTATATGTATGCTCGTATATATGTATGTAACATTCGGAGATTTACTGTAAATGAAGTACGTCAGCAACAGCACATAATTACAATTTGCAAGTGAATGATTCACAAACTTAACATCATTAGTGTACCGGTACAGCACTTGTGAGCTCAAGAAATTCGCGTTTGATTTAACACAACCCTCAGCTAGGATTCAATGAAATTATATTATCTTTATAGCTTAATATATTCTGACGTCGTTAAACATGCAAGTCTATAAATTCAATTATTTTGTTAACTTATTGCAGGTTTGCTGACGGTTTGTGGTTATTGTGGGACTCTAATTTTATAGAGGTTATTAGAGAATTATAGTTACAAATTTAATCACTTACCAAAGTGGATTAGCTATCGAAATATGCATCATTTATCCTACCTGCAAAAAAAAGTTAAAAATTAGTATGGATAAATTGAAGCTTTTGTTCATTAGTGAATATTAATGCTCAATTATTTTTGAGCCAATGGTAACTCAACATTTTAAGCAACGACATTCTATTTCAAATGATGCGAGAGGAGATAATTTTTGATTGAAATGTGCTATAAAATTATAATCTTCATCTGTTAGCAAAAATTAAAGTATCCAAAAGATGATGAAGTTGATAAGTATTTTTATCAAGACCTAATGTGATTATGGACCTAATTGTTTTCTCATGGCAAGGAGATCGATTCTGAAAAAGTGATCCGTTCACGAAATTGGATGTGCAAGTTCAGTTACGGATCAACGAACCGGTAAAATACGGTTCAGGGTAGATGCTCCGTCAATACACCCACTTAAAGTGATTTATTATGGAGAAAAGAGGGATACTACAAGACTGCATTCACAAGATAGAGATTGGATTCTAACGGATGATTAACAAGCTTTGGTATCTTGAATGACCGCAAGGATCATGAAACCAGTTACAATTATCATTTCTCACTGCAAATAAATATAAATTGTTGCCAACATAATTCATTTTTCTATAAATTATATCTTATTCTTCAACTGTGGTGAAAAAGTTGACAGTTTTTTACATCATTTAAAATTTAAAAAGTAGACTTTTATGAAGAATTGTGCAATAAAAGATTTGTTGCATGATTTCAGTTGTAAAGTTCATCAGGAGGGGGACTATCAGTATTTCAAACATCTGAGGGATATTTTAAAATTAATTCTGAACACTTATCTCACTTTTAAACATTTTGAACTTGGTATTCTAATTCAAACGTCCAATAAAATTTATGTCAACTTGAACTACTATAATTCAATTCCCAATATCGTTTTCTTAGCTCGAGTAGCTGTCGAAGTGATATTAGGATGTAAATAAAAACTAGATCCTGTGTCCTATATTCCCTCGCTGTTAACTTCATAATTACCAAAATATGAAAATTTAGGACCGTAGAAGAAAATCTTGGATGCAACACGTGTAAACAAATACTATTATATTCGGATGAAAATCTTCATGACTCGGTGATCCTCGACCAAAATATTTGGTCCCATGTCATACTGTTTGAATCAGCAAACTTAGTGCATAAATCACTATTAGATGGATTAAGGATACTTCACTCAAGATTTCTGAGAGTATGTACAACATCATTTGAAAAAAAGCAAGAATAAAAATATGGTTTTATTATAATATTTGCTAACAAAAATCAAGAATCAAAGTACGGTAGGGATTATATCATGCTGATGAATCTAAAAAATTATTACTATTATAGCATCTCTTCAGATGTCCGAATATACTTAAATATTCCATGTGACCAATTCTATTACAACACTTCAAGACTGGTAGATGGTCATTTGTAGTCTTCAATTCTGGAAGATTGATTCAATTCAATCAATGCACATTTTGTTGAGCCAAAAAATATTTTTTGAACTTTCAATACCAACAAAATAGCATAGAAACATTATATTGTGATGCCATAGTTCATAAACTATTTAAAATTTATATCTATATTGGGATCAACCTAAATAATAGTTATGTACGAAACTAGGTCAACGACTGCATATGCATTCTTAAGAAATAAAAAAAAAAACTAAATCATTCCATAAATATAGATTCTAAGACTTATCAAATGTTTCCGGGAGTCACATCGAAGGAAACTACTTCTTTCAAACAAAAATTAGGGATCAAAAAATTCTATCTAGTTCATTTCGTAAAAGAACGTTTGCGATATACCGTGTCCAGCATACAAAAATATGACAGTCATGCAATGTCACAAGCAAAGAGTAGAAATCGAAGTTGGCACAATGCCATCGCAGCATCTCTGGCGGGGCGTCGCCTGTGATAAACATAGGACGTGGACCCGCAGATAACGTCTGTGTCCTATGTCCTCGTATCCTTCATTGCTCCTGCCCGGCTAACGTGACCCAAAAACGGGAACACCAGGTCTACACCAGACGGTAATGATTGCTTTGACCGCCATTTTTTATGAAAGTGCTAAAATATAGCATTATTCACCAAACACAAAGGATCGGCTTGAAACAATAGCTACGCTACACGCTATCAATGGAACATTAAGCAATATTAGTTAGACCCCAGTTTTGAACTTTTTGTTACAAAATAAGGCAGTGTTAACTTTATTCCTTAACTTTTCCATTGGGATAGTGTAATGTAGAATTAACAAGGATATTGGAATAAGAATATCTGCTAGTTGTGAAATTTGGATGCGACACGGATATTTGCACATAATGTCTGTTCCAAAAGATGCAAAATTTGTACCTGCATTGATATATGTAGTGAATGCTGGGGCGAAAAATGACTTCTGTATTAATAGGATTTTAAGTGACATTTGTGGATATATTAGAAGTGATTGAATGTGGAATAAACTGGCGTACGAAGAAAGTAGTTGGAAGAGTCACATTGATCCAGGCGCGCAAAAAAGAGGTCGAATGAAAAATTGAAAAAAAATATGTGGATAGAATTTCAATTGAAAGATTCCGTTGACATTCTGTTTTTAGACTGATGGATATAATTGTAGGTTTTTTGCATGATTAAGGCAGAAAATATTTTCTCTCTATCTACCTTATGCATGCGCATATTTTTGATTATCCCCACAGTTACGCTGACACTGAAGATCTATGACTTGTGCAACGGAGCATATTTAAATTCTTATCTTCCGAATCGAACAAGATATTGAAATGGAGCATACACGAAAATTCAAGTTAAAACTCCTGTTTCAATCCCTGAAACTTTATTAGAACATTTATGTTTGGGCATCGTTCAAGTAGCAGGTCTCACTTCAATTTTTGAATTTATTTTGAAATTACAGGTAGAAGCTATAATTTTTTTCATCATACATGTTAATAAACAACATATTGGAATAAGCAGACATGTTGAGGTTAGAAAGCACGAAAAATCATTTGAACCTGATGATGACCTATTCGGTTTAAATGATCATCATACTCAAAAATACATTCTTTGTGAAATGATATCTTCTCAATTATTATTCGTAATATCCAAATTCTTATAGAATCGACCGATTTTCAAATTTTTGCCTTATCGCGACAGAGAGTCCTTTGGGTACAATTTGGAAACAAAATATGCAATTCTTTTAGTAAACACGCTGGAAGAATGCTCCGTAATTCTGTGGTATAGGACTGTTTTATTGAATTATGGTAATCTTCCGAATTTTGGTATTTACCATAAAAAAAAAAATAGAAGAAGCTACGAGTAAAAATTGCTTTATGTATAAAATTATCGGAGATAAAATAGCAGACGATGGAAAAGTTTTGAAGCCCTATGCATACGTCTAACATTGTCAACTTCGCCAAGTATACAATACATGAACAGTTATTTATTCCACCATTAAAAGTTGCTTAATACAAAGCTCATTTCATTTTTGATTCAAAACCTTGTTCACAAAATATAAATCAAGATTTGAAGATCGACTATTCTAATTTTCATTATTAATGCAAATATCCTCGAGGAAAGAGAATTTTTTTTCATGAATCAATATGGTTACAAATATTCTGTTTTCAAATAAGGACGTATATGTTCAAATTATTGAAATAGCACGTACAGATATATATTTTTAAAAAAGATTAATTTATATATAATAAAAAGGAGTACTTGTACAGCTTGATCATGATTTAAATCCTGTTTTTTAAATTCATCCATATTTCTACAGTAGAATAAAATTACAGTTCGAATCAAGTGATTATTCATTATATTTGAGTGCAAATTCAATTCTTTGAAACACGTTTCTAAAGTTTTTAGCAAAGCACTGAAATTTTCTTTAATCTCTCTTCGTTAGTGTACAGCAGAATACTTTGGAAAAATAACTTTGTTTTCGTCTGCAGACCAGTTTCCTATAACACTTGACCTCTTCCTTTGAAGTGAATATTTTTGTCCCTTTGAATGTTAGTTTTTGAAATAGGTAGCAGTCAAATGGTGCAAAGCCAAATTCGTTAATTTTTTTGTGAGACTGAAAACGACTTGCCAGCAGAATAATTATTGTAATGCAAAAACCACACTTCTCTCAGCTTTTTCTCGAAATAATTCGAAACTGCGATAAATTAATAGTTGTAAGATAAAATTAAACGTTATACGAGACACTAAGTAACTTCATTCGGTTTTTCAAAAGTTTTTAACCTATCAAAAGAATTTTCTCCTTGAGATATTGGGCGAAATATTGTAATTAAATTAAACTGACCTTACACTTATGTTTCAGTTTATCAAAAATGGCCATAAGTCACCAAATACATTCTTAAAAAATTAGTTTTATTATTAAAGAGATTAATTATTCTGCAATTACTGTTTTGCCTTGTTGAAGGTAATCTATGAAAAGTACTAAATTTTTATCCCACAAAATAGGAGCAAGAACTTTCCCTAATAATTCCTGTACGCAAAACTTGAATTTTACGATTATTGGATGTTCTTGGTTAACATTCAGACATATAGGAATTCATTTTGGAAATAGTTCTTTCGTACCTAAATTAGAAAGGACAATGTGAAAAACACGTTCGTACAAAATATTAGTGTCTACTATGAGTTTTAGGTATAGCATAAACATTCACTGGAATCGTCACATGAACAAATCTTCCAGTATTGTCAGTATCCTTCCCTTGAAAGCCACATCAAAATTCATAGGTGTAGCCGTAGAACTAACATTGTTTCTTGAATGTTGAATGTATTGAATATATCATAATAAGGGAAATGGAACAACCCAAATGTGACAATATATCACTATTAATTTCTTTCACAGGCAGTCCTTTCAAAAAGGAATATTTTATCATCAATTTGTATTCGATTTGACCAAATTCTAAATTTTAGTTGGTCATATTTTATTCAGAATTCTATCAAAAATGGCATACTAAAATCTAGACTACTAAATTTTGTGTACTTATTGACTATATGTTAAACTACCATCCATAGCAACCGCATTTGTTATTGTAAATTAGAAATGACGAAGGCCTACATTTATCAATATACAAGTATTTCTCACATTCACCCATATTTTGATGGTATAAAATTATTTTCTTCAATCAAATTTACTGCCTTTTCTTTCGACACTTGCTCAAAGGTGATCAATAATTTGTCCTCCTCGCTGAATTTTGTGTTGCAATATACCGGTAGGCAAAAAACTGCACCACAATGTGTACGAAATGAAAGCATCTCTCTGCGCTCTACGTCGTCATATATCACGTCATTCAAAAAACATTGCATTTATTAATTACTTGTTGTACAAATAGGTGATAGCACACTAGTACACAATAATATTTTCAAAAGTTATTGAGAAGTTCTGTCTCATGTCGAATTAAAATGTATAATTAAAAAAAGAAAAACTGAACGATAAAAGTTCGCTTTCTCCATTGACGAAGAATGTAGAGCTTGAGATACGGACCAGAAGTATATTAATGATTCTTTTCATTATTAATTTGTTTGATTTCTAAGATATTTAAAACACGTAGGAAGTATGAGTAGATACGAATTTATTGGTATTTCCTGCGAAGTTCTATTCTGACTATAATATTCAATATTATCTTAGAACTATTGCGATGGATCGTTTAGCAGCTCTATCTTCCATATCTGTCACAGATGCTGGTTACATTGACGTTCAGTAGCAAGATAATTATCTGTCATATCTGTCGATATGCTCCGTCCCCCATTTAATTGGTTATTAATTAGATACTGTCTTCAATGAACGATAATTACTTGTCGAGTGCGAACATGGCACTGATTTACAATGATGACAGAACTTAGCCACAAAGCATTAAACTATGCAATCATTGCTAAGTGAATTAGTTTTCTTGAAATTGAAATAACTGAGATCAGATTGAAAATAATCGAATCCGCCATCATGGACTATGATAAATTAGATTGTTTGTGAAATTCTACGTTGTTTACTTTGTCAAATTATAGCTACCTAAATAATAAATTGGATAAAATAGTTGACGCTGACTGGATATGTGAATAATGTGAATAATAAAATCTTAGGGAATTCAGTCATATAAAGTAAAATTAAATCATATGACTAAATTCCCTAAGGTTTTATTACTCACATTAAATAATAAATCTCTATGATTGAAACCATTTAGTTTTCACTGGAAGGTACATCACTTTTATTCGTCAATATATGTTCATCCTTATGAAATCATGTGTTGAAAACAGTTGTATTATTGTAAAATATCAGATTTTAGGACAATTGGATCTGTCGGCGTTGATCGAAATGCCGCAGAACAAAAAATAAAATAATATCTCAAATAGCGATACTTACACCTAAAAGGATACACTAAATGTATCACTTTCTGAAAATTAAAGTAGTAGGTACTTTTTCACAAAATGAATTTAGAATAAAATTTACCCAAGTAGTGAATATTTCATGAACTTCATTCGAAAGTAAAATAAAGAAAATATCAAAATGACAAAAGGTATAATAAATAAAATGTGGAACAAAAATGACGGCGATTTGCGTCCCTAACGCTGACTTCAACATGTCTTAGCAGAATTAACTTTAGATATAGAACAGATACGTTCATAAACCTACTCCGGAAAATGTACAAAAATATGAAAAAATCAGGCCCGAGATCGATCGACCTGGTTCACAGCAGGACGTAGCATTTATAACTTAGTAAAAAAAGCATGAAAAAGTAAGGCGACTGAAATGCCTACAGCAGCAAGTTATGCAAAAAAAAAAAAATTAACAAAATTCGTGATGAAGCCACGAGATGCCTAATTACATATATAAGCACCAACAAAAGTCCAAACAGCAAAAAAAAATAAAAAAAAAATAAATAAACTGAACCATTTAGCTGGTGACGTCGCTGGAGATCCCAATTGAGGTCTCTGACATATGGATCTCGACCTCGGATCTAATTGAGCTGGATTCCGGATGGTCGGGAAAGCCAGGGTAAAAGTGAAGTACTGCCACAGTATAGTGCCTTGATTTCAGACGACGCTAAATCGTAGATGGTAGCGGTAGAAAGAAAACGGACCACTCACAATTTAAACTAATCCTCAACGCGTGGGCTGCTCTGCCGAATGAAACAAATGACCCAACTGCCCCAAAATATTCGGCCGAAGCAGAAATTTATTTCAAAAGAATCCCCAACTAGGACTTGCACATGCAATAAAACTTTAGAAAAGCCCACAAAATTGTAGTGGTAAAATAAAAAAAAAAACTTTACCTCTGTCTTAGACTAGGACTTAGGCTGATACTTGGTCAAGTTAAGTCAGACTCGGTCGGTTAGACTTGATTGAGAAAGAACAGTTTTTACTTAAAAACAAAAAAAAAAAAATTCTAACGGACGCTCAAGCAGCTAACTTTAAAAAAAAACTCAGTAACGTCACTGACTACAGCGCGCGCATTACAACCAGTGATAGTTGTGGACAAAAATCGAACTAAGAATTAATTGACGAAAATAAACAATAAACATGCTTTGAATATAACCAAAAAAAAAAAATAAATAAGCTTGAACAGAGAAAACAAGAACAAAGATTTGAAATATGGATGAAATTATTAAATATGAACCCAAAATTAAAAGTAACTAAAGTGAACAAAATTAAATAATATTTTAGAATTTAACCCACAAAATAATGACCAAAAGACAAATTGGCACGTAACAACCTGTATACAGAAGATTCAAAAACGGTAAGAATATATATGATTATAGCCTGCTGGAGGCACATAAAAAAGTTGTATCGTATGTTTTTTTTGCAATAAATAAGGTGAGTCTTCTATTTCCAACGTATAAAAAGTTAACTAAAATGAATAGTAATAGTAGTGTTGAAGAATAAAAAATCCAAACAAAATTCGGACAACATGAATTACTCTATTACTCTACCATATTCAAATCATAAATATAATGTCGGTCTCACCAACCAACAGTTCCCTTTATTTGAAATGGACGAAAATAGCATGGGAATTGTCTTTGTGCACTGTTTCCCGATTGTAACATAAAGCATGCAAATCATAGCAGACAAAGTTGTAGAATTCAACTCAAGAAATGTTTAATGCATGTTACATTCATGATGTATGCTTGTAAGGATACATTCCAAGCCACATAATCTCACAGTCTAAATGACGCGATTTGGGTATATATATTCTTGTTGGAATACAGAATTAATGTACTCTGAAACTTACTTTCCTAGTTTTACATTTCTTAATTTTTTATTTTTGGGAACGAACTTTTATAATATATACAAATTAAAATTGCATTATGGTACTGAGGTTTTGCATTTCAGAGCATACATGAATCTAAATTTAGAACTGAGATTCTAAACAAACGAATAATATTGTTGTATTTTTTCACCTAGAATAGGAAGGACAATATTTTTAATTTTTATCGTCCAACAACCGCATTTTTTCACATTTGATTTGATGTCCAGTGAACTTAGTAATGATTTTTTCACTTTTCTAATCAGCATATAAAAAATTATAGTCATGTTCAACAAGTGTGAGAGCATTTTCCTCATTTGTTCGATATATACTACATCTTCGACGCAGTACGTCAAAAATTATGCTTAATGAAGGAAAAAAATTAATTTCATGGCAAGTTGTACAAATTACTATTTCAATCTGGAAAAAAAAAATTGAGAAATTCTTAATTCCTAACTTTTTCAACAGAACTTAAGAAAGAAATAATATACTGCAAACAGCAGAACTTGCAGATCTATCTCTTACCATTAAGAAAACATCTAAGTAAATCAAACAACATTGTTTAAATTGAATTTCTTAAGGACAAACCGGTAAAATCTCTCCTCTATCCTTTGATTTCAATCTCTATTATCCAATCTTAACCTAACTCGTTCTGGCCGGAAGCCGGAGTCCAGACGCTCTAAAGTCTCTGCCAATGTTTGACAAACCAACCCAGTCTCTAGAATCTCTTTTATTTCCGCATCGTCGCTTATCCACTTGTAGGAACATCTACCGCTCGAATCGCGGATGAAATTATTATAGGTTTGTTTAGTATTATTATTCTTTCCTGAATTTCTTGAACTAGGGATATAAAATGGAAATATTTGCTTTAGAAAAAGATTATAGGAAGCAATATATTTTACAACAAATGACCCTTGTGGAATACACCATTCCAAACATATTTTAGACTATACTTTCTCCAACAAGATTTTGATAATTCACCAAGAATTTTATTCAAAAGGAACTTTTGAAACTTTGAAACAACAATCACAAAGCCAGAAATTAATAACGACATGTGGGAATGACCTATGTTCCAAACTGAAGCTCTAAGTCTGAAAAAAAAAAATATTCAAAGAGCTTGTGTCTCCATTTAATTTATTTTGCAAATGAAAATCACAAAAATCACGCAGCTTACAAACACAAATTTACATTCTTCATACATCCATTTATTTTGCATTCGAGCTGTTCTCGTGTACTTACACACACTAAGCAAAATTCTCAAATTCACGGTAGTCAAACGTCGTTTACGTTTCTACAAAAATAATTTATCGCTACTCTTTCATCCAAATTCTTTCCGATATTACATTCTTAGTGCATAGATTTATCTCTCAGTTTCACGGCCGTTTATGCTTCTACAAAAATATAAGCAGCATTCGCTGTCACACATCGATGTAGACACAGATCCACAATCAATCATATATTTATCATAGAAAAATCCGTCCAAATATTCACAAGGCATCTAGTACATTATTATAAACGGAAACTTCTTGCCTAATCTCTTTGTTAATGGTAATCATTTCCATTACTCAATTACTAAAGCTCCACATTTTCGTGTTCAAAATAAAATTCATATCCCTTCCTATCTCATATATTGTAAACAAAGGTTCATTCTAAATAAGTTCGCACTGCGATGCCACTACCAATTACTGTCAAAGCTATCGTTATCACTTATATTTTGTATCACCAAAAATTTCTGCCATTAATAATGCAAAAAAAATTAAAAACTGTGTAGAATATCTGTGAACCAAAAAAAAACACTAATGTTCATAACAGTTCTTTTCTTAATGCATCGAATTGGTAGTGGCATCAAGAGTATGACCTCATTGTGAATAGACTCTTACAATAATTATTTGTTTCTTTTGTATACAAAGTACAAAATTGTAGTTATTCTTTTGACACTCAAATGGCAAATTAAGATAAATTTATTGGCGATCGTGACACTTGCGACTATATATTGGTGTGTATGTCAGCTGCGTGTAACGGATGGCTGTGATTCATGTTGTGCCAAAGCGACATGTTTTCTCAAGGTTTTTATGACTACATACATTTATGTTCGATTATCTGAACTCGTCGTGGGATTTGATTTCGAATTCGTAATGTGAGATTTATACTTATGATTTCTTCACATCATTTTTTATCAGAACTCTGGATCCAGCGAAACTTCAATTGATCTATATAAAGTTTTTTCTTTTCTCATCAAAATTTTGCACACAATCAACTACCATGTACTATGCCATATTTCTAATCAAGAAAAAAAAATTATGATATTTAGGGAATCAAACAAGCGTAGCGAGCACCACTGCTCTTGTCTCAAACAAATTTTTCACACTAGCAATTAACATGCCGCTGGGTTTTGTACAAGAAAAATTCGAACTAATTCAACATGCTTTGCTTCAATTTCTGGACAAGTTGGACATGACAGTCTACTTAATTTATTCACTCTACCTCAACAGAGAGGATTGTTCGACGAATATCAATGGCTTATGCAAAATTCGAACTAACAACTTCAGCATTCACAGTGTGAAATACTATCTAAATCAGCTGTCAGTAAATGCAGTGAGCTCCTTATACACGATAATTCTCCGCTAGATAAATATTGCAGCCTGATGAATAGGGCTCATGATTTTCATGAATGCAACAGATCGAACTATAAGATTAGCGCCTCTAGTAACTCATTATAAATTTGTTGGTCACTATTTGAAATCTTCAAAATATTTGTCATTCTATTGAGATTTTTCTTTTATCATGTTGTTTGAATTTCTTCTTATCAAAGACAATTTCATCTTTTCACTCCCTACAGTATATAAACATGATAACTTAATACTGTTACATATGGATATGACAGGTCATGAAATCTTGTGCACTATTTTCGTACTATCAAGTGCGGATATAAGTCATATTCGCACCACGTACGGATATAAAAGTAATATCCACATCACATGCGCCTATGAAACTCAGCACAAGCATTCAATTCACAGATAGATCTTTCAATTACAACAAATATCCTCTTCAGCTTTATTGGTTAAATTTCACATCCATGAACCAGCACGTCAAGATTGTCAAATGTCACTTCTGTATGTCATATTTATTCGATAAACATGAAAAAAAAACTAGAACATTTCATACTTTGTCTCGTGCAATAAACTTCACCCTCAGAATTAAATCACGCACTTGAGTGCCTTGTTGTATAATATATACTATTCCTCTCGGCAGAGAAATAATAATAAGATGAATCCAATGTACAACAAAAATATCTCACTTATTGAATCAATTCAAAAAAAATTTTTTTCCTTATTAAAGTATAAATTTAAATTGGGAGATTCATCTTACTTTGACTTACTCGAAGATTTCAACATGTTGACTCTAGAACGAAGAAGAACTAATGCTGACATGATATTTTTATTCAAACTATTCAATAATATGATTGATAATTATGATATTATAGATAAATTCGAATTTCACGTTCCATGTGTTAATACTCGAAATAATACTTTGTTTTATCTGAATAAAACTAAGTCCAATAATTTCAAGAATTCTGTAGTGAATAGATTGATGTCTACTTACAATAATAACTTTCAGCACTTGGATCTTTTTAGTCTGAGCTACAATCAACTTAAAACGGCTTTAATTAAGAATTGATTATGTTACTTTATTTTAAAACGGCTTTAATTAAGAATTAATTATATATAAGTTGTTGCATCTGACACTGCACTTATCATTTTATGTATTAATTTTATTGTTAAATTGTGGAAGCCTATTATCGGGAAACTGTTGGCTCCCCGAATGTATAAATAAATAAATAAATAAATAAATAAATTGTGCCAACAGGAAATTCATGATAATTGTTTTCATAGTTTTGAGTTGAGAAATTTAGAAGGAAAACTCAGCTCAGTAAATAGAGTACTTTAGGTGCATCAAAATAGTTATTTATGAATTAAGGACATAATCAAAAGATTATAGCACGAGGGAATGTTTAAAGCTTGACGCGAAGCAGAGAGCTATAATCTTGATTATACCCGTGGTATATACAAAGTTTTATATTATTTTGGTCCTCGAAATCCGAGGATTCAGTAAGAATCGATTAGTTATCGTTGTGCTGACGTTATGAATTTTAGGTATGCTGTGGTTTTGTTTGTATGTATGATGATTGTTGTTGTTGCTATATTGTTTTAGTCTGTGAGACAGGGCTTAAAATTTTTGTTGATTACCGTCACTCGAAATTTTGTGAGTGGCTTCATTGTGATGAGTCCGACAGCTTTTACATTTGGCAAAATTCTTGATTTGGAGGCGTTTTCCAGCGAGAGCTTTACACTAGTCTAAAGATTTGCTGATTATAAAATGAAAAAAAAATATTGTTGGACATAAATAATGAAGGCTAGCGGTTAGTCCGATAAGCCGGACTTGTGATGAAAACTTATTACCGCTAGTTTGAGTTTTTGAGGCCGTGTTAAATTATTTTCTTTCTAAAATTTTATCATTTTGTCCGACAAATTTTGTGAAGCGTTTTCTCAGTCCGACAATGAAAACGTGTCGGGATTATAGCAGCTCCTTTATCAATGACCACTTATCTATTTGTTTCCTATTTTCCATTTAAATAGTGTTTAGAACAATTCTGTATACATGTCCGACAATGTAAGTGGGACAATACTTCAGAAAAAGCGGAAAGATGTGGTTTCAATGCGGTTTCGTTCATTTGTATTTATATAAAATACATATATAGTCAGTATGATTAATTTATTAATCTAATGGTATAAAAATCATTGTTTGCCAAATTTTGCTAGATAATTTGAGTTACATTTTATGCGAGTAAATTGCTAATTAACATTCGTCAATTTATAGAAGAATTTTTTTATAATTTATAATTTTAACATCAATGTGTTATTGTCGATCAAACACATTCTAGCTGTAACAATAGTATTATTAGGTATAACCATTTAGAATTTCTTTAAATTTAGAAAAGCAGGAAAAACTGTTGTATCACATAATTATAAAGATAAAATATACAGTTCAGAAATAAAATTTTGATTAACAAGCTTGTGATGAACAAAATGGTAAATTAATTGATACTTGTATATAGATAGATATTTCGCCATTCGCCATTGTCGATTTTAGAGTAATCACCAGTGCCACATTATCGGGAGAGGAACTAAAATGACATTTAGTACAACACACTGATCGGAAATATAAAATTTTTATTCATCATAAAATTACTCACAACATATATTTTTCATTTATATTTTCTAAAATAGCGATACTGCTGTTAGTAATCATATTCTCTTCGTTAAATTATCAGCATAAACGTGGCGTAATGATGAAAGCGACAGTAGAACTGGAACTTATAGCGAGTCATTCAAAAATCTTCTGATGATTCTGATTAAGGATTAAATTTAAAAAATAGAAAACAATATATTAATTTTCCTATTTCTACTCCAGTTTTTATAAAAATTATTTTGATAATGAATAATTCATTACTAGCTTATAAACAACGTCAATTGCTTATTTTTGAAATTAAATACGTCAAAAACGTAATTATTCATGTGCGAGCGTTTTTTTGGTCGGACTGATGATAAGAACCAATATTTCTGTCGGACAATATGTTTTTTTGGACAAAAAGTATGTTTCCAAATTATGACTGTTTCGATCCGACAAGCGGTCATTGATAAAGCAGCTGTTATACTCCTGAAACGTTTTCAGTCTCGGACTGAGAAAACGTCCCACAAAATTTGTCGGACAAAATAACCAAATTTTACAAAGAAAATCATTTAACACGTCCTCAAAATCTCAAACTAGCGGTAATAAGTTTTCATACCAACGTACTTATGACAAATGCGGCTTGTCGGACTCACCGCTAGCCCTCATTATTCATGTCGGACAATATTTTTTTTCATTTCATAATCAAAAAATCTTTCGATTAGTGTAAACCTCGATATGACGGTAATAATTTTTCGAGGCTTCATAAAACTGACATGTTTAATTAGCTCTCGCTGAAAACGCCCCCAAATCAAGAATTTTGCCAAATGTAAAAGCTGTCGGACTCACAAAGTTCCAAGTGAGTGGTAATCAACGAAAAATTCAAGCCCTGTCTCACGGACTATTTGTTTACAAACAAATTTCTTATTAAATGAGAATGGAAAAAAATTTGGATGAATTTGAGGCAGCACAGGATAAATTAGTCCCACAGAAGTCCAAAGACGTGAATACGAGGGAATACAAAAAGTTTTGCGAGTGGCGGTGTTCAAAAAATGTGATTGTGTTGTATAGTAGAGTTGTTTGACATTGACATTAAACACGATTTTAAATTGTTTGAATAGCTGTTGCCTGGCAACTTCATACGCCCTAGAGCTATTTGGCATTTTTGGGCTACAAAACATGATTATAATTCCAAAATGGAATAAAATTGATCATGAAAATATTATCAAAATAAAATGTTATACAAAAATATGAAAATAGATAATTCTTTCTAGTGCAATATTAGCAACATATGCACTCTTGTTATACAACAGTAATTTGTACAATAAGAGTAGATATGTTGCTCTTTTCTTTAAATTTCTGTTCGTTGAGCTGAATTGGAGTGAGATTCATGTACGCTTATATAATTGCTTATGCTGATTCCAAGATATGTAGAACAATAAGGAATACATATCTAGCATTTTGCGAGGATTATTATAGATTCTAATGAAAAAAATTCGTTACAATATTGATTCTGAACTATTACTGATCCCACATGCACAAAAAATGTGTATTTATTTTAGCATAATGACAATGTAATCAATAAAGATTACAACTCGATAATTGAGAACGTGCTCAAACCCTTTATACGCGGCAGATCTAAAGAAAGCAGCAAAATTATATTCTTCTTAGTAAAATACTTCTCTAAGGCCCTGAGTTCTAAAAAGTTTTTGTGGATTAGTTTTGATATAGAATTTGGTAATTTTTGAGGTGATCTATAAATAGATCCTGTAAATATTTGATGAGCCCGTAAAAAAAAATTTGAATGTTTTCAGCTTTAATTTGAATATTTCGAGAACAGCGTCAACCATTTTATTCAAATATGGTGTGCAGGAACATAATACTCCTGAGAAAACGATATTATTAGATTTTCCAAGAAAAACGCTGGCATTCGAAATAGCGTCGGTCTTAAGAGGCTCCAAGGCAACAGCTTCAAACATTGCAAGTTTTGAAGTAGTGAATTCATTTTTTCGTTGAAAAATCATTTTGTCACCATCAATTTGTTTTCTTTTGATGGATAAATTGGATGAATATGTAATAATAATTGATAATCTTTACAATGAACCAATAATTTTTCACTTCGTGCGTCTGACAATGCAGTCATATCCGTATCTGTATTAGTTTAATGAGTTCGTGTACGGAGAGCCAGTCCCAATATGGAACTTCTATTAATTTTTATCAATATCAGTCTGTTTTTCAGTTTGTCTTTCCATAACAAAATCCAAGTAAATAATATAAGTATTACATGTTTAAATCCTCATGACAATTGAATATCGCACAATTTAATATTTCCTGTATTTTTCGTTCTCTGAATTATTTTACATGGCGATTTTACCACTTGAACATTAGCATATTTCATATTGAGTAATGTATTTTATACTGGGAAAATTCAAGAAAGATATTTACGATTTCAGAATAAATAAATTCCATTTTATCCAGTAATCCTAATTTATACTTTGTGTTCCACTTTCTTTTCCGCACCTGTAATTTCCGATTTGTGAAACAGCTATAAATATTTTATAAAGCACTTTAATTCACGTACAGCTTAAACGGAATTTGTAGTTTATTTATCTAGGCACCACAATTTTTACTTTGTGGCTGGTTCGTTGTTTATTTTCGTCGTTATTGTGGATTCTACGCTTGTATAGTGTTTACACTTATACCGTTTGTAATTCATTTGAATATACACATAGAACTCAAGAAAAGTAATGGCAGAACAAGCTTAATCGATTAATTGAATGTTATACACTGGTCACCATATTTTTTTCAAATAAAATGATCATTCGAAAACAGACTTTTACAATTGAAACTAATCGAATATCCATGTAGCGTTGAAAACAAAATCGAACCGAACTGTATAAAATGCGCAAATAATTTTGCAATGGAAATTTCCTGCAAGCCGTAGTAAGGGCACTACGGGCAAGAGAATAAATTTCGTATTCAGATTAAAGAATCTGTTATTATGCAAGAATTCTAAAGATAACTATAAAGGCTAGTAGATAGTGACAGAAAATCATTATTGATTGTTTATCGTCTGCAAGTGGAATGGATCAGTATTCATTTATAGCTAAAGCGTAATTAGGTCACTTTCAAAGTTTGCATGCATATACGAGACGTTGTAAGAAATTGGAAAAAAAAATTATTTACCATCTCCAAACAACGCGATGATAAGTTAGGTTTATTAGAAAAAGTTCGGAAGGAGTTGCAGACGTTTAAAATGTGCATCACTATATCGAGCGCACGTCAAGTTTATCATAAATTATAATTATTTGTTACATAATGTAAATGTAAATAATATGGTGATGTGCACATCGTCATCGTCTGTAAATTCCTTTGAAATTTTCATCTTGCGTTACACCACTTCTTAAATAATGATTAAGGGAAGATAATCACAGGCCAGCTCAACTGATTAGGGAGGTTAATCAGTGATTAACGTTATATACTCTCAAAATAATTTTGTTTTATAATGATATTTATCTTCTTCTGATCATGATGAACCTAATGACTCAGGTCAAAGAAGACCACGACTATTCAGAAAATGAGCTGATGATTTTGTTTTTTCTATTCGCTTTCGGTTAACAAAAATTATTATTGAAACCTGCTACTCCAAGTAGAACAAAGTTTGCAACATGGTACAGAATAGTAGAACGATGAATTCAATCAAGAATACGTAATGCATGCTGTTTTCTGCATAGCTTCATCACTTATTTGCTCGTTATTAAAATAGTATTATAGCCAGAGAATAAAATAAAATGAAATTTTCATTCCCTTACCTAATCACTGTCAGTTAAAAATTAGATCATAAACAAATAAGCTGATAAAGGTCAATTACAATTTTTTATCCGATACAGATGTGGCAGATACTATTTTCAGTGCACATTGGCAGATTGATTGATATTTCCCAGGCCGTGGGATGCGGTTACCAGTCGTTGAGTCACAGGTACTCTAAGCCTCTGAGAAAAATACGCCACATAGTATATTATAACTGGAATACTTATTGACTACTTGTCCAAAGCTAAGATCTACCATACGACCTTCAGGTTACAGAGCCAATTTATTTGCACTGGATTATAGATACTCATAAACAATAATAATTATTTGTTATTTGTAACAGAATTGGTTTATTTTTCACTTTGTCACCAATGTGAAAGATGATTATAGCTTCAAAATATGGGAAATTGAAATTGTATGGAGTAAAGCTTCAATAATGATCATCAAATATATTTTTTCATCTGAAACATCAAAAAATTAAAATTGTTCAAAGCAACAACTCAAAACAGCATCGTATGCTTCTTTTTCCAGAATTTAAACGATTCAAAAATACACCGAAATATATCCTACCGATGAAGGATCAACTGTCATGAGAAATTATTTAAAATAAATATACACATATTTTTCTTAGCAAGCGGCAACAGAAACTGTCGGTATAGAATATCTAGTCTGGTTTTCCAAATTTTAAAATCTGACTTGACCAATACATGACTAGCACAACAATTCATAAGAATTATAAGCGATGAATAATAATCAAACAATTACAGTATCTTAATAGATAAGTAATTCACGTAAGTGAGTTAAAGGAAAATCAGATTTCCATTTCCCCTGTAAGAATAAAAGAAAATCATCCAGTAAATACTTACTTACTCCAAAAGCATTATCCATAGTTAAATTACACTCGCTATTCTAGAAAATTTATTTCATAAATCTACATTCTCTTATATATGCTTTCAGTGTTACTTTACATTAGCGTAGCTAACATACTAATAAATAAATACTAAATCTCTATTGCAGTATACAAAATAAAGAGTTCAAGTAACCATTATCCGAGCTTTATTAACCATCAAGGTCGTGTTTAAAGCTCATGCCTCGTCATATTTCTGGCGAACAAAAGGCTATTATTTCAAAGCCGAGACCTCATATAATATTTCATGTCGTATTGTTTCTTACGCTGTTCGAATAGTTTAAGTCCTACTCCGTTCATAAAATTTTTAAATTATGCGATGTGCTGGTGATGAATACAAATTATTACTTCTGTAAGAGAATACAAGAATATTGCTCATGCAATTCCAGCTGAAAACTTGGGAATTCATAGATCGATTAATAGATAGAGACACTGTAAGATGTATTGATGAATTTCAATTTGACAATAAACGATGTTTTCTTCAAGTACAACTTTGAGCAAAAATTCACTCCTAATTTATTGCATGAGCTAAATTCTGTATCTAGCAATTATGTAATGCAGGTCAATCAAATTCATCTATTATTTTTCTCAAAAACACGCGATTCTGTGGATGACACATGTTTCAGACCAATCACCGTCCGATGCCCATTGGAACAAATCATTCGCATGAAATTTTGGTCGAGGTTTCGAGTCCATAAACTCAGCATTAAAGTAAAATTAATTATGGCGATTATTCAAATAGCATTTTCAATCGTATTTAAAGTGATAAAGACGATAAATATGCATATATTTGTTTTGATGTGGATATAAATAATGGTAAAGATGAAGATATTTTATTGAAATTGAAAATCATAGAAGTTAGCAATCAAATTATTCTTATTAATATCTAATTTAATAATTTCATATAAGATATTTACATGTTTTTCGTGAGCATACAAGACTATATTGCAATGATTCTCGACCACTGTACCGCGGCACTTTTGTGTGCCACCAAATTTTAGAAATGCAAACAATAAAATCATTTCTACGGCTAAATATGAACGACATTACCAGAAATCATCAATAATAATTTTATTATTAGTGTGTTGCCAAATTTTGAAATTGTTAAAAGTGTACCGCAACAAGAGAAAAATTGAGAGTCACTGCTATATTGTATGCGTAATGATCGGTGTATGCAAAATTGAGAAAAATTTGGTTGGAAGATTGAGAATGAGTTAATTGAATTAGTTCCAATAAATGGAACAAATGTCAAACAAAATGCTTTTGAGAAAAAAATGAATGTGAAGAAAATTAAAGATGGTTACCTGAACGCCTAGTTTATAGTAGGACCTAATATAAATGTAATTTTCAGAATGTTTTCGAGTGGGAAGAATAGACAACGAGGCGGAAAAAGTGTATTTGAATAGTGATTTGCGAATTGTGACAGCCCAAGAAAAAGGTGCAACTCTCCAGTACTTGTATATATTTTTATATTTTTGTTAGAAAAGTTATTTATAATCTACAGTATTATTATCTTATTGCTTTAAAGATATCTACTGTCGGTGGATCTTTGCAGCCTTCTGCTAATTTTCCGAAGATAAAATATTTGAATACATCAAAAAGTATGATTTCATATTTAAAACTCCCAAGCACTAAAAAAAAATATATTATAATGACATACATATTTCAAATCTGTTATTGTAGCGCTAAATACTGATCAATAGTATCAAGCGACCTATCGTAGATAGACCGTTAAGTGAGCAGCATTCTGAAATCACTGTATAAATTATCTAATGACCAATGAAAACAATAATTTCTTAGATTTGAGATAATCAATAAAAGCTAAAAAAAAAATTAAAAAAGATCACTGGTACAAAATGAAAAATATTTTATAGCAACTTATTCAATGTTTATTTTGATCAATGAGCGCCACGTCGGATATTATATGTACCCTTATTTGTTTACGAAATTCGACTATATTTTGAACGTGTCATCCATTAGAGAGAGCCCTCCTCCTATATATTCCATAATTGAATCACTCGTATGTTGGATCTATTTTCATCTAGATTTTTAGATCACAATAATGAAATTATCGTAGATATGCTCACACTTTCGCTTCTATTCAAAACTTTCCCGACTTGTAAAATGAAATTAATATGTTGCCAACATCGCGATAGCTGACATTCCACCATTTCGTAGACGGGGCGACTCAGCGGCGCCCGATATTTTCCAGGAGAATGAAGACAAATATAAATTTAAAGATTAAATATTGATACAATTCCTCTACAATTGATGTGATTCATTAATATTCTTCCATCATATTCGCAAGGTAATTTTAATAATGAATATCTACTGAGTATCATTCAAATTAAAGAACAAATGTAACATAAGAACACAGAAAACTTACAGAATTCAAGAGAATAATCCTAGCTTATTCAAAATCATTATTTGGCACCGAGAATTTATTATTTTCTTCTATGATCAATTCGATGCTCACTTTCGTACTCCACTGAGACTCCTGTTCCAAAAACGTTTTGCTGCTATAACTCGGAAGATATTTGAATAAAAATAAGTTAAGGCTGGTTTAAGGCTTGTTTATAATGGATGTAAACTTAATCTGTTAACTTATGATGCAAGATGTATGATGTTATTTTCAACAGCCTGGTTTATAATCAAACGTCAAAATTGTCAGAAATAGATCTAGAGAATGATTTTCAAAATCGATTGACAATAAAACAAATCTGTCATGTTTTCAATAATTCTGTTAAAATATAAGACAATTATTGTAGAGAAGGAGTTACCATGAAATGTATTTTCATTTCATGTCATTTCTTACTTGGTATTTTTAATTCATGATCTATGTATTTCCATGAATTCTTATCACATAATTTATTTTTATAGTCCACGTTACATTTGTCATATATAGGTATGCGGAAATTTTTTACAAGTCAAATTAGACTACAGAATAAATCACCGGTTACATCCACTATAAACCAGCCTTTATAATGGATGTAACCGGCGATTTATTCTGTAGTCTTTAAAATTAAACTATACGCATTTCCACGTTGACGTTCATAATGACATGAAATATGATGTTAACTTATGCTGTAACAGTAAAGTTCACCAACTTTTAAGTTTAACATCATACAGCTTATTCCCAACCAATAGCGAGCGAGCAATCACGTGTATGCCTTGCATTTATTTTTGTATTTCAGCAGACATATTTGACATTTCGTCTTCACATCATGAAGTTTGTACTGTTGTTTGAAATGAGTGATTTTGATATAAAGTTAATTTGACTTGTAGAAAAATTTCCGCATTCACATGACTAATGTAGCATGGATTATAAAAGTTAATTTATGTAATGAAAATTCGTGGAAATACATAGCTGATGAATTAAAAATATCAAGTAGGAAATTACATGAAATTATAATACATTTCATGGTAACTCCTCTGTAATAATTGTCTGATATTTTAACAGATTTATTGAAAACATGACAGAGCCGTTTTACTGTCAATCAATTTAAAAATCATTCTCTAGATCCATTTCTGACAAGGTTAAGATACACGATCTTAAAGTTTTGACGTTTGATTATGAACCAAGCTGTTGAAAATAACATCATACATCCTGCATCATAAGTTAACAGATTAAGTTTATATCCAAGTTTCAATCTCTAATTGGTGCCTGAAAAAATTCATCATTTTCAGTCATCTCTTACACAATGAATTTTTTCAACTTCAATTCCGTTCTTTATTATTAGATCTATTCTTGTTTTAATTCAAGCCTCAACTACTGGGTACAAAACATTGCAATTGTAAATCTTACTTTAAAATTGTTTTATTTTATTGTCTTCTATCCAATTGATATTGAAAAAATGTGTATTCATTGCTTGATTTACAAGAACTATAGACAGAAGAATATAATATACATCTCAGCAAAAACTGTTTCTTAAAGAGTTCATCAAACTGCCCTTATAGGTAGGTATAGTTTTTATGAAGTAAATTCTCACGGATCAGTCCCAAAAAAGTAATATTTGGCAGATCAGTCCTAAAAAGGGAAGTTTTACACATGTATACCAAAAAGTGGAACTTCTCGGCCGCAAAAGGGATCTTAGAAACAACTTTTTTGTTATGATCGCCTAAAAATATATATTTTGGTGTATCATTCAATGAGCGCAAATGCAATTGGTGTCAATGACTAAGGGAGAAATTTCCTCTATCATTCTACCCACGCCACTGGAACGTTGTCAATGTCGCGTGTTTGCGTGCTCATACAAATATCATAAAGAATATTATATGGTGTAGGGTGTAGTAATTGAACGTACATAGTACACCTTTCACATTAAAGCAATAAGAGCTCCCTTAAAGGGAATAGGTCTATTAGAATATTTGACGCAATGCGTTTCAGCCCCCAAAGGACCTGAATAGAAACAGGAAAGAACGGATAGGGCAATTCGGACAAGAGTCACTGTTCCCACGAGAAGGATGTCAGTATTATTGCATAAGACCGACAAAACGGATGAAAAATACTATCCAACTATTTGCACGATCGCTTTGTTATATACAACCTGCTCATGAAAGAAGCATGATGATAAAGGATCTGAAGAATGATCGAATGGAATGGCAGAGGAATAAAGCATTACATTAAACATTGTATTTGAAAATATACCTATTTATTCACAGTCATTCAAATATAGATATATTTTATAAAGACACAAAAGTCTGTCCATTGTGCAACTATTTTTGTTCACACTGCCATTATATTTGGTATTAGTATATTATGCTACAAGGACCGAACGAGTGTTATTTTTGTCCAGCATGAATTTGCCTGCATTCGGTGGAGACGAGGGCGAAGTACGAGGCGTAGTTTCGTGCAGCCAAATTCATCCGTGACAGTAATGACAGTCGTTCAGTGTCCATGTTGCATACGATATTTTTTGTAACAAGTGTATCGAAGTACCCCATTAATGAGCTTTTTATAGTATATTGTGCAACAAGTGCCGCAAGTTGTCGATTGCCCACGAGAGCAAAGTGAAGCGCAGTCGCTCAAGTGGGCAATTGACAACATCGCACGAGTTGCAGATACTATTTTTTATTACGAATGCGGGATAAGTACCATTTTGCGCTTGCTTTTTCGGACGGCAAATTATATTTATGCGCGTACTTCAAAAATTAATTTTAATTTTTATTCCATTTAATTTGGTTACCATGGAAGCAATGTAATGTCATTTAGAAATGTCACATAATAGTTATTTAAGTATTAAGGTCAATAAGTACAGTTTACCGATTGAGAATAATAGTTTGGAAGCCGAGCCTTGGCGAGGTTTCCAAATATTATACGAAATCGGTACTGTACTTATTGACCGTGATGCTTACAAAATTTTTTGCACGATTGGAAGATCCAAAATATGGGTCCAAATTTTCTTTTTCAAATTAAATTACTACTGATGATTGGTTATTCGCTGTCAGCTGTCAAGTTTGACATTTTATTCTGAATATTCAATTACAAATGAAGATAAATAAATGAATATTTTTTTGTGAAAATTCACAATTTTTTACTTACCGCCTTTGCCCATGGGCGGTAAGTCAGCATAACCATAGAAACCACAGTTAGCCAGTAAAATCAATATACCACCTCAAATAGAGGGCCGGTAAACACATAAAAACGCCCAATCGTGCAAAAAAATGTTTTTGAATAAATTTTCAATATAATAGTATATAAAACGAGTTATCAAGTCCAATCATGTACGAGCTGCAACAAAATTTTATGTTCCATTGCATTTTAGATGGCATTCATATTTGACACAATGCTGCCATTATTTGTCAAATATAAATGTGGTTACAACATTTCATTTTTCTGAAATATAGCATCTATTAGATCTACTATAATTTTTTTCAATATGAATAACTACATTCAATTATACGATGGAATATTTTCAGGATGAAATAGTCAAGTATCTTCCTGTAAAAATAAATATATCTCATTTTATATCATAAGCAATTCTAAAAAGCATTATGTGATTTATTTGTTTCACTGACATCGTAAAAATGGAAAAATATCAGTTAAATTACTTTCGAAATAATTATTAATGTTATTCTGTCTTTGAGTACTGTGGTATCGAAAAATTATTTGGCAACGTTGTGAACGTTCCGCGTGGCGACCACGGTGTCCGTGGTGGTGACAGTATATTATAAAAGTGAGGTTAAGTCAAATTTACAAGAAAAGATCAAGTATGGAGCAAAGAGAAAGATCACGGAGACGTGGTAGATTCATCAGGAAATAAATCTTTTTGAATTTCCGTATAATATTTGTTTGAAATAAATGCAATGTTGGCAGCATTTTTTTAAAGAATATGGCGCATGCGCATCTCGTTGTTAATAACACTTTTTTGAAAATTGAAAATTTGTTTTACTTTTGTTTGACAATTAGATGGTGACTATTTGATATTTTACCGGTAAAAGATTCACAAGATATTGAAGTATCTACGTATAGTTTTCCATGAAAACATTAATCTTATTAGTAGCTGAAATTATAAATATAGAACCGTCCAGGCATGTCGAAGCAACTTTCACGTACAAAAACTTCAATGTTTGAAAAGGTTTTCCAGAATTACTAGATGGTGAATAATATATTGTTTTAGTGATTTTGGAAGATGATCTCAAAAACTATAATCCATCTCAATTTCAACTGATTCCTAATTAAGTGCAACATCGAATACACCTCCTTAATACTGCTGTAATAGCAATAGCTGAAATAACTTGAAAAGCAAGTCGAAAACAATGAAAAAGAAAAAAAAATACGACTAAATTTGAATGAATGAGGTACAGATACATAAATCTTTTTACGAAGAAACCTTAATTAGAACTGTGTGTTCAGACAGTAACAAATGATTTGTAGAATGCAGAAAACCAATAGGAATGATAAAGCAGCTTCTGGCTTTCACATAGTATGGAGATAACCTACACACCTATAAAAAAATAATGCCAAACAAAAAAAAAAAATGCAGTATTAAATAACTGAAATTCCTACATAAACATGATGCATTTATATCCAAACAGTTTTTTTTTCTACGATCAGAAAGAGAAGTGTAAGATGAATTTCGATATCGACAGCTCATAAAAGTTTGCACATCTTCAAAATATACTTCTGCAATAAACAAAAATCTTTCAACAAGTAGTAAATCGACAAGCAAATAAGAGGTTTTCTTGATGGAAAAACCATTGTAATACTATGTAAAAAAGTTGCATTTTACGAGGATTGAAAGTCTGGACTTGAGACCAAGATGTGTTACCTACAATTTGTTGTGTATAATAACTAGTGAATTCATATATTTAACCAAACACCGATGTGAAAATCGAGCAAGATTGAAATTTGGTTATGAACTCTCTACACACACACACATTCCCATCCATCCAGCTCAGAATGCTGATAATCCAATTGCTATAATGTAACACTATTTTTATGTTCCACTCTCAATGGTTTGTTTCACTCCCGGAGCATTTCATTCCGTATTTTCGTTCGAATGATGAATTACATTAAAGTTATGTACGACATTTTTATTCAAACAACTAGTAAAACGAATAAATCCCTGCAATAAGTAATGCGATTCAACTCCAAATAGGTTATACATTACCCTCTTTTTCATGAAAATTTATTCCTTTTGACACTTTAGTTACAAGGAAAATCAATGCGAGATTTGTACGAAGAGTAAAACGCTTTTTACGAAATGGTTTAAATATAGCTGACAAACTATTACAAACGACAACCGAGCAGAGGATTTCTGTGTCAAAAACATTTTAAAGTTGGGCAAATAGCGGCGGGATAGAGAATTATGATACAGTTTTATTGTATGACATGATGAAGTAGTTTTTAAGACTTTTATTTTTGCATTATGGGGGGTTTTATGGCTTTATGTAAAGAAGTAAAATTTTAATATCGTAATAAATTTATTCCTTTACAGTGACATATTTAATGTTTACATAAAACTTCTAATCGTTTTATCCTATTTCTTTGAAAATGTAAAAATTCAAAAAGTTACTGGTTCAGTTTTATTTCAAGACATTAATATACCCTAGTCAACATAATTTGATAGCAAGCTAGCTATTTACTGCTTCAGATATATTATAACTATTTCCTGTTTACGAGAGCATATTCATTTTATTCAGATTAGTCGTGATTTCTTTATATTTCATATTAATGCTATTGTCGAACCGGATCTTCATTCGACTAAATTGATATAATTTTATATAATGTTTATTTCGCTATTTTCGTGGTTTCGTAATCATATGTTGAGGGAGCTCATGAAAATGAGCTTAAGTCACAAAATTATATCAAGATTATTTGTGTAATGCTAAATATATAGTAGTGAAATATATGCAGTTTGACCCAATTTTCATATCATGTTTCTAAAAATAGAAGACAAAGTTTTCGTGTTGTATTTTTTCTACTCACAGGGAAGGTATTCCTCCTATAAAAAAGTTTTGAAAAACAAACAAAATATTTTTCATTTGTACTTTCAGAATACAAGACCCAGGAATAAGAAGCATACTAGAAATGATGCTTGGAAGAATTCACGAATTAAAAAAAAAAATATGAGAAAAAAAACACGATGATAATATATTTATATAGTATAGACTGAATACAAAGCACAAATATTTGAACAGTTTGAATATACACCAGTAGGGCACATAAAAAAATTGAGGATATCAGTTGTCAAAATTCACAACACGTGCTTGTATCTCAATGATTAATTTTATGGCTATCGTATCAAATGATGAAGGTTCAAACCAATAGAACCGAAAGCTTGATAAATTTCAGGTGAGTGAAATTTGATATACCACAGCCAAAATACAGACTGCTTCAACCTGCAAAGATTTTGTTCCCTTGAGTAATCGACCAGTCGCGATTACCTTAATAATGAAAATAATAATAATTAATAATATTTACTACATGATATATAAGTGCTTCAGAATAATCACTATCACGTAAAACAATTTATATTCGGGATAATAACGCTATTTTTTACAAACAATAGATTTATTAGTAATATTAGTCATTTCTTCAATACTGCGGCCACATTAACATATACTGCCGTTAATTAAGGCGTTATATGACAATGAACATGTTCTTATTGACAATGTGTTTATTTTTAAATGATGCTCTACGAAACAATTGTTTCCCGAAAATTTCTGATAATATGGTATTATTTGATTTGCTATTGAAACATGCGACAATAGTTATTAGTATCAAGGTCAGTAAGTACAGTTTACCGCTTGAGAATAATAGTTTGAAGGCCGAGCCTTGGCGAGGTTTCCAAATATTATGTGAAATCGGAACTGTACTTATTGACCGTGATGCTTACATTTTTTTTTGCATGATTGGAAGATCTACCTGAAATATGTATCCGAATTTTATTTTTCAAATTAAGTTACTACTGATGATTTTTTATTCGCTGTCAGCTGTCATGTTTGACATTTTATTGTGAATTTTTTACTTACCGCCTTTGCCCATGGGCGGTAGGTAAGTCAGCATAACCATAGTAACCATAGTTTTCATGGTAAAATCAACATACCACCTCGAATACAGGGCCGGTAAACACATGAAAACGCCCAATCGTGCAAAGAATTCTTTCACACGTTTCTATTCTGAAATTATGCATATAAAGCAAGTTTTTATAGCATACATAAAAAAATATTGATTTTATGGAATTTACTGCTGGGTCTCACTGAAGCATCAACATAAATTATTGCAGTCTGTCATACATCAATCGTGATAAAAAATGAAGATATTCCACATATATTTCAAGAGATGAATGTTAAGATATTTCAGTATCTCGCATTATTGTATTGTCGTTTGTTTCAAAATTAATTCAGAAACTGATGTTGGATCTGGAAAAAAAAAAGATGCAATTCCTGTAGGATATTGCTGAATAACATTGATAAAATCCAGAAAAGTTTTATTTGTTTTCATCACTCTGAGATATATTCATTCACAATCAGAACGAAAAAAGTAACTTCATCGTTTTGATTAATTAATAAAAACAAGCTGTAGCTAAGCGCCTTTATCCTGTCTCATTAGGAATGGTTGCCTGGTGGACTATGCAAGCGGGCTCTGCTTTAAAAAATATATGTTTTGTTTTGAGTTGAGATTTTTGAAATTTTGTAATTTGCATAAAATGTTTGTTTAGTTTAGTTTAACGTGTAACCGAAAGTATTGTAATCTGTTTGATCTTAGTGTTATTTACCTTAATAAATTACTAGTTAAACTGATTACCGGGTTGATTTAAACATCCTTTATAAAGCCACTTTTTGAATGCCTTTTCTTGAGCCGATACTATAAATTTCTTTTAAAATATATATATATATATTTATATATATATATATATATAAAATATGATTCCTAAGAACATCTTTATAAAGTTATCTTAAGACCTTGAGACATCATGTCTTATCTCACTGAGTATTCATTAGTGAATATCTCGTAGGAACGTTCTGATTATGCTGAAGAAGTATTGTAATAAATAAATGAATTTCTACTTAAATAAAGAAACTATTCTTTCTCTTAGAAACTTGAAGAATATTTCAACAAGAAAATTTTGTCCAGAAAGAAATGCAATACGAGTTCCATTGAGCTGTAAGTTCATTTTGCGCTATAGAGTCCGCTCCCGGATATTGCACTTCATAACTGGGGAAACCAAGACCACAAGATTTGTTCCGGTCAACCGAAGGATACAGAATGGTTGTAGGGGGTAAATATCTATAAAGATGAAGGAAATTTTCACTGGATTTTTTTATGGAAATATATTTTTAGTCTATAAAAATAGTGCTTTACGTGAAATATAAACACGAGAATGCATTGAAAAAATTAGAGACCAGTTCATTCTAAGATGAAACTTTGCTATATCCTTGGAACCAGTGTCAGGCGAATAAAATTTTTTACTGATCGTAATTTTCTTCACCATAAACAAAATGATAATGGTGTCACATTCAATTTCTCAAATTTCCCCAAAATCTCTCATTAGGAACGTTTCTATTGCTAGGAACATGCAGAAAAATTTTCTACTGCATTAACATTATACCTTCTTCAATTTCATTTTCACAATAGAATGAGGCTGTTTCTGTGCGTGAGCATAGATCGTTTCTGTCTGACAAAGTGTAATCATTCTATCGCACTAATTCAATAAGTGCACCTTGGTCCATTTCTATTCGAAAAAAACAATGTAACTATCACTGTTCACTTTAAAATGTCTACATGTCAAAATAGCTAAGGTTTTCCATTGAACGTACTTGCAGTTCTTCCATTTATCTTATTTTTAGTGAATATGTAATGAAACTTTGAAAGTTGGCCAACTTCATGATGTAGAAAACAGAATAGAAACAAAGTTAAAATGTGAATGTATTTACGTGAACATGTCAACACACTTTCTTTGCAATAACATTTTTAAATTACAATGTAATAAGAATTATTTTGAGGAAAATTATACTTGTACAAGAATTTCTCAAGCTTATTTATTTTATTTATTTATTTATTTATTTATTGGAAAAACCACCCTACAGGACTAATGTCCCAATTACAGAGGGTTATAATATATGATAAAAATATACAAAAGAAAAAAAGTGAGCTAGCGTAACAAAGAAAAAATAAATCAATTTCGAAATGAACAATAATAGCGAAAAGACCAATTATAAAATAATGAATAATATACAAAATTCTTCAGTTTAAGGGCGAGTTTCACCAACGTCAGTTAAATTTATCCAAAGGTTATTTTATACGGAGACTATTGTTGATACAATTGTAACTATAGTTACTAACTCAAAATAGCCCCAAGATAAATTTAACTGATTTTGGTGAAACTGGGCCTAAGTTACTCAAGTACTAGTGAATTTTACATTTAAATGTTGCAAGTTTGTCGAATCCAATATCAATATCAGTTTCTTTACTAATGTCGTTAAAAAAAAAAGAGCACATACGGCGAATAGGGCCTTTTACTTCATAATTGGCTCTAACCATTTGAAGAGCAAAGAGGTACTTTTGTCTAGTATAACTGGTGCGAGGAATACGAAACTTTATAGATGACAGAAGGTTGGAATCATTTATTATATTGTGAAATAATTTGAGAAGGAATACACATGATTGTAAAACTCTAATATTTTCCAATGACAGTAGATTAAATTCTATAAGGGCTCTGGAGTAGTGAAAATCATCATTCGAAGTAGCAACCAAATTAAATTTATGCCAACAGTATCTGAAGAATTTTTTTTGAACTGCCTCTATTGCCCTGATAGAATTTTTGTACAATGGATTCCAAATTAGAAAACAATATTCTAGTTTTGCACGGATGAAACAGTTGTATGAAGACATAAGAATAAGATGGTTGTGAAAATGGCGACAATTTCTTGTAATGAATCCCAAATTTCTATACGATGACCTGACAATTTCATTCACATGATAATAAAAACGACATTTTGGATCAAAAAGAACACCTAGATCCTTGCACCGTGTAATCCTAGACAATGTAGAACCGCCCATAATATAATTATGAACGAGGTGTTGTTTCATAGAGTATGTCATTACATTGCATTTACTAATATTAAATGGAAGTTTGTAGGTTGAAGACCAACTTAACAGATTATCAATGTCTTTTTGCAGCAGATTGCAATCATGTGCAGAATTTATTATTTTATAGATTTTAATATCATCAGCATAGAGCAAACATTGGGAGTGATTGATAGAATCAGTGATATCATTGATAAATAAATTAAATAGAAGTGGCCCGAGACTACTTCCTTGGGGAACAATGGTATCTCGAGACATATTCTATAGCCACGAGTTTTTCAATCACGAGCGAAGCGTGTGTTAAAAACAAAGCATGTTCGAAAAATTTAGGAAACAAGTTATATACTATACTTTTTCTATTAACGCAAATTGAGATAACACAAGTCAATTTAAAAGAACTATGCTGCAAGAAATGTCAGATATTCATGTCAAATATAATTAATGCTAGCTTCAGTCTGAGGTTGCTAGCTTCAAGCTGTGCTTAAAATGACAGAAGCCACGAGTGTATCTGTTTGAAATTGTATTAAGTTCCATGGAAACGAGCTCTTTAAATGTCATTTTAATTACGATTGTACAAAAATAGTAATTTGTGTATCTCGGCAAAAACTGTTTCTTAAGGCCGTATGAAACGATGCATAGTTTCCCTCAAAATTATGTTCATTTTTGTGTTACAAAATTATGATCAAAAAATTGTACTATGGCATATTTACGTCAAAATACCGTTCAAAAAAATGTAGAACTCGTTCGACAGAGTGATCAATAATGATTGTCTGACAGGTAACAGGCAAAAGTTCGCATTAGAATCATTACTATCTTCATGGAATAAAGTTAATATAAATTTATTTATTTTGAAAACTACGTTACCGACATTCCAAGAACATAATAGCGTATATTTTCCATATTTTATGACGGATTCATCCATAATCTGATTCAATAAGAAAAAAAGTAAATAAATAACTGTATTATTGACTGATTATTGAGAATTTATTATTATTCTACCAAATTATTAGGTTAGAATAGTGTTTTAAGAGGAACTGTCCTCTGTCACTTGAAGGTCACTATCTCAAGCAGGCGGCAAAGAAAAAATCAGAACAAAGCGGCACGGACAATCATTTTTGATCACTATGTATATTCTTACATATTTTCCTTCAGAATGTGCGTAATACGAATGCGTACTGGCATAGATATACATTCTTATTTGTTTGACACTTTCTGCCTGAGTACAGAATGATCAATAATGACTGTCTGTCACGTGACTGGCAAAAGTTCGCATTATGATCAAAACTATCTTCAAGGGATAAAGTTAGTATAAGTATATTTATTCTGATAACTACATAACCGACATTTCAAGAACACAGTGGCATTTATTTTGCATATTTTATGATGGATTTATCCATAATCTGATTTAAGAAACAAAAAAAGTAAGTAGATAGCTGTATTATTGAATGATTATTGGAAATTTATTATTATTCTACCAAATTATTAGGTTAGAATAGTGTTTTCAGAGGAACTGTCATCTATCACTTGTAGCTCACTATCTCAAGCAGGCGGCAAAGAAAAACTCAGAACAAGGCGGCACAATCAATTAAATTTGCAAATCATAGAATTAAGCATCGGGCATGGGAACAAATAATGGTCAAAGTGATTCTAAAAAAAACTTAATGTCACTGTGGGAGATCAAAAATCAAATTCATTGCATTCATCCATCAATATTTTTATTCAATCTGACAGTTATCACGTGAAGTAGCTTGTGCGCAGATGCGTGTACATAGTAATGTACAGTATTATATTCTATTAAAATCGTCGGATTGTGGATAACAAGAAAGATAAATAATTAAGTCAACTCCTTTAATTGCAATTAAGGAGATGACTTAATTATTTATCTTTCTTGTTATCCACAATCCGACGATTTTAATACAGTATAAATTTTACTGGATACGATCAACTATAATTCAAGTACAGAATTATGTTGTAATGGCATACTTCAAAATAACGTACTGAAAATTGTAAAAATCTTATGATGCAAAATTTGTTTCAATTATCTACATAATTTTGAAGAAGATAAAGTATCATGTAATTTTTGACAGATCAGTCCAAAAAAAGTAAAATTTGGTAGATATGTACAAGAAATAATATTTGACAGATGTGTACAGAAGAATGAACCTTCGCGGCCGCAAAAGGAGTCATAGAAATACCATTCTTGTTATGATTGCCTAAAAAATTAATTATTCAAATATTAGAATTTCTGCAATTGATAAAATGTTTGCTACTAGTTAAAACCAATTACATTTAAAATTGAAACTGATATAGTTAATTATTCAAGTAAAAAAATTTATTTGTGGAAATCATCAATCATATCTGAATATTATGCATATTAATTAGAGAATAACAATTTTACTTTCCAATTAGGCATGAAATATTATTTTATTTTACAAATTGTTACCAGATGAAAGAAGAAAAATGAATAACACAACATATTAATAGTAATTAATGCAACAAGAGTTTTAAAGCTCAGCATTATGACATGATGGCAATTATTTGGTGAAGAGGTTTGCCGAGCCACTAAAATTGCTTACACTTATAATATATAAAAGATTTCTTCTACGATCCTCATTTCCCATAGTTTGATAATTATTATCGAGCACACAGCAAGGGACATTTAAACCTAGCAAATAATTTAACAGATTTATCAGTGAGAAGTGTTACAAATATGAATCCACAGAAAAATTGAATTCAGGCATTAAATATATATTAGAAATACTCAAATTCAGGTAATTACTCTACGCACGATCTTCAAAAAAAAAAGCAAGTTCAGATATTCATTGATTTTTAATAATGTTATCAGAGACTGATAAAACCAAAACGAAATAAAAAATCAGAGTCATTGGTGATTTGATCTTCTGCCCAAAATTTTCCTCGACAGAAATGCCCATTTTCCTAGAAATACAGTACGGTTTACTGCAAAAAAAAAAAAAAACTTTTTAGTGTCTAATAGGGGTTTGACAGGGCGAAGTTTCATGTCAACTTGTCCCAATTTTGTACGATTTACGGAAACTAGAGAAAAGATGCCTCTAAAGTATGTTTAGATACTCGTAAATCAGTCCAGTGTGGGATTGGTAAATTGATACACATACATAGACACATAAACTTGAGTTCGAGAACATGGATAATCACAGTTTCCTGCACTTATCGGCTGCCAAAAATAAAATTTATGTCTAATAAATTATTCATTCGTCTACCTGCTAAGCTAAACAAATAAGTTAAATTATTGGAGAAAAAATACACCGAACAGCAATAGTTGATAGAAATAGAGAATACAACCCAGAAATCTCAAGCACACTATTGTTTTATCAAAACTTAATGCATAAAAAATTTCCCAATCTTTTTCAATTTTTCTTTCAATAGGTATTGTAGGTACCACAATGAATTATTTTTTGTAACATTTTGAAATAAATTCAAATAAGTTGAGTCCCATAAGTAAAGTTCATTGTTTAGATTTTTTTCGAATTCTATCTTAGTATGTAATTATTTCCTGCTGATCATTCCAAATATTATTTTCAACTTTTATCAATTTAGTTGGAAAAATCCATCAGACAATTAATCATGCTATGACGGAAGCCCACTTACTAAAAATTGCAATGCTGCAAAAATGAACGTTGAAACCAATCTCACAATATCCGTCTCCACACATTCCATTCTCTTGTTCCAGAAAATCTTGTTTTCTGCAGTATTGTTCCAACAAAAATGAACACAGCTAAATAAAAATAATCGAAACAGATGTTTCCGCCCAAGATAACAGACCTCAACAAAAAATCTCTAGACCAAGAAACAACAAAACACAGCTTCGGATCGCGGTAAAAGAAAGCGGATCACACACTTAATCTGGATTTATTATCTGGTCCTGCAAATTATACCACCTATTCTCAGTTAGAGAAAATACAACTAAACAAAGGGAAAATTGATTCCAGTCTTGATAAATACTAAGGTTGCTGGAAGAAGAGAATCAATCTGTAAACAATGGTGTCTTATCTTGACAATATGTAATCTCAAAAAACACTGAACTTCTGTTGTAAACACCATTCATGAGATCTGTTGAGAATGGGATTCACCATACTTTTATTCCGATGTTTTCTTTTTCCAATAAACATTTATGTAAAACTGGATTATATAAGATACATATTGTAATATTCAAATGTTTTAGTTGTTTTCCGTTGGATCAACGAGACATTTCCGTACATATGATTTTCCGTTTCCAAACACTGGCTCTAGCACAAAAATGTATCTATATATTTCACAATTAAGACGGAATCAAAACATGAGTTCGATCATATACTATTATACTGTTCAAATGATGATTGTTGAATAAACAAATAAAGATTATTGAATACCTGAGTAAATCCAAAATACAATACTAAGTTCCATAACTATTTGTCAACTACCACATTCAATATATATCCAATGCTCTTCTTTCTTTGGCAGTATGATTGTTATTTCAGCAACTGTAACCATGGATACTCAACTCAGTTGAATTTTTATAATTTTTAAATAAACCGTTTTTGATGAAATTTGGTACAGAGATAAACTAGAGCTTGAGAAAGAACATAGGTTACATTTCATGGCGAGGGGGTTAAAATAGGGGATGACAGTATATATGGAGATTAGTAATTTTCGAAGATAAAACCATGAAATTTTGTATTCAGGCATCAGGCACTTGATATCAAGTAAATAAACATTTCTTTCAGCGATTTTGAGATTTCGACTTGCATGGGGATGAAATAGGAGATGAAAGTTTGTGTTGAAATCCAAGCGCCTGCGCAGCGCGACATAGTGGGAGAAATATCACTGAATGTGGCTACTTGAATGGCCAGTCATGTTAGGGCAGGCGAGTGAGAATATTAAAAATGAATGAGTTGCTTTGTAATCCATAGAAATATTTCGGATAACTGTAAGCTGCCGAATGAGCGAAGCAAGCTAGGTCAATGCCAAGCTGCTATGCGAGCGAAAAGAGCTCAGTTAACGGCAAGCTGCCGTGCGAATGAAACGAGCTTGGTTGACTTGAGGCTACCGTGCGAGCGAAGTGAGCTCGGTCAACTGAAGAACGTGGTGCGAGCGGAACGAGATTGTCCAACGGTAAGAGATGCTGTGCGAGCGAAGCGTGCTCGGTCAACGTTAAGACGCCGTGCGAGCGTTGCAAACTCAGTTAAATGCAAGCAGCCGAGCGAACGAAGCGACGTCGCTCAACAGTAAGCCCCCTATAAGAACAAAGCGGATTTGGTGAACTTGGATTATTCCCAGCACATGCATATTCATTTCACTGTTAACTTTTGGTTCGGTTCATATTCAAATAGACAAGTTAGGTCCAATATAATAATAATTCCTATATAATCACTTGAATAAGCATGTCATGTGGAATTCATATATTTATTGTATAATCTTCAATAAATTTACAAAAAAGAAATTGGTATAAACTCGAAAGACATTCAGTGGAACTGCAAAGTCTCGGTCAAATCTCCTATTTCGATTGATTTCCTACAAAAGAAAATCTTTTTACAATTTGACATGTCCTCATCATTACCAGGTTATAAGGTCCTAATATAAAAGATAGGCTCAAGTACCTTGCAATCTGAATTTATCAATTCTGTGGCGCTATGAAGTACGCCGGGTCAGCTAGTAATATATATAGTATATTATGCTACAAGGATCGAACGACTGTCATTTTTGTCCAGGATAAATTTGGCTGCATTCGGTGAAGACAAGGGAAAGCTCGAGACAGAGGCGAGGGCGAAGCACGAGGCGAAGACGAGGACAAAACCCAAGGCGTAGCTCCGTGCAGTCAAATTTATCCGCGACAATAATGACAGTCGTTCAGTGTCCGTGTTGTATACAATACTTTTTGTAACAAGTGCACCGAAGTACCCCCATTATTAAGCTTTTAAAATAAATTTGGATGTACCAAAACTATCTTATCGATTTGACAAACAAATTTTTGCAAATGCAATCACATTACAGTAAACTAATACAATGAAACATAACTTACATGATTTATTTAATTGATTGATATTTTTCACATTTTCTGTGCTATCTCGTTCACAATAAATGCACATACTATAACAAACACATTCTATAATACAAATTTCTTTCAAATATCAATATCCAATTTGACATATATCAATAAAATAAAAAAATCCAACGGCATCCATGATCCATGATCTACAATTTCATTTTTACCCATCGGACAAAAATATCCATCAATTCCCAATGAACAGAGAATTAATGAAAATTGTTTCCATGGTTTGGAATTGAGAACTTTCGAAGCAGAAGTCAGCTTAGTAATAGGGTACTTTCGGTGTTCGTGTTACAAAAAATTTATTAACACTGCCAGAAAAAAAAAAAAGCATAGGAGGTATATTGAACGAGGTAGTAGACAATTAGTTATGGAACATAGTATTGTACTTTGGATTTGCTTATTCAATAATTATTATATTATTATAGTTATAGTGGACCATTCCAAAATAATTTATCTAAAGAGCTACCTATTTACATGGTAAAAATATGGAATCATTCTATTTCATAACACATCACAAACATACTCTAACTTAAACAGCGTCACACTTCGGTTAAAATATGCTCCATTCCTAACCTGTTTAAATAAATAATTAGACATACGATGTAATTTTCGTATAACATAAAATAGTAGTGCCACTTTTTATTATTGTACCTGATTGTATCCATTTCTTCTGGGCACTTGACTCTCCAACGCACTACAAAGAGTTGAAAAAATTAAGAGCTTAGTAATTCTGTGAAAACTCTCATTTTAAAAACTATTTCATCTAATTTCAACCTAAATTAAGTTTGGAGTTTATAAAAATGCCGTTGCTGGATGAAATGTTTCAGGAGCATTTAGTGAAAAGTTTTGTTTTGTAGAAATCAAATTAATGTTGTATTTAGTTTTCGTGACTTCTGTTTCGCGCAACGCATTAATCAAGTTACACTCAAACCAGAAAATTCGAGGTCGTAACATTGGGTGCATGCTTTTAAACTTTCAATAAAAACATAAATAGAAATACTTCCAAATTATATTGAAAAATGGATATTGCAAATCAAATTAATCAATGACAGAACTTTATTGTTACGTCTTCAGTCACGATTAAAAAAAAAGTATGTCCATTAATAAATATTACAGATGAGATATTTCTGAAATGATTGTCATTCACAATGAGATCGTACTGCCAATGCCACAAACAATGTCTCTCAAAACTATCGTCGCTCATTTTTGTACCATCATAAGTTCTGCCATTAGTAATCAAATATAATAAATGTTTGTAGATAATATCACAAGGGACAGAAACTTTATCAATACATTTTTCTTGGGAGCATTGTTTACCTAGCAACATCGTAAGAATCATCTGTCAGATTAAAAAACGAGAGAGTAGCTCGAGGGATTTGATCTGAGCAGATGACTCGAAAGGTGGTTTTTAAAGGTAAACAATTTTTTTTGATAAAATTAAAGTCACAAGTGGTATTTTCGGATTTCTCGAATGAAATTGCTATTATAAGTATCTATTAAATGATGTTGTCTGCAATAATTAACCTTTTTATTGCAAAATGCACTAAATTGTCTCCATATACTCTATTGACATTTTATGTTTTCAAACTTCTACTTTTTAATTTTATTACAAATTTCCGCAAAAAATGACGTATTTCCAAAACGATTAAGTTTTGACATTTGCGAAAACTGATTGTTTGCTTATATTAAAACTATGTATTGTATCGTTTCTTTGAAGGTTGTAGATGATGAATAATTATTAATTGAACTATTTTTTCGGACTTCCATCGTCTTTATTATTATAAAAATACACAACGTTTCGATTGATTTATATATCTTCAATCGAAACGTTGTGTATTTTTATAATAATAAAGACGATGGAAGTCCGAAAAAATAGTTCAATTAATATGTATTGTATCTCAATGGCAAAGACAATTTATCGCGATAAATGGTCTTGGAAATTTACGGAGATGAATTTCCGTTGGCAAGCGATTTGTTACTACTATAATTGTCACTGTAACAATGCAAAATTTGTTGTATAATTGACAGGATTGAAATAATTACTATAAATATTCTTTCAACGGATCGCATTGGTAGTGGCATCGGTAGTACGACCTCATTGTGAATGATCTTTACTGTTACTGGAATATGAGAAAATTAAATGGATTCTAGTACAATCTGGGGCCTGTTGCATAATAAAATACAAGTTAATATTATTAGCGTTTTCACGTGCATTTTCACTAATAGTACTAACTTGTATTTTATTATGCAATAGGCCCCTGGTGACTCAAACATGTGTTTGAACTATACAGACTTGACATTGAGATTGACTTGTTTTTATTGCTAATTTACCATGCAAGTTAGACATGTTTCCGATTGCGATTAGTATATACAAGTTAGACATGTTTCCGATTGCGATTAGTATATATGACATGACAGAGGCTAGATCAGGTTATCCTTCTATAAAAATAAGATCTAGATTATGATGACAAGGATTAGGAGTTCAAGATGAGATGGGAATATTTCAATATCGACTCGATGTGGTACCAGGACTGAACTGCGTAGTGCAGCTTGTAAGCATATGAATGAGTACTGAAACAGCTTACTGCAACTAGTGCTATATTTATACCATTGTTCTGATTCGCCTTCAGTTTAAACGTCTACATTATTTATTCATTTGAAATATGAAGTTGATAATTCTCTATAATATTAAGAAAACATATTCAAAATTAGTTTACCATTTCAATTATATCCTATTAAAATAAGAGTTTATTTTCAGATACAGTACTACATTTGAGAGTTTCAAAAATATTCTCGAAGATTTCTTAATCATTAATTCCCGAGCTAATTAGGGATGAAAATGTTGCAATTCTGTGTAAATCTGTGAGTTTTCGAAAATCATAAACCTGTAAATTATGAACAAAACCGCAATAAATTTGTCTCTTTATGAACGAATTGCCATTAATCAACAGGAGTCGATGCATTCTTATCAGTTTCTTATGAATTAATAGTTTTATAAGACAGAAGGATTTGCATAAAATTGCACCATTAGCGCGAAAGATTATAAAAGATTCGACGTAGAATACGCTATTCACACTTACAAATAAATTTGAGAAAAAAAAGTGGAGTAATTTCAAAATAATGAAATCCAAGCGAGTCCGAGGACAAAAGGTAGCACATTCATAAATTCGGAATAAGTATCTCCGGATTTTAAACAAAATATCCTAAGCCGTGGAAATAAATGAGGGAAAAACTGTATAAACTACTCAGTGCTTGGTCTTTATATTTTAATGAAAATGTTTACGCTTTAACAAATGAGATTTGAATCCTTACGAAGGCCTATTGTAATTCTCAAGTCCTTTTTGGACTGAACTCCTAATTGCTTCACCGGATCATTGTTTATGTTATATAAAAATTGCTTTATACACTGTTTTACTCTTATACTTCAGCTGAAAACATTGCTCATATAAATAAAGTTGAAATTCAGGATAAATTATCACCTTCTCAACTGTTTCAAGTGTATAGTTTGTCTTTAATGGCAGAAATAATGGAGTATAAAAAATAAGTTTATGGGACGGATAGGTTATTTTGTCTATTAAATTTTATAGAGCAATTTTTAACGTCCAAGCAAACGGCGCATTGTTCGTTATAGCTTTTTCTCCAATTTCTTCGTCAATATTGTATAAAACAAAGTTACGATGCCTGTAATAACATCAATTATTCTTCAAATAACAACGATAAAAGAAAAGTTCATAAATGTTGATTTTTTTCTGAAACAAAGTAACAATATATGTATCTCCTTCATAAATCTTTAAATGAAAAAAAGATATATTTCATTTTGTATAGTTACCATTGTTCACTTCAATTAAGATCAATCCAAGAGCTCTAATGGGACTACGATTTAAGCCCTTTGATTGGCCAAAATGCAAACCAAATTCACATTAGCACAAAAAACGCACTTTGATATTTATATATAATTATCATAGTGTAGTTCAAAGAGTCAAATCTTAATCTACTCAGGTAATATGAGAAAATATTAGCGAATTTAATTTCTTGAATGCATTTCCAGCAAGCTTGATTTTAACACTGTATTTGAAGTAGCCCCATAAGAGCCTTTGAATAGTCAATTATAGCTTTTTCTAAATCATTTTTGAGAATATCATATTTCCAATTATTTTTCTGCAAATTTACTCTACTTTTCAATAACCGGTGTTCAGAACTGTGAAAAGTACTTCAAATACAAGAACCAAGTACTTGAGTGTTTATGAAAGTACTTGAAGTACAAGTAGGTACTCTTTTAATCTGCCAGTACTTGAAAGTACCAAGTACTGTCAAAAGTAGTTGACAATTTGAATGCAAGTACTTCTTTAGTTTTTTGGTACTTGCAAATATCAAGTACTGTTGTAAATACTTAGAGAGTACTTCTATATTACAGAGCTGGACAAAATTATTAGTGAGAAGAACTTCAAGTACAAGTACTAAGTATTTGACTGTTTGAGAAAGTATTTGAAATACAAATATTTATCACACGGTACGATTACGTTTACCTAGAAACATCGTGAAAGTTATCTGACCGATTAAATCCCACTTTTACAGTTCAGTTCAATGGTACACCTCATGATAGCGACTTCGGGATCAATATTGGATCTATTATTATTTAATATGTTTATAAATGATATTCCATATCATCTCCAATCATTTAAATTCATATTATATGCTGACTATCTGAAAATATATCATGCTATAACACCTATATCTAATTGTGACAGACTATAAACAGATATAAATAGTATGCTTAGCTACTGCACCAATAATTGCTGACAACTTGACATGCAGAAATTGAAAATTACCATTAACATATAGATTAAGCAATTCTTGAGCAAGTGTTTCATTTTACAATCTCAGGAGTCATGTTTACTCATAACTTCAAATTCTGAAAGCATATTGCAATTGTTATGAACGAATTTTATAGAACTTCAAGTCTTATTATATGCTCCCACTATTATTTCGATATTGATACAATCATATAGCTTTTCAACAGTTTCATAATGATAAAGTTGGAATACGCCTAAATCATTTGGACCCCAGAATTGCATTTTTATATAAGTTAATTGAGAATGTACAAAAAAAAATCTTATTATATTTATTTTAGAAAATGCAATGAATCTACTATCATGATATCCTACATCGCCCAGCTAAATGATTCAAATATTGCGTTATTAGGAAAACGTAGAGATATTCTAGGTTGAATAGCAATGTTGATGTACCTAATATTCTTGCCAAATTTTCCATAAATGTAACAAAAAACGTGATGAATTAATAAATGTAATTTTTTCTGTATAATCATTATGCAATTACTTGACAAATGTGAATAATTTCACAAACAATTTAGATTTATATACTGCGAAGAAATCAGACATAATGAGATAAGTATAAAGAATAAATATTATTTAATTTGATATTGCTATTGTTCTTCTCACTTCACTGTAAATTTGAAATTGGTCACCTGTCTGTATTATGATATAATTCATAGATAAACGATGGTTCGAAGTGGTTGTGAAGGATACAACAGAATCCAGCTCTGCATAATTTCCTTTTCAAATACAAAGTGATGTACTTCTAATATTCCAAATTGAGAAAATCAAATCTTGATTCATTTATTCATTTAGATGATGATTTCATTCCAAAGAAAACATTCTCCAAATATTCTTATTATTTTAAATTTTTGAAGAGTGTGAAAATATTCCACGATTTACCGCAAAATTGTGCTTTAGATGGAATCCAATTGTCTGTGATCGATGTCAGGGCTGTGGTTGAACACCACGGATGTCGAGGCACTTTAGGTCGCGGTCGCTTCAGACACAATGAATAGAAGCAAAGGGCATAGGGTTCAAAATACGAGCAGAAATACGTACTAATTTCCAGTGGCAGGAACAGCAGCTAGAATGTCTGACACTAGAAAGATTCATTAGGCAGTCGGAAACGCACACGCAGTTGCGATAAAAATAATTAGGGAGCTTGAGAAAATGGGACAGCGATCCCTTGTTAGTTATCTTTTGAACAAGGTTAAAAAGTAACATTATTCTTCAATGTAACATACGAACAAGAAGAATTAATAATTAACCATGAATCAAATGTTTTTTATCATCAATACTGGAGTAAACAACCGGAATTAAACCGACATGTGGATATGTTTGTTGTGTAAATGGTTTCAATAGTAAATGTCAAATTTGATTTCTGTCCCGAATCATCGCGTCCATTATCAAGATAGAAACTCCAATATTTATTTACTTATATATAATTTCAAGAGAAGTTTTGACGTTTATCTCACTCAATCTAGTTACAAGTTAACAATGATTCATGATACTTTCGATAAGAAATTATTCCAAAATACAAAATTAAATAACATACAATAGGTATGACTCTTCATGATGTAAATTTAGAAGAGATAATAAGTTCCCATCTTCTATCTAGAACATAAATTATCGTTCATTAAAGTTTTCGAGTAATGTTTTATATATCTAATAAATAGTTATTTACATAATTAGTTATGAAAAGTGCCATATTGTTTGACGAAACGTAATATTTGCCAAAACGAGCATAGCGAGTCAAACAATATGGCTTTTCATAACGTATTCTGTACAAAATTTTATCTAATTCCATCAGAATAATTTTATCTATATTTTTGAATGGGAACATCTCTCACGTTACATCACAAAATTCAGATGACTATGATTCATGACCATCTATTTTTATTACAGAAACAAAAGTGCACTGAAATAAACAAATATCAATTTTCACAAAACGTCAAAATAATTTTTAAAAATGTACTCAAGCAGTGATATCCTGAGTGCTATAGTACCTTTTGATATTAAAGACTCTGCCAATGCTGCATATTGTAAATAATAAATCATTCTTTTAATTGTACACAGATAAGTATAATTAATTAGCTCTGAAACATGGCCAGTTATGTAAAGTCATTACGTAACTACTTTACGCAACTGTTGCAGGACAGTTATGAAAAATGGGACGTTTCATAACGTCAGAAATTGATGTAAAATTTGATTTTTCAAAACGGAATTAAGTAAAATGATTTTACAAGATTTTTGATCTTTTTTTCATCCGAGCTTTGAATTATCCTCACATATTAAAAGTTGAGGTATGTCACCTCCTGCTCAAGCATTTTTTATAAACCTCTTTATAAAACTGAATGGATTATTGGATTTTCATAGAATCCTAACCGCAGGCTCGATAACATTCTAGTCATTCATAATATTTTTTTTTCTATTTGGGTTCTGGAAAGTGCGCTTTATGAAATTCGTTTCAACTAACTGTCACCTTATCTGCCAAAATACAATATATTCATTGCACGATTGGGTGCTTTAAATTTCACTATGCAAGCCTAATAAGAATGAAGAAATAAGTATGTTCAAATATCGAGTATTTTTTATTAGAACAATATTTTAGAAATGGCAATATCAGCAACTCACTAGTGAAATGAAGCTTTGTCGATATCACTATAGAATTTGTTTACTTCAATAAATTGATTATAGACTAGCTCGCTTCGCTCGCACTTTCGAAAAACATATCTGCATAGTACCGAATAGTGCAGCGCGCGTCTGTGGGACTGAATTTGAACCCAAGATCACCAAGAAGGGTGAACTAAACTGACAACTCATGTTGAGCCGAGTTCTACTTTATTTGAGAGCTACTGCTACAACAACAGTATATGTGACTTTCGGCAAGCGCGCAAAAGAAGCGTCCATTATTAATTAGCAACTGAAATAAATTAACTTGTAGTCATCTAGCGGCTATACGCGGCACTCCCCTTTAGTGTTTTTGTTTTTACTTCTCCTTTGGCAATATATGAAATCGGTGATTTCATTACAGTTTCTAATATTATTCATTGATATAGGTATTGGAACAAAATGTGTGTGTAGTTTTATTTTCAATAGTTTGATGAAAACATCGAGATTTCGACCAATTTCGTGCTTGTCTCACTGAAAATTGAATGAAATTGGTTTTATCCAAGGTGGTCTCATGTCCAAATATATTATCAATCTGTTTATTTTAACATTAAAAACCTTCAAAACCTCTCCCTCCCTTAAAGCGCCAATTACAGATAAGCCAATCGATTTTTACACTGAATCAATGTCGATTGAAAATAATTGGGTAGAATTGGCGAAAGTTAGAACATATACATGGTGAAATGAATGGTACAGAGTTTGTATTTATATTGTTATTTTCTCCTGGGACATAAATCTCAAATGACATGTGTGAAATTAAAAAATGTCATGGGAATATAATTTCGAATCAATGAATTCAACAACTTTGTTGAGATAAATTCTCATATACAAAACGTAAAAAAATAAATTGAATATATGTGTGTTTTCTTATTTACTTTCAAAATGAAAATTTTGGTTATAGTTTCATAAAAGTTAGGGTCATTGGTTTTACGGACCAATATATAATATTTAATGCTTTCACAAAAAATGTAGGCTGGTGAGATGAGATTTTTATCGAGATTCCGTAACCTGAAAAGGTACAGGATAATCATAAATAATTGACCGTCACGTGACCTACGCAAGTTCGTACCTACTATAATCAAAATTATCTTCCACGGAATAAAATTATTTGTACATAATTTCACCAATATCTTCTTCCTCTTCAAACTTTTTGATACATATTTCATTCATATCTTGTTTTTAAGAATAGAAAAGTGAATAAGGAACTGTATATTTGAGAATATTTTCAAGTTTAACTATCATTTATACAAATTGTTAGGTTAGAATGATACATACTATTACAACTGTCGAGTAAAAACAATTCCCTTATTTCAATACCTTCATGAGAAAAAGTCACAGAGCATTGAATTCTCCACAAAAAAGTTCGAAAGTGCTCATATTTATCTTTTATTGATTATAAGGTACAGCCGTCTTAGTACAAAGAAACATTAAGATTCTTGTTGGATGAGTTCAGCACACAAATATAAAATTTAAATGTTAATGGCTGGCGAAAAACCTGAAGATAAATTATTTTTTCAATTTTTGGCAATTCCTTGAATTAATTGTCTTGATTTCATAAATTTTCACAGTTGGAAATTTTGCATATTTGATATTGTCCCTTAGAAGTCTCACTTCATTCTCACATTCGGCGAGGCACAACCAAAATGTGAAATTAATACAAAGATATATTACAAGATTTTCAGTAAATAATTTCTATTCTAAATATCTATTTCTTGTTACAGATGGTCGCAAGGTTTACTTTTTCACCAAGCGATGGTAGATTGTGCGAGGGCAGCATTACTTCTTCCGTTGGGGATTTCAATATTCAAGTGTCAACCCGTTAACAAATGTTCCTTAGTTGAAACAGCCTTCCTTCTACTGGTCACCGTTTCTACTGTCAACATGCTAACTACTGTGCTCAACGATTCACCGGTTTTTCCTCAAGACGAGAATGAAGAAAATGAACTTACCGCACCTTTACTTATGGATAGTCCCCAAGTAAGAGAATCACCTCTTTTCATTTATTATATCCACTTAATACAGAGTTTTCATTAAAATTTTCAAATAATATACCGAGATCATTGATAATCTCGAAATTATTTCGATACGACATCGCGATGTCAAAGGCGAAGTACAGTTGACCTAAAATCATTGATCGAGAGATATTCTGCAAGGAAACTTGCTCTAGCTTGATAGTTTGGACTATTCTGTAATTCAATCGTAAATTATTAATCGATTATTATCTATATCAACCAACGAACGTATTTAAATGTCAATTAAAAATTCAATTTAAAAAGCTTGCACTACAATTTAATTTTTACGCGATAAAAAATTTGATTACTGGGAATTTCCAACAAGATCTACATTTTATAACGCTAGTGAGAGCATCAGGTAATTGAATCAATGACCAAATATTCAAAATGTGCTTCATTTTTCCAATATTATTTGCTGCTCTTTCCGAACATTAAAATTATTCGCTTATGTCCTATGCTTTCAGAAACTATCTTATCCTCAGCAAATTGGAATTGGAATTTATTATTTTTAAAAAAAATCACTACATTATTCAATGAGAAAAAAATTTAATTGAATTGAATTCAATTGAATAAAATGAAAATCTATTGACGAATTCCACTTAAATAAAAATAAAATTTGCATTTTACACTCAGCCCCGTTCAACTCATCAAAGGTTTTGTTTTGTTTGAACTTCAGAAGCAGGGTTGGCTTGAATTGAATCAACGTGACTTTTATATTATTCTTTTAAATAGATTATTGATTATCTTCGCAACTTTTCATTAATCAAGTTATATTTGTACTATAGAAAAAATTATATATCATATATGGGTTACAACTTATCTTCAAAAGATATTCCTTACATATATAATAATTAAATATTAATCATTCTTACTTCATATTGTGACACAATTTTAGAAATTGAAAGAATGGAAATTCATGGTTCTCTTCTTTTATTAAAATCATTTCTCCTAGTCCTAGTCTAAAGTATATACTGTATAGGAAAAACCGATCTAAATATTAAAAGTTAAATCTACAAATTGACGTATGCAAATTATTCCAAGAAAATCAAACTTTATAAATTTTCAATTGGACTCGAATTGAAAGTTCTGAAGAAGTGTATAGGTCAAGACGTACATTATATATTGAAACGCAAGATATTTTTCTAAGCGCCATGCTCATTCTTAAAGAAAAAAATTGAATAACAAATCTCTCTAAATGTAGAAAGAAATAATCAGGCATTCTTCAAGTTATTATTGTATTTTATCAATTTTTTGGGATAGCTTTGAAAGATCCCACTACGGAAAGGAAGAGAATCTGATCTAATCTGAGATAATCAAACTGAACTGTATAAATAGCGATAATACTTCATAAATACACAATAGCCAATGTACTTTGATCATGAAATAAATGGAATTATTATTATTATTATTATTATTATTATGATACTGAACTCTTAGACTTGAAGCTGGTGCCAGGTGATGCTCTCCAATTCATATATCGCATGCTTTTTCGACGGTTGATAATTTACCCCTAATAAGAATGATAAGAAGGTTATTAACTGATGCACATTTTCCGACCATTGTGCAAATTTCAATTATATAAGAGTATTTTTTTTTAATCATATTTTTCCGAGTCATAATTTCATGCCTTTTTATCGATAATTAGTTAAAAGAGTTTTAAAGCCTAGTACTGAAAGACATGCAATTCGCAACAGACCAAAAGGCTACAACGGATTAGGACCTTGCAAGAAAAAATTGAAGAAATGTATTTTCAAATTGCATGCTAAAGAAAATAATGGAAGTGTTTAAATCATAGAACCCATATGAAAAAATTGGCATGCACTCTTTGTTAGCATAAGAGTGATCACGGTTGATTGGTTCAAATTTGTGCAAGATTTTTCAAAAATTTCTCACACTTGTGTCAACGATTAGAGCATTACAAGGGTTTTATGACTAAAACTTTAATTATCTTACTGACATGCAATTTAAAAATACGGAATTTCACATTTTTTTGCAAGTTCACGTGACCGTTCAATCCTTTTGGTCTGTTACGGGTTGCATGCCTTCCAATACTAGGATTTAAATCACTTTCAACTATTTTAGGCACGCAATTTGATGTTACGGAGGTGCACATATTTTTTTTCTAAATATAATTAGAATTTTCTCTATGACCGGAAAACGTACATCGGCGAATAACCTTGTTATATCTTTTATCAAGAGGTGAATTATCAATTCTCAAAAAAGCATGCGGTATAAAATCGTAGAGACTCACCAGTTCCCAGTATCATCGCCTAAACTTGTTTGATCTAAAGTAATTATTTTAGAGTTTGTTCAACTTACCAAAGTAAATTTATTGATGTCAAAAGTGCGAATTATAAGACTACTGCAGTGAGTACAATGAGATCTACACAATGGACTTATTAATGTGTTTCTCAATTTTTACATATGTAATTCAGGATCTAGAATAGTATATTCTACAATAAGTATTGGTATGGCCTATATTCTAAACGAGCTTGAAGCTTGTAAGCCGAGCCGAAGGCGAGGATTACGATTCGCGAGTGTGGAATACGCCATTCCAAACATGTTGTAGACTATACTTTCTCTAACAAAGTTTTGGAAACTCACCAATATTCCACACGAAATTGAAAAAAATATTTAATGTCAAACGTAAAACCAGATAGGAAGATAGGAATATTTGAATTGTTAGGAATTAACCATGGTAGTAACCAAACTAACAGCTTCTGATTCGTCGAAATTATTCTAAACGGCATACGGATTCATTCCAAACGATTTATTGGAATTTCATTCGTTCCAACATGATTTTTGGTTATGGAATATGCAAATTCAAAAACAGTGTTGGAGAAATACAAATTCCGTAACTTTTATTTTTTCCAAAAAATATTTAATGAACTCCTGATGACGACTCTGTCACCAGCTCATAAGAATGATGTTAGACGTACGTGTACGCTGAGATAAAATGTAAGCGTATGTCGAGTAATTTGCAATGGCGCTATCCAGCTAAACATACCAACTGATTACCAGCAGAAAATTTGTAGTCCACTATACAACTCTATATACAACTGGACAATTATTGTGACAATTACGTCATGAATGGCGCTTGTTTCAATAAACATTTTCATTTCAATATTTTGAGTTAAATACTGAACAAAATATGATAATTTTCATATTTATATCAACAACTAACAGCTAACTTTTATGTACAATATGAAATTTCCAAGAGTTTCCAAATGGAACGAGCCCATTGTAATTCTGAGGCATAAGTACCTAGATTTTGTTATCATGTGTTTTATATCTTATTTTCGTTTTTAAAATATAATATAAGAGAATTAACCTCAATAATCTTTTGAACATACCAAGCACGATTATATCAAATACAATATCATTAGTAGACAGCTTTCGAAGAAGATGAAGCAAGAGCTTTAATCTTTTTCGTGAATATATATATAGTAGAAGGGTAGTAACAACCGACTAGTTGAAAGATAAAAATTGCAAAAATTGCAGTTTAACGGTGTAACGGTTGTGATTGGGCACAATTTCAATAAATTTTGAAACTTGTAGTGGTAGTAATTTAATTAAAATTCCAATATTTATTCAAAACTGCCCGATAAAAAATGATTGGATAGAATTGTATCGGATTATATACAATTAGATATGGTTATATACAATTATATATGGAATTCTTATATACTGCTATACAATTTGATATATTTATATAGAATTGTATCCAACAGATATAGCACCCCAGATAGCAATAACGTCCTGAGAATATTCTCTAGTTGTCCTGTGAATGCCCTGGATATTCGAAATATACATGGTATATTCCAACAGCCTATAAATCTTCTGGAAATATCCTATTTTGCTTATTCTTGGAATATTCATAATTAATATACATAGCATATTCCTATATACTATGGATCATCTGAGAATAGTCTATCTAAATTATTCCTAGAATATTTGATACAAATATTCAAAGATTATCACATTTTGTATATTCTTAGTAGAATATATGATAGATATTCATATTATATTCAATTTTGCTTAGCCTTATAAACTTTATTCATAACTGAAAACGATTGTTGGTGGTGAGGCCAATGGAGACATTTATGATTGTGTTATAACAGGTTAGGATGAAAGAGATGAACGACTTCAATTTTAACCAAAACAAGAATTTAGATTTCGACAAACCCAATATAAAAACAGATCTCAATTATCGTAAAATTTCATAAGAAAAATTATGTCTAACTTTTATTTTCGTACTTTATGTACATTTCTCGTCGGAGAAAAAGAAAAGTAAATGAAATGAATTTAACATTTTTGTTCTCTAGCGAATTATTGGGAGCTATAAAAATACAAAAAATTTGTATTTATGCTCCCAAAGTCTTTTGTCTAGATTTTAATTCTTTCATTTCTGCTAAAACTAAATTTCTTTATTCAAAATAATTTAAGACAGGAAAATTTCACATCTATCTAATTTAAATATACATGTATTTTATTACTTGATTATTGGAATATGGCTTGAATAATTAATTGAATATTAGCCTAAGTCCGACCTAAATCATTGACACATAAAATTTTCAAATGGATCAGAGTAGTTTGAGACATGACTTAATGGAAGTATTTTGAAAATGCGAATCAAAAGAGCCTCGTAGCAGTTTAGAAATATTTTTTTTTAGGTTTGGAAATTTTCCGTGACGTCCAAAGGTCTATTGTCACTCTAACGGTAGTCTTATTCATCATCAAACATTTTGAGAATATTGACGTAAAGTGAAATAGGTGGCGTAATTATTTTTAATATTTTTAGTTAGATCGCGAGCTAGATAAATTATTAATTTAACAAATTTACTTGTCAAAATCACTCTTCTTTCGACCAAACAATACTCAGTAGTTTGAAACTAGTTTCCTTTCTTTGCGCATGCCTGTGAAATTTGGAGGTTTGTCAAAATGTTTCTAAATAGCATTCGATAAATAGAAATGATATATATGTCAACTTTTCCCATACATTCCCATTGATTTATAAGTACATCAAATTATAACGCAACATATTTTTCCTATGAATAAGATAAAATATTTTATGAATTTGTACAGCTATGGAGCTCACTGTTTGAGAAAAATGATAGACTTTTGAACGTCATCATGACGTCATATAAGTATTAAATCGACCTTTCATTAGAATAAAGCAATATTTGATATATTTTTGTTACTTATATCTATTATTTATCCAATATTTCCATATTTTCATGGAAGTTTATCAAATTTTGATAGTAGTGGAGTATCTCATTTACGCAGTAGAAGAAAATAAATGAATAATGATAAATGAATGCATAAAATTTTCATACACTACATTCATGACGTGATATTATAAAACGTTTTGGTATGTATGGAATATTTTTGTTAAATCTTGACCTGTAGAAAATGCACAAAGTTATTACAATGCTCTGCCGATTTTGGTGAAAGTTTTACAGTTGAGCTTGAGTTATAAAGATGTGAGTCACCGTGTCGTATTTATCGCAGCCACATGGTATCGGATATTTCTTTGTTTGTTTGAGGATTGGTTCTGAAAAATGTAAGTATTCTATTTTATTTTCATTTTGGCTATTGATTGAACCAACAAATAAAGATTTCTTAAATGAACATTAATATTATTATCTGTTTCTCTTGAATGAATATTCATTTATTTCACTTGGTGTTTGTATAAAACCCTTTAAATATGCAGAATGAATGTGTTTCCAGGTATCCGATGGCTCAAATTGAAGAGGAAAATGTGGGCAAATTGATAAGAAGAATGATGACAAGAATTCTTGCGAATGAATTAGCCACTGGATATAGTTGACAGGACTATAAAGAGAACAAAAAATTCAAATTGACTACTGCAATTATTGGTAAAGCATTGTTTTATCATAATTAATATTATCTGTTTCAAATGATTTCTCATTTAGGAATCTGCCAAGAAGAACCAAACCGCCAGAGATGTCACAGGGAAACAAATTGAATTAAAAATTGTCAAACGGCTAGCAAGGCTCCTGAACATATGAAAATTAGAAATCAATAGATTATATAATGTATATCTACATTTGTATCTTGTTGTTATCGCAAATATGGTTTTATTTTTCTCATATCGTATATATTTCTTCAACTCTGGAAGTTAAGTGCAATATGCAATGTATTTTTACATTTTTGTGAGTTTTATGAGTGTGATTTTTTTTTCTCAATTGTACTTATATAAGAATAAATATTTCCTATTAATTGAATTTCTTGTCACAGATATGATTTTATTCCCCAAAAAAATATAGCTTCAATATGGTCATAAACCAGCCCAGAATATTCCAAGAATATGATTTCAATTATCCCTATAATATTCTTAGCATATATTGAACATTTACTTTATAGAGATTCATAGATTATTCCAGGAATATAACATCATATATTCATAGCATATTTCAGGATGATTCCTGGGATATTTATAGGATATGCAATATCGGGACATGGGAATATTCTACCAATATCCCACAAATATATACCGATAAACATAGGATATTCCAACAGTAGCTGAATATTCGGCAAAAATATTCTCTGCTTATTCTTGGAATATTTCTTTGCTATCTGGGACATTGTATAGAACATCATACGATAACATACACCTGTATATGACTATATACAATTAGACCAGAGTACTGTACAATTTTTTCAAACTCTGCATACAATTATATACGATCATATACGGCTATATACAATTGTATACAGTTTTATACTATGATATATAAAAATATATAATATGTCTTATCGAACTCTATACAATCATATATATTCGTATATTACTGTATATAGTCATATAGTTATATTTCCATTAATTCAGGAAGCTTTATCCAATTCTATCACATTATATACAATTATATAGTACTGTATAAAGTCTCATACAGTACAGTTCTTTCATTTCAACTACTACATAAGATCCTATATTGCTCTATACAATCATATATAACTATATAGAGTTGTATAAAATGTTTTTTTGAGTTTTAACTTTGCTATTCAAGATTTTATACAGTTATATACAATCAGATATATTTGTATATTATTGCATACAAGTTTATAAAATTGTATGTCTATTTGTTCGAGAAGCTATATTTGATTCTACACAATTTTTTTTCATTATACACAGTTATATAATACTATATAAAGTTGTATACAACACATTATGCTCATTTTAACTGTTTTGTAAGGTTATATATCGTTATAAACAACCATATACATATATCCGTGTACCATAGGATGAAGTTATATACGTGTCTATACTCATATATCATCTTCTTTCCTTGCTATCGGTATAACATACTCAGAAGTCTAAAATAAAAATTGTCAATAACAATCAGTACAGCTGATGTTCGACAAATAAATTCATGGAATCCACTGGAATAACAAATTTTACCAGGATAGTAAAGTCGCCCGTGTAAGTTTCATACTTTTTTGTCAATGATGGGTGATTGTTACTCTCTTGGAAGACATTTTGAAGCTTAAATTAAATGAAAAAGCAATAGTTTGATATTGTTTCATATATGACACAAAAGGTATATATAAATAGTATAGTAAATAATACAAAAGTGGATACCTCTGACTATTCTACTGGGTATTTGTTTGTTAGGTATTATTTTTAAATTTACATGAAAATGAAGGATATTATATAATCAATAATGAAACATATTCAGTTCACGATGCAACCCAACAATTTTCAATAGTCCAAATTATTTAGGATAGTTTATTTATATTAGTTTCAAGTTGTGACCTGTGATGTGACATGTGAAGGGGTAAAGTGTTGAAAGGGGGAAGATGAGTGCAAGCGATCTACGAAAGACAAGCGAGTAGCAGTTGAACTCGGGAGTTGATTGAATACAGTTGAATTTGATGCAGTGGAGTTGAAATAACGAAAAATAACTGGAAGAAAGGTAGTAAAGGCAGATAAGAAGATAGCCGAGTCAGAAGATAAGGTGAAGATAAAGAAATTAGGAAGAAAGAAGTAGAAATAAGGAGCTTTGGCAAAGAAAGTAAGCTGTTGCTAAGCGGCGAGAGAGAATTAAAGCGGTGGAGGAGCGGAGTGGAAAGGGAAGCGCTAGCGACGAGAAAAGAAGACAGATTGTGATTGCTTGGTCTCCTATATGCGCACGCGCATGAGAACAGATAAGTGTTTCGGTTTTATTTCTCATTCCAATTATTTGATTTCATTTAATTTAAATTTTTCTTTGCTGAGTTCACCACGTTTTTTAAGATTTTATTTGTATGCAGACATAATTAACCTTTAATTTTTGAGATCATTACAAATTGAAAAAAGGATAAAAACTCATTTGTTTTTCGGAAAAAAGGTTAGTTTGTGGACGGTGAAATAAAACTGATTTCAGATAAATTCTCCATTAATTTTTTTTATAGTCTAGCTAATATCTTCGAAGTCCTGGAAAATACATATTATTCAAATAAACGAATGGTTGAGGACTTTTTCAATTTGGAATGGCACCGACAAAAATGGGCGTAGAAATCTAACTCGAACTTCAAAAACTGCAAAAGTCTAAAGAAAATAAAGATTCGGGATGAGTTAGCACAAGAATCCTTGAAGAAAAGAACATTTTCCACGAAAATGTGCTTCATTCCCGAATCTATAACATAGAATCAATTGAAATCATTAATAATAACGACATAAGTTTCGGGAATCAGCTTTTTCATAGTAAATTTCCTCTCCTTTTGAGTTCTTCTTTCTAATTTACGCTATCGCAAGAAAAACTAAAATTTTCTTCATATCTTTATTTGCCTATAACTTTTGCAATTGTTGATGTGCGAGTATGATTTCTGTACATATTTTTCTAGACAACATTCTGAATCAAATTAGCTCTCAACCATGCCCTTACTCGCATTATCAGCATTTTTCATGATTTTAAAGATATAAACTGGACCAACAATGCTAAAATAGCCTCTTTGAGAGTAATAACCAATCCTATTTAATCACAGATGATCGAGATTACCTTCGAAGTGAGGTAGTTCATTTCAAAAAAGAAGAATCAAAGCAACTAACATCCTCAAATAGTGAATCGCTTTTGAGGAAAAGGCAACCAGTGAGAAAAAAAATTCTATAACCAATAAAACATGCATCTATTTTTGTACAATCTCCAGTTCTTTATTCAATTTAATCTAATTTAAACGGTGATCAACTAGAAATATAGAATATGAATTTATCATTATTTTTATTGAAAGTGAGATTGTTCGAAATTCAAGGCATAATTCAATAGTTGTTGGAATAAGTAGAGTAATGAATTTGTTGGACTTCAGAACTAATGAATTCTACATCGAATTTCGTATAATCCTCACTATTAATTCTAAGAGTATTGAACGCTACTTAAGTACGGATTATAATTTCAATCTGTTATAAAAGAAAACGTTAGATAGTAGGGAATTGAATGTTCAATTCAACAGTTATAACAATAAGTCTAGTAATTAGTCTGTTTTACCACGAAAATACTAAGAACAATGTATTCTTTCTTAGGTTTCAATAAAATGAAAAATATTCTCATTCATATCCAAATGTAAATATTGCAGTCCAACTATATACAACCCTATCCAATTTTACCGTCCAACTGGAACTGATATAATTGTATAAAGTCTTATAGAATTGTATAAAATTTTATATAAACGTATAGGACAGCATATTCATATACAATCATATATCGTTATATCCAAATGTATATATATGTATATAATTCGATAGAGTTTTATACAGTTTTAAACGATTCTATCGTCTCATTTTTTGGATAAAATTGTATCCAAAGAATTGTATATGATCGTATACGATTATATCCAATCATTTTTTATCGGGTGTACACGAAATATTGGAATTTGAATTAAATTACTACCACTACAAGTTTCAAAATTTATTGAAATTGTGCCCAATCACAACCGTTACACCGTTAAACTGCAATTTTTGCAATTTTTATCTATATATATATATATATATATATATATATATATATATATATATATATATATATATATATATATATATATATATATATATATATATATATATATATATATATATATATATATATATATATATATATATATATATATATATATATATACATATATATATACATATATATATACATATATATATATATATATATATAACTTGCGGCACCAAAATAGCACATGCTTTGACAAAGTTCATCGCATTATAATAATTAATGAACTGGAATAATCATTTTATACATTTAATAACAACATACGTGTAATAATAAATTGAGTTTGAGCATACAAATAAATATATTATAATATGAAATATGTTCATATTTGCTTGCTGTCACTATAAATATTTCTGCACTTGTGACGTCACATAAGATAGCGCTGAATGTTTTTATGGTATATAATATCACAAGGGACTGTAATTTCAACAATAAATCGTGGGAGTCATCTGTCCGATTGAATCACGAGAGCGTAGCTCGAGGGATTTCATCTGAGCAGATGACTCGAAGGATGTTGCTTAAAGGTATATGATGCTTGAAAGAAAAAATTATGATAAAATCAAACTACTAACCTTTTTTATTACAAAATGCATGAAATTGTCTCCATATACTCTTTTGACATATTATTTTTTGTATTCTCGGATTTCTTGTTCTCAATTTTATGACTTTCCGCGAAAATAATAATAATCTAAATAATAGATGAAAATTTTTATATATTTACATCGTAGAAAAAAATAGTATTATGAGCACAATAGTAAATTGTGCAACAAGTGCGGCAAGTTGCCGATTGCCCACGAGAATGAAGTTGAGCGCACTTACCTAAGTGGGCAATCTGCAACACCACACAAGTTGCAGATACTATTTTTTGTCACGAATGCGAGGTAAGTACTATTTTGTCCTTGTTTTTCCGGGCGGTGAATGGTTTGCGTGCAACAAGTTTACTTGTCGCACGCAATATATGCTTGGCACACGCAAAAGGCAAAAAGCCATTTACTACCCGAAAAAACGTGCGCATGAGTAATAAAAAAGAGAAGATGAAATTTTCTTAAGGATCCCATTCAGATAGGTTGTTAATGATTTTTATAATTGACCGGAGATTGTAATAGAAAATCGTAACGCATTCGGTCCAATCCAAGTCAATTATGACTGAAGGTGGATTATTCATTAATTAGATTTGCTCACAACTGCATTGTGGAATGCTTTCTCTACGATTCAAACAAATAATCAATTGTATCAAAAAATATCGATCACTGATTCATTCAATTTAATATATGTCTTTTATTATTCTAGTGCGTTCTTTTCGGCACTTTCATGATCTGGTTCGCCTCAATCACCATCAACTTGGGCCCTACCTTCCTATCTGGCGCTTTAGCTGCCAACAGTGAAACTGGCCACAATGCCCCAAGCTGCCCTCTAGTTCATGGTCCATTTCGTCACTATGTCCTCAATGTCCTCTGGATCGTCATCAATGTTATCTGCGTAGTGCTAACACTATTCCACTTACGCAAATTACATCGAGACCTCACCAAGGCCAACGTGGAGGCAGTTCGAGTAGCAGGCTTAGTGACAACATTAGTGAATGTAACAGGAAATAGTGGACAGCCGCCTGGAGTTCCTGGACCAACATCAGCGGGAAATTGTTCTCCGATCCAGGGAAATGGATGTAATGGAGGTAGTCTGGGTGGATTGGGTGGCCTTGGTGGACTAGAACGGGTAAGAATGTGCAAATTGCAATTGCTTATTTTAAATTATTACGCAAGAACACGTTTGATCGCATCTTCTATCATAAGTTCTCATCATTAATGAAGTAATGCATAGAAAGAAGAATTGAGTTTAGTTACCTAACATTAGAGTTCTCCATTTATGTTTAGAATCTCAAACATGTACAGCGATTCAATCTAAATGATCCAGATATAATTGTAATCATCTGTGGCATGACAGTTCTCGGAAATACTGAAATTCTAGTTCGTAATCAATTCGTTCTGCTAGCGTCGTTCCAATCTCTATAATTACATCTAACTAGGATTCATTATTTCATCTATATAATGCGCATAGAACCGTGAGAAAATTTGATATGAGAAATTAGAAAATCGTAAATATCCTAATCTCTATTAGGTTAGAAACAGCGTAGTTTGAAAACTAACTAACTATAATTTTTATGTGAAATTAGTCATTTAATATTTTTTGATATGTAGAACGGTTGCCCTAAAATCATGTCTCATGAAAGCTATATTAATTTTATAATCGGCTAGCATCATAATATTATGATTACGGCACAGAAAATTGTGCATAATTTTATACATTATGACACAAAACTAGAGACAACAAAATAAATAAATGTTAAAAATTATTCATTTTTATTATTATTGGCATAAATTGAACAAATTGTGTTTTCGAATATTGTAATACCCGACATAAAAGATGAGCTTGTGGAAAGAACAGAATCGTTCGTTGAAGAAATATTAATCCATTTATCCAGAGATCCAAGTTTTCGGGCATTTTTATTCTTATTTTCTCGCGATTCTGGAATGTAACCGTCAGCAACTGAATTACTAATCCAATCACCGTGTTTTGTTGAGGTTGTGATAGCAACACTATCTCCTAAAATTGTAGCGGATGTTCTCCGAAAAGAGTGACCCATATATATAGATACATAGCAGCGTTAGAAATTTCCAGATACTTGGCAATAAGTCCAGAAATTCGTCCAAATGTATTAATTCCAATGATTGAATACATTTTCCAGTATTATTAAATAAAAAAAAACTTCGTAATCTCCACATTCCTTGGGCTTAAATTCATATAAATTTTAATAATACTATTCTCTATTTTTAAACTAGGAAGAGCAAACTTCTAAAAGGCGTCATGTAACTAGACGTTTTTGATGGGCTTATTTCACACTAGTTTTACACTGAACCAAAATTTGTTAGTCTCTTCAATTCACATTATTATTCATTTAATCAAATATTTTTGTTATCGTTATGTAAACATTAATTCGTATTACTGAAATATTTTTTACTGGTAATTAACAAACAATAGCTGTAAAATAAAAGTGGGCAGATTACGTGCCGACAATTTTAAATTGAATTTTGCCGCATAAAAATCTGGTGTTATTTTCGTCGTATTTACACAGTGTATATATGGCTCGGTGAAGCAACTTTAGTTTTCTCCTCCTTGCTAATAAAAGAACTATAATATAATCCATCGCTTCACCATCATTCAAAAGCGTGAATGTTCTATCCGTATGTGTATTTATGTCTTATAAACGACTATAACGGAGCCTTCCACTTTACATCATCAGTACTCAAATTATGGAACTCAATCCGCCACCAAAGAAACCAAAAATTGTAGCAACCTGAAATGACATTCCTTAAGAAGAAATTCTAATACAGATTTAAAAGTGGATAAAACCGTAGTATACGGACAAAAATGAAGTTACGAATCTTGACAGGTAAACCCTTTTCTTGGTGTACAAGCACAAATTATGTCTGTGTAGTTCGGTGATTATGATAACACCAAGAAATAAAGTGTACAGAAAATTAATATCGTGATTCTAGCTGTAGCTTTTTTTTTTTTTTTGAACAATGAAATTAAATTTTTGCTTATCAAATACCAAGATTTATGGTTTCGGGTATTTTATAAACAATAATAATGTGGATTATAAAACCAGGATTACAATGATTTTATTAATCGATGATGCTACTCCAATTTTTATGATGTGCGTGAATAATTCATACACGATGATTCATAATGATACCCAGTTGAAAATTCAAGGTGGAATTTAATTTTCGAGCCAAGAATCCCATCGGCAATTTATCGTTTGTAGTTCAAGTTATGCTTTTTCGTTCTTCTAACAAAATTAAAAATGTTATATTTCATGAATCTGATGAAAATGCAACTTGAACTTGTTTTTCACAAGTTGAATGTTTTTGTTATCCAATAAATATAGGTGACACTGACCAACACTCTGCTTGAAAGAATTGTTTCTATGGATTAGAATCTTACCGATCAAAGTAAGGAAAATAATTGTACTACATAGCACATCACTATTGAAATTTAAATAAAACATATAAATCATATACTAATACTTCACCTCTTACTGCTTTAGCAGAAATTCAAATGTTACGTGTTTAAATGATAGTAAAACTGGTATGCGAAAAACGATTACTTTACGCATCACAAACTGAAAAAACACAAAGATCTGAATTTCACCGACATTAATACTGGATGTGTACCTCAATTTTGATTCGAATGAAACAGAATAGCTCTCCCAGGACAAATCAAGCAATTTATACACGGTTGAACTATTTTTGTTAACAAAACTCGTTGCCTGCTATATAAATACAATACTCAGAAACTTTTAGGAATAAATCCAGAGAGCGAAAACAAATATAGAGAACTTGAGTTTAAAAGTTACAAAATGATACTCTTAATTTATTAACGTTTTTATTGATAAGTGAGTTTTTGTGGCATTTTTAAATACAAAAACATTGTTTGGAAGTTTTAAAAACTTTTAATTAAAGTGCTTTTGTGAAAGTAGATATTTGAACTTTTGTGGCATTGTTTTTCTCTTTTGAAATATAACCATTTCAGCGTAATTTGGAAATTCTGACACAAATATTGTAGTGCAACGAATGAACAAACGAACGAAGTTTGAATAGCCTTCTGCAAAATTTAATACTACTAGTGGTCGCGCAGTGGTCAAAATTCGACCTAAATTCAATAAATTTTCCAAGTTTGAACGTTATTTAATTATTTTATTTAACTTTCCATCTCCAGGGGTTTCAGGTAAAATTAACTTAGTATTTGACATTCAATCCAAATATGAAATAGAAATATTGGTCATAATTTCAGTTATATTGTGCTTGTTATACAGTTCATATAGCTCATAATTGTATTTGATTCTTCACCCTTCTTCTTCTTCCGTTGGCCAGTATATTTTCTCAATATTTTCCTCTCAGTGTTTGTGGAGTATTCTTTCGTCTTCTTTAGCTATCAGTCTATGCTTCGCTTCCATAAGTAATTATTGGTGCAATTAATGTTTTATAGATTTTAATATTACCATTTTGTGACACTGCTCTCGATTTCATTAATTTTTTATTCACATAAAAGCTCTTGTTAGCCAGTAATAATCTCCTTTGTACTTGTTTTGAAGTGTTGTTCTCCTTATTTATTATCGAGCCTAGCTAGATAGATAAAACTATTTACTTGTTGGAATGTATAGGCATCAATGTTCAAGTCTTCGTTTTCTTTTTGATGTCTTTTTTTTTTGTTATTAGCAGCTTACTTTTTGTTCCGTTTATTTGTAAACCGATTTCTCTTATTGTTTTTTCTAATCTTCTAAGCATTTCTTCAAGTTCTTCTTTACTTCTTGTAATAATAGCTATATCATCCGCAAATGCTAGAATGCGTATTTATAAAGATGTTTCCAGTTCTATTTATTCTTGCTTCTCTTATTGCATTTTCCAGTGCGAGATTGAACAGCAACAGAAATTTTTACTTTGATTAAGATGACGTATGTTCTTGACTTGATTAATCTTATGAGTTTTCCAGGTATTTTCAAGTTTTTCATTACTTTCCAGAGTTTGCTTCGCTTGATTAAATTATACGCTTTTTTAAGATCTATAAACAGGTTGTACGTTATTACATTGTTTCCCCAATTCTTCTTCAGAATTTGTTCAACCTTTCTGTTATTTATAGTTTTTCTCAACCTGAAGATCGTAACGTATTGTATAATTTTTCTGTTATTTCTTCGATATTCTTTTATTACGAGTCATTTTTCTAATATGTCTGTAATTGTCGCATGTGTCTTAAGATTTTCTATGAAAAGTAGTATTCGAACACCGAATGCTGATTTATCAACGGTAATATACCGATAGAGAGGTGTATTTTCGATATACCGAAGAATTTTACGAATATACTTTTTGTCTTTTGGGGAATTTTTTACGAGACAAATTTGGGGATTCATAATCTGATAATACCCGAGAGCTTTAGCTCGAGGGATATTATCGTTGATTATAAATCTCCAAATTTGCCGAGTAAAAAATTATCCAAGACAAAAAGTATTTGAGTTAAATTCAAGGTATATGCGATAATATACCGAATCTTGAGGTGTATTTGCAAGGATTATTTCACAAACCATAAAATTTATTGATTGTTATATTTTTTATTATTTTTTAAAAAGCTACTGTGGTATATCGAGTTAGGAGAAAATATTATCGCGATATACCACGTTACCATGCAAAATCACTTGATTTCATTGGTTGTGGCTAAGGTGTGTGATATAATCAGAAATATACGTTATCTAAATGATTTCCTGCATCAATCGTTTCCATAGGAGCAGGCAACTCGCCTGAATACCAGCATTATTATGACACGATTGTGTCATTTTCATCTTTGTTTTTAATTCAGTGCTCCCAGCATAGTATTCAATGGGGGTCCTAAACTGGTGAAAATATACGAAATTCTAGGGGAGCTCTTCGAATTGGGGTCTCCTAAAGCCCAAAACCTCTAGGCACAGGCCTAGTGTGCCAAACAAATAATCAAGCACTGGTTTTCAATAGTGTCTTTAGGTCTTCTAGGAATATACGTCCACAATCAAATTCTAATAATTCAATATTTTTTTTAGTTAATTTTTTACATATTCACAGCAGACTTGGTTGTAATTGAGCAAATATCTCTTTAATAGAATTTTAATTGAAGAATAAAGTATATTTTCTATTCGTTCACTCAAAGTACTTTGTCGCACATAGACTGAGTACTTTAGTATCCAAAATTGTAATTTACAATTCAAAATTACATAATATGTAAAGTTTGCAGTCTGCTTTTATATATGGTCATATGAAAAAAAACTTCAAACATATTTTAGGAGTTATTCGGTACGAACACAATAAAGACGTGCATCAGAAAATTAAAAGATGAATTTTAATGACATTCTATTGAGAATAATTGAAAATATCTTCAATTCATTACTAGGTATACTTGTAGTTACGCAATTTTGTGAAAGTGAATTACACATCTTCTTTTGTCCATCAGAAAGAGAAGATTAGAATATCAATTTTGAAGTCTTATTTTATTGAAACTGTTTGATGTCTTTTTTATAATCAGAAATCTTTGGATAATCCTTGACTTTCCGTATTATATTTTTCTTGAAAAATTTTTCAATCATGTTTTTTGTGCAGGAAGTATTTGTTCTCTTCTCAGTCGTGACGTGTCTATTGACGTCGCTCTGAAATTGATCGGGCATGTAGCCAATTCTTATTGAAGATAGGCTAGGGATGTGTTTACCCCACATGAGCTGCTAATGTGATAAAGAGATGGCGCTCCGCACCGAATTCTTTTGTTGATGAAAGTGTTCCACTGAATAAAAAGTGAGTTGCAAAAGTGCTACTTTTGTCAGCATCGACACGATACCCATCTACATGAACAACGGCCTTATCACAATGCTTATTTAGCGCTATAAAAATTAATGAGGTCTCTTGACATAAATTTATTTTGATTGCGAATACTTGAGCTTAATGATTCTTTATGAAATTGCCGTAGCAAATATAGCACAGTTTGTTACAATATGTTTTAAATAAGATAACATTGTCATTCTAAGGCGATATGTTTATTTATTGATAGAGTAAAGTACTTACAAGGTAGTATAAGATATAAGTTTCATGAGACATGATTTTAGGGCACGCGTTCTCGTTGTTCTAATGAACAAGTGACCTAAAATGCCTTATGAAAAGTGTATCTTATACAATTTTTACTTACTTGTACTAAGTACAAGAAAGTATTGTGAAACCGACCAAATTCACCTATCAAGATTTTGATGGAAATATCCGTTTTGAGCATCCCTGAATCCATTTTGACTATTTTCAGCTTGATGTCGGTACGTTCGTGCGTTCGTGCGTAACTCGCAAATCTCAAATTTGGCTGAATGTATAATGTTGAAATTTCATATTTAAGACTGGTATGGGGTCTAGTTGTGCACCTCGCATTATGGTTCCAATCGTCCGTACGGGAAGTGCATTTTACTGAAAACTTTTCTCGAATTTCTCTAATAAATCCAGAATGATGTTGAAATTCAGTATTTGAACTTAATGTTGTATCAGAATGGTTATCTGCTATTTTTGTGTGAATCGGCCAAGCCAGAAGTGCACTTTACATGAAACTTTTTTTGAATTTTTTGCATAAATCTAGGATGATCAGCCATAGCATATTGAAATTTAGTGTTGGAACTTGTTGTAGCATCAAAATAGTTATCTACTATTTCTGTATCAATCGGCTGAGCCAGAAGTGCAGTTTATATGTATAACAGACATTCAGAATTTGCCGTATAAAACAATCAGTTTAATTGAAATGATAAGGTAGGCAACGATAATCTGTTGTCAATTTTTTGATTTTGTTTGACATTGTAAGTACATGTCAAAATATTATTAAAATTATATTAATTATAATCTAAAGTGACAGAAAACTTTATTGAATAAATTTGTGTATATATCAAATGATGTACAGATAAGTCACATGATGTTCACGTCAGATTTTTTCTATTTGGGTTCATATAATTAGGTATGTCAAAAAATAATCAATTTTCTTCAACACTGTTTTAGAATTTGCAAATTCCATAACCAAAAATTATGTTGGAATAGGGCACATTCCACACTTGTGAAAGAATATTCATTCTGTTACCGTGTAGAATCATTTCGACGAATCAGAAGCTATTAGTTTTGGTGACTATGATTACATGTCAACAATTCAATTATTTTTGTCTGACTGAAAGCTTTCTGTTATGAAGATAAGAACCTATGAATTGTAACATACTATCTGAAAAATAGAAATTATCATGAAGCTTTTGGAGTAATATGCCATGGCTAACTTTGTCAAAAGCTTTGACAAAATCAATATATACTACATCTATTTGTTTGTTATCATGTAATGAGTTCAGAAAGAAATCGGTAAAATTCATTAAATTTGTGGCAGTTGATCTACCGGAAATAAAACCATGCTGGTGGATTAAATTTTTTTTATTCAAATCCTAAAATTAACAATTTCTGCAAGAAAAAATACCAAAATTCATTTTATCTACGATCATATAAGAAGTGACAGTTTTTTATATCATCCCTAATGTAAAAAGTAGGCTTTTAAGGAAAACTGTGCCATAAAGATTTTATTGCAAAGTTTTAATGCACGATTTCAGTGAGAATCCATCATTTCCAATTATAAGTATTTTAAACATCGAAGAAATATTTTCAAATTCATCTACAATACCAGAATCATTGTTTGACTTTTTAAGGTTGTTGAGAAGGAAATCAAAGTATATGAGAATTTATTCAAATTTTCACAGTATATTATTTGTTTAGTGAAGAATATTCTGGCAAAGTTTGAACTCAATCTTGTTTCTAGTTATCGAGATAAAAAATGTCAAAGTTGCTGTTCGGTGACATATTATTACATTGCGTTAATGCACGCGACGTGTTTCACATTGATTTATACGTCATTATCTCGACTACCTGAAATGACAACATTACAAAAAATCGTCAAAATATCTACGAAAGTCTTATAAACATGTGTACCAAGTTTCAAAAAAGTCTTGTTTATAGTTTCAGAGAAAATTGAATTATCACTCAAAAAAAATGTACAAAAGCTACTGAAATTTAGCAAGTTATCATACGCTTGGCAACGTCGCCGCATGAGATGAAATGGGAAGAGTGTGTATGATTAGAATAAACAAGATTTTTTATCATTTCCCTTACTTGACGGTACACTGATTAAGTAACCCATTTATTCTTCCATCGATATTATTTTTTTGATGTAGATTTATCATCAATAAGTTTGTTTGGTTATGAAACGCAGTACCACTACTAAACGTCAGATGTCAAAAATACTTCTGAAAGTCTACAGTGTTGCGCGCTATACATATCATATTGTAGCTTTGTTAAAATATGAAAAAAGAATATTTCAACGGATGGAAGCTCTTTAAAAGAATATAATAAGGAACCAAATTATTCAAAATCATGTATTTTCAACCGAAAACAAACATTTCCATTAGTTTTAATTATTGAAATTTTGTTTATTTGAAGTTGGCAATGAATGTTTATCCTATGTAGTTAGCATAGAGCAGGGTTGCCACCATAGCTTGACCCACTCCTCTTCTTAACAACCTTAAGATCAATATTTTAATTCAAATTTCCAAGAACATTAATGTCAACTTCAACAAGAACCGTTTAGTTCATAATATCGTTTTCTTAGTTACCAGAATTAGCCGTCAAAGTGACATTTACAAAAAAAAAATATTCATGTATAATTGACTATTTTACGAAAATAAGGACGATCTAAGATAAAAAATTGTAAGATACACGTAAAAGTATGTAATGCACTCGCAGAGCTTTCAAAAACACTCGCTTCACTCGCAACTATTTTGTCCTTGAAAATATAAAATAAAAAATTTGACTACAAACATTTTCGATAAAAATTAGTCTAGTCGTTTTTATTTTATTCAAGAGAAAACTGTGCAAAAGGGAATTTTTTCATTCAAAAATAATTAAATTCATAACTTACGTATAAATTCAGTTATTTCAACAAAAAAATCTGGGAGTAAGAGAACAAATTCTAGTTAATCCTCCTGATAATAAAACAAAAGTTTTTGCAACCAGGCTTGAATTTGCAAATTCTCTGACATTCAGTTTCATGTGAATCTAATTAATCATTAAAAGAGCGATAACATTCTGAGATAATTTGTTACTTCAGTTCAGGAAGCATATGGCTTTTATTTAGATGAATGGATGAATAAAATCAGACAGGAATCAGAAATACTGTACCTACGTTTTATAATCCAAGGATTTTATATCCATTAGAACAATGACTGTCAACCTTATTTATCTTGAGTACCAACTGCGTAGTCATAGCGTACTTTTGGTTATGTTATGATATTTTTGAGGGATCAAATATATTTTATACATGTGTAAATGGCTTTACAAAAAGTATGCATTTAGAAAAGGAAATTAAAAATAAATTCATACTAGAAAAATCATTTATATGTAAATATTAAGAAATGTCAATTTTGAAGCTATTACTTTCGTTTTATATTATTAATGGATTCTTCTGTGTACTTGTACTAATTCCAAATGCTCTTGTGTACTTCTACTGGTAAGCGTACCAGCAATTAGAAGATTGATTATGGTCAACGTAAGTTTATTTTCACCGTCAACTACATTATTTGAATGCCTTATTTCATGAGAAGAGAAAAATCAAGTCACACTACTCATCAACTATGTTGATAATTTCTTTTTATACAAATATTATCATTTAGAGTTTTTATTGTCATTGTTCATTTGTCGAGTACTTGGCACTTCAATTTTGATTATACATCAAAATTAAAGCACTAAATTATTTGAAGGTAATCACGAAATATCATTTAGTTGCAATTTAAATTCAATAACTTACCAAAATGGACTAGGTTATGAATCACAGAATGAAGGTATCTTACCTGCAAAATGAAAAGAAAATTAGTACTTGTGTGTACCTACACGCTATACAAAATAAAACTAGGACATTATCATTTTTGTTTAATCCTAATATAACTAGCGTAGAGCAAATTGGGACTTCCACTAAATAATGGTTGATGGCACAAATTTTTAAACATGTCCGCCTGGTTTTATAAGGACAGATAAATTAACTCCTCGAGTAAATGAAGTTTCCTATAATGATTCTATTAACATAGCGAAACTCAAACTGATAAGAATTCAATGTAGGAAAAAACTTCTCAGAACTCATTTTTAATCAATATGTTCTATTTAGATACAGTTCTGTATGTAAATTAACTGAAACACAACGTTTCAACAGCAATGTGCTGCCTATTTCAAGTGTATGAATATACATATAATAAATAAATAAACAAAAATTGTCAAGACAACAAAAATACAAAAGGTGACTAGATGAGTCTAAAATACTAACTCCGAAGATCGTGGAGCTCTGCATGTGGTTTAGCCTATAATTCAATGTCCACAGGTCTTCAGGATATAAAAATGAAGGTCTAAATAGAGAAATTGTCAACTCCTTGTGGTTCTAGGTCAATCTGGCATTACTCTTTTTGATTTGGCGCATAACTGAACCATCCACAGATTTTCAGGAGATGGTGTTGAAGTAACTCTTGCAAGTAGGTTCATGGGTAAAAATAACTTGAAATTATGAACAAATGACTTGTAACCATGATCGATTGAGTTCATAACCAGTTTTCAATTTGAAATTGTTCGGTGATTTTCTAATTTCTATTGCTTCTCTTATTAGTCTCTTGAACCAACTATTATCTTTAGCCAGAAACTTTGTATTTTTGAAGTCAATGCCATGTAGTTCTTGAATAGCTTGCTCAGCCACCGCAGACTTTTCTGAGTGGTTCAATTTTATATGACGGGAATGATCTTTCAAACTTATTTCCACAGTCTTCTTGGTTTGTCCAATATATAATTAGCCACAGTATAGGAAATCTGTCTTTAACATTACCAATAAGATTTCGAATTTTCAAATTGGAAGTGTAAGAGGTTCAATTTTATCCCTTACATTAGCTACGTAAGGCAACGTAACAAATATTTTCTTATTATTCAGATCTTGAACAGGAGGCACATAATTCTTCTGTCTAAGTGCTATCTCAATCTGTATTTTATTATAACCAGTCTTCAAGAAAAAATCATCTAAAAGTATGATTTCATCAGACAGTTTACTTGAATGACATAAAGAAGAGGATCTCTGATATGAAGTTTTAATAGTACAAAACTTTTGAGCAAGATGGTGATTTGAGGATTCATGTAAATATTGATTTGTATGGGTCGGCTTCCTATATACTGAATGGATGAGTTTACCATTATCTTGTTTCTCCAGGTAAACGTTCAGAAAAGGAAGATAGTTATTTTCTTCAGCCTCAATACTGAATTTAAAGTTTCTATGTTGCATGTTCAGATGATTCAAAAAAGCATTCAATTCATATCTACCATAAGGTCAAACAACAAAAACATCATCTTAGGAGTTAATATTTCATACTTATCCAGTCACTTTTTGTATTTTTGTTGTCTTGACAATTTTTGTTTATATATTTATTATATATTTATACACTTGAAAAAGGCAACACATTACTGTTGAGACATTGTGTTTCAGTTAATTTATTTACAGAACTTTATCCAAATAAAACATATTTATTCTTTGATAAATATTTGTTAAATAAAATAGATTTACTCTGGAAATAATTTACTTAGATTTATCAGTTGTTACAACAATCGTTAACAAAAGTAATTAGGCTATGCTACAACAGGGACACTTGAATTTCTGTTATTATTATTGTTTCTGTACTATTATACATTGAATATTCGATATTATATGACAGAAGGGAGCATTAGAGTATGATGGGTTTATTTACTGGCATATAGTGATCCAATATGAAATTCATTCCTTGTCTACTAAATACTCATTTGGAATTGAGCATATAATGTAAATGTCAATAGTTAGAAATTCTTACAATGATGTGTGAATTTAGATAATTTACTGAATTTATCACATAAGTAGGTTCTAAGAATCACACAGTAGCAACAAAAACAAAATTGGACAGTAGCAATTAAAAGCGAGAATTATATTTAGTAGAAATTCTTGAGAATTTATCGCAAAGTGGAGGAATAGTGCTACTAAATAACCCACAATTTTCTTATACTGTTCAAGATATTTATATTAAATAAAATAAGATATCCAGATAAAAATCTATGAGAAAATATATATGTTGCTTGACTGTAGAAAATGATGTTGAAATTTTTTTTTTCCTTTGGGTTCAGTCATAACCGTTTATTTTATTTTTTCATCGGTCAAACCACTCAACCAGTTTCGGCTCCACTTGAGCCCTCCTCAGGAGTTGGATGAATACAAATAAGATAGAAATAAAATTTTTGAAAAAACATCGCTCAAAAGATGTTCACATTAAAACAACACAATAAAATAATACTAAAAAATGTACAGCATATGAAATATGCGAAAACATATTATTATGAACAGCTAAGTCACACCTTAACATAAGCAGAAAAAAGAATTTTTATGACTAAATCCAAAAAAAAAATTTTTTTCAACATAAAAATCTATGATCGCAAATTGTAGCATTTTGAAAATATAAGAAATTAGAAATTCAAATAACATACAGTAATAAAACGTATAAGTATATCAAGACATTCGATGTTTCAAAATATATACAAATAAACAATTTGGTGTACTAAAAATCCAAGATTATCTTGTAAATGAAAAAAATTGTGAAATGGCCCATAAATCTTTTGCACTATTTTGGAAAAGTAGAATATCCTCTAAACATATTATATTTATCTCAAAATTACATCAAATAGCTCACTCCAACAACAGACGAAACATAATATCACAATAGTAATTTATTCACGCCTTTTACGCCGTACGAGAGTGGCAAACACTTATGTGCACAATTGTCGGCCGAATTTTATAAGGCTTGTTTACATTTGTAGCTCTAAAAACAAATCCAAAAGACATTACACAGCATTAGTTGACATTTAGACTTTATAACCTAAACAATGGATCGATGACAGAGGTATACCGGAACGGCGTGTTTCCAATTTTCACTTAATTTTCTCTTCAATATCATCGACTTCCGTATTTTGACAAAAAAAAACTGCAGAACGTTTAAAGGAAATGTCAGTTGTCAAACGTCAAGTCACAAAGAAAAAGACTAAATTCAGGTCACGCAATTCAACAACCGCGTGTGTATTGGTAGTAGAGTGCTAGTAGTCCTGGTATGCATAATTTTAAAAAAATGTGCAGAACACTTCACGCTCGGCCATAGGAAAAAATTATATCATAATGCGTATTCCCAAATGTGGTGGCATTTTATGAAGAAGTCCAATTTATTAGAGTGAATTAGCAAAAAAATTTACTCCAATTCATAACGAGGTGAAGTGAATTGGCCGCCTAAATCATGTAACTTGATACAATTACTTTTTATTGTTACCTTAAGATAAAAAGTAAATCAACAAACCACAAACCCTTGAGGATCTTGAGTAACACAACATTGCAAAAACTCTTCGAGCAATTACGTCAACATTATACAAGACTGAGGCGCTTATTTGTCAGACGTTTTGTTCCACACATATCTACTTTCGAATAAAGTAAAACATCATCAGTTTTCACATAAAAGTGGCCATTATTAAGAAATTGAAATAGCAGCTCATTTTGGGACAGCTTTGTTTTTATCTATATTATAGTTCATGCTAGAGATTATACGAATATTCATATATTCCAATTTTCAAATAATTCCGCTTAAGTGAATAATAACAATGAATTAAAGTCAAGTGAGACAATTAATAAATCAATAAATTATACAATTTACATCCTTAATTGTGTACTCTCTCTCCCTCATCTCTTGGGTCTGATTACTCCAGCTAACATATTGCCTTAATTTTCATCATTAGCGCTAGTAAATATCACGGCGCGCCAACCAGGTGATGCTTGTTTGTTTCTAATTAGGGTAGAGTGTAAAATGAAAAGAGTAGAGCGGAAGATCGTATTACAGAATAGTAAAGAGAAAACGTGCGTTATCAGGATGAGACGTACGTGAGAATTTTTTAATCATGTTTGCGTTGGTTTATGGATAATGTAATAAGTTAAATGACGAAGAAAATAGAATGAAGTAACGTTCCCAATAGAACAGCAGAGATAACAAAAAACTTTGTATTAATATGAACAAAAAAAAAAAACATAGTAGATAGTAGAAAGATATTTATAATAGGATTCATCTGAAAACAAAATTCTAATGTGACGACGCGACGCTAAGAGTCCCAAAAAAGTATATTATGCAACAAGTGCGGCAAGCTTTTGATTGCCCACGAGAGCGAAGTGGGGAAATTGACAGCACTGCAAGAGTTCCAGATACTATCTTTTATTACGAATGCGGGATAAGTACTAATTTTGTGCTTGTTTTTCCGGACGGTAAATGGTTTGCGTACAAGTTACACTTGGCGCACACAAAATCCAAGAAGCTATTTACCGCCCGGAAAAACAAAAAAATTCACTAGCCTTCCTTGGGATCTTAAATAAATTCGAAGGTAAATTCCTTATTTTTGCCATTAACATTATAACTAAAGTTATTTTCCAGATAATTTTTCCTCTCCCAAATGTTATTTCTAACTCCTGTATACATCAATATGTTTCTACTTCAAACACCTTCAAGAATGTACAACTTTGCAATGCATGTATGCATGTATTAGTAAAGGGTTTGGCATCACTACGCCTCTAAACAGGCGACTATGTAACTACAAGAGCTCAGAGAACGGAAGGAACTCCTGTCGGAGGCCTTTAATCCTACAGTGTCTCCGTTTGCCATTTTCTAAACGTGAAAGGTTTCGCATTACTCTTAAGGGATTCATCAGAGACTCTCAAAAAGTTTCGCGTGTCAAAAAGATGCACACACTACAATTCCTGTTTTTGCGTATCACTTTTTCGAGAGAATGTCTTTAACATCAGAATATCACTGTGAAACAATTTTCTCATTGCTATCCAAGACAACAATGTGACAGCTTTGAACTTCCCAAAGAAACAAAATCAAATAAATCATTTCAAATAAGAAAGAGCGCAAAATTCAACTCAATTTAATCATTTTATCTCAACTGAATTACAATTTTTTCAGAATTTTTTTTGATAAGGACTTCACTGCAATCATCAGAATCTCAAACTATCAACGTGTGTACAGAGTAAAAAACAGATTATAACATCACTATGTCAATACAAAAATTCTACTTATAATAGACCTAACGCTTGGTTTAATTTTATTTGAGTTCCATAAAAATTATACAAATTATAAAGTATCTCAATGTAAACATAATAATCTCTCACAAATTCCGACGAAAAGATTTATGCATAGAAAGTAAACATAGATAAACGTTGTGTTAATAGTAATTTATAGAGAATTTTTCTACCCAATAATAGCAGATTATTAAAATTAGGCTTTATTTGCTAAGATTTTCAGTTTGACTGCCGAACGTAGTGAGTAACCGAAGCACATAAAGCAATTTTTGCTCCGAATGATATATACTATTTTTTTTTTCAAACGAGTACCTAAATTGTAACTCATTAAGTTAATATATTGATTTGTTAGTGCGATGCATTCAGTTCTACGATCTTCTGAAGCACCATGATTTGACAACATGATTTTGGCACACTCATTGTACATTCCAAAACGATGATACGTCCGCAATAAAAAAACAGTACCAATTATCCGGTAGATAATATCTAAATTGACTGGACTAATAAAGCAAACAAAAGTCGATATTTTATCTGCCTGACGTTTGAAAAAAAAAAACATATTTATTAGATAAACTTCTATTTTCGCAATTAAATCTTGTAAACTTGAACAAAAATTACTTTTCTAATTCTTTAGTTTGTTCTATAAAATATCTATTTTTCTAATCTCTTCAAAAACTTTCTGAATTCATCAGGGATTCTTTCAGCATCGTATTGCTTATGTATACCGTGCTGCTACTACACGAGTAGCAAAAACGTGAACTAACATTCATTTGCTACAGACCACAGACCGTTGCCTGAATAATAAAATCCAGCACAGTAGTCGTTTTTCGTCGATTTCATGGCTCTCTATCGCTTTTGTTGAAAGCTTTATCTGATAGTCCAAGTGTTTGTTTCTAAACGAATAAGAAACACTTGAATAGATCAGATTTTTAATTGTGAGCTTGTTGCGCTTTCTCAATTAATCTATAATTTTCATTTTTGATAGTTTCACAAAAATTTTCATTTGCTTAATGAACACTCAAATGAGACCAGAGGTTGATTTCATGAATCAATAACAAAGTCAACAATAAATCGTCTGGTGTATCCGTTATTTCTTCTTTATCACAACTGTTATACATTCAAGATTTTCAATGATATAATTATTACTAATGAGTCTAAAAAATTAAACTCTAAAAGCATGATTATTTTTTAATTTCTTATCAGTGATATTTCATTTGTCAAAATCGAAAATCACTAGAACAACGTAAGTTGTCGATACTGGCTTATTTATAAATGGTATCCTGGGTCTACAAAATTCATCTTGCATTCAAATTTCGAAAAAATTATCCCATCATGGCCACCTTTTTTATACATGTGATAACGTCACCAAGCCAATTAATATTTTACGGGAAATTCTGTTCATCACTTTTTTACAGACATTTATTCCAATTATTACTCCATAATAAAAGTAACCGTCTGTCTCATGGAATCTGGCCAATCCATGCTTTTCTTTTGCCTAAAACTTTGTCAAACTGGAATTATTCAAATTATTTGCAATTCTTAGTACCTGAGGCACACATTTTGTATACTGAAACACAACACTTACTCTATCCATTTTAATCTTGAAAATTCCATGTGATAACTACGATTAAGCTTTGGAATCGCATTGGCAAAATTCAAATCTTGGAAATTATAAATTCTTTAGAAAATATTAGGAATAGCAACTCTATTTGTTCAGATTTATTAATATGTAATTATTATCATATTAATGAAAGCCTTGATTGTAGAATAATGATGAGGAAGATAAAATAATGTACACACCAGTCGATTTGTTTTTCATTTTGTTATTGATTCATGAAGTTAAAATATGCTATTTTCACATTAAAATTATATTTAAGAACTGTAAAACGGTAATAAAAATTAAGTTGGGTACAAAATAATCATTGTATACTTTTGTAATGCTTCAAATAATGAATTCTTGAGTTGAACACAAGGATTTGGGAGTGATTTTTGATCCCAAATTAGATTTTTCGCCTCATGTTCAGAACATAATGTAGTTTATCCTATAAGCTGCTGGATTTTATTATAAAGAATTCAAAAGATTTTTCGACTATTGCAACTATCGTTCCAGATTTGAATACTGTCTTGTAGTGTGGAATCCGTTATATGCAAAATATAGTGACGAGATCCAAAGAATTCAAAGAAAATTTGTTATGTACTGTGCTCGTAAATTTGATTACTTCTTTGATTCCGTGACTCACTCACGCACTAGTTCCTTATGTACTTTTATTATGATTTCTATAGAGCATAAATATATGGCTTCCATCACTTATATATACAATGTAATTCATAATTGTATTGATGAAAGTTCAAGTCTTTCTAACACAAACTTGATTGTTCCTCGTATTCCATGCAGATCAAGTAAAACCATAAATACTTTTTACATTGGTACTTTTACCACTAACTTTGAACTAAGGGCTCCTATAAGAAGACTGTGTTTTAACTCCTATCAATGAGAAGGTCATATAGAATTCGATATTTTTAATTTTTTATCATATAATCTTAAATTTGTAGTCAATAACTGTTCGAAGCTTCAATATTATAGACAATACCTACGCTGTTTTGTTCATACAATTTTGTATTATATATTATCAACAACATTTTTCTTATTATGTTATATGTTTTGTTGGAATTTTCTCCAACCCTCTTTGTTGTAAGTTGTAAGACTGCGACTACCAATTATCATCACATCAATCTAATCACTTCAAGTTGTCAGGGATACCACTTAGATTGATACCCGTACTACTTGAACTGCCACTCTTACCACTTGCTATTCATGGTTTTTGTTTAAGATCGACATTATTTTATTCGATGTCATTCTTTTCAATTGCTGTGATTGAAAATTTACTTTCAAACTGGTAGTAATTCTGTTTCCACTGTGTTAAATCAAATATATCACGATAGTTTTTATTGCAAAGTGATACCAGAATATGCTTCATCAACTTGATTATTCAGTGTACGTCATAAATAATAAAATACGAATAGTAGATCATTTATAATCATAGCACAGATTTACAGTATGAAATTATTATCAGCCATAAAGCACACAAACGGTATTTAAACGAGCTGTTATCCCTAAAAAGCATCAACTGCAACTTAGCTGCTGCCATCCACAAATCCTTATGTGAACCACGTGCAACTATAAAATGCAAAAAGTCATCCAAGTATAGTGAAACTGGCCACATTTTACGAGCACATCACTTCGAAGTTGGCAACGACAATCTTCTTGTTTTATTTTGCTTTATTACAACTTGTGTGGTGTGTTGAAACTTCGTATGGGGAGCTTGTGTAACTGGGGCTTTAGCTTCTTCCATGTAGTTTTTAGCTGCGAAGGTGTTAAGAGGAGTTTTATCTAGGATATTTCTTCTAAGATAACAAAGTTTGTTTTTGATTAAATTTTGTTTTCGATCGCTGATTGAACAGTTGATAGGTTTTGTTTCATAAAGGAAATTAAATTTGGAATGCCGATTAAAAGATAATTAAAACTGTTAATAACACTGATAATTAAAAAGTGCTACCAACAAAACGGAATTTCAAAGAGTTTTTGTTTACTTGTTCATACAGATGATGATAAAAAAGATTAATTCATACAAATAACAAATTTAAAATTTATTTCATCAACCAAAAAATAAATATACTGGAAATTTTTAAAAGAATTAAAACGTTTGACCCTTAATTTAAAATATGTACATAATTTGGTAAATGAGATTGAATTTGTAATCGGTTCTTGATGAAACAATTTGAATGAAATTAAATAAAACACTTGGTAATGGTTTCACGTATAAGTTTATCAGTTCATGACGAATCGTTTCGTCCTTTTGCACATCATCATATAAAATGATATTGTTTTATCTGACGTCTGAAAAGACGAAAGGTGCGTCATAAACTAATAAATTTATACGTGGAACTATTACCAAGTGTTGTACTCAGTTTTAATAATTTAATTATTTTACTGTAATGGAAAATCCGAAATAACCAAAACCTTCAAAGATGCTTTTCTTATCACTATTTTCATTACATTTCTCAAACAACGTATGTACGCATCATAAAAAAAAAGCCCAAATTTATGACCGGTGCTTGATGATTCCTTATTCACTTATGGTTTCCTTCAGAAATGTAAAATGGACCGTTCTACGGAAAATTTTGATTGTTATTCAAAATAAAAGTGATTTTTTTCTATGAAAACTTTTTGGGTTCCTCAAGAAATGACTTTTACTCTACATTTAGGTTATTCTGAAAATAAAAAGTTTACATAAGAAAAAAATGTTTCTTAAGGAATGCTCATAAATTTAGACCTAAGCCCTTTCATTCAAGAAAAAAACGTTTGCGCAAATGTTATCGCGTGAATTAAAAGTAATCATTTATGTTGACTTAAATTCAAAAAACATTTTTTATTTGTTTTCAGCCGGCCAGCAGCGCCATGGAAGAGCACCGCCGAATGAGAAACTACTTACGTCGAATGGAAAAAGAGGGCGTTCAACGTGTAAAAATGTTCCTTATTATAACGGCCGCATACGTTCTATTTTGGGGACCTCTGTTTTTCGTTACTTTAGTACATCATCCTGTTATAGGAAATCCGCTAGGTTACGAGGTATGTATAAAAAGAATTAAAATAAAATGACTATTTGCTAAAAAAAGCATTCATAACTTTCCTTGAGAAATTACCCATTTTCAAACAAACGTTTTACATGGGAACTTGAACACGAGTAATTTATTAAGTTATTCATTTCGAAAGCTTCCTAATTTTTCATCTCAGAGGGCGAGAATAGTTACACCAAGCTCTGCTACAATTACAACTCAATTCTACAACATTCTAGAATTTTGAACATTCACTAGAATATTAAAAAAAGTTAAGACGCAAATGGTGACATATAGCTATAATACATATTTAATTAAGAACCACATAGCATAGCCAATGAGACTTTACTTGAATAACTATCCCTAAAGTATTTTTATTTATATTACGAGCCCATATATTTAAATGGTACTATGAACGATTTGAAAACAAAGGGCAACAGAAGCGCGTGTGAATAGTGAGAAAAAAATTATAGGAAAATATTCAAATATACGTGCAAAGTTCAATAAGATACAGCCAAGCGTAATAAATTCAATTAAAAGGAAGCAATGCAAGGACAGAAAAATTTTAAAATTTGCACAATTTAACGTTCCTCTAGTGCTTCATCTAAAAATGTTTGAAAGCAAAACATATAACTGTATTACCATCCATACTTTCAGTGAATATATGTATATATCTATTTTTGGAAACAAATTGAAGAATTAAAATTTATTCTATTCTTGAATAAATAAAACTGGGTTTGTGTAATACATAAAAATTCAATTCAAATTTCAAATAACATTTATGTAAACTTCAACGACAACAGTTCAATACCCAATATCGTTTCCACAGCTACCACTAATAGCCGTCAGAGTGACACTCATGAAAAGTTGACTATATTTTACGAAAATTGGGACGATCGAAGATAAAACGTTATAAAACACATGTGTAAAAAATCTCTTATGCATTCACGAAATTTTCCAAAATACTCGCTTCGCTTGTATTTTCAACCAAGCCGTTCGTGCATTAAACAATCAAGAGAGAGAAATGCCCAAGTGTGGGAAATAGTATCAGCTATCAGGATGAGTGGGTTTTCGAAAAAACTTGGAAAATTCTTGTCTACACTGTTCTACATTTTTATTTTATAAAAATGCTAAAGGTTTCGATTATTTTAATAACCATCATGAGAGCAGATTCAGCTACAAAAAAAATTCAACAGTTGTGCGTATTCGACGCACTATTACAGTTGAATAAAAAAATTATTTTATATTATGAATTCATTCTTATATCTGATGCACTCTAAAATGTTATTCTTAAAATAATAGCACTTCTGTAATTGGATAGTGTTAGTATATTTCTTATTTTTTCTCAATTTCGTTTGAGCGTATTTTCGTCCTAAAAAAAATTTTGTGATCGTTTCTATTGTAGTCTAAACCGGCTCTGATGATGATTATTTAAATAACTGAAAGCGGTCAGCATATTTATAAAATAAAAAATAAAGAGCCCGCTCACTCTAATAACTTTTTATACTTGTATCTTAAATATCTATTCATTTTCACTAACTATAATCACGAACATTACATTTTAACTTAGACCTGTTTCTTCATCCTTGTATTACTTTATCCGTTGGATAATATCCATAAATACAATTGTTGACGCAATTGTAACTATAGATATTATCTGAAAGATAAAATTATCCAAGGAAGAAGAAACCGACCCTTAGTATTCACTACAAATTAAAAAGTTCATGCAAATTATCTGCGGAGGAATAAAGCAGGAATATAGGTCGTTTTTAATTTGAAAAGATGAGTTCATACTACCGCACTGATTCATTAAAGCTCCTTGACTTCTTTACAAATTTAAAAAAAATGTAGTTTCACTTGAAATGTATGTCAAAAAAGCTATCATTTTTCAATTTGATGCATGCGCAGATGTCTTATCTGTTCCATTATCAGTAAAAATTGAATGAAAAGTTGAAAGTTGGCCAACTTCGTAATGCACAAAGTGAAATGAAAATGTAGTTGAAGTGCACATGCATTTGCGTGAATGTGTCATCTGAGTTTTGTTACGTGATACGTCAACTACTAATAAATTAAAATATGAAAATTTGATTTGCATGAACGCAGCTAGAGCTGAATTTATACAAAACTAATTTTAATTTAATTTTCACCGTTTTAACATGAATTTCAATTCGATTTTTAGTGCAGAATGCTAAAATTAATAACGCATGGACACAATTCGAATTTAATTTGATAAAATAAATTCAAACTATCGCTCTGAGATGTTTAGAGCACCGTGATCAATTTTGAAATGTTTTTAGGTCAAAATAGCTGTCATTTTTCAATTTTATTGGAAATATTAGTCAACTTACTTCGTAATGTATATAGAAATGGAAATGTAATTGAAATATAACTGCATTAACGTAAACATGTCACTTGATTCTTTTGTTAATTTTTAAAAATGAAAATGTGATGAAAATTGAACCAAAATTAGATTTTCGTAGTTATCATCAAATTTGTAATTATAGTAATACATAACGATAGAAAATTATCAATAGCTTAAAATAAGAGCATCAAGAATACTATAATTTACAGTTAAGCGGACGAGATATCTTGCCAGAAAACAAAACAACACCGTAAGTGGGAATTGTGTTTTTAGACAAAATTAATATTTCAAACTGGTCGCTGTCATTAAAACGACAGATAATACAATGAATAAAAAAAGTGACATGGCTTGAGTTTAATATATGCCAATTTATTTGAAATATCTAAGAAGTTCAATTAATAATTTTTCTTTTTACATTCATTTTTTGAGTTTTTCTCTATTTCTTAGGATTTTAAATTTGTTTCAGAAATTTTTCATTTTGAAAATTTTTATTTTTAAAATTTTGGAAATCAAGTTTTATGTGTAAAATTTTCTTTCAAAAAATTGTTTTTATTTTTATTTATATCATTTTTTGGCTATTCATATTTATACTATTTTTTCACAGTTTCTACTTTAATTTTTATGATTTTTAATCTGGTTCTTCTTCTTTTGAATTAATTGATTGTATTCATGTAGTTGATAGTTATGATTATTATTATTAATCTGGCTGATTTTTGAAGCCTCACGAAATGTAAGTAAATAATGTTAGAAATCTTTTTGTATCTTACATTATCATTAATATTGTAGTGTCCTGATGAAGGTATAAAAATATACCGAAAGCTAGACAACTTCAAAGAGTCTACTTATTACATTGCCCGAAAAAACTTGACCGGAAATACCCAATAAATTTTCAAATTCTATATATATATATATATATATATATATATATATATATATATATATATATATATATATATATATATATATATATATATATATATATATATATATATCCAATGATGTACAAGTAAGTCACGTGATTTTCACGTCAGATTTTATTATTTTGATGTCTTGATAGAACTTTTCTTCCTAATCTTCACTACTACCGCCAAAGTTTCTTAGGAATTTGACAAAATAGTTGCGCAAGTAGTAGATCTTGGTACTCATACTAACTTCCGATTATTTAAATTTTTCAATCATTTTTCGGAGTTTTTCAACAATTGTTCGACTCTTTCTTTCTGCTTTGTGATTCCTAAACAAACTTTTCACAACTGATATAAGACTTGTCAAGGTATAAAATTCTGTTCGAGATATGTCTCGTAAAATTTTTACTATTTATTAGGGTATGAATTTGTGGAGATTCAAAGATATCTGTTCTTAGATTTTCCACATTAAATCCAGGAAAAGTTTAGCAAATATATTCAAAGTAATCGCCTCTTTTATGCAAGACCTCAACAAACTGATTCATGAGTCCAAGCATAATGAGAAATTGTGGACGAATGATTTTTTTTATCTATCGACGGTTCATGATTGGTGTTAGCTTGTCCAATGACATAATTTTGGCGGTCATACATTAAATAGGATAAAACAAATGACAAAAGTCGGATAAGCAAATTGAACTGAATCAATTTGACAGATTTAACAGCACAAATCACGTTTCAGCCTGGTCTCACAACAATAAGCCACTAATATTAAACAGATTTAGGTTCGAATTTACGAACGTTCTTTTCTTTAGCAACTCCTTCAGACTCCCTTAAGAAATGGTAAGCTGATAATTTCAAGCGGAATTTTCATATTGTAACCTTCCTAAATATGGAATAAAAGGTATTTGCAAAATATATATCTTTTTCAGAAAACTTCAGAAATCACCTTTTCTCTGCATTTAGGTTGGTTTTGGAATGAAAATTTACATAAAAAGAAAGTTTAAGGAAGCCTTAGTTCCATCAATTCATAGTATTTTGTTTTTATCTGTGATATTCTAAACTCAAGTTATATTAAGAAGGCTAAGCAATTAATCAGTTACATTAAAATCTATTTTTATATTTTTACAAAATATCAAGAAAAATCACTTATTTGACATACAATTTATGTTATATTTGAAACAGAAATACGCAAAGATCGATGTTTCGTTGAACAACTTTGATAATGCAATAATATCTAATATTATACACTATTACAAGCTAAAATGATCTCTCTTTTTAAGAATTATATAGTCAACATTTTTTGTCATTGATAACGACGAAATTATTTTAAGGGTTTCCAAAAGCTCAATACCGGATATTGAGAGCAGTTAAACTGAAAGCAATGTGCTTGATAAGACCGTCAAAATAATGGGTATTTATCATCAATGATAGATGAATATTTGGCAATAAATTTATTTACAGTCTCATCTAAATTATATAGTCAACATTTTTTAATAAAATAAAACTTCAATTCACAACTAATAGAATTTAAAACACAAAATAAATATAAATTTTGGTTATTAGCATGCTTCAATACGTTATTCTAGTTTATAACTGTAATTATGCAATTTGTGATCAATAATTTTAATTTATTGTATACGATTTATATTATATTTATGTAACTACTCTATGATTCAAAATTGGCAATAATGAGTTCATCAAGATAAGGAATAATTCGTTATTATGGATAATATAAGGGAAATGGGCTTTTATTACAATATTTTGGGTTAGTATTCAGTACAATATGTCATACCTTTTTCCTCTTGTATAAATAGTTTATTGAATTGTATGCGTTGCGTAAAGAGAAAGATGCTTTTTGTATACTTGATGGAAAACATTAGGTTTAATATGTAGAAATCAATAAAGAAAAGTGGCAGTATTCTAATTAGCAACACTTTTCTCATTAGTAACAAAAAATAACAGACAAAAAACGCACTATGCCACGCGCCCAAATGACAACTTTGACCTAATTAAGAAAAAATTACAGGTTAAACAAATAAGAAAACAAAAATTCTTTGATTTCGCCGGAAACAGATGTAAAGTCGCTTCTTTAGCTGCATCAATAACTTCGCGAGAATCGTTAGCTTCTGACAAATTAATATTGTTTATTTGTTACTATAGGTACTTTTATTTAGCAGTTGTCAAATGTATTACTATGTTTTTGTAACACGTACACTGAAAGTACCCTATTACTGAGCTGACTTCTGCTTCGAAAGTTCTCAATTCCAAACCATGGTAACAATTTTCATCAATTCTCTGTTGACTGGGAATTAATTGATATTTTTTCCCGCTGGGTAAAAATGGAAATGTAGATCATGGATCATGGATACCGTTGGATTTTTTATTTTGATTATGTCAGATTGATATTTGAAAGAAATAATGTATTATAGAATGTGTTCGTTATAGTATGTGCATTTATTGTGAACGGGATAGCACAGAGAATGTGAAAAATATCAATCAATAAAATAAATCATGTAAGTTATGTTTCATTGTATTAGTTTACTGTAATATGATTGCATTTGCAAAAATCTGTTTGTCAAATCGATAAGATAGTTTCAATACATCCAAATTTATTTAAAAAATTTAGTAATGGGGGTACTTCGGTGCACTTGTTACAAAAAGTATCGTATGCAACACGGACACTGAACGACTGTCATTATTGTCACGGATAAATTTGGCTGCACGGAGCTACGCCTTGGGCTTTGCCCTCGTCTTCGCCGAATGCAGCCAAATTTATCCTGGACAAAAATGACAATCGTTCGATCCTTGTAGCATAATATACTATTTTGCAAGAGCCATAACCTTGATTAGTATTTCTGTAGAAAATTATTTTTATTTTTGGCGTCTTCCACTCAAGTTTTTCCATCAAACAAAAAAATAGCATGCTCAACACGTAAGTGAAGAGATATTACTTTACTCGCGTAAATTTAATTCACTCGCTCGTTACTCTCGCTCGTGAATTGAAATATTTATGCTCGCTAATAAACTCTTACTTTTCTCTACTTGCTAAACAGCAACAACAATAATAGTCTCCGTTATCTTTTTGACTATAATTCAAAATAAGAAAAAAATATACTTAATTATACTTATGTCGGATGAGATTTTTCAAATTTCTAAAATCGGTACAGACTTTTATTAAGTCACTTTGTGATTTTGCGATCATTCTCTCTAACTTATTTTCCAGACTTCCCAGTGCAAACAAATTGTTTATTACTATAAAGGTAGCGATAAATTGCTAATGGCAATCCTCCTAGCATTCGAAAACAGACGCACCAGAGCTTTAATGTCTCTCAAACCAGTTGTTACTCTTCCGTGATGTTCGTGGGAAATGGCAGAAGTTATACGAACATTTATTTTGCTAATGACAGTTTCTTTGTATAAGTATTGTTATTCGTGATATGTGATAAGTACAATTACGATTCTTGTAACAAAATTTAAACGACAAGCTGTGAGAATTTATTGCTCTACTTTGGAAGATACTATTAGGGAATTCTAATTACTTTCTTAGCATATTGGTTTCAAGTTTCAAGAAATGTTCCTTGGAGCTTAAATATTTCTTGAGAGAGTTCAAGAGATTCATAATAAAACAGTGAGATAATCTACTACAGTCAAAATATGAAAGACATTTATGGAAATAATAAATAAGAAATGTAGGTAATAAAAACAAGTGGCAGCTAGCGTATAGGCATTATGAGACTGTGGCACCTTCCATTTCCACTTGATATTATGGATAATATTTAATATGATGAGTCCTTCTACACAATTTTAAAACAAAGACAAAAAAATTCAGAAGTAACACCTCCACTAATTTTAGCTACGAGCCACTACTTATAACAACAATCCGGTTGAAAAAAAGGGATTCAATATTTGCATGCATGTATATAACTGACATACTAAGGACCACGAGCAAGAAAATTCGTTACATAAACAGTTCGTTATAAATCAACAACATGAAGTGTTTGCAAGCCATATTCTTACGTTAAAATTAATAGCGTTCTATTCTTATAGTTGTTAATTAATCGATGGGAAAAAAAAAAACTAAAATTAGCCAAGAACTAGGAATTGTAACATTTCCTCATATGAACAAAGAAAAGGACGGAGATGCAAGTTATTTTTCAAAAGCAAACTAAGATAATAATTTATATATTCTTTAAAAAATGGTACCTACATCTCATTTTCCAGAAGAAGAAATTACTTCTATTGTCAAATCTTGAGGCTGACACGCTAATCGATAATGAAATACTCACTGTGGGATATGTAAAATTAGGCATTATGATATGAATTCAACTGTTTCCGGACAAAGTGTCTTGAATCACGAAAATTGTTGTCCAAATATCATAATGCGTGTTTACACACGTGTTGCACATAAATTGTTCGCTATATTTTAGTAATATTAAGGATGGAACACAGAGCATAAGTTGACATTTGACTTCAAAATAAACGTAGATAGATTTTGTGCACAGTGCTACCAACATGAGTTAGCAATATTTAATTCATGTATTTTTAATGCCCCGACCTATAGGCTACGTGCATGAAGTCTACTAGCGCCTCTAGCGGGCAATGGAGAACGATTGAACTCACATTTTATCATTGTTTCATACCTACAATTTTTTAAATGTACTGATATTATTTAATTCAGCTGTGTGCGTATGATATAACTTGCATAGCATAAAAGGTACGTTGAAATTATTCATTTTGAGTATTTTTTTTCTTCAATTATAACGTACCTATTATAAAGAAAACGTCTTAATTCGTCCAAATTGACAGGATAACCTCAAATTACGACGCCGATGATCTTGCAGATCGGGTTTGTATTTATCAAACACTGTTTCCCTTTTACCGAGGAAGCATTGAAGAAAAGCGTGAAATTAGTTTTGCCATATTAAACATGTTGAAGAATATGTTACTGACAATATTAACAACAAAATTATTGCGAAGTGCATTTGACAAACTTCTATCACTGAAACATCTTACAAATTAGAGATAGAGGTAAATTCATGAATCCCAAATCGATGATGAATATTTCTAATTTCACAATTGAATTACAAACACATTTGTCATATAGATTAATAATGAAAGATAGACAATACTCTATTTACCGCTTTGATTCACTTCATTCGTTTTTTTATGTTATAACTGGGTACATGAAATCTATGAAACTATATTTCACTTGAATCATCCTTAACACAACAGCCTGAAACAGAACAAAAGTTTTCCCATGTTTTATATGCAGTTATTTTCACTTTTAAACTACAATTCTCAATGACAGCTCAATGACGTATTCTGAGAAATGGAGTTCGATGTTTACAATTGTGCTCACTATGAGCGCTCGCATCGATATTTGTTCAAACTCCGCCCCCTTGCACATAGCCTATATAATAGGAGAAGTATTGTAATGTGATTTTTGACAGATCAAAATTTTAGTGGATAGTCACGTTTTAAAAAAAAATCAGTCTGTCTGGAAGTACGTTAACTTGAGAACGCGTACGAATTTTCGACTGAAATTTTATATATTCAAGTTTTTAATTTTAATTAAAAAGTTAGGAACAAATTCGTAGAAGAGCTTTTTTTATAGCATATTATTAATATTTGAATTATTATAAAATTCGTTATATTATTCTAAAGCAAAGAAATAATGAGAATCATAATGTGAAATTAGAATTATTATCATTCATATTTGAAAATTACATGCTAACGTTCGTCAATTGTTTTTCCAAAATAAATAATTTGGCTCTACCGTGTTTGATATCGAATTCAAGCTCTTACGGGGATAATTCTAGTAGAAGTGTCAGAGGATATTTACGATTGTCAATTGTTTCTCTTACAGATTATTTAAATGATATCTAGTTCGGTATCAATTTAAAGCCTTCGGGGGGATAAGCTTAGTAGATATCAAATATAAATAAGTGGAATCCACGTTACTATCTTTAAATTACACTTATGGCGATCAAATGTCGAAACTGTGTGTTCCAATGAAATGAAGACCCCGAAAATCTAGAACAGGACTCTCTATTTTTAAAAATACTTATTATATGTAAGGACTAAAATATAGCTGCCATCAGCCATCTCAACAATAACAAACAGCGATGAAACTCGCCATGAAATTTATGGTCGGAGAAGTACTGTGTAGCACAGAAATCCACAAATTGATAACCGAAGAAAAAAAATTACGATGTTGCAAAGATGAATAATTCTATACGAAAACATAATGGAAAATATGAAATATCTAGGGAAAGGGCATTTTTATAAACGTACGGTAGAGAAAAACAGATTTTCTAGCGAGTATAACATAGTTTTATGTCCGGAAAAGTTTTGCGAATAACATTATTTACCATATGATCCTGATTAGGTCTTTGTTTCTCCAAAAAAAGATATAAATCCTGACCTGTCTGGTTCTAGAGTTTCGTAAAAACAGGAGATAGCGAAGGCTTGTCACGTATTGGAAAATCAGAGCTAGATTTCGTTTCATATAAATCTTACTATCGGAAGACTGAATTTATGGAGTATGTATGAATTTTAAAGCTGTTTCAGTTGGGGAATTAGAATTGAGATAAAAAGTACTCGAATTTAGTTTAGATCATTTTGAATCGTGCTTCAATGGTGATATTGTTTTATTGCTTAAATTTTAGTATAGACTAAGACTAAGATGAAAATATTATAAAAAAAAAAACAATTACCATTAAGATTTGATATTTTTATAACTAATTTTATTAATGGATAAGTGGCATTGTTGCGCACATTGCTATCAAATTGAGTTCACATAAAAACTAATTTTAATGTACGCAAATGAACCCTAACACGTGCATTGACAGTGGTAGCGGTGGAACGCTTAGTTTCCAGTGGAAACTTTCCACATCGTTAGCAATAAGTGAAAAATTAAGTTCAAATGTGGTCGTAGAAAACGTTGTTTTAGTATCAAAAAAGGAAATTAATTAGACGAACAGAAAGAATTCTGTTCGTCTAATTAATTTCCTTTTTTGCTTGAATACGATCAATATCGGTTCACATTCAATATTAATTATTCCATAGTAAATATATTTGATTGGGTATAAGTTCTGTATAATTTACAAAAAATAATAGAATACACTAAATAATAATTTGTCACCCTCTAAAATTACACCGGCAATCACATATTCCATTTTCTTTCCCTAAATCCTGTCCTGTGCACAAAAGAGGGCAATGAACGTTCGGAGAATTCGTCAATTGCGTGTGAGGATTAATGCCCTAGTATCTGGAATAAATTTCACGCGAAAGGATGTCTTAACATTCCGTTTGATGGAAACGATATTTGGCGACGCGACGCCCAAGAATTTATTAAGGATATCACGTGAAGTATAATGTGCGAAATTGAAGCAGAACTGATTTTGGGGTTCTTCTTTGTAAATCAAAAGATGTTATAATCAAAGAAAACATTTAGGCATTAGCCACAGGAAACAGATTGATTCCGTATATTTAAGTTAGAAGACCAATTCCCACGAATTCTGCTAACTCCCCAAAAACATTAAACCTTAGGTACTTTGTATATTTGTGGAAAATTATATCAGATCTCCTGTATGAGCAAATAGTCAGCCAGATAATAATTTTCTACATTGAAACATTTAAAAACTTACTCTTACAAATTTGAACTTGTCAATCGACTTCTCGTTTCTAATAAAATTTCTATTCGTATTATTTGTGTGAAAATGAAATAAATTGTTTTTAAAAGCAAAACAAATAAAACTTATATGTACTCTATATAAAGAAGAGACCGTTCATCTGATCGATTCTCTTTACATTAAAATTAACTTAGCTATTGATCCTACAAATATGTATATGGAGTTGAATTTTGTCTACAAGATTCGTTATATTCCATATAAACTTTTGGATAGGAATGGTTTGGGATCTGAGATCAATTATCGTACAATTGTTAGGGAAATTTTCTGAAAGTTGGGCCTCCTTCCGAATTTACCGATCTAATTATTTGATAAGTCAAGTAATATTATATCAAATGCGTGCAAATTCGTTAATATATCTCGTATTACTTAATTTTTCCTCAGTTGTAGATGCTCAAAAGTGCTATACAATAGCATAGCTTTTTAGTTGAAGGACATTTATATTATATATAGAGCATGAAAAAATAGGAGTATTAGTAGAAATGCGATTTAAAAATGAAGAAGTTGACTACAGTCGATGAAGGCGAGGGCGTAGCTTCGGGCAGTCAACTTCTCCCGTGACAATAATGGTCTATCAGTGTTGCATATGATACTTTTTGTAACAAGTGCACCAAAGTACCCCAGTACTGAACTTTTTGAATTTATCTAATGTTTTTATTGATTTTACAAGCAAAATTTTACAATTGTAATAATATTTCCAGAAATCTAATACTACGAATCATAACTTTTATGACTTATTTTATTTTGTTTTTCACATTTTCTGTGCTATCACTTTTATACCAAACGCAAACACTATAACGAACACATTCCATAATACAATTTTTTTATCCAAATGTCAACTTGACAGTTAATTAAAAAATGAAAAGATATCAAATGCAACCATGATTCATAATTATCATTTGAGAGCTCTCGAAGATGAAAGCAGTTCAGTAATAGAGTATTGTCGGTGCATTTTACAAAACATTATTTACGGCACTAGTGTTATCCAAGAAAACAAAACATATGATAATATTTTATATTTTACATTCTTACAAATGTAAAACCTATCAATAGCTCTCATATTCTGAACTGAGAATGAATTCATATTCTTTAGTTAATTGTGAACTACAAGGTCAACAAAGTGACAATTCAATTATTGTCCCATTCATTTCCGCCTAGCCCTGCTAAACTTGAATATTCTAAAAATTGTTTTCAATAATTGCCGAAAAAAGGTTTCTGATAATTATGATCAAATGTACTAGCAATTTTTACAAGCATAAAAACTTACTGTTTGAGAAATACAATTTGGTATTTACACTTCATGACAATGTCGTGCAAATATTAAATTTATTCTTATTTATTAAAACGGAGCTAATATACACAGCTTTTTTATCGTTTGCTATTACTACTTAACACTTATTCTTTTATTTTTGTCATTTGGTTGTAGTAGACTTGTTCGAAATGTGGTACCAAATAGACTTCAAAAATTTAAACAAGATTCGAAAGATCTTCTTATATACTTGATAAGATATCCTCCAAAAATAAGATACAGATATCAGCTTTAAATTTTTGACTAAAAGCTTTTGCTAAAACTGATAGTAGAAGGATTTTTTTTTTTTCAAAAATTTGTATCATCCATTTTGCTAACATGGCTAAAATAAATTTCTCATGAATACAGAAATAGTATTTTGTACCAGAATGAATATATTGCATGAGAACGAATTTACAGGCACGATCTCGAAGAGCGAGCGCCTCAAACGCTCGTGTGCGATAGATGCATATCCATTCAAGTTGTAGTCTATTTTTTCTATAACCAAGTATAAGAGACAGAAATGAATGTTTTCATGAATTGCCCAGTTTTGAGTTTCAAGTATAATTCAATGATTTCTACTTGTACAAAAAACAAATAAGTAATGTTGTAAAACCGAAAAAATTCACATTTCGAGATTATTATAGAAAATTCCGTTCTGAGCATCCCTGAATCCATTTTGTCTACTTACAGTTTGACGTTGGTACGTACGTAAATACATACGTAAATCGCAAATCTCAAAGCCCGTCGTACGTATAATGTTAAAATTGTGTTAATACTGGTTTAAGGTCTGGTTATGCACTTCGCATTATGGTTGCAATCGTTTGTACCGGAAGTGCATGTTACTTGAAACTCTTTTTGAATTTTTCGCATAAATCCAAAATTTTAGCCGTAGAATGTTGAAATTCAGTATTTGAAATTGCTGTAGCATCTTAATGGTTATCTTCTATTTTTGTAACAATCGGCTAAGCCGGTAGTACACTTTATTCGAATTACCCGCATAATTTCAAAATAATCTGCCGTAGAATATTTAAATTTCGTATTGAGCAGTTCTATTACATATAGTTGTATGATTGCGATCGGCTGAACCAAAAGTACAGTTTACCAAACAGTTTTTCGAATTTTTTGCATAAATCTAGAGCGATCTGCGGTAAAATGTTGCAATTTGGTATTTAGGACTATTGTAGCATCTAAATAATCACCTCAAATTTTTATTGCAATCAATTTTGCCTAATGTCAATGTTAGCGTCAATTTATGGGACCACTATTTAGGTCTTCTGATTGGCCAAAATGCGAACCCATTTCAAAAAATCGCACTTGGCTATCAGTCAGTCGCATCCTCGGTCGCATAATTTGTGCAGTTCAAAAATTGAAAATTGTATCTATTTAGATAATAAGTGAAAATATTTGTTGCTTTTATTTCTTGAATTCATTTCCAACAAGCATGTTTTGAATCCTACATTTAATTTGAGTGAATCATGTTCGCATTTCGGCCAATTAGAAGGCTTGAATCGTAGTTCCATAAGAGCCCTTGAACCGTTCTCAACTAAAATAAACTATCGGTATATTCTGGGAAAATAAATTATTTAATAATAATGACTGATATTTTTTAGTGAAATAGTTCGAATTGAATATTAAATATACGAAACAATTGAGGTTCACATATATTTGAAATCAGAGGAAATGTCACATGTTTAAAGCCCGCATTTGAGAATAAAAGTATATTGTAGACGGAACTTGAAAAAAATATTTGTAATCGTGATGATATCGTTCTTATGAAATATGTGAAAACTTTTCTTTATTCCCAACAATATTTAAATTATGAATACTTTCAGTTTTTAAATTGTATTTCAGGAACTATTCAAATTTCATAATTATAAAGATTTATTACGCAGTTTTATTTCATTTGACCAACATTGTAGCTCTTATATTTCTCTAAATTCCAAATAACTGTTGTTTACAGCCTGTATTTGAGAAAATATTTATGTTGAGATAATAATTGTTATTAGTATGCATATTTAGTTTAAGTAATTATAATTAAAATTCAAATTCGCAGATAACTCTACACATATCATACATCCACGCGTTTATCAACCCGACCTTATTTCTGGTGCTGCATCGCGGGTTGCGTTCCGCAGCGTTCGACGCGTGTTGCGGCTGCTGCTGCGGCGGCTGGCCAGCGTGGCTGTTGGCGGTCGCGGTGGGGTCGATGCGCGCGCGTTCCCACCACGTGCCGCCGCCGCCAGATCCTCCCAAAGCTCCAGATATCAGCCTACTGAAGCCTCCACTGCCGCCGCCACTGTCACAACTGCCTCCCCCAGCGCAGTTTAATAGCTCTATGGTAATTAAGTGTTATATGTAAGTGGTGTGTTCCAGCATGGTATCTCTATTCTATTATCTTTCTTTATACACATAATTAAGGAGGAGGTATTAGTTGATAAACTTCAGAGAAAATTCATTATATCTGAGAAATTGAACTGGTTCATTATGCTTTTGTATAACAGGCTAGATTCTAGATTAATTCATTGTCTCTCGAGTACATATATCATCAATACCTATAAATTGCTGGCTCCATATTGAAGCAAATCGAACGAAATATAGAACTAAAAATTTGATAAAAATGTAGTGTACTGAATTGAAAATCTAAATGATTTTAGATACCATTTTAATTGATATGTAAATAACATAAAAGTGATAAATGAGTTTCATGAAAAATAATTTCAGCTAAAAAAAAAAATTGCGTTCTACTTCACCATAATGAGCATCAGGTGATTAAGGAACACTTCTTGCAAATAACCATAGAATAACAAAAATCATTGCATTGAAATTTAAAACAATCCAAAACAATTTTTATTTCCAATTTTGATGAATGATAAATAGGCTATAATCACTTTTTGAAAAATAAACAAAAAACTACTTCTATGTTAATAAATAAGAAAAGAATCCGAATTGAAGAGCTTCACTTGAAAAAATTTTGGTTACTTAAATGATGACGTTAAAGATAAATCGACGACTGAAATAGCAGCTTATTATTCAAATAACATGTTTTTCCTGTGGTCACATCAGTTTGTCGAAAAACGAATAGATCATCTGTATCGTATATTACATAAATTATAATTTACCTGAACTTCAGAAATTTATACACAACATGTTAGTTTTTAATAGTACTCTCATACCCGATTTCATGACTGGAAGTTAAATTAACCTGGCTTTAAACGACGGGGCGTTGACCAATAAACTGGGTTTAGATTATTAATTAATTTGTTTGGCCAATGATGACAAAATTGCAGATATTGATATTGTTACCGAGGATATGAGCCATTAAAACCGGATTAATTTAACTCGAAATCTTGGAATCGGCTATAAGTTTAAAAAAAAAAGAATTGAATACAAAAAAGTAGAGCTTCTTGTGCGCAGATGAATACGTGAAATTTCATTCTATGCTGTGATAAACATTATTTATTCTCAATCAACTAATATCTCTGGAAGTAGGTAGTTGCTTTTTTTATTACTTTTTTGATGAAAATAACAGTTGAAATAATTTAGAAAAAAATATTTAAATACGCACTTTTACCCCCCGGACATTTTCTTTTATTTTTTCACTTAAAACATATGATTGCAGTACACGTATCGTAATAAAAATTATAAATAGTCTATTTTAAAAATATATTGCAAAAGACAAAAAAAAAATATATTTATTTCAAGTGAGACAAAAAAAGATAGAGAGATAGTGTAAAGTTTCAAATGAAACATATATTCAAATTTTTTTAAATGAATGGTTTCATGTCAAATCAAGTTAATAAAACCTGCTAACTTTACCACGTAAAGTTGAAATTTAATTAAATCCAGAATTAAAAATTAACGAACAACCGATAGGGCATGAAAAACGACAATGAAATTTTCGCGGGCAAAGTGATAATGAACCATCAACAGAACTTCATTTTCCAGATCCGTATTGAAGAGTTAATTAAATTTATTGAAAAATTGATCTAAAAACTTACTGTTGTTGAGGTGAATAGAAATTAGTTTCGAGATAAAAACTATGGATGAAATTTATACGATGTTTTTGATCTATAAACATAAAAGTAATTTTGGTTGTCTGCCAATTCAAGCTCAAGAATGAAAATAGAACTTGTTATTGGATGGAGAATTTATAGACGATATTTCGATTTCTTTCTTGAATAATCTTCAACATCATTTTTTCCGGATTGAAAAGTTCTTCAAACTTCAATGTATGTATATGACGGAGCAATCGTTTCAAAAATACTTACATAAGAATAAAAAAGATTACCTTGTTTGCCATAAAATCAAAAACTCGCAGAACATAAAACTTTTACACGCAATCTTTATTGTCACTCTATATAGAGACAATTCACGCAAAATTAACTTTGTAAAATGTACCTCTAGATTTCCGATTCAAACCGACAATAATAGTTATTTGTGTGTTACATTTATTCTACGCCTTGGATAAGGAAGAAAAGTTCCAAGAATAACAGTGTTTTTGTTTGTTGAATAAAATGGTTCATTCATATTATTACAGGCTAATCAAAAATTCAATAATTATTGAAAAATATATATATTCTTGATTAGATTGGATTTCAAAACGTACGGTACATTATAAATGAGATGAAATAAAAAAAAATATAATAAAATTAATAATCAAGATAAGATTGAAATTCTGCCACGGGTTGAATTAAAAACAAAATATAAATATTCACAACCACAACACACAAAAAGATTGATTACAATTATTTAATTTGGTCCTGGTACAAAATTTACCATCAAAATTAATAGAATGAATAATATGAACTGGTTTGTAAGTTATAGGTTTATAGTCGCACAGTAAAGGGCTGCACTACCTCACTCAAATATGCATAGAATCGCCCTCAAGGTAAGGTTATTTGAACTTTCAGGGAGACACCGATCTGAACACTCCGGGTGTGGACCCGTGGGGCCTGCCGCGGCCAGTCGAGAGCAACAGCCCGATAGCAGAGCCCTTGAACGGGGGCATTCAAATTCCACATTTTTCCAGTCCTGCTGACAGCGAGGCCGTCTCTGTGCATGATGTCAGCACAAGCGACTAAACTCCGCCAAATTTCAATATGACACGGGTTGTCTTTCATTTGTATTGAGATATTTAATGTACATAAATGAATAAGGGTAATGATTGAATTAGCACACTGCCGATGAAAATGTTCTTATGAAATGACAGATCAATAAGACCAAAGCTCAAAACTTGGAAGTGATATCAAATTTTTATATAGAAGAATTATTTTCTGTCATGAAATTTGACTGCCAAAATATTATTTCTTTTATTTCTGTTTCATAGTGCTATAAATTTGTAAGAATTATCCGTAAATTTCACAAATTCATAAAAACAGATGTAAGTGCTTAAGTCTTATTGATTTGCCAGTACCGTAATTGGAATGTCAAATGTCGAATTAATCAATTTCATTATTTCAGCTTCATTTTAGATGCTTCTTTTGTTGAAATAAAAGAAATGATGTTACTTTATATCAAATTTAAACAAAAAATCAAGAATCATTCTATTTCCTCATCTATAACTTCAGTTTTTAAAATATATCTACTTTTTTTGTTCATATTTCATTCGGATACATATTTGTATTATTATTTGGTTCTTTTATAGACACATAGTAAAGTGGTATACTAAAAATAATCAATGATCATACTAAAAATACATTATACTTACAGAAAATATCATCCAAATTTCTACTGACCACACAAATTATGAAATGATTTTATATAAATCTGTGAATATTACAGTTCTATAAATCACAAATCGAATTTTGTTCATGGAAATCAATTTCCACTTAATGATAACAAATGCATTATGTTTTTGTTCGTAGTAAAGTAAACAAGTTTATGGATCGATAGAATTTATAGATTCAAACAGAATTTCACCGTTAGTAGTTGCGGACACTCCATTGGAAACTGTGCGACAGAAAATTGTTTCAGGTTTTCTTGATGACTAATATTCAAAATTTTATGATATCTAAAAATACAAGGAAAGCCATTTGTTCTTAGAACAAATTTTGAAGTTAGCATAAATTGACAGGAATTTATTTGCGGTATTGGTTCAATAATTTTGTCACGTATCCGACATCAACTTGTAAATGATTTTTGCATAATAGATTTATATTATTCAGTAGTAAAACTACGAACATAATAAGAGCTGAGATTAAGAGAAGATGCAAACCACTTAATATCACTGTTATTCTCTCATCGAGTGACTAATGCTGGATATTATTTATTCCAAATGACTATAGTGACAAGCTTATTACAAATGAAAGTTTTTATTTAGATTCAATAATATTATCATAAACTAACTTTTCAATGTTTCGAAATAAAGTAATTTCGTTCTTTTAGTATAACTACTAAATAATTTACTTCTCTTTTTCTTTTAAAATGGATCATGATCAAACAGGCGAATTGATACTGAAATATCAAAATAAAACTTCATCTATTGTAACAAAAGGAATAAACATTCCGAAAAAATCAAGCACGTTTCAACGTCTAAATGTTCGACTCTCTTATCGTGTAGTAAAATGAGCTATTCGAACTTTTATAGAGCTCTTGCACTTTCAAAATGGCGCTTCCAGAGCCACTTACAACAAAAAACTGAATGTAATATTCCAGCTGCAATATGTTGATGCAACTACTCACTGGAATTGAAACTTAAAGCTACTAAATAAGGAATTGATGTTAACTTTAACTAAAGCTGTTGACACCATCATAAATGTAAAACTTAATCATGTTACTGAATGAACAATTTTATTTTCGTATGTATAGAAAATAGGATGTAATATTTCAAAAAATGTCTCGCAATATAAGTGGAAAGAATAATAACTAAAATCAAATTATATTATTTCTAAATGATTCAACTTAAGTGTTGTACTGATATTAGCAAAACAGATAGAATCTATGGCCTAGAGCACACAATTAAATGCACACACATTATAAAAATAAGACTTAATTGATGTCAAAAGAGCTGAAGTAGTTTCAATTCTCCCTTTCGTTTCTTATTGTCAGTTAAAACTGATCCTACAAAATGAATTATTATAATATTATGAAAGGTGTTACTCGAAATTCTGAGAGTTAAATCAAAGAAATGTAATTTTTATGTAAAATACATTAATTTTAAGGTATTTCCTTTTGAACTCCAAAACACCGGCTCACATTTTAGTCTCAATAATATCTTAGCTAGAATCTTCACATTTCTAGAGATCTTGACTTGATCTGTCACTGCAATCCGTCAGTTCATATTTTTAGGTTATTTTTGAAATCTATAATCCAAAATTCGTCATCAATATTTTAATATTTATCAGGTAAAATTTTTCAAAAGGAAGTATCCCTCCCCTTATTAATTTTAGAACAAAAAGCAATAATTTGTTATAAACAATGAAGATTGTGGCCACCTTTCGGTTGGATTCAGACTTTTAAATCACGTGAAAAAATATAATATAACGAAAGCGCGTGACGACGAAATAGAAAGTTAGTCAGATGACAATAAGAACAGACAATCGTCAACTGCATCATTTTTCTCTGAGCAAATATGGAAAATTCATATGTCGGTATTCTCACCTCTGAAATTAAAATTAGAATAAATAAAGACAGCGATCTGCGAAACCAATGAAATAAAGAAAGACAGAGCATCAAATTTTGAGCAGAAACTCTTTTTCAAGAGGTGAGAATACGGGCCATAAAAGCCAAGGTCTGGCGTCTAGAAAATTGTTAAACCACCGTGATATTTTTTGAGAGATGAAGCTTGGCGAAAAAAGATTTAGAAGATATAGATAGTCATAATGTGTTGTAAATCTATTCACTACTCTTTTAACGACATAGTTGAAGCTAGGAGTTCGGTAAAATTTTTAATTTTTAATTTATAATTAAATTTCAAAATTTCTCGAATTTCCGAGTAACATGCTACATTTTGAATTCTTGTCTGAATAAACCTTTATTCATCATTCATATCAATAGATTAAACCTAGGAGAATGAACGGATATTTCTTTATCCTTGGAAAAAAAATAAATCTATTTCCTACACGAAATATAGATCTCAAATTTATTTCTGTAAATTCATCTTTTAGGCATAAAGATTATAATTCTGTAAAGAAATTTCTCACTTTCTCTCTACAGTAAAACACTATTGCATTTAAATTAAATCATGAAATAAAATAATACTTGGAGGAAAAAAAATTAAAAACAGAATAACTTCTGATAAATATCTACATTAAAAAAAACACCTCAGTTGATAATTTGCTCTGAAATACTATTTTTTTTCCTCTTTTAAACTGAATTTCGCGATTTCTTTGGGACTTTCCTATCACTGTTTTCGTGATAAAAATTAATGTCGAAAAGGGAACAAAATATAAATGTAGGATATAACAAAAATTTTGAAAACATTACTTCAGCTCTTATCTAGATTGTAGATAAGACTATATAGATATAAATAACTATTAAATGGGACTCCGCTAAAGTCTGATCTTATATTTCTATGTCCTGTCGTCACCAAAGTGTATTCCATTTGTGAAGAAAACAAAAGAACTGATAGCACTACGACGTAAAAGCAGGGATGTCCAAAGTATTCCTCGATTCGCGAAAATATTTTCTAAATCAAGTGAAGTGAAATTTTTTTGTAAGCATTGAAATTAGAGAGATTATTTTTTCACAGCACGCAATATTTTGGGCATTTTTGCTTATGTGAACAGCATACTCACTTCAACAAGCTATTTAGAGATCTATAGTGAGCCAGAAAGAATGCAAGTTTCAATTTTCAGTATAATTTCTAACTTAGTCGAAAAGTGTTAATATTTTTATTTTACAATAAACTGCGTAAGGCATATAATATTTGACAAATGTCTCACTATTCTACACACACCTTATTCGTTTGACGTCAACTCAATTTTTGCTTTATTTCAGCATATTTCCAGTAAATACGAGTTGAAACTCATATTTCAGCATCCCAATTTTTGCAACGATCCTCAATTGGTCAAGGGTGATTTCAAAATTCCCTGGTCGTTTGATAAAGTGTGATGTAAACTAAAGTAAACATTTTGCCACTTTTCACATAAATTATCGATTTTATTGAAAAAAATTATCTTGATTTCTTCTTGGATCACCAGTTACTATCATACTATATCATTTTAAAAATATATGTAAGAATACCATGTGAATATAAAATTATATATCTGTGTCCAATAATATTCAGGTATCAATACTACGAAATAACATCAGAAGAAAATAAAAATGTGCCTAAACAATTACTATAATATAAATATAAGTATAATGTTTTTGTAAAATAAATAATATATAAAAAAATGTAAATAAAGATGAAATATATAAATATTACGTATATAAACACAGCTTTTAATGATATATATTTTGTGTTCCGAACTATCAAACTATTGATATATATATACTGATTTCCTGTATGCATATGTAACTGTGAACAAATAAATTATTTTAAAATTCTCCCTTCTATTTATATCACTATTTCATTGTTATCATGTGATTCTATTATAAAACAATACCGAAACATACATTGGAAAGTATGAACGCGTTCACAACACAAGTCGTTTTTGTTGTCCAATTCATTTGTTTTTTAAAACAAAAGGTTTTTTGCGGTATAACTTTTATCTAGCAACCCATGACATTTTACAGTAACATTTGGCATATGTCTCTAATTTCAGAAATGTTCAAGAGTTGAATTATGGCATACAAAAACAACCAAATGGTGGAATTATACGAAATGTATCTTTTTTGCCAAAACTGCAAGTGAAATGACTGCAAATACCGTGAGCCAAATGAGGATTCCTAAGCAAAATATTTCCTATGTACATAAATTTCTAAATTTTGCTAATTAATTTATAATAATTATTAACTTGGTTCTCAACTTGAAATATTGAAGATATAGGTCCGTATTCCCACCTCTTAAAAGTTCGCTACTTCAGCAAAAATTTTGATAAAAGAAGATGGCGCTATATGATAAAAAATGAGATGGTAAGAGAAAGTGCATGATTTTCTGGGAAGTAGTGCGATTTTAAAAGGTGAGAATATAGACCATAGATTGTCCACGAAAAGAGAATATAAGAGATTGAAACGCACTACACAGGTGACTACAAAAGAACTAACAATGAGTAAGTTTATATCGAGGACTTAAATCGGATTTAACTGGATTTAGGATTATAAATCTGATTCATAAAAAGGATGTAAACGGTCTGAATCAGATTTCAAATCGGATTTCTAATCGACTTTATGAACAAGATTTGTTAATAAATCCGATTTGCTTTACCGAAATAAACAGCGATTATATGAAAAACCTAATAGTAGGTACTGAAACAAAATAATGCAAATTATTTGTTTCACCTGACAGATGTTGGTTTAGTCATCTAAATAGTAATTTTGAGGTTGTAGGAATGAGTCTTAGTTTTTCTTGGACTACAAAAGTAACTGAATACTCTCTAAAATGAATTTAAAAGAGGAAAATTACGAGTTTTCTAGATGGAAAAATGACACGAGGGAATGAAATATTTAAAGAATTAACCCAAAATAGAAGAATTTTGATGTTATGATTATATTTCTATGGTACCAGTAATAAATAAATAAATCCAATTTTATCCGATAGAATTAAATCGGTTTATAAATTTATCGATGTAAACAGCCGACATTTAAAATTTAATCAAATCCGATTTAGAATGAATCCGATTTAGATCTTCGATATAAACTTACTCTTTGATACATTTGATAGGACAATCTAAAATATTTAATTTGGCTTTTATCTATTTTATTGCTAGGGGATGCACACCTTGACACTGAACAATACGAAATCGACATAGTAAATTAATTTAAGGGCGAGACGATTGCTAGGCATGTTCCTAGATAAGTCTTTGAAATTTTTATATGTGATAGAGGAATATTACTCATAGATTTCAACAATGGAAACATGATCGATAAGTCTACTAGAAAGCAATTAGCGGACAGAAAGCATAGAAAAATGGATTTTAAAATTTCAATATAAATATAATTTAATATGATCAGAAAATGTGGAAATCAAAAAATGTGGCAAGTTTTTTTTTCATGTATTATATCCCACATTTTGCGGCGAACAATTTCTGCTACAGCCATCTCTATTTGTTTAACATTTGAAGTATCATTTGAAGCCGTATGCATATCAAAAGCATATGCTAATCCAGCCTAGCTATGTGCATAGTGTGAAGCCAAATTCACATACTTAGCTCCTATCATAACGTCCAACGGCGCAACTAGCTAAGGAGCCATCAGCGAAACCAAGCAAGCAATGATGCGAGCTTTAAGCCCGCCTCACACGATGCTTGTTTCATTAATGGTTTTCTCGCTTGGAGTTGTACTGGCTACCGGGCTTGTTTCTGCTGGTTTTTGTACATGGTTCGTGATAGAACATGTACCATTTTTCATGCTTGTTTGTCTGATGGATTCAAACGGTGACCAATAGAAAGCTAGCTCCTAGTCACGTGAGTATAAAATGTGACGTTGACATTTAAGTTCAAAAAAATTTCACATTTACTCTTCGTTATTTTTCAAAAAAAGTGATCCTAGATGCATTAAATTCCTGGTGAAATGATATCTTTTGGTTTTGTTTAAAATTTGGCAGGTACATTTCATTCTGAATAATAACAATAATTTCTGGCGCCGTACGCGTATCGAGAAGATCTGCTAATCCAAACTAGCATCGTGTGAAGCCAATATCGCATAGCACTTATCACAATGTCCAGCGGCGCAACCAGCTACGAACCCATCAGCGCAACCAGGGCCTAGCGACTCATATGGGGTGGTCTGTAACCACGAAATTAGTTTACGGTCCTATCAACAGAGGGCAGCATAAAGCAATTTATTTGAAAAACTGTTATTTTCCAAGTATTCATCTGTCATTTCACATTTGTGTCTCGAAGGGTGTCTCAAGTACGAATTGTATTTTTTTAATATTTGTGAATGTTTCTATCGTGTGCTACGTACTCATACTATTGAATCAATGCCGACAAAGATAATAAAGTGCTGTATAGTAGGATGCGAAGCAACCGGTGAGTTATATTTCCTTATTTTTTATGTATAAATATATTTAAAACTCCTGTATTATTTTCAATTCATGATGCATGTTCTGGTATATTTTGATGGATTCAATAAATACTCACTGAATAGCAGTCAGTTAAGATCAAATTAATTTTTTGTGGCTTCAAACATTAAGAAATTTTCTGTTAAAACTCAGTTTGTATTCTCACCTATTTTTGAAGTGCTACTTAAATAAAAAAATGAAATGAATAAAGAAGCGCTTCTGTAAGAGTTGAGAATACAGGCTAGTATGATTTCAAATTTATGATGTATCATGTGTAAATCTACTTCTAGGCATCATTTGATTAGATTATATAAGAATACTTTAGATTCCATGTATCACGTGGAGTTCTATTTCAAGGCATCATGTATTTAAAATCTTTTCTTTTTATAGATGTACATTTCCATCGATTTCCGGATTCTGATCGGCAACCGGACCGTTTTCATCACAATTATATTTGTTAAAGCAAGGCTCAATGAGAATTCATGTTCTTTCCATACTCATAATTATTTATTGAAAAATTAGATCCCCGCAAAACAAATGACAAATTTCAAAAATTATGCTTAGAAAAGTTTATAAAAAGTTGTAAAGTGCTTAGCAAATAAAATTATTTAAATATTCAGCAGAGTATTTTATTCCAATATTTCCCTCAATTCGTATCTCTGATAATCACTGCTTTGTATCTGTGTCATAAATAATAATAATCATTATTATTTATGAAACAGATACAATGCAGAGATTATCACTTTTGAAATAAACTCCCTCCACATTCGTTTAGTTTCTCGTTTCTATCACCAGGTGGTGCGATGATCGCGGTTACAGCTTCAACTACAGCAGTCGCCAATCTATAGTTATATATATAGTCTGTGAGCGCAACCAAGCAATAAATCCAGTAGCGAAAAAAGCTTCGTGTGACTTAGGCTTTAGTGTACATTAAGATTTCCACGCTGATTCATTGCCCCATGAAATAACAAATATTCATGAAAAAATGCAATGTTGGTCGTATGTGTCCGTATAAAAATTAGCCTAAAGCCGTTGTACATTATCACATATATGGGACAAAAAAGATTGTATTAAATCTTGTATCAAAAATATTCTCAAGTTGTGATTGTTCCTGAATGATATTACACAATTTTTTATACGAAATATGAAATGAGAGTCTGCGCAGTTCGTCCGGACTTACAATCTGATAGCATTATTATCAGAGATTTTTAGGTTACTTTTGTTTGTTCAATTTCAAAATTAATGTTGAATATTCACTTATAATACCACAAGTGCATTGAATATTACCGATAATTTCTTCGATCTCACGAATGCTTTTGTTGCAATGGAAATATGCACGAGTAGTAGACGAGTGCGTATTTTCTAAGGGCAACAACGAAATGAATTGAAAATAAATCTATTCTGATATATCATTTTGAGATCTCAGTTGCTAGGATAATTAAAAAAAAAACTATAGCTGTCATAGAAAACAAATTATCGGGGGGTATTACACTAGTGGCCAAAGTGAGTATTTTACTCAAAGATGTGGTTGCCTCGAATTTGTAGTCTCGTGCTTTCTTCGTATTTAATGGAATATTTTTCTGAATATCTTCATCAATTTCATCTTCTGATTTATCACCAAGCCTTTTTGAACTAATTTCCATATCAGGAAGCAATTTATTTCTCTATTCTTCGTGAAAAAAAAATTCAAGTAATTCTAATTTTTCAATTTGACAGAAGTTTGTTTACTCGTTCTTATGAAAATTACGTGACTTGTTACTTGATTCATACGAAACTAATTTGAAAAAATGGTTTGACTCCTGGAATAGTCACCTATATACCATTTGTAGTTCAAGTATTATAGACTATTTTTGTGGTGCAATCACTTATGTTTATTGTGCTTGTGAATACCACTCGTGCTGCACACTCGTGGTGTTCAAACGCAAGCGCAATAAACATTCGTGATAGCACCACAAAAATAATCGATAGTACTTTAACTACTTATGGTATAATAAATGATAATTTATAATTATTTTTTATGCTTCAAACTTTAGCTCAAGAGCCACTGGTTTAAAATATTTTGTCTCTTGAGAAAGCGCTTTTTTCCAAAATTCGATGCACTCTTTCTGCATTCTATTGTTTTTACTATAGATCTATATTTATTTATTCCAATTTTCGCTCAAGAAACACGTAAACAATAAATGAGAATTATAAGTAACGCTTCAATTCTTCCCGATTTTTTTATATCATTAACAATAAAAAAGTTATTCTACGATTTCCATTTTAATGAAACATTTTGTATATAAACAATTTTATTTTTATAACGCATAACTGCTTACAACACAGAGATCACAGAGTAAGTAAAATTTCACCACATAATGTTTTAAGGGGCAATTAAAATGATGAAAATATTCGGAAGCGTTTCTCCAGTATTATCACCCTCAAAAACAAAGTTTCAGCAAAAAAATTATTTTATCTATAAACCAATACAATTCGACCAACGTATGTTACGTAAAAGTTTGTCCATTTTACAGCATCATAAAGCCGACCCATCTGTTAGTAATCTCTGTGAACAGTGACGGAGAACAAGGGTTAAAATACCCGGCCATTCTGTGGGACTTTGGGTGAAAGGGCATCGCACAAATCTGAGCAACTTCGATCACAAAGCCATATCACTGCCTTTCGAAACAATATGTTGAAAAATTTATAGCAGTATTTAGTCTAAAATTCTCCTATCAGAAAAAGTTAAAGGCATTTGAAAAACTTTTGAGAAATATGTTTGACAAACAAATTTATTAGCCAAAATGATTTGTTACAGCTTCTAAAAGGTGAGTAAACTATATTTTATGTAGTATTCAAAATATTATATGAAAAAATATGTGTCTAAGGCCACACAACCGAAGTGAAAACTTCTAAGGCAATCGTAATAGAATAATATTGATAATCACCCGTGTTCTACACACAACAATTTTGCACAAATAGAAACAAATGTGACAACCAAGTGACTTTGGTCAGTGCTAATTATGTTCATTTAGTCGAAAAAGTTTATGATCGATGAAAACTTATCGATTGAATTACAGAATAGTCTCAATTATAATGGCTGATATAGAGCAGCAGGAGTCTCCAAATTTTTTAGTCTAAGGACCGCACTAACTTCTCCATATTTTAGAAAAATCAAGAATCATGTAGAATTATCGAAAAAGTAAGAATAATATATTGTGTAGCTAGGGACGAAACAAGACGATTTCAGCAGAGGGCGAATGTTGCTTGCCCGAGCGAAGCGAGGGCTGAAATCGTGTTTTGTCTCGTGCCACACACTGTATTTTTCATAATACCTGCATTGAAACATTCCACATTACAAATTTGCCACAACAAAGTGAATATTTTTCTTTTGATTTTGCAGATAACAAATCGAGAGTAGCTGCTTGTGCTTCATCAATAAGATGTTGTGGTGTACTTGAAATTGTCGTGTTAATACTTTTTTTCTTGGAACTAATCGTCTTTTTAATCTAATTTACAGTTACGAATACAACAACTGTCAAATTAATTGAGGTTATATGATTTTCGACTCTGCCAGGGATAAAATGATTTAAGCAACAAATTCAGCGAGCAGAAACAAGCTTGTTTCTCCCCTAGGGCAGAAACAGGCTTATTTCTGCACGGCTACACTTGCATTTATCTGAAATTGTCTTGTTTCGACTGACAAAACAGGTGTTGAAACGCGTTGTTTCAATGCAGGTATTATGAAAAAAACATTCCCCGAAATACAAACAGAGCTCAACACAGTCCTTCAGCTAAACTCCGTGAGTGTACAGTTACTCAAAAATAAATTCAAGTCAGTTTTAGAAGATATTACTGTCTCAACCATAATAATTCAATCCGACCTATATAATATTGTAATCGTGTTTTTTGACAATTCGAGATTTTGATGTATCTTCACGTTCTAGACCCTACTAAGCCTGAAAAATTATTTTTAAAAAAAGATTGAAATTTTATACATAAGTTTTTTATTAAAAAGCTAAGTTTAAATTCGTAGATGAGTTTTTCCCAACCAGTGACACCATAACTTTATTGATGGAGCTTTTTAGTTTTTTGCGTTTATTTTAGAAACGATAGTATTCATAAAATATTACATAACTGAAATTGATCCTTGAATAATTTGGCACAGCATTTATCTGGAACATTTTTCTAAATTATTGGCGGTTAATTTATTATTATTCAAATTTGAATTATATAAAATTCGTTATATTCTTCTGAAGCAAAGAAATAATGAGAATCAGAATCATAATGTGAAACTAGAATTATTATTACTCATATTTGGACATCACATGCAAAGGTTCGTCATGTTTGGTATCAAATTAAAGCTCTAGCGAAAATAATTCTAGTAAAAGTGTCAAAAATGATATTTGAACGATAGTCAATTGTTTTTTTTTACAAGTTATTGAAATGATGTTCAGTTTGGTATCAATTTAAAAATTTCGTGGAGATGAGCTTGGTAGAAATCTAAAATGAATGCCAAGTTTGGAATCAATAAAACATAAAACATATGGCCATTGTAAAATAAAATAGTAATTTCATATACCGCCATCTGTCACTTTAACAATGACAGTTGTCACTTTGAAATATGAAATTAATTGATACGATCCTCTAGTATGAGACAGCAATGAAACTAGCCATATGGTCGAAAATTGGCCACAACAGATATTTTTTTTGTAAAAATCCTGGATTATGTAGAGATTAAGATTTCTAATAAAAATAAAACGATAAGGCACATGACGAATATCCTGAATACTATTGATGATTTTGTGAAATAATATTAATGCATGAATCTTCAAGGAATTTGTCGTTCGGTTATCGTATTTTTTCTATTATATGTTACGAATATTTGATGTTTACGCTTTCACTGATCAACGCAAAGTTTAAGTTCTCCGACGAGCTAACTTATCTGCACATCTCTTATGCGACAAAGTACTTTATCGCGCGCTCAATATAATATCACCATGAATACAAAAAGAATTAATCAATATCAAACTTGAATTATTTTGGAGTTTTTGGCAAAACAATAATCCTTAATGAATGTAATAATTCAATTAATAAAGGAAATGGTAGAAAATAGATTATATCTATTATGAGCACAATAGTTATTTGTTTAATTAGGCAAAAAAATAGAAGATTTACTGGCGCGCCTAGAATCTAGGCAAGGCAGTAAATTTTCATTTTTTGCCGTGTTGAACAAATATTTTTTTTACCGATTGTTTCAATTTGATTAATTTTATGATTAATTTCAATATTTTTGACATAATATGTTGTCGCCATCAAATTATGTTGCTATGCATTTTTTGATCGGTTGCCAAGTTGTTATGTATCTGTTAGGCGGTTGCTGTGGAAACGATATTTTTATTGCCTACACAATAGAAGTGACACTTTATAGACTGTAAACTGTCAATAAAGTCGTACTTTTGAAGTCAATCGGCAAAAATAGTATATTCCGATACAAGTGCGGAATGGAGATCATTCCATGCGAATGTGAATAATTCAGCCACGAGACGAAGTCGAGTGGCAGAATTCACATGAGCATGGTATGATCGATTCGCACGAGTGGCGGATGCTATTTTTTCTACAGTCAAAGGTGTCCGCGTGAATATCTATAATCAAAATATTCCGTTTTCTGAGAAAGAATTTGCTTCATTGATCTCATTCCAATTCATCGAATGTTGATAAAATTACTCATATTGACTTCATTTTGAAAAGGAATGAAAAGAAAATGAAGGAGAATTGAAATTATGATAGTAATGAAACAATTTTTTCGCGACGTCACGCGGCTTTCTTAGGAATCCCTGAGCGTGCGGAATGACCCTTATTCCGCACGCTACAGCGTGTGGAATGGGTATCATTCTATAGTAACTGTAGAAAAAAGTATTTTTGTCGCAATCCGTGCAATGCGAACCAACAGCGAATGTTTTAACGTTCATGTTCGAGCGAGGAATCATAATTACGCTCAGATGTGCAAGTAATTATTATCTTTCCTATTCACATAATAGAAATCAACAAAAAAATCCTATCTTCTAAATTGGGATGTATCAGTAAAACAATGAATAAAGCTATGATAATCGCGTAAAACAATACTTATGCTCTTGATATAAAATATACTAGATATTTTTAAAAATCAATTAGTTATAGCTGTCGTAGGAACAGATTATTCATTAAATGCAGAATAAGCTATGAAATATGTGTTCAATTTAGTTCTCAAAAGCATGAGAATTCTATTTGTTTAGAAACTGTTCAGAAGCACTGGAATAATCTAGTTATATTAAATTATGCATTGTAATAACTGGCTTTACTCCTTATTAGCAAATGATTTAGGCCGATATTACCATAGTTAGTTAAATTTATCATTATAAACAATCGGCAGTAATTAATTCAGTAAATAATAGCCATAGAGATTTAATAAACGATTGTAAGATAAACCTTTAGTAGACAGATACAATTATGAATGTGTATTTAGAGTTCTTGATTTATCTCAATTGAATCATACTCAACTCCGTTTCAGTAACTCTTCTAATTCAAAATCAGAAAATTTTATTAATTTATCTCTAACTTCAAAAAGTTTTTAATCTAATCTGGTCGAGACTTTTGTTACCTGAATGCAAACTAGATTAAAAGTTTGAAATATGTTCATTAAAAAGTTTAACTTAGGAGTTAATCAAGTCAACTAATTACATTCCAGCAGATGATATAATTTTACATCTCAGCTAATTAATAACTCAAACAGTTGACACTAATTCAAAAGTCACGGACTGGACTATCGATCTACAAAAATAAGAAACGAGCATTCTAAGAAAAAATTATTCCTGTTGCTTTAATCAAACAGTCTGAAAAATCCTAGCCGAATCCTAGCTATGCGTACGAATTTTATTTCTACGGCCGTTCGTAAAGCATTGTAAACGATGCGTGAAGTGAGGCTTTTCACATCTCAGTTTTACCACTATTTGAACGCGTAACAGTTAGATTTCTGAGAATTCATGTTTGTAGCACCTCTCACTGATCTATTTCTTTGGATATTTGTTAAATCTGAATATTATCTAGTGTTTTTAGCTCTCTTGCAGTGAACTTAATAATTGCCAAAATATAGAAGCTGAGTGCCGTAGAAAAAAATTTATATGTAATACTAGTTTAAACTGGCATTAAAACATTTGGCCAATAATTTTAGTGACTCGGAAAGTCTTGTCACCAAATACTTCGCCTCATGTCATAATGTTCAGCTCTACACTCCTGTTGCATAAATTACTATTTTGCAAACGCAGCTACCTTTGTCATACTAAGCGATTTCATTGAAAATCTTATATAATTATATTATATACAAACCCGAAGTTCAGCACAGAGTAACTAAATTCTAAAATCGATTCTGAATGCAGTATGTCAGCTTTCCGTATATATAAAACGAGATTACGAATATTGTGTAAGTTTAATGTACAAACGATGACAATAAAATCTAGTTATCTTTGCAGTTCAGAATAAAATATCACAGCAATGCAGAGATTTTAGTTTTTTTTTTCTAGATATTTCTACTCTTGTGTAAAAAAAGAACATTTAAAATTATTCAAATTATACTTGGTTGCTAAGTAGCAAAGAAGAGATTTACAAATGGATGAAAGAGATAAATTTTTATTTACCTGCTGTATGGCAATGTAACTATCCGATAAATTACATAGCCGTTTATAATCCAAATAAATAAAAACGAGTGAATAACGAGTATTTGACAGAAATAATCTTATGTCACCAAAAAAAAATTATGACAGGTTGTTTGGACTACTTCAATCCATTTCATAATTATTTTTCTCCCATTTTGTTTGAATTATGTGCAAATTTATAAATTTGTAATGGCTAATTACACCGCTGTTCCTTAAATTTTAAGTGTCGCTTAATTGAATTGCTGTCATTATTTCGATTCGATATTTTTTGCTTAAGTGAAACTACATAATAAACAAAATCTTTATGATCTTACTCTCCTAATCAACAAATTAATATTAATTAATGAAAGTCAATATGGTTTCACCTGTTTCTCATGGATTCATAAGTCTGTAAAATTTATTTCTGTAACTCTGTATCAATCTCTAATGACACAATTATATGCAAATCCGGAAGTCTAACAAAATTAATGTTGCAATTCCGCAAAAATCGGTAAGAAATAGATAAACACGCATCGATTTTTATTTAATTAGCATAAATTTGTTCATGAAGATGATAAATCCATTGCGATTTTGTCTATAATTTACATTTACGAGTCTTACAGATTTATAAGTTTGCACAGAATTGCAACATAAGTCTATAAAAAAATAAATATTTAAAAGTCAATAGTCGGTATTCTCACTTGCTTGAGCGCTACTTAAACAAAAATTGGGATAAATGAAGATAGTGCTATAGTGAAAACAATTAAATAAAGACAGTGCATCAGATTTTGGGAAGAAATGCTTCTTCAATAATTGAGAATACGAGCCTATATGGCATATAGGTTCAGACATTTCAGCATAAATCTGGAAGATACATAAATTTTTAAATTGAAATCGCAATGAAGATGTCGTTCTTATAAGCAAATTAATATTAGTCAATAAAATTCAATGCATTCTGATCGCTTTCTCATGAATTTTTAGATCTGTAAGACCTATGGATTTGCCCAGAATTGCAACTTGAGTTTAATTTCAAGAAATTCAAGTGGATTAAAAAAATTATTTTGATTTTTGCTACAACAATAAAAGTGTATCTGACCTGTTCAAAGCCGCCCAGGATATCGGTGGTATCCATTGCTGAATTCACAGACAGAGTTCGAAGTTCGCAGCCACTTAACTGAGACAGAGTTTTCACTACACTACTTTTCCCTGATGCACTTGAACCAACCTGTAAGATATATTTAACATTAATATTACACCCAGTTTACACTTAGGGTAGGTATTTCAGTCTTGGAATTATTTCAGTTGGAGATCGATTAATAAGATATTAATTGTTTAAACAATCTGAAATTCTTAAGCAGAAAGACAAGAAATAAAATAATTTTGATTTAATGTGGTTTTAACTGTCATTAATATGAATTGATTGTTTGGCCATAATTACAAACTATAGAATGTTATATTACAATTGATAATAATAATAAACACTTTTTTCTTAATTATTTAAAAAAATAAAGTTACTCACCAATATCGCCATCCAGTTCAAATTGGCACAATACATCAAACTACGCAAAACGTGGAACTGATTTCGAAGTAATAAACAATTTTTTTCTTGTCTTAAAACACTCAAATTTACGTCGTAATCTTCTGATCCCCGTCTCATTTTAACATCACCCATAAACACAAACTTTTCAGTAACATACGGTAACGGACAGTCCCCAGAAATAGAAACATCAAAAACACTTTCAAATATCTCGCGAACACGTATCTTATCGAATTCAGTCCTCATACGATCACCATAAATCAGATTGACTGAACTAGCAGGGTTCAACTCTTTTTCTTGGGATATTTTTGAGCTGTAAATCATAACTTGACACCAACGAGTGATATCTCGTAGATTGAATTCCCAAGGAGAACCTTTATGACCAAATTTGTACGTATTTGTTTCTTCTACAATTTGTTTGTTGAATTCAATCATTTTCTCACGAATAGAAAGAGGTATATCCGGAAATTGGGAGTTCAATATGAGAAGAAGATCGGTTTCAGTAAGAGAATCGACATAAACTTGGGTAAAACGATTCAGGAACGATTTTGGTAGACCTCTTCGTGAACCACCTTGTCGAAGTGGATTTTGACAGGCAAATAGTCGAGTTCCTAGTCATAAAAATAAAATATAAATGTCAGTAGGAATACTATAATTTACAGTGTACTTACCTGGCTTAACAAAAAACGTTTTTCCAAGTTCTGGAATAAATATTTCTCCGCGATGATCTAAACAAGCATTAAGACCTTCTAAAACTGATTGTGAAGCTAAGTTGAGTTCATCTAATACAATCCAATCTCCATTTTTAAGTGCTTGTAGAAATGGACCATCTCTCCAAGCAAATTCACCACCCTGACCACCTTCTACGGGAAGATCAGCTCCAAAGAGATCACAGATATCCTATAAAAAAATCAAATATCTACCAAGTGTTCCGGGTTCTATTCTAAATTTTAACAATTTCAATTTCAATAAAGAAAGCATTAGCTGAATGAAGAAATGAATTAGGTTCTTAACAATAACATAAAATAATATACCAGTAATAAAATAGGGGCATTCAGTCACTTATTTTAATTTTATTTCTTTTCTGCTTTACAGTTTCGGCTGCACCTCAGCCGTCCTCAGAAGCGAAAAGAATTATTGTTTGTAGAATTGAATTTGTACATTAATTTAAAATTTTTGAATATAAAATAGCGGAAAAAAGAGAAATTTTCTCTTGTCAATTGCCACAAGCGACATCTATGGAAAACGCTGATTAAATTTAATTGAATTTGATGAAAAATATTTATAAACACAAAGATAAATATTATTTTACATGAGAACATTTATCTTACCGTTTGATCCGACAAATTGATCCTCAACAATTTATGATCGGTAATCTTAGCGAGAGCACTAACTAAACTAGTTTTTCCAACTCCTGGGCTTCCTTCTAATAATAATGCCTTATTTAATTGTAATCCTCGCAATAAACGCAGCGAATTGAACAGAACAGTAGGAGCAGTAAACGTGAAATTATCTTTTGTAGACTTGAAATCTCCTTTCTTGATATAAAAAGGTCTTATTCCGAATTGTTCATCATTAAATTCAACTTTTACATTCTTGAAATCAAATGAAGTTGATGACAGTCCATTGGAATTTATCTGATTCAATAAGAATTCTGTGCATTCATCACGTAGTTTTTTTAGTGCTGCAGTACTGCAAAAAAGAATTCATTAAAGATTTTGAAATGTAACTGCGGACTGGCATAAAACGAAAAAAGAAAGAAAAAATATAGATAAAATTATTCACCTTTTCAATAAAATTATTTTCAAACTAATGGGTTTATCCACAAATAAATTATACATTTCAATAATTGTTTTGAGGTTTGACGTGTTGAAATTGTTGCAGTTTTTCATTCAAGTGAAAATATTTTTTTTTTAATTATGAGATATTTTATAAACAAAATGAAAAGTTATTTTTGTAGTAGGGATAATGGTAATTAAGGTATTATAAGTATTAATATAAGGTATTAATCAATTTATTTCAAGTTATTAGTAAAAATTAGGAATATTCAATTCTATGTATAAATATTTTGTCACAGAATGTGAATCTTCTCTTTTGAAATGCCTTTTGATTTTTCTCAAGCCGTTAGGAAATGAGGAAGTTATTGCCGTTTTAATATAAAGTTGATTAAATTTAAGGATTTCTCGAGTTTTGGAAAAAGAAAACGGCGATACCTTCCGTAAAAAATAAATATTTAAAAATCTTTTTTTTTTAAACGAGGTAAATAATTTATTTGCGAGTAGATCAATCAATTTGAGGGTAATTTTATTGAGAATGTAAATAGTTTTCCGAAGAAACATGTATCATGAAGTTGCTTTTTTCATTCGCAAAATGAAAAAATTAATTATAATATTTAAAGTAGTATATTTCAATTAACTTTTATGCTAGAAATTCGTTTAAATGCATATTTTTTCCAAGCATTCAACGTGACACCGAATGACAGTCATTATTCTCACAGGTGAAGTTAGCTGCACGAAGCTACGTCTTGGGTTTCGTCCTCGTCTTCGTCGAGTAATAATAAGGAATAATTGTTATTTCCATGTCAACTGTACCAAAGTTTTACTTTTCCTCTTGGCGCATAAGCAAGTGCGCTCGAGTTACAATGATGAACTTGAATAATTAATACTGAGGTATTTTAGTTTTTATAGGAAGATTATTTGGTTTATAGATTTATTTAAAATTAATGTAAAATTCGACGTATTGGTGACGCAGTGTCACTTTCGTCCGGAAAAATTATAAAAACAAAAGACAAGGTAATATAATTTCTGTACAATACATGCTATACAAACTATTAATACATTTCGAATACAATCACGAATAAAAAGATTCTTTTATTTATTAATGTCCGACTAGTTTATTATTGTTATCATAATAACACTGATTACAGGATAATTACGTAACAAATAATACCAGAGGGCATTATTTTGGAAAATAACAAACAAGTTTCCTAGTTACAGCAAGTAACTAGAGTAATTTCTCTGACAGAAATCACAATGACAGGACATACATTGCTAAAAATTTTGATTGAAATACAACAAAAGTCGGACATTAAACATTGAAGGCACCACGGGAATTGAACAGACAATAATGCCTACGGTCAACGAACACACTTCGGGCCAGAAGCCCTCGAAAAGTATACTGTTGACCTCAGGCCCGGCGGTCAAACACGAACGTCGAATTGTTTCAACTGATAAACAACATTTATACTATGTATTCTACAGAAATCATATTACCTCATGTCTTGATTTTGTTATTTTTTCTGACGAAGATGATACTGCAACACCGAAATGACAAAATTTTGAATTTCTTCTATAAACTCTACAAACTAAAAAATATTCATTCGTACAAAAAACGTTTTACAATTCGTAGAATAGCCAGACTCTGCTCCGTATTATCCAGCAATCTTTTATACTCAAAATCATATATTTTTTGTACAAATGAAACAAATAATTATTGTTTAAAATTGAACCTGAAGCATTTTTATTGAAGTATTGTTTGTGTTCGATTGGCGAATATCCTAATTCCACTAACAATTATTCCCTTTTGTATATTATTTATCAATCAATCTTGCATACACCATAATGTTAATGATTTGGTTGTAATTTTTCTTTATATCAACAAATATTCATCCTATTCTTATGACAAAAAAGATGAATAATAATAATAACACATTTCTTATATTTCCATCAGTAGATAATGAAGAAATTGTATTCTTACGAGAAATTTTAAAAGTAAGATATTGGAAAAAGTCCAATTTTCTGATGGAAAAATTTTGCGATTCGACAAATTTCAAATATGAAACTAGATTGAATAAAATTCTAATGTTTTGTGCTTTTAGTAGCTAATATCAAACCTCAAACTTTGATTTTGATTTCGCAATCTTACCTTTCCATTCCAGTGACTCCAGAGCCAAAGCTATCCAGAAAAGTTAAATATGCTCCATGTAGATACGCATCCGAAATATCAATACTCTCAGAGCATACATTAATAAAATTAACCCAAGTCAGAATATCTCGAATGCTTATAGTAAATCTTTTTCCAATTTCCGTTTTCCGGAACCACTCGACAAAATCCATAATACTTCTACCAATTCCCGATGAACCATCTTCTTGATTTCCAAAACATAATCCACTTGTTAAATTGTGTTCTATAATTTCAACCAAATCACTACGATCAGTGCAGGCTTCACACCAAATCTCAGTGAAACGATTTCTCAAAGCAGGTGATAACTCTTTTTTTCCAAAATCTCCTCCAGGGTTCATTGTGCCAATGAAATGAAAATCTTTATTTGCAGTTAGTATCACTGTTTCTGATGATGATGAGAGATCGGTGCCCTTTTCAGCCAAAAGCAAACTTCTCTCAGGTTCTAAAAATTCAATAAGATTGGGTAATAAATAGATTTTATGTTATAAAAATTGAAGTTACCTAAAAGAGAATTGAGTCTTTCTAAGACGCTATCGTCGGCTAGAGATATTTCATCTGCTAAAAATACATCTCCTGTTTGCATTGCTTGTAACAATGGCCCATCAACCCACTCAAATAACTTATTTTTGTCATTATCCTATAACAAATACAAATCAAATATTTATTTGAACAACCATAAATTTATACAGGTGGTGTACGGCTCTCATCAATATATAGAATCACGCTATCGTCTTTACCCACTACTCTAATTATTCAAGAAAAAAAAATCGAATATAGATTTTTTGGTCGTTTGACATAGTGCAGTAAATGCTGCATTTTATGTAAAGTGACATACACCAAAATTATATTTTATGCAGCAATGACTTATTTTTTGCATTAAGATACAGCACTTAATGCACTGTCAAAGGCCCAATAAATTAATCAACTACTTCAGAAAACAATAGTATATTTCATATGGAGGAACTAGACTGAATTTGAGAGTCCACAATATTTGTAATAAGACGATAACATGAAAATTTATTATGCGCCAAGGCCGAAAAATATAAGACCTACTCACATTATGTTCTCGAACTGGTCTTAAACCTCCAATAAAATCAGAACTCTCAGTGTGCATATGACAATTGACAGTTATTAATTTTTGTCCATTATTTTCAGCAATAAGTTTACAAATAGTTGTTTTTCCACCACCTGTTTCGCCAATCAATAGGACAGGCTCAGTAAATTGTAATGCTTTTCCTACTAACACTGCCAGCTGTCGAGTATTGAAAGTCCATACTATATTTTTGTATAAATGTTTGTTATTGTATATTTTCTGTAGTATTTGTTTCGTTACCGGAGAAGTTTTATCATGCACTGCAACACAAAACCTTTTATAGAAAATATGAATAATAATTATCTTATAAATTTTAAATCATCCAAGTTTAATAAATCAGACAAAAATTGAACTAAAATTATTCGTACAATTTGTGAAAAAGGAACGTCAGTCTCTATACTATACACTGCTCAATGAATGTTTATAGCGTTAGCAGAGACATAAAGCGACACTCTAACCGTTAGTCTGAAACAATCGAAGCACCGCATCGTTTAAATTAGTTGGTAGAGTCGCTGAACAGAGTATAAATATAAATTTTTGAAAAAAAAAAAGAAACAAATTAATTGTATGATAAACTTATACTGCAACAACTTTTGTCCAATTGTAACAAACTTCGATGTATTAAAATAAAACATACATGAAAAGAGATTTTCAGGAGTAACGGATCTTTTAATATGTTTCTTCAACACTTCCATTATTTCATTTCTTTCTTCAATCTTACGAACACGTCCTGCAAGGACTAAATATCCTTCATCAGCAATATGTTGATCCCAATCATACAATCCATCCACATTTGGAGCTAAGCGATATCTTTCCCCCCATCTGAATAAATCTCGGAGTGTTATAAATCCTTGCTTACCAGCAAAAGCTGCAGAGCTCTTTCTTCTCAACTGTAAGTCAGTCATTACGGCAATCATTTTCTTGCAATAAGATAATGGTATTTCACATCGTTGATGTAAAATAGTTTCCAATTCATTGGGTGGAATTTCGTTAAAATGCAATTCGACAAATCTATTCCTGAAAGCCCTGGACAGCATTTTTCTGCCTCCATAAGCTCCCGGAGGATTTTGAGTAGCAAAAAGCATGAATTTGGAATGAGCTTTAATAGTTTCTTGCGTCTCTGGGATAAATAATTCTCGATTATCGTCTAACACTCGGTTGAGTGCTTCAAGAACGTCGGTTGGTGCAAGATTCAGCTCATCAAGAATTATCCAGTGACCTTTACGCATCGCTTCCACCAAGACACCTGAAAAATTAAATTATAAATTGATATATTGTAAAAATGCAAAATTAAGAAATACCTTCTCGAAATACAAGTTTTCCGTCTACATCAGCAACATATGAGCCGACATATTCTTGTAAATCTGTGTGTTCATGATTATTAATTCGCATGCATTTATTTCCACTAGCTTTAGCTAAATAGGAAATTAAACTTGTTTTACCGACTGAAGTATCACCCTATAAGTAAAAAAAAAAAAATACGATGAATCCTGTAAATATTGAAAAATGAATACAAAAATACCTGTAATAAAACTGGTAGTCTGCCAATTGCTACTACTCGAACTAAATCTTTCAAATTTCGACGAACAGATTCGGTTAAAACATATTCTTTAGGAATTTCAGGCTCCAAGTTTCCTTGAGACACCCAATATCCTTCAAATTGTACAAATTTATTTTCCTTATCCGATTTTGGTTTAACAATAGGTTGTTTTAAAACACTTTTAGCTTCTTTTGAACCGCCAATAACAGCTCTGAAATATATTATTTGATAATTCACATATAAATCATATATTAAATTACTCACTTTGCAATCATTTGTTCTACAATTTTATATGAATTTGTATCAAGCTGTGTTAGAAAACTTAAACAAAATGCTTCATACAAATTTCTTTCCACGGATCCACATGCATTTTTTGATGCTATAACAAGCGCCCGGCAAAGAGTGCGCAAAGAATAATGTGGTTTGTGTCCTAATCCATCCGACAAATTAATAATTGCCTCTCTTCTAATATTCAAATAGAATTTAACAATGCTTTCGATTTTAGGTTGTGGGACAGAAATATCTTTCAAATAGGAATTTACTAATAAAATTAAATCATTTTTTTCTGTTAGCTCTTCAACAAAAAATTCCGTAAATCTGTTTCTTAAACCTGCAGGCAGATCTTTCTTTCCTACATCTGTAGATGGGTTCATACAGGCAAATAATGTGAATTTTTCATGTCGTACTATTGGTTTTCTGTCTCCTCTCTCTAGTAAACTTAGAGAACCTTTAGAGCCTTCAAGTAATCCAGATAAACATTCAAGTGTTTCGGCATTTGCCAAATTAATTTCATCCAATAGTACCCAATATCCTTTTTCAATAGCTTTCACTAAACTACCTTCAATAAACGCAAATGCTAAAGCATTTTGTTGTTTAAGCTGAACACTTAATTTATTCAGTTTGATGCCAACTTGAGTCCATCTTTTTGAAAAATTTTCGCTGTCTATTTTATTGGGACTCGTACCAGATCTTTTCTCTCCAAGTTTCTGACCGCCTTCTTGAAGACGTTTGATAGCAGCTGATTGGCTATGCTTCATTAGAGTTAAAAGCGTGGACCACTTAGCGCCATTGAAACAAGTAGCAATATGTTGCAAGAATTTTTGATTTTGGTCAACGGAAAAAAATTCCCGGAAAAGAAGTTCAAATTCTAATTTTATGGGAGCAATGACATATTTCAAATCTACTGGTTTATAGCCTCCTAGCAAATCTGCAGAATCTGATTGCTGATTCATATTTATAACAATCAATTTTTGTCCTGTTGTCTGCGCTAAATATTGAACAGAGGAAGTTTTGCCAGTACCAGTTTCACCAACAAGCAAAACAGGTTCTTTTAAATTAACACAACCAATAATCCTTTCTAACAAGCAAGCAGATGGTCTAGTAAAAGAAAACTTAGATTTTTTACTATACAATACATCCATCTGCCTACTAATAATGGTCCGACCAGCTGTTAAACTTGATGCAGTCAAGCTTAAATTAGGTTTGTAAGAATTACAAAAATATTCAGCTTTTGTTTCAATGATTCCTAGCTTGATACAAATTTCTTTGGCTAATTTCAAACGTTCTTCTGTTGAGGGCAGCGAACAACAAAAAATATCAATAGAATCCTGGAAGACTTTCAAAGCAGAATTTTGACTCGATACATCAAAATCTATTATAGCCCTTTCACACCATTTGAATAAATCTCTTGTCGATGTCAAACGACCACTTTTGGGAATATTTATAGTTTCATTGCCGTGTTGTCCTAGTGAAAATAGCATAAATACATCAACAATTCTGGTTGCAATTGTAGTGAGAGATGGATAAGTGAATTTAATTATTTCCACTAGTTCAACTTGTGTTAAAGGTTCAATATTAATCTGTAGAAGATGTTTTTCTAAAATTGTGTTTACATTGGAATGTTTTTTATGGTATCCTGTGACACTTGCAATTAATCTAAAATTAAATAAAAATTATAATTGTATTATATATTCTCGAAAGTATAGTTACCGTTGAGTAACAAAAAGCTGGAAGCCAGGTGTGACAGGTACAGTATCTCTAAAACCTGGTACCGATAAATAACCATTCTCCAACAAGGATGTTACCACAGTAGCAATATCCATACTAGCTGAATCAATATCTTCAAGTAATAACCAACTTCCTTCAGTTACCGCCTAAAAGAAATACCCAACTATAACTATTTTTCCAAGTATAGGATAGAATATAAAAGTGAGTGCTTTCATAATACTATATTTCGAAAAAATTCAAATAATTAGCAATAAAAAGAAACAAAAATTCAAATCAAGTCCCAAAAACAAGTCAAATAAATTAATTATATAAGAGCCACATGTTTTCTAGGAGCCGTTCTTGATTCCTCATTATTACTCTTAGTATCGATTTCCATCTAATTTATATTCTTTTACAGCTTAAGAATCTCACATGTGGCCAACTTTTAACAAAAAACTGATAGATAATTGATAACTGATAATTACAATCACGATTAATAGTTATTTAATTAGGCAGGAAAGTAGCAGATTTACTGTCACAGCTGAGACGAAGTTGATAGATATTCAGACAAGGCAGTCATTTTCATTTTCTGCCTTGATGAACATCATTTTTTCCGTCAGTCGAGTATTATAATTTTGTGATTTGAATACTTGTGTTTATATACTTATTTCAATATCATTGCAAGCATCATACAGATGGTATTGAAATTTCTATTCAAAAACAAAATCTTGGAATTAACAAATTTCACACTTTAAATATCTATTTTATTTATTAATTTATTGTATTCTACTTAAAAGAATCATAAAATCCCAATAATAGAGGGAATATTGAGAATGTTTTTGATTTTTGGATCAAATTATTAGAAGCGACTGATAATAAAATACAAAATCAAATGAGTTTAAAAAGTATATAAAACTTAATCTATAACTAAATTAGTGAAAAACATGACACAAATAGTCATTTACCATCCAGAGCGTCAAAATAATATTTTACAGTGCGAAGTGGGAGTTTCTTATTAGCTAGAGCTCTGTAAAATATTTAGCGCATGAGATATGTATTAAATTTTTTTGTACAAAATATGTATATGTCAATGTGGAATATTCCTCAATATAATACGTTGATTTTAAGGTCAAGATCTGGGAAAATTGCGTTTAAGTCACTTGACTTTTCCAGGTTATTTTCAATAAAATTCCAGACAGTAAAAAACAAAATTTGATACAAGTTTACATATAATCACAGATTAATGTTACAATTCTGTGTGAACCTTATAAATCTAAAAATTAAAAACAAAATTGCAACGAACTTGATATCCTTATGAACGAATTTACATTGATCGACAAAAGTAGATGCGCTTTAATAATTTTTTTTTTTCATGGATTTACAGATCTGGAATACTTATAGATTTGCAAAGATGTCCCTAGTAGTATCTTACAGAGTGAAAATGCACTTTTATGAGTAATAATGCATAAATATCCTATAATTTATTTTTTCCAGACAAATATCAGAAATTCCCTGACGATTCCATAACATTTCCAGTTTATCTAAATTCCCTGACATTTCCAGGTTTTCCAGGTTTGGTATACACCCTGCAATAGTTCCACAGTGATAACTGTCAAAGTTATAATGAAAATATTAAATATTTCTTCATTTTCTATATTTATAACTTTAAATAATTTGTAAAGTAACTTGTCACATGAATTTCTTTATTTTATATTTATTCAATTAATTTTGATATCCCAAATTTTTACACAAACAATGTTGTACAGTTTAGAATTTAAAAAATAGTCATTTGTTTGCCAAGTAGAAGAAATGCTAGATTTTGTGATGAGTAAGAAAGTTCGCTGTACGACGAGAAGCTGAGTACAGCAGTGTTACGAATCACAAAATCGTATATTATATACGTATTAAAACATAATATTTTTGAATGAAGGTAAAAACTTTTCAGAACTCATTTTTTAATAAATATGTTTTATTTGGAATAGTTCTGTATAAAAATGATTAGAAACACAACGTTTCTTACTTGAAAAAGGCAGCACTTTGCTGTCGAAACGATGTGTTTCTAAACATTTTTATACAGAACTATTCTAAATAAAACATATTTATTATAATATTTTTCTTCTATCGGACTTTATTATTAGATACGAACTGTGTAGCGTGATTTACTTTTTGTACTAGAACAAAAAAAATCAATGCTTTTTGTACAGCTGCCATGGCAACTTGAGCTGTTGCCATGAGAACTTATTGAAATACCAGAATGGGATACTTTTGTACGCAGTGTTGTATTACAATATGGCGTCTTATTCAAGCAATAAAAGAAAAATGACTATTTTTTACAGATTCTTTTGTTTTTAAATCAACAACCACCTACTGATATGAACATTCATGAATTTTGCCTTTCGAGAAAATTTATAAATTAAAATTGATCCCATTTTTTTTTGTGATGAAACGATTACGATTGATTGAAATCGCAGATTATCCTACTTTTTCGATTAATCGTAATCGCCGGTTATTTTGCACGATTAGTACGAATTAAAAATTAAGAAAAAATATTAATGAATTGAAACATTAAACTGCGTCTCTGTGAAAACATAGGCAAGCAAATAAAATACAAAAAAACAAAAGTAAGTAGTGGAAATATATATATATACCAAATTCTCTTATTTCCACTACTTATGTTCACTAATTTAGTCAGCTTCAACCATATGATCCAAAAAACTAAATCTTGCTTGAAATTGTGCTACGGCTGTGCTGAGTATTCTATAAATCACCCTTTCATTTCAGATTGAAGGATATTTTCAGTATTTTTATTCTGTAATATTATTGTATTTCATATTTTGACTCAAATAATATAATAGAACACTTTACTTTATTATGTTTTGCTTTATTATTTATTTATAATGAAGAAAGATAATCGTAATCGAATTCGTACTCGCAAAATTGATAATCGTTTCATCACCAATTTTTTCAATTCAACACAATGACAAAAAATGTTTTCAGCACAATAATTAAATTCAATTGAAGACCATGAACGGAGAAAATACCCTACGGTGACTAAAACTATAAAGAGTATCACCTCAGTCTTTTTGAATGATATATGGCCAGTTGCACCGCTGTCTCTTAAATTTCAAGTGTCACTTAACTGAACAATACCATATGAAAACTCAAAAGTCAAATGTGACATTAAGCTGTCATTATTCCGATTCGATATTTTTTGTTTGAGAAGCTTAAAATAGCGGTGCAACTGGTCATAAGTATACTCTCTGAGGGACGGTATTTCAGAACTTGTATCACCATGGCTTAATTCCCATAGTAACGATTGTAAGGACAATATGATATTAATTTCCATACCAAGAAAAAAGATATTAGCATTCAGTTTTTGAGATAATTATTATTTTTGAATAATGTGTTGCGTTTATTCATTTGTCATTACATTTTTAATAGTGAATATAATCAACATGACCGTTCAAACCGTTAAACATAATCTACCTCATACGTAATTGAATAAATAGATTCATTAAAATATATTTTATTGAATCAATTAATATCTTTCTTCAATTTAATTGTGATCATATACTCAACCGTTAAGATAATTACCGATAATTACACTACGTTAAAGGTAAAACAATACTGGCATCAGTTTACTACTTTTCAATGTAAAATCTAAGACCTTACCTGAGTGAGAACACCGGGCTGCCAAACAAATTCTCCAGGAATATCAGTACAACGATATGTACCCAATAACATTTTGCTATCAGTTTGATCCCCAAGCTGAACTTTAATAAAACTTTCACCTAACTTTCGTCCAGTTAAGCTCGCTAAATATTCAACCAAAGCTGTTTTACTGGATCCAACAGGACCTTGTAAGCAAATAGCACGATTTGCGGCAATTCCCAAAGCTACTTTTTGTAAATTTGATTGTGCTGATTTAACAGGCACTAAATGAGTAACAATAGAAGATTTTTTATAAATAGGAAGTAAAATTCCTGCTACTGAGATCACATTATCTAATATGATTGGCTTGCTTCCATCAGAAGATTCAGTAGACGTTTTCCGATAATCTTTTATAATGTTAAGATTTAAATGACGATTCTTCATGTTATTATGATGTTTAATTGTACATTCAATTACTTTATCTTTCGGTAGGAGTTTTTCATTTAGAGAATTCAATTGTAATTCATTCATACCTGTGATTATACCAATACAACGGTAACAGAGCCTATAAATAATAATAATAATAATAATGTATTCAAATAATTAAAAAAAAGCAATATAAAATACCATTTAACCATAACTTCATTGTGATTATAATATTTTTGCATGAATAAAGACCAATCCCATTTAGATCTGAAGAAATCAGCATTTGTTTGTAAAAGATCATAGCAACATTCAACAAGCTGCAAATCATTTATTTCTATTTTTGGCACATTTGTTTTGAATCTTTTTACAGGAACCCCATGTTTCTTGTCATCAAAATGATCTTTATCGAAAGGTGAAGGATAATTTTCAAAATATTGTAACATAAATCTATGAACATTGAATATTTATATATTTCAAACTGTGAAAATTATTTTGTTATTTACCTGTTGGCATCAGGATGATTTTTACTTATCAAGCTAAGAGCTACGCAATTACGAACATGAATATCATAGCTACCGATTTTAGATGAATCTAACGGAATAGCAAGATATAATAACTGCAGTAAATATTTAGAAAAACATTTAACTACATCTAGAGTGAATTCGGAATTTAACAATAGTGATGATAATATATTTATTACATCTTGTGTGTCTGTAATGGTGAAATCCTATAAAAAAATTCAATTATTAAAATGTGATCTGATCTCATGTTTCGTTTTTAGCTTACCGCTGTCTCTAAATACTTTGAAAAATATGGTTTAAATTTTTCTGTAGTACAGAATATCTTTAGAGCTTCAAAAAGCTCTTCAAAGTTTTCTTTAGAACTCATAATATTTGATAAAATTTAAATTTCAAACCAAATCATATCAAATGTTTAGTAAGGTTATGATCTACAAAACAAGTAGAAAGATTTTTAAATACTTATGATCATAAAAATGTACCGAAATTATCGTTACAAACCTGATAAATCCCACATTCATCAGAAACAAAATACTGTTTCCACTGACAATTGATACTATTTGAACACAGCACTTCTAAAATACAAATCACAACTTCTGCATCTACACAACCACGTGTAGCTGTCACAGATATTTGGTTTGGTCCGTTTGGTCTGTGAGCAGAACGCCGAATGTAGGCAACTTATCTTACATCCCCTCCTTGCACATGGTGCAAAAAGTATTACCAACATACACTCACTTCTGTACTTGGAATAATACTGCAAATTGCATTTACTATCCAAAATTTCAGATATAGAATATATTCCCAAATATACTTTAGATAATTAAACTGGATTTTTGTTGATAAAGACAAAGGAATCTAGTATGAAAACAAAGTCATTTTTGCAAAAATTTATTTTCTTGTATTGGCCAACTTAACTTATCAATTTATTGCCATGTGCTTTTGATATATAACCTATTAAGTCGTATGTCAAAAGAATTTAATATAAAGGGCATATCAAAAATTATATAAATATGGCATTAGATAAAGCCCAAGAAACCCATCGCCCCGGATCGTTCAAACAAATCAATAAAACACACAAACATGGTAAACATAGATCTAAAGGTTCTGTTGATCTTACCAATAAAGGTACGTAAAGAGAATATTTATCTATACCATACTAAATTTATTTTCAAATTCAGGAAAGGTGTCTGTTAAATCTTTAAGTAAACGACATAAAAAAGGATTGAATAGAGAACAACGTAGAAACCAATCTCAACAAATTCGTCAAAATAAACGAAATGAAATTCTGGACAAAAAACGAGCACTTGGAAGTGCAAGTAACGCTCCATTTCTGGTTTGTGTATTACCGCTACACCGTCATATGGATCCTAATACTGCTTTGTCAATTATAACAAATTGCGATGAAGATGCAGTTGTTAGTAAATCTGCTAGTGGTGTTATTCACATGAAGTAAGTTTGAAAAAGTAATGTAAGTCTCACAAAAATGACTCAATGAAAACTGTTCCAGTGTGCCACGGTATAAACAACGATTTTCATTTGTTATTCCTGCACTCGATAATGAACTTGCAATTTTGGATACGTTAAAAGTATGTGATACTGTTTTGTTTTTAATTTCTGCAGCGGGTGGCTATGATTTTGGGGCAGAACAAGTTGATGATTGGGGAAATAAGCTTTTAATGTCTACATTTTCACAGGTATTTGTACAGATGTCTTATTTAGTAAAGGAAATTAATTTATAATTTTTATAGGGTTTACCTACGCCGGTTGTAGCTGTAACAGATTTTGAAAGCATTCAAGTCAAAAAGAGAAATGATGTCAAGAATAGTATACAAAAGATGGTAAATAAATGGCTTCCCGAAGAAAAGATTTTGTGTTTGGATAAAAATTCCGACGCTGTGAATATAATAAGGCGTATTGGTAATCAAAAACGAAGATCTGTTCATTACAGAGATAGAAGGCCTCACTTATTCGGAGAACAAGTTGACTATATTCCTAACAATGAAGGTATCTAAAAGTATTCTAAGAAAACCGAAATTCAAATTAATATAATCTTTATGTGTAGGTACACTTGGCACATTAAAAGTAACTGGATACCTTAGAGGAACTACACTTTCAGCAAATAGTTTAGTACATATTCCAGGTTTAGGTGATTTTCAAATGTCTCAAATTGATGCTCCTTTTGATCCTTACCCATTAGAGAAGAATAAGTAAGTATCTACAAGTACTTGTTATTTCACTAATTAATTTTCAATAAATCATTTTAGAAATAATCCCATTGAACCTGGCAACAAAAATCTAATTAGAATATTAGAAAAATATGATCCATCAAAGCAGGAATCACTTGATTCTGAAAATGTACCTGATCCTTTAGATGCTGAACAGACTTGGCCTACCGAAGACGAAATGCAAATGACTGAAGTAAGTTCAAATTATTTTAGTCAGTTAAGATTTTGAATATTTTGATATGAGAACGTCTCACTCCGCAGATCTGCTGGTATTAAAAATTTGCGCTACGAAAATTATCTTGTCTACCATCGGTAAACTATTAGTGATACATTCAATATTATTATGTGGGCCGGCTTTATTTATGAGACGTAAACACTGATCTCTATACATAATTTAATAGATTGTTTTGTAACTAATTAAATGCCTCTATACTGACGGTATTGCAAGGCGGTTGGCATTCCAGTATAAGTTTGACGTAATGTGTTAGATATTTAAAGTCAAAATGATTTTGTTGGTGTTAAATGTTTACTCTGCGATCCGAGAAATGAGAAAAATATAATATAATGAAAAAATTGGCAGTCATTGTGGACTGTCGACAGAAGTTAAAACTTTAAACACTTCAAACAATGGAATAACGTTGCTCCTTTTTTTATATTCAAATTAATTTTAGTATCAAAAATTAGAATTTCATAACTTGTAAATCAATATCATTAATTTTCTGTATGAAGCAGGGTGTATACCAAACCTGTAAAAGCTGGAAAACCTGGAAATGTCAGGGAATCTAGATAAACTGGATATGTCATGGAATCGTCAGGGAATTTCTGATATTTGTCTGGAAAAAATAAATTATAGGATATTTATGCATTATTACTCATAAAAGTACATTTTCACTTTGTAAGATACTACTAGGGCCATTTGTGCAAATCTATGAGTCTTCCAGATCTATAAATCCATGAAAAAAAAAATTATCAAAGTGCATCTACTTTTGTTGATCAATGTAAATTCGTTCATAAGAGTATCAAGTTCGCTGCGATTTTATTTTCAATTTTCAGATTTATAAGGTTCACACAGAATTGCAACATTAATCTGTGATTTATGTAAACTTATATCAAACTTCTGTTTTTTACTGTCTGGAATTTTATCAAAAATAACCTGGAAAACCTGGAAAAGTCAGGGAATTTTCATTTAATTTTTTGGTATACACCCTATTGAAGTTCTCCAGTTAAGTATACATCTTTAGATTTGGAAGGTAGGTATTGAATTAATGATGTATACTTGCTTGAAATGTCTTTTATTTCAACAAAGTATACATCATTTATTTAATACCTACCTTCCAATATCATTAACATTAGTTTTATTTTCACATCTATCAACTCCTCGAAGAACCATTTTATACATTTTTATATGGTTTATTTATTAATCAAAACATATAATGGGTTGCACAAGCCCGGTACAAAATATGTTGGTGAAGAGAACTATTGAGATTTAAGGTAGTTGTCGTGCTATGGGCATAGTATCAGAATGTTCCAAATTTTTGTACACTTATTCAGAATATTATTATACAACAACCCCTAAAATTTGAAGTCGATTGACCATCTCAAACTCTAGATAAACGCAGTTAAATCTCAAATTTTTAACATGGAGAGCAATGGAGAGTATACATTTTGGGCAGCAATTATTTCAGTTTTAATTTTTTATGCAAAAACTAACAGTCAGATTCTTTTGAAAAACTAGCTGTGAATTGATGTACATGTTCTGCGTACTTGAAAATAAAAAGAAAATTATTGACCAGCTCATTGTTTAGATATGAGAGCGCAAAGTTGAACATTTTATATATAAAATACGTCGCGATACGTTCAACAGAAACAACTTGGCAACACTGTACATCACTAAACATTGCATTGTACTATCCGACCTGCAAATTCAAACGGAAAGAGATTAAAATAGTTGCTTAATAATGGTTTCAGTTAAACAATAATATCTATTATGAATAAAATTAATTTTATCTAAGATTTTTTGTTTCAAAATTTGCCTTTATACGTTAGATTTTTGGACATGTTTTCTATACTGAGATAACAGTTAAACACATTGTTGCCAAGCTATTTTTCCGGCCAGTAATCGTGTATATCACATTACGATGAACGTGTTTGAGATACACTCTCCGACAAAAAATTCAGGCATCCACTAAATTCATTCTAAATTTCTCAGTCTTTATTCATTAATATTATCATAAAAATCTATGTACTGAACTATCTGTATTATGAACACGTTCTGCCAAGAATAACACGCATCTATATATATCAGCTTGCAAAGCGTTTTTTTGTAGTTACGCCAGACTTTACTTTTTAACAATAATGTACCACGACAACAGCCTTAAGCAATCTAAAAAATTTTGCTTCAAAAATATATAATTCTTGAAAATATCCTTTAACTAGTTTAACCGACTGAAATGCAAATCCTTTGCTTCCAAACCTAAATATAATAAATTAAACTATTATTAACATTCAAATACATAAAATACATTTGATAAAATCAACCTGAATATTCTCGAGACTGAACTTTCATCTCACATTACACAGAAAGTACTCTCTGAAAAATGAGAATAAAATATACTGCCTCGTTGAACAACGCACGCGCCAGTAGCATGTTGGTAACGCGAACCTATAAGATTCTACTTACCTAAAAATTCCCTGAGTTTCGACTTCAAAAATATTTATTTGGAATTTATGTGAATATTTTGTAAGATCCTCATCGATCATCGTTTCATATTTTGTAATGCTGAGTTCAATTCAATTAATGGTAGATTTTTATCCTGCAATATTAATATTGAAATTAAGTACTCCCTGGTTGAAGTCTCCACTTGATATCATAGGTACATCCAGCGACGATGAATCGTGGAATAGTAGATTCTGGTAAGTTCCGAATTAAGTTGGCAACGCTCCTGGAGCGCCGCCCTCTTCAGACCAGTTTCAGACTGAAATGTCATTTAAATAATATCTTCACGTTATGTAATCCTTGAGCTATATATTCTGAATAAATGAAAAAACAACCTAAATCAACAATTAATCTTGAAAACGGCTGAATGCGATCTAACCCCGTATTGAAAATCCGCGTTCAGGCTGAAGCACTGATCTCTATGTACAGGTCAAAGACTACCAATAGAGAGAAGACTTGACAGTACAATGTTATCAAAATTTACAAGGTTTCACATCAACACAAGAGCGCTCCAAGCGGTATCGTGCACGTACTAATTCTGAAGTGCTTAATTTGAATTTTACCAATTTGTATAATATTTAAAAATATCGTAAAATTTAAAATCAACCAGAATTTCGTTCCAAATATATACAAATATTTTTACATATAAATAAATTACATATAAATATTAGGAAAAATATAGACCAAAAATACGAAATACTATAAAACATGTACAAATAGAAACAAAATGTATGTGCAAATAACATTAGATATTTTTTAAACGTGTGTCTTACAATGTTTTATCTTCGATCGTCCTAATTTCCGTAAAAAAGTCACAGATATTAGAAATTAAGCTGCTTTCGTTGAAGTTGATATAAATGTGTTTGTGAATTTGGTTTAAAATATCGAGTTCAGAATGCAAAAAACTGTCACTTTTTATACGATCGTAAATGAAGACTAAATTGTTATACTACAAAAGAATATGAAACATACAAAGAAAATAATTACAAAAAAATATTAAAAAAAAAAATTATCTACAATAATTGACAAAAAAAGTCATTATTTTTTACTGTATCTATTTTTCTTATGAATCAATTTTGAAAAATGACTTGATAATATTAAATGTAATGATCGCATAACTTTATTCTGCATGGTTGCTCCATGCTGCTCACAAATATTAGAAGGTATACAGTGGATGTCTATATGGGATAGGATGTTAGGGGATGGAATGAAATTGGGAATCGAAGCAAAAATCTGTTTTTCACAATCATCGACTATTTCCGAAAATTCTGCGCTTGCATATCTGAGATAAAACTTCTCATTGGACCTATAGTCCCGTAAAACAGTTAAATCATGGATGTAAGTTACGTTTTCAGAACAAAGAAACTGAAAACATGAATCACATTCATAATTAAGCAATTTTTGAATTAAATATCCAGAGGTTGTTTGAATATGTATCTCCGATGCTACAGCATCCATGCAAGTGGTCTGTGGAAGAACACATGGGATAGGATTATTGGAAATTGGGGATGTCGGAAAAGATTCTGAATCAGATTGATTTTGATTAACATAGGATAGTAGAATTCGGTAATCCTCACAATTCGAATCGATACTACATCTAACAATATTATTTAAAATAGCAGTCTTGTATGCATCAACGAATTGTGAAGTTGATGGTCGAGAGTTTCCTCCACACAAGCCTTGGTGGAATATTTTCAGCGTCTCCATGCTCCTCGGTGATATCAATTCAAGTAGGTTCGATTCTAGCTGGATTGATTTGAGCTGGTTCGATTCGTGAAGTATCGGATGCATCTATAATATTTGTGCATTTTATCAGAACTTTTGTTATTTTTACTGTGATAGGAGAGGTCTTACCTTGAATACGTACAAGACAAGGTATCTGACTCACGTTGAGACATTGTTCCAATTCATTTTTGAATTGACTATTATCAAAATGCAGCTCACAAACTCGATAGCCACGATCAAGCAGTTGCCGATAGCTAAATTCTCTCAGGTCATTCCGGATTCCGATTCATATTTGCTAACAATTTGTTTTTCAAATCTTCTACACGTGGAAAACAGAATAGGCCCACTCTTTTCTCTATGGGCAGGGAATTGAACAAGCATTGCTCGCGCACGCAGAACTTTTTTTTCTAGAAATATTACAGATAGAATAGTTTTTTCATGACATTAGGTATATTTCATCCATGGCACATTGTTTTGTTAGGTTAATAATGACAAATATATCGAGATTATATCAATAATTAATACTTACAGGATTCTTTCTACTCGGCATCACTGATAAAATCAATGATGTTATTCTCACAATAATATTAAATAATGTAATACACAATACAGGACACAATATAATGGCGATTGCAAAGACAGCGGACAGAAATAACAGCCTTCTCAATTTTCAAATTCTGGACATTTTGGTGGAGGGGCTGTCACACTAGCGCCAGTGTGCGGTGCCGTGCAGTAACTAACACTGACTTAACACATACAAAAACTTTGTATTTTTCTTTCCGTAAGAGTGACACAGGCCTGGTACAGGTGTGCAACAAAACGCGGAACATAGGTGTTTAACATGGGATTTTTCAAATTGTGCAGATATTGGCTCTCCTGTATATTTTAGAGCAAAAGTACAAGAATGGAAAGTTGTTTAAACTAAATTTTTACTTATGGAAAGTTTTCGTTTAATGCAATAGAATATCTGTAGCATCAGATATTTGGGAGATAGTATATGACATTTTGGTTATAGCCATGGAAATAAAAAGCGAATGAAACAAACTCCCATTCTGACAGTTCAATTCCATCTTATTACAACATATCATAATAATGAGAAGTTAAAATTATTGGCCGAATGTTATAATGCTTGTTTACACTCGTATTGCATACCTACAAATTTTTTTCTACGGCACAGAGCACAAGTTGACATTCAGATCTAACAAATATCAAAATAAATGGTTCAGTAAGAGATGCTACAATCATGAACTCACAGAAAGTCAAATGCTCTGCGTGATGAAACTGAGATTCGAAAAAGCTTCTCTTCACGCACTACCGTAGAAGAATGATTTTATTCCATTGTTTGAACATACATATTTAAAACCGAAGTGGAAACTGAAAACTGATCATTTTGTTTAATTTTCTTATTTTTTTTACATTTCATTCCAAATAATGATTCATGAATTTGAATAAATTATATTATTATTTCATTCTCTAACATTTGACTATAAATATTTTTGAGAAAAAAATTAAAATAGCTCTTTATACGAAGGCACTAACAAAAATTTGCTTAATGGACCGGAAAAAAGTAAATTGAAAAAAAAATGGTTTCATGTCATTTTCTCGACATAATTTCCATTTATTTTAATTTTGTTGAATCGGGTTTCTGCAATGTTTCAATTTCAGTATTGACAGCATTTATTATCTCCTCATTGCTGCTGAAAATTCTCCCTCTCAATTTTTCATTCATTTTTTAAGACAACTAGAAACTGCACAGCGTTATATCTGGGGAATACGATGCTGGGCGAATTTATTCAGTGCCAGACAAAGCAATATAATTGTTGGTTACTTCTGCAGTGTGAAGAATGATCATGATGCAAAAAGTATCGACGCAATTATTTTTTTTATCTGATTTGTCAATAAATTTTCAAAATTTTTCGGTAAGCAGTTTTCAATATACCATTTAGCTGTTACTGTCTGACCAGTTTCCAGAGAAATAATAGCTACCATTTTTGCTCGAGTGAAGTAAATTGACATCACTTTTATTACTGACTTTTGTTGCCTTGCTTTCACAGGATTTGCACCTTTTGAGCTCCATAACATAAACTGTTGATTGGTTTCCGCATCATACTTATAAAACTAAGCCTCATTTCCTTTTATTATTTTATTGAAGGTGCCACATTCTCCATTTCTGAATTTGTTGAAAGAATATTGAGCAAAACGTACACGTGTCTCCTGAGATTCATTTAAAATTTGGCAAATGGGGAATCCAGCGAGCTGATTTTTTTGTATATCCAAGATGATTATTTAATATTCGCGATTCTGCCGTGTATTCCAGCCCAGTTCATTAGCAACCAATTTTTGTGTCAATCTTGAATCTTTATCAATTTTGGACTTAATCATAGCTACTCTTCGCAGTGGTCACAGAAGATGATCCCTTCTCTCCGTATGCAATTTGCATTATTTGTATGTTTCAGGGTTGTCAAAAACCCGGGTTTTTCAAGATATGCCCAGCTCACTCGGTTTTTTGAAAAAACCCAACCCATTTCTGAGTTTTCTCAAAATAAAAATTTATCAAATTTTTCATGTAATACAAGTTGAAAATAATTACAAGAAACACTAGTTTATTATATTTTTCATTACAATATGACGTAATAATATTTTTACTAAACTGTGTTTATTCGTGATATTTTCATGCGAATACTCATCTAGTGAACTTGACCAGCTCACCGTGCCGCTTGTGTTTTGATTTCTGAATGAACATATTATCATGTTCGTAGCTGAGTTTCAATTATAATAGTCATCATGCTGAAATTAGAGGGATTTGAAAGAAATTATTCAATCAATCCTTTAACATGCCTAAATTTTTATGATAACTGGGCTTTTTCACGGGTTTTTCAAGTGGGCTTTTTCGAAAAAAACTCACTGGATAAAGAATGACAAACCGAATCTCTTGTTGAGTTGCGAGTGGACCTTTCTCTTGTATTTTTGCGTTCTCTTGTCTCCAGTTGTAACAAGCTTTCCAAAAATTTCAATGGCATACCTTAAGACTTAGGTCCGCTTTTCACGGTTATAAATAACAACAACCAAATTTTTATCAAGTATCAACTAAAATTACTCAAAAGAAAAACACAAATGAAGTTGGTTGTTGCCACGGTCTTAGTGCCAATTCACAATGTACGTAAACATAAGGAGTACGTAAAAACATAAACGTAAGAAATTATGTATGTTCACAATGGTCGTAACTTAAAATATAAAAATAAAGTATTTTTTCCATTTTATGTTGGTATAAATTAGGGTTATTGATGTATTGTGTTGGTTTGTCTGACTGTCATTTTCAAATATTTTGTTGATTTCGATTCTGTTTCGTGTTTACTGTTTTTCTTTGGTTTCACTTATGTTTCACTTTTAACAATTTGGAGTTTAGTTTGTTTTGTTTTATTGTATGATGTCTGATAACATCTTGCGATTGTTTCACTATTATTGAAACCAGATTGAAACTGCGTTATAAAAGTCGCCAACGAGAGAAATATTAAGACGAGGAAGAAATTGTTGGTTTTTTTTATTAATAATTCTATGTCAATCATATTTAAAGCATGTTTTGATCCAGGATGTTGTCAACAGTCAGATGAAAACATGTGTTTAAAGTTGACGCAAGCGCTATTAGTTGTTTCGTACGTAAACATAACGTAAAGTTGAATTTATCTCAACTTTACGTTTTCATTACGTAGCTCTTATGTCAATACGTAAACATAAGAAATACGTAAGAGCATTGTGAACACGGGCATTGAAATATAATAGTTCAACTTTATGTTTATATTTACTGTCACGTACTTCTTACGTTTACGTACATTGTAAATTGGCACTTATACACAGGTCTTGACACTCATCAGTAGTGGGGGTATCTCTTATTGAAGCTGTTTACTAGTTATTAAAACTACCACAAACGGCGTTACGATCGAGAAGATAATAATTGTGCGAGAGAAACAAAGGATGTTCATTACGGGTGCATTAGAAAGAGAAGAATCAGCGAATCATTTGAGTCTTAATTGAATATTCAATTATCATAAAATTTAATAATAAATGTCATTCAATATTCAAAAAGTAAATTTATAATTATTAATTGAAATATATTATAGCTTCTCATCTTTTTAGTAATTCTATATTATTGGAGACTTTAAAAACTGAACGTTTTAGTCCAAGATGTTTTCGCCCCGTTTTACATCGTGGTACAAGGCAACAATTAGGCATATTCAATGATTTGTACTCTCAAATATTTAACAATTGACAGTTAATTACTCAATATAAAGCACGATAAGGTCAATTAGGTTAGGTTTTATAATTTCTGTCTTTCCCCAATACACACTCTTCATCTTTATTTTTCGCATACTCTTCTCGATCATAGCACCTCTTTTGGAGCAAATTGTTACTAAATTCAGCTTCAACCCGCAACAATGCTAGTGTCAAGACCTGTGTATAAGACCGTGGTCGTTGCTCAGAGTTCAAAATATTGCCACCACAAATGTCATGCTATCAAATACTCTAAAAATATTTGATCGTGTAAAAAGCTGATATAAATTTTTAAATATAACAGAAATATATGCAAAATTGTATGCAGCATTGTATGTGAAAATATGATCGTGTAAAGTTGACATTAGACTATAACAAACTCGTATTAATTTTTTGTTTTGTTAAATATTTATAAAAACCGGCGTACTACGCAAATTTTTATTAGTCCCGTCGCGTCGTACCACAAAAATCTTTACTTTCTTACATAATATTATTAATTAGGTATTACATTTTCAATTGTAACTTGTAAAATTGTATGTAAAAATATGATCGTGTAAAGTGGACATTAGACAGTGACAAATTCAATTTAAATTTTTGTTTCGTTAAATATTTATAAAAACCAGTCTATTAAGCAGACTACAAAAATCTTTACTTTCTTACATAACATTACTAATTATTATATTTTCAATTCATATCAGCCTTCAAAGATACATGTAAAATTTCATTATGTTTTTACTTGCTATCTTCAATTACATATATCTTATAGACGGAGAGCCGGCAATACTATCGGGTATGTGATCCTTCCTATGGACTGTACCCACATGAAACAAAAGCTTTTATTGCCGGAAGGTTGTTTAATAAATTAATGTTCTTTTGAATTTTTGACATATCTTCAATGAATAAGAGCTATAAAAAAAGTACATTATCGTGTAGAGGATAACCATCATATGCAATTGGTATAGGGTTGCCACCCCACATGTTGCCAGAACCCTTTGGGGGCCGGACATAAGTAACTCCTATTTTTTCGGTATCAGCATGTTAACGTTTCTAGAGAGGAAAATTTGAAGATGTCTTCTTGAGTACGTTTCCTGACAAGATACATACGGTTGCCTCAATTTTGATTGCCGGAAATGGTGGCAACCGTCGTCAAAAGACGAGCGCGCGCGACACTTTTTATAATTCGCACGCGAGCCATTTTCAGCACGATTCGAACTATTTACGGCTATTCTTTTCATCCTAAAATATCAAATGTAAATGTAGTCTCCATAGCAACAAGTCAATGAGTTACGCCATTCTAAATGAATAAATTTTGGAAGATGAATTCAAATTTTTTTCGACAAAACTCCTTAAATAATGAAAGTATACTTAATATAAAGAAAATTCACGTATAGATCAATCTGCCGTGGAACTGGACGTGAATGATTCGTTTCTCCTTTTTTACCCATGGTTACATAAGAAGTAGAATAATAAAATTGTATGAGAATGAATACGGTATCTACATCTCACTTTTAAGTGCAGTTTTTGTAAAAATCGATATAAAAAAAAAAACTCAATCTAAATTAGAGTAGCAAAAATTGTTGAAATTATTGTTACCATGGTAATTACCCAGCGAATAAAATTATTCGGCGATTGAAAGACTGTGCCTTTATAAAGAAAGCATATATTGCGCTTTCATGAAAATGAATTGAACCATCTTGTAATTCGTACCAAACTATATTTCATAAACAAATTTTACAGAAAAAGAAAATAGTAAAAAGAGTACCAAAAGGATGGTCCGATTATCAGGCAGCTTGGATTCCTGATTTAGACAACGAAACCGTATCAGATGGAGGTGAAGAATCCGGTTCCGATGAAATGGATTTTTCAGACGCAAAAACGGAAGAAGAATCTGAGGAAGAAAATGAAGACGACTTCAGAACTGTGACAGAATCTGAAATAGGAGTGCAAGACGAAAAATATGATGAGCAAATGGATATGAACGCGGAATCTACAGAATTACAGAAGATGAAAGAAGCAAAATCAGATATGATGTTTCCTGACGAAATCGATACTCCACAAGATCAGCCTGCGAGAGTTCGATTCCAAAAATATCGCGGTTTGGAATCTTTTAGAACTTCTCCGTGGGATCCAAAAGAAAACTTACCGAGTGATTATGCTAGAATATTTCAATTTGAAAATTTTTCTAGAACGAAGCATCGTATTATGAAAAATGAAGAAAATAAAACTGGAGCAGAGGTATGTCACCTTATATATGTATCAATGTCACATGTCACCATCACGATCTAGAGAACTATGAGGGCTACAGTTTCAGTTAAAAGTTATTGTTTTCATAAAAATTTTTGTAGGCTACGTACTAATAGCAAAAAACTGATTTTAATCGATTTATTCTTTCTTTAGTAAACTCTAAACAACCAACTTACGGAGAAATCATTTGGAGTAAAAGCTTTGTATAGTTCCAGTTAGCTGGAGAGTGGCATGCATAGATCTTTTTTTCCGAGAGCACATCCTGCTTCGTTAAATTCAAAATATGTCAAATATATTTTTCCAAATATTATTTGGCTTATTCATAATAATGAAAAAATGAATATTTACAGGCTGGCTGGTACATAACAATCTACATCAAAGACGTTTCCCAGCTTTTGTGGTCAGCCTTTAAATCGGCCAATTCTCCAGTTGTGGTTATTGGTTTATTTCCACACGAACACAAAATGTCAATTTTGAATTGTGTTCTTAAGCGAACACCAAACTATAGTATTCCAATCAAGTCAAAGGAAAGATTAATCTTCCAATGTGGTTACAGAAGATTTATTGTAAATCCAATTTTCAGTCAGCATACAAATGGCTCCAAACATAAAGTAATGTTCGTTTTAAATGTATTTTGTTGATGCTAATAATATTTTTTTTTTGTAGTATGAAAGGTTTTTCCAACCCGAAAGTACAACTGTTGCCACTTTTTATGCACCGATACAGTTTCCAACTGCTCCAGTTTTATGTTTCAAAGAAATTAATAATAAATTAATCTTGATTGCTACTGGGACCTTGATGTCTGTTAATCCAGACAGAATCATAACTAAAAGAATTGTTCTTTCCGGTAAAAATCATCATAGATATTCAAAAATGTTCTTATTTAATTAATTATTTTGTTTCTGATTGATTACAGGTCATCCATTTAAAGTTTTTAAACGTTCTGCAGTTATTAGATTCATGTTTTTCAACCGTGAAGATATTATATATTTCAAACCAGTGAAACTAAGAACCAAAATGGGAAGGATTGGCCATATTAAGGAACCATTAGGTAATTCAATTTTACATGCCTAATACTTTCTAATTCGTTATTCAGCACTTTTTGGTTTACTATTTTTATTCAGTGAAATTCCGTTGTTTTTAACTTGATTAACTTTTTCGGCAAATACTAGTAGCCCAGATAAAAAAAACGATAACTTCATTCTTAGCTAATATTCATAATTGTATATCTGAACATAAATTACAAGAAGCAAGTTAGAATCCGATATTCGAATACGAGCCGCTTAATGTAGCACATTAACAAGCAAACGGTCTTCTGCAACGAGTTTTCTTATAATTGGAAAAGAAAGTTATAAAAATTCGATTATGTTCGTGCAGCAAATCTCCTTTATCATGTAAGGTGAATACAGAATGACTTTTCATTAATTTAATTATAAATAAAAGCTGAATGCTGTGGCGGCCGGTGCGGAAGGGCTTTGGGGCGTCGCCCTTCATGTCAAATTAAAATAAAATATATAATGACAAAAACAAATATCCTGATAATCTAGCTTTACGAATTATTTAAAAAAAAATAATAGCAAGCTATACTCCTTGGAGCCCCGTTCATGACAAATTAGTAGTTAGTGTTAGTCGTTATGGTTCATGTAGATGTTTGACAGGTACAATAAGGGTTTAGCGTTCATAACAACGAAATTAGTCCAGAATTGCTCAGCACTGGCCGTGGTTAGTGACTTCTATATATTTTTGCTATGAAATCTGTTCGAAATGTTACTAATGTTGATCACTTGAAGTAACTAAAACTTTTAACCTTTTAGCTCTTGTTAGAAACGAATGTTATCTATTTTTTATAGCTGAAGATGATGACAAATTGGGTCACCGAAATGTCCGCAAGTAAATAATAAAATACTGTATTATGTAGTACCTTTTTTCACTAAAAACTGGATCCTTCCAGTAAATTATTTTGAGCAAAAACATTCAAAAAACATTGTTCAGTTTTCTACTTCTGTGAAAATACAGTTGTGTGAATGTTACATGAAAAAAAAAACCTATCAAGGATGAGAAACTTATTCAATGATACAAATACACGTGAATAATCAGCAATGGCTCAAAGTACATATAAACTTTAAAAAATATATTCTCACAACCGCTGGAAATAAAATATTTTTTTGCTTCAAAAAGATTATAAATTGACTAGAAATAGTTTCTTGGCCGCATGGAGCATCCCATGAATAAAGTTACCAATGATAGAGGGAAGAGGCTTTATTTGCCGAACACATTTTCATTATCAATTTTTATTGCAGGTACTCATGGACATATGAAATGCGTATTTGATGGCCAATTGAAATCTCAGGATACAGTACTGATGAATTTGTATAAAAGAATATTCCCCAAATGGAATTATGAAGAATGTATTGTTAGTTGTGATGATACTGATAAAATGGAATCGTAATATTTATGATAAAAATGTATTTATATATTATAATAAATATATAATTGTTACTACTTGAATAGTCTGTATTATTTTCATTGATTACGGAAGAACAATCCAGTTTCTTCAAGTACTTTCAAAAGTTGGATTAATTTTACATATAAAATATAAGATTCATTGAAGCGTGAGTTAAACATTTTTATTTATGCAAGAAATCATTTATCGCAAGTATGAATATCACAAAAACATTTTTTTTTTCGAAACTTTCGCTATCAGTACTCCTTTAACATAATGTGAATATAATTAAAAAATAACACTTCATTTCTGACTTTCAAGAAGTTATGTATTTTCTATACAAACTTTTGAAGGAACTTATTTTATAACCTTTTGATTTTTTCAAAATTGACAATGAATACATTAAAACAATAAGATATACCCACGCAGATAAATTAAAAAACTTAATATTCATGTAAGAGTTCAAAGGATGGCATAGAAATATATTATGCATGAATAATTACATAAAAGTTTTGTTAGTACAAACAATATGTTCTTAAATTTTAAATTCTCTTGTCATTCAAGCATATCAATTATGAAGTTATTGCAATAAAAGAAAGTTTTCGGATTATATCATCTAAAATCATTAATCATGAATTAATATTTACAATTATCGTAGGAGGAATATGAAACACGGTATTAATAATTGCAAATTCAAAATAATCTCAATATTATTTTCAATCTAAGCTATTGTTTTCATAATATCAATTTGCATTAATATTTAATGGTAATTTTGATTGAATTGATAGAATACGTACAAACTGATTTGTTAATACATTTGATTTATTGGCTCAGTTAACTGCAACATTATAAAATCAATTTCAATATTTTTAAAGACTTTCTCAACTGATACACATTTTCAATAAAGTGGATGTTTCCAAATAGGAAATATCTTTCTAATTATCACAAGGTCAATATATTTTTCCCAATTCACGGATATTATAATGGCAAACGGCAATTATCGAGCGGATATTATATTTTAGCATTATTATGTCAGTTTTATTTAAAAATTTTGTCAATAGATATACAAAAAATTAATATTGATCCACATCATGACTTGATAACCTTTCTATACGAAAAGAAGGGATAATGTAACATTCTCTTTAAAGATATACCGATGCTATAATTTCAAAACTAATATGAATAAAACATTCATTGGCATAAATATAGAAGAAAATTTTGAAAATCTAGATAGGAGTCGAAATATGTTGGAAAATAAATAAAAAGGAATATTGTTCAACAGGCCCAAATTTTGGTAGATCAAAAACTATTTTCCTATGCTGCGTTTTAAAGGAGAAATCATGAAAATGTTGTGGAAAAATAGCCTTCACTTAAGTTTTTGGATCGAAAATATCTGGGACAAACAGGAATCTTGAACTGCTATAATTTTCGAGAAGATGAATCTATATTATATTATTACTGGTTAATAATATGTGTAGAAACCATATTGTGGTATATTATTACTTTTCTAAGAATTCCAAAGTTCATTTTTAGGATAACAAAAAATCTATAAGAGTCCAAAATAAAATAGCAATCTCAGCTAGGTAATAACATTTATTTGCTATTAAAATAAAATAGCTAGACTCTAATGGTTCGAATGAATTTGTCAAAAAAAAATATATTTGAATATTACTTTTAAAATATAAAAAACAATCAATTAGTAGTTGAGTTATAAGAAGAATTATTACAAATCATATGCTTATCATACGGATATTTAGATGTCAAAATAACATTAAATAATATTTTTAAAAAAATTATGATATTTTGAATAAAAAGTACAGATATTAGATGCCTCATTTCCACTATTGTAACAATTAAAGATAATTTATACAAATTTTGTAATTAAAATATATCAGTTCATACAAGATATATACAGTTCACAATTCCTCGGCAGTCATTTCTATCAGACCAGATTTTCAATTTTAAATAATCAATTATTTTTCTTTTAGGAAGACGTATTGAGGCATATACGACGAATGTTTTCATCAATACATTATGGGCTTGGAACTTGGAACTCCGTTATCAAGACCAATATATATATATATATATATATATATATATATATATATATATATATATATATATATATATATATATATATATATATATATATATATATATATATAAATTGATCAAAATTTTAGTTTTCTCAATATTTTGTATACTAATATTGCAGTTAATAGTTATTTAAGTATTGAGGTCAGTAAGTAAAGTTTACCGATTGAAAATAATAGTTTTGAGGCCGAGCCTTGGCGAGGTTTCCAAATATTATATAATATCGCTACTGTACTTACTGAACGTGATGCTTACAAAATTTTTAGCAGAATTGGAAGATCTACCCAAAATATGGTTCCGAATTTTCTTTTTCAAATTGAGTTACTACTGATGATTGTTTATTCGCTGTCAGTCGTCATGTTTGACATTCTGTTGTGAATATTCAATTACAAATAAAGATAATTAAATGAGTTTTTTTTTGTAAAAATCCACAATTTATTGCTTACCGTCTTTGCCAATAGGCGGTAAGTCAGCATAACCATGATAACCACAGCCTGCATGGTAAAATCAACATACCACCTCGAGTAGAGGGCCGGTAAATACATGAAAACGCCCAATCGTGCAAAAAAGTAATAAAAAGGATATACGAACATATTTTATTCGGATTTCCAATAGTAGTGGAGTCTTGTAAGGTTTAAACCTCGGAGCCCTGATCCACTGAACGGATTTTTATAAAACCTTCTGGAATGTGTTTTTAACACTAAATACTTTCATTTTAAAAATGAGTAATTAATAATTTTCCAGAGTTTTCATTAATTTCTGTTTTTGAGTTTAAATTTATATTTTACATAGAACAAATTAGTATGAACTTGTTCTTAAGGCCTCAAGAGAATTCAGATAAAAACGTTGTTTTTTTTTGTGTTGCGGAAGAATAAGGGTGTCACGAAATAAAAATCAAGTATCAATATATATTTGTTAAAAAGTTACCGATTTGAAATATGAAAATACTAGTTGGAATTATGAGTCGCACTGCCTTCTTCTGAACAGAAAAATATTTTTTAGGCGATCATAACAAAAAAGGTGTTTTTAGGCGATCATAACAAAAAAGTTGTTTCTATGGCTCCTTTTGCGGCCGTGAAGTTTCACTTTTTGGTACAAATCTGTCAAATTTTACTTTTTGGGACTGATCTGTCAAATATTACTTTTTGGGACTGATCTGTCAAAAACTACTTCATAAACACTTCATACCTACCTATATGGGCTGCTTGATGAACTCTTTAAGAAACAGTTTTCGCCGAAATACATATTATATTCTTCCGTCAACCTTTATAGTTCGTGCAATTCAAGAAATTGATACGCATTTTGTACAAATGTCACTTTGATTAGAAGACAATAAAATAAAACAATTTCAGCGGTAACTAAGATTGACAATTGCAATGTTTTAGAAATAAATAGATAAAATTTTGAGCTTTTGAATTATTTCGTGATGATCGCCTAAAAAACGTTGTGTGCACCTCGGCCTACAGTTCTTTTTTGGTCTCACCTGAATTGCAGCCTCAGCTACGCTTCAGCCGCAAACAACAGATTCGACCGAAAAATATAACCTTTACGGCCTTGATACACAAATAACTATTCTATGGCTCCTCCGTCAACCTTAATAGTTCGTGCAATTCAAGAAATTAATACGCATTTTTTACAAATGTCACTTTGATAGAAGACAATAAAATAAAACAATTTCAACGGTAACTAAGATTTGAAATTGCAATGTTTTAGAAATAAATAAATAAATTTTTGTGGTTTTGAATTATATCGTGATGATCGCCTAAAAAACGTTGTGTGCACCTCGGCCTACAGTTCTTTTTTGGTCTCACCTGTATTCAGAGCTAGGCAGTAATTAAATACTTTTGTAATTAATTACTAATTAAATTACTTTTTCCCAAAAAGTATTTGTAATTGAATATTACTCTGTAGAAAAATGTAATTGTACTCAAATTTTGAAGGATAAACTTTTTCATTTAAGCTTTTAGCAATGCAATCGAAAAGATTTCATGAAAATCCATTTAGTGGAACCGGATTCCGAGATTTTTACATGTTTATGTCTAACGTTACTCCACTATAGATGAAAGAGCAAACTTTTTCAGAGAGTATAACCATTTTGCAGACAAGAGTCAGTTAACGTATCGTAATTGCATATCCATATATCTCAAGCACAAATTTTGTGTTGATCTGTGTAATCATTACAATAAATAGTCAAATGGATCCGAAACTAACTTGAGATATTTCATGTTTGTGACACTGCTCGCCCCCTCTCGAAGAACACAGAATCTCGTCTTTGATATGGCCACAATCTGTAACCATGAATAACCCTCGATCTCCTATTTCTGCCCATCCGTTTCTGGAATACATCCTCGTTCAGTCACTTTGCAACTTCGTACGGTTCCTCTCAGTTTCTCTGTAATTTAGTGCAATTTCTTCTTCTTCTTTGAGGGTTGTATTGTAGAACCTAATTAAATCCTTCTTCCGCTGGCGACTTGTATGTTCTCTCGTTCAGTAATAAGCAAAGATTAAAATATTTTCACGGCCTTCTTCTCGAACGTGGACCCCACTTTGTACCACTGCATCTTGGTTTGTTGTCGAGTGCTAGATCCTTTTTTGATTCACATAGTTCACAAATCTTCAAGAATTTTTCAATGTCTTCTCAGCAGCCGATCCAGTAGAAGCTTGCCCGGATTCTTTCAAGGATTTTCTTAATGCCAAAGTGACCACCGTCGTTACCTTCATGCAACTGTGTTAAACTTCGCACCCTTAAATTTTTCGGCACTATCAGCGAATATCCACCAATGACCTTGGAGCTTTCGATGTCAGCCTTGATCCTCCAAACTACCTAACTTCAGTTTTCCTGACACGTTTGTACCACAATCGACTGTGCGTTTGGCACGATAGTCTGCTTGAATATAATCCTCCTTGCTACATTGTCAGCATATGATTCTTCGAAGACTGGAGTGTTTTTCGAGCAACGTATTCGTGCTACAATCAACAGTACGCTTGACACGACAATCTGTTCGAATGTATATATAATCTTTCTTGCCGTACTGTCATCATCTGATTCTTCTGCTCATTCTCGCTGACGTTGGTATAAATTGAGAAGAGGACCACTCTCGTTGTCGATTTTCTGTAAAAGTCGTGCTCCTCCTCACCTTGAACTTTTTCTCCTTTTCACGCTCCAACCATTTCATTTTTTTCGTTAATCTTGACATTTTCGTGGCCGCCTCATTCTCAAGAATTTTCGGAAATGCTTCTCTCAGTGTCTTCGGACTCGCCAACCGCACGTTAATCGTCTTACTGCCACATATTCTTGTATTGAGCCTGGACAATTTGTAAAAACTTTCCTGACAGATTCTGCTCAGCAAACGTGAAAATTGTCAGAGCTTTTTTCTGTAGAGCTGTGTATGGTTCCGTAGCTGCCCATGTAGCGGTTCTTTCAGGTGGTTCTCTCCGAAGCGCAGCTTTAATCCATAAGTCAGCTTTCCATCATCTAAGCGTTCCTGCTCAGAATGTTTCAAACGTTAATTTAGATAATCATTACAATAAATACCCAAATGAACTAGGAAGTAATATTTCATGGTTGTGACAATATATAATATTTCCTAAATAAGATTATCACAATTTCAGAAGCTTATATCCAAAGAATTCAATACGGAGGCCTATTAGTCTACTTAAAAAAAAAAAAAATTATTTATTATGAATTTATGAATTGTACCAATATGTTGCAATTATGTACCTACTAACTACTACTATAAGGCCCGAGATATCCACCTCGTAATAAATTTATTTGATGAATAATAACTATGGTAACAATTGTGCAGACAAATGTTGCCGTAGTTATTATTCACCAAATAAATTTAGTAGGAGATGGATATCTTGGGCCTAAGTCAAATTAGTCTAAGAGTTAGCAGTCGATCCGACCATCGCGTTCTCTGTAGGCTGAAAAAAAAATTTCACCTATTTTTATCAATCACGAAAAATTCAAGTGATTGCATATATTTTTCAGAATGTATTATTCACTATAAGAAAATTCTTCATTCTCTGAATTCAACTGGTGATTCTCAAATTCTCAATCAATTTATAAATATTTCACTGATTTCGTGTTAATGTGTAATAAGGACTTTAATTTTTTAATGATTATTAAATTAATAATTTAATTTATTGGTTTCACAATACTCACATACTTTTACTTTGTACAAGTAAGTAAAAACAGAAGATAGCATCTAGCTGACTAGTTGTTAATTTCTGAACGGGCTCCTGATGGATGAATGGGAATCAAGTGGTTCAATGTAGTTCCACTTGAAAGTAATCGCGGTATGACCAATCGGCCACACCGGCCCATCGGACATTTATCCGATTTGCCTTATGGCCAGTCCGGGCCTGGGATAATACATGCTGAAAAATATGGGGATATACCGTTTGAGCATAGCGATCAATTTTGTCCAAATCCCATAGACCAGGGGTCGGCAAAGTGTGGCTCGCATAGAAACATAGAAAAAATCGCAAGAAAAAGGATATAGAAATAAAAAAATTAATGAAAGTCTGAAGTCGCAAATTACTGAAGAGGAACAATTACTAGTCACTGAAAAATGTGTCCACACGTGTTTGCTTGAATTGTTCAACAAAAATTTAGCGAGGTCTCGTCGGCCGGCTGCACACAGCCAAGCGCTTGTCAGTCTTCCTTTGAAAAAATACTGGAGAAAATACAAAAATATGGCTTTGTAGGAAAAAGTCATCCGTGGCTCTTGATCCAGCTTGAAATCATTTAAAATAAAAATTTGGCTCTTAAGCTCATAGATTTTGCCGATCCCTGCCATAGAATATTTGGCCATTTTCCTCTTAATCTCTATGTACCATTTGAGCACAATTTATTATCCTAATCTTTCAATCCCAAATAAATGTTTCTTTTCTAAATGACAAAAATTGTGAGTTGAAATAATTAACGAACTTGGATAACAATAGTATATTGTGTGGCTAGGGACGAAACAAGACGATTTCAGCTGAGGGTGAGCGTTGCTTGCCCGAGCGAAGCGAGGGCCGGCATCACCCTCGGCTGAAATCGTGTTTTGTCCCGTGCCACACACTGTATTTTTCATAATACCTGCATTGAAACTTTCCACATTACAAATTTGTCATAACAAAGTAAATATTTTTCTTTTGATTTTGCAGGTAACAAGTCAAGAGTAGCTGCTTGTGCTTTATCAATAAGATAATGTGATGTACTTAAAATTGTCTTATTATTACTTTTTTTCTTGAAAGAAATCGTCTTTTTAATTTAATTTACAGTTTCGAATACAACAACTGTCAAATTGACTAAGGTTATATGATTTTCATTTAGAGATTGACAATGAACAAATGCGACTCTGCCAGGGATAAAACGATGTAAAAAATTAATTCAGCGGACAGAAACAAGCTTGTTTCTCCCCTCGGGCAGAAACAAGCCTGTTCCTGCCCGGCTACACTCGCATTTGTCTGAAATTGTCTTGTTTCGACTGACAAAACAGGCGTTGAAACGCGTTGTTTCAATGCAGGTATTATGAAAATTGTTTTTTCTTCTACGTTCACTATAAAAAATCTACATATTTCTTATACAAAACAAAAATAGGCAAAAACTAATTCCACACAACTGTGAAAAAAGTCGTGAGAAATGATTTCTCACATCGGTTTGACCAACTTGTATGCTAATTATCCATTTCAAATATTCTTTAGATAATATTTCGCAAGATTATTAATAAATATCTCGGACTAGAATAAATTGTTTTCATTTAAAAATTATCTTAGAAAATTATACATTATTTTCACCAATGTAGTGAACAAAAAATATGATGATATTCGTGCAATCACATCCATTTTCCATATTTTTTGGTCTATTAGATGCGGTTAGTTGCTAATAATTTCAAGAAAGTGAATTTCATTATCTAAAGAATTTTGTTCAATATTTCATATTTTCACCTATTAAATCGTTCAATCTGAATTTTAATTTTGTCTGACAAATCTCTTTTTAGGAATGCCATAAAATGCTTATAATTAAAAACTCAACTACTTATTTAAGAAACAGACCATATATAAACAAAGATGGCCATGGAATTAAATTATAAGATATTATTTGTCGTGGAACATCCGTCAACGTGCAATTTTTTCTTAATGATGTTTTCTTTTGTGCACAAGAATATCGATATAAGTACATATAAATTGGTTATATTTTTATCTACTAAGATGCTCAAATATATTTCAGAGTTCACTAAAAATAATCAAGGTAACTAATAAATTATTACCACTTTGTCCTTTACAATATACGGGCAAAACAATAGAATGAAATGCTGTAACATATTTTTCACATTAAAGTTGAATGCTAAATTCCATTTGCATGTCTCTGCATAATACGTTTGATTTGATTCTTACATATTTTGAATTTGTACTCAAAACAAATAATCATACCTTCCATTGCAAAATATGATCACACAATTCTCCCAGAGAATAAAACACAAATACACATAGCACATTTTTTTCATTCCATCTTTATTGGTTCGAAAATCAAAATGGTAACAGGCAAATCTGGAAATAAACAAAATTTATTTTTGTCAATTGTCACATAGTGCCGTTTTTTAATTTCATAAGAACTACATTTTTCTCATCAAAATATATAATAGGTAAATAATTTTTCTTGTAGATATATAATTTTTAAAATATTGAACCAAATTCTGATTGAACAATGTTTTTGATTTATCAACCAATCTCGGCTCATAGGATTTACTAATTATATTATTATTTTTTTTATATCTAATTATAATTTCATAAAGCGAAACTACTATAATTCATTTCAGTTAAGAACGATCCAAGGACTTCTGATTGGCCAAAATGCGAACCAATTTCACATTTTGGCCAATCAGAAGACTTAAATCGTAATCCTATACCGTTCTTAACTGAAATGAACTATAAAATGGAGTAACTTTCAATCAACCAGATTTTGAATTCTATATCTACCTCTATCTACAATATATTTTATCATGAACAATTTTAAAATAAACAGATTTTGCAGTTTGGTTTACCTATGTGATTAGTTTAGTTTTTTTTAGAATTTTAGACGTAATATATTTGTAATTGGAAAACCTCAAGTATGATTTTTTAATCATTCTTCATATTTTCATACAAAAACTTTTAATAGACACAATGTTTATATCACGCCCAAAACAATATTTGTTACATGAAATAAAATAGCACCTCCTTACAGTCCTATGTATTTTTGTGATACTAAGCATCAAATTTTGCATTTAATAATTTAGTAACGTGCTATTTCTTGTGATTATTGGAGATTAACGGCCAAAAACTAGATATTATATTAGAAAAAAAATATTATTTAACTATTAAATGCAAAATTTGATGTATAGTATTACAAAATAAACTTTCTGTATAGGGTGCTATTTTATTTTTAAATCCTAACCGTAAAATTAGGTTCTTCCAGAATTAAAATGTTAATCATTTTTTAAATAAAAAGTTAGTCGTAATCAGAATAAAATATTTCACCAAATAATTGTTATGCTGACGATTTTTTTTTTTTAAATAAGAGTCAATTCACGTTAATTGTAACATTCAAGATAAAGTTAAATTTTCTTTTTTACGACAAGAAATAATATTCCGTTCTTACGATAAAAAAAACGGTAGCAGAAATCAAACTTTTACTTTATCAGAAAAATATTATATAGATTTATTCTCTCAAAAATTTACTTTTGACTTGAGTCTTAATTAAGTATATCATTCAATTTTCTTGACTTCAACCGCCTTCAACGTAGTCAGTTTAAAATTTCTGTAAGAAATTTCATCGTTCATTTCATTTGAATGATTTACTATGGTTACAATGGGTCATGTAGTTCATTGAGATGTATTGTATAATTCTGGCGTATAAAAGCTGTTTTTTAGTCCGATGATTACAACACTCGCCTTTGACTTGAGTTAAAAATTTCATCCTCCCAGAAAATTGCATCTTTTGTACGTTTAACAAATAATTAATATAATATTATTATTATATTGAAAGTATAAATCTTTAAGTTAATAAAACAGTTGGAATGGAAATGAAAATATCAATTTATTACACTAGTATGGATTGTGGTGTGATATATTATTCATGAAAGAAAAAGTTGAGCCACTACACCTGAAAAGCAAGGGACTGCTTTTCTTAAGCGAGTACATACATAATCACATTTCAATACAACGTTGTATCCAATACTTCTCTTATGCCCGGTCTTTCCACCTATGAATAACTTTATTCGGTGGATAATATCCACAGCAGCAAATGTTACAATAATTGTTACCATATTAATTATCTATATTAAATAAAGTTATTCGAAGATGAAAAGACCGGGCCTATAACGAATTGTATTTATTTATTTATTTATTATTTGGAACTGACAAGATATTTTGATAAAATCTACTTTCTTCCCGTGACTTTTTCATTGTTCTCTTACTAAGTGATTTTTGAGAGATATTTTTTATTTCAGATACGTAGGCTTATTATTGATCAGCTTTTATTTCCCGGGCCATCGGGAAGAAGAAGTACAGTAAAAACAGCGAATGATTTTTTTTTGTATTCCCCTAAAATCAGTGGCGGATTACCCCTGAATGGGCCCATACATTGTCAGACAAATTGCGCAACACATGCTGTTGCGCAATGATTTGCCAATGTATGGCAGTGTTTGATGCGTTGCACAAATGTTTGACTAATTTCAACATGTTTAAAATCCGTTGTCCAACGGGAACGTTCGTGCAACGCGTTGGGTTGTATATGTGCATGTTGCGCTCTGTTGTGCAATATTTTTCAGTTATCGGCCGGTTTTCTTGATGGAAGGTTCACTTGTGACCATAACGACTATTCAGAATAGAGAATTTTAGAGAGAATCTATTGAAATATACAGGGATTTACCTGAAGTATGGAAAATTAATAGCGACATCCATAAAAATAAGAGCCTGAAAGATGCTACTTACGAAAGCTTGTCAGAAAAATTCAGAGAAATTGAGCCAGGAGCCGATCATGAAATGGTCATTAGCCATCCAATCATTCAAATTATCTTTTTTCTTTCGCGTTTTTTAGTAACGTCGTAATCATCTAAGGCACATCTTACACTTGAGGACATGCTTGTCGTATAATTCCCAACTTGTAACTAAAGTTTGAACAAAATTTAGCCAAATTGTGCAACGCAACGTTGCGTATCGTTCTGTTGCGCAATTTGTTTGACAATGTATGGGCACCTTAAAGCCTGGGAGCGCGCGCACAAAGGGGCTCGCGTGGAATTTTTTAAACGAAGAAAAAAATTATTATATATATATATATATATATATATATATATATATATATATATATATATATATATATATATATATATATATATATATATATATATATATATATATATATATATATATATATATATATATATATATATATATATATATATATATATATATATATAATTGTTCATCATATTCACAATAACTACATATTCATAGTTACATCTGTTTCCCAGAGAAGGCACAGAGACCGCGAATTGCCATGTTCTATTTCTCTTGCTTTCTTTGGTCAAACTTCTTCATCTCTGATTTCGATTAATCTTGATGAAAAAATTGGTTTTAGCATTAAAAATATGGGAAATTATTTGCGGCCAATCTCGGTTGACCTTGAAAATTATATTTATCAATTTATATTAATATAACATGTATACATTGAGCATGTGTGTGTGTGCGCGATACTAGCGACTCCCTAGTGACATAAAATGGCACTAAAACAATGGTTTTTATTTTCAAATGGAGGTACTCTTGCATATAACTAACGGGCGGACTTCGGCTGTTCCAAACAAGCTCGACGTAGAATCTTGAGACCGAGACAGCTTGATGTGGAATCTTGAGCCCGAGACAATGACGAAGGATACACTAAATTACTATGCTGGATTTGATCTGCCATTAATCTCGCGGACGCAAGATTTTACGTCAAGCTTGTTTAGAGAAAGCGAAGTTCTTGTTTTAGTGCCACTGACTAAATTTCATTCCAGTTAGTCGCTAGTATCGCCATATTATACACACACACAAACCGCACAGTGTATACATTTTTAATGATATAAATTAATAAATGAGATTTTCATAATCAACCGTGTGTGATCGCAAATAGTTAGATTTTTTCCCATATTTTTAATACTAAAACAAATCCATTAATTAAAATTTTATAATATGGCCGCTAGAGGGCCTCAGATGATGTGCTAGTCTGGGGCGATGTCGACATTTAATCCGCCTCTGCCTAAGATGATTATGATGGTTTCCAGAGTGAAGTTGGTCTGTGTAATCTTCCACGATATTAGCTTTTAAACAATCAAGTTATAATTTGATGTACTTCTTTAATTTTCTGTATAATTCTACAATATTGAATATATTGACCATTTCCGATGGCCCCATCAAACCACACTTCCTGGAGGTTGAGATGTTGTAGTTACTTGAAACTTCTTGAGGCACAGTATGTCTTTAGCTTGTGAATATAAGTTTGTCGTTCTTTCTTTTCAGTATATATGAATTTTCGAAAAAAACAGATAAATAAGAAGTCTACAAAATATAATAAATTTGAACATCAAACCATATTGCTCTGTTTGAAAACGTTCACAGCGTCATTTTTAATGTTTAAACATAAAGCTTATTTAAAAAAGAATCATCGCAATTAGGAATGGCATTGATAAGAGGTTCGCATATGTATTCTGTACGAAGGTCGAAGAATTATAACTAGGGAAATTAGATATGATTTTCTTTTTTCTAAACAACTAATAAATTTTTTCTCACCTTACGTAATATAGCATTTATCACAATAATTTATCTAACAATTAGAAATAATGACGGAATTCTTATGGTTCTTGATTAAGTTTAGGAAAAATATTTGAATTTACTACGTATCAATTGTTTATAATTGATAGGATTTTAAATTTTAATTGATTGAGAGAAAAAAGTATTTGCAATTACGAATATGCTATTAATTTATCTTGCAGGTAATTGTAGACGTATTTTCTTCATCAAAATGTTCAAGCATAAAATCTAAATTAAACGCTGGAACGAATTGTAACTAATCTTTTACGTTTATTGTTTTCTACGGAATCAATTATGTACTTGAGATTAGAGGTCTGCACGGCCCAAAATTTTGAAACCTAGTCCCCTCAAGTCCGCCTATTTTCAAACCCGGTTCGTTCAAGCCCGTTGGCACAGCCCAAACTTGAAAGAAAAAAAATCTGACGTGGACATTACGTGACTTACTTGTACATCATTGGGTATATAATAATCAAACACAACATCTCATCATTCCACGGCTAGTCGGTTGTTATAGAAACAGTAGATCATCATTCTTATGCTACAACATTCCTAAATACTGATTTCCAGGATTCTACGGCTAACAGTTCTGAATTTATGCGCAAAATTCCAAGATTGTCAAGTATAGTGCACTTTCGACTCAGTCGATCTCAATGAAACTAGGATATGAGCATCTAGACAGTACTATCATCTTGAATACTGTATTCTAATATTCTATATTCTATTCCGTCGTTTTGGATTTATGTCGAAAATTAAAAAATGTTTCGGGTAAACTGCACACTCGGCTTAGCCGATCACAATCATAATGCAAAGTGTACAACTACATGCTATAAAAGTGCTTAATACGAAATCTCAATATTCTGCGACTGATTATTTTAAATTTATGAGAAAAATTCGAAAAGTCTATAATATGAAGTGCACTTCCGGTTTAGTCGATTGGGACGAAAATAGGATATGATTATTTGGATGCTACAGCAATTGCAAATACTGAATTTCAGTATCCTACGGCTAATCATTCTAGATTTATGCGGAAAATTCAAAAAAATGTTTCAGGTAAAGTGCACTTCCAGTACAGACGATTCCAACCATAATCTTTTATACAAAATTTCAGCATTATACGTTTGACGAATTCTGAGATTTGCGAATTACGCACATACACACATATATACGTACATACGTCCCGACATCAAGCCAAAAATAGTCAAAATGGGTTCAGGGATGCTCAAAACGGATATATCCATCAAAATCTCGATACGTGAATTTTGTCGGTTTCACAATATTTCCTTGTACTTTTAGACCGTCAGATAGTCGTAGATTTCAGTGCCTCATTTTGTTTTTCATGCCTTTAAGAGATTTGATAAGTATGTATATTTGGAGTTCAATAATGCTGAAATTAAAGCTGAACCGTGTGACCAACATAATGAAAATTAATTTTAAATTTGTATGAAAAAGTATGTTCTGATCCAATTTTATCACTTTTGTCATGCTTAGGAAATGAAATTTAGGAAAATATATTTTGACATGTAAAATGTCAAACAAAATAAAAAAATTTACAGCAGATTATCATTGCCTACCTTATCATTTCAATTAAACCGATTGTTTTATACGGCAAATTCTGAATGTGAAAAATTACGCAAATAAAACTGTGGAAATTTTGTTGTTGAAAGAAATACCTCTCTAATTAGTAATTAAAATTGAGAAGAATCGAGTTTTCTCAATTTTCAAAAATTTATATTAATATAACAACAAGTTCAAACACTAGATTTCAATATATTATGGCTGATCATTCTAGATTCATGCAAAAAATTTAAAAAAAAGTTTCAAGTAAAGTGCACTTCTGGCTTGGCCGATTCATACAAAAATAGCAGATAACCATTCTGATACAACATCAAGTTCAAATACTGAATTTCAACATCCTACGGTTGATCATTCTGGATTTATTAGAAAAATTCGAAAAAAGTTTCGAGTAAAGTGCATTTTCGGTACAGACGATTGGAACCATAATGCGAGCTGCCCAACTAGATCCTATACCAGTCTTAAATACAAAATTATACGTTCAACCAGTTTTGAGATCTGCGAGTTACGCACGAACGCACATACGTACCGACATCAAGCCTAAAATAGTCAAAATGGATTCAGGGATGCTCAAAACGGATATTTCCATCAAAATCTCGATAGGTGAATTTTGTCCAGTTATTTCTTCCACTACGACTAATCTCATGATTGTCCCTAACAATTTGTCCACAAAATCTAACTCCAATCACATCACAGTACAACCATGCCTACCAAACGTTATCATCCTCACTATTAGATCAGTTCAAGTATTTCTGACTAAACTCGGCGTGAAATCTTGCGGCGAGATAATGATGGCAGATCAAATCCAACATGAGGTCTCGGACTCAAGATTCCAGGCCGAGCTTGGTTGAAGTGGGCAAAGCCTGCCTGTTAATTGGATACGAAGCTCCACCGGTTGAAAATAAAAACCACTGTTTTAGTGCCACTGACAAAATTGGGCGTCATTAGACTTTGTGAACAAATTGGTGGTGGACATATTAGACGTCGCGGTAATAGTGTTTAGACGTGGTGGACTTAACATCGCGACTCAGCACGTGGATCGATGGTATATTTCTGTGATAACTAGATACTCGAAACTTGATATTCAAAGTGATCTTACTTCATTAATAATCATGGCAAACTGATGATTTTTTCTTTATTATAAAAAAAAGAGTCAAATTAAAGAAGCACTTCTTCCCATAATAGAATACACTATTTTTCTTTATTTCATTATTTTCACTTCAGTAGTGTCTTCATTTATTACAATTTTTGTCTAAATAGCGCTTCAACAAGAGGTAGGAATACCGACCATAGTTTTCAAAATTCAACAAAAACTGTAATTACGATTACGAATGAAATCTCGATAACTGTCAAAATTATTAGCATGACCAATAGTGCGATTACGAACAAAATAATTATCAAGAACAAAATGACGATCTTCATCAAAATCACGATAAAAATCAAGTTACGATTGCGACTAAAATTACGATAGCAATCAAAATCACAACAAATGAAATTACGATTAAGTATATTGCCCATTTTTCACGGATCTTGAAAATTTTGTAATTTCTTGTTTCGATGATTATTAACGGAGTAAGATCATTTACTTTGAATATTAATTTTCAAGAGTCCAGTTTCCACAGAATACGCTTTATACAGAATGCTTCCTGAAAACTTATATGTACGGATCAAAATTTCAAGTAGCACATTTAAGATTATATTATATTGCCGTAAAATTAACAATTTACTTCTTTATGAATGAAAACAAATATTATGATCACTCTGATTTTTTTTTTCTCAAAACGACTTATATTTCCATAATGATGTCGCTCTGTTAATTTATTTATTAATTTGGCCAAACGAATTGAAGTAATATGGTATAAACGGACATCGTGATTCGACCGCATCAGATTATGGTTGGTATCGCTTTATCGGAAGATCCTCAGGTACTATATTGACTCTTCGATTTTCGGCATAACTTCCATAATGTTGAAGCTATCAAACTGAAATTTTAGTATACAAAGATAATTTCGAAAGTCCGATTCCCACTTCCAGGAGGTTGAGATCCTGTTTCTTGAATTTTTCATGCTTGTTCACATAGATTTATTTATTTATTTATTTATTTTTGACGGTCTTTCAGTGGGTCCGTGCCGAAGATTTCTCTGAACCCTTCTTCAAGATGTTGAACACTCCTAACACACTCACCTGATGCGACCCTGCCTTTAATTATAAATAGTTTCTCAGAATTACCTATTTATTTGATCATTATTCTGTCACACAACTACTGAAGCACAGGCATTCATTATGTTTGTATTTATGATGATTTATTGGACAAGCCTCAAAGAATCTTGTCACATATTATTATAGGAGAGGAGCAACAAAGTTAGCTCCTCGAAAAATGGCAGCTCAACTTTGATAAATAAAAGCATAAACTTCAACTTGTTATTAGTAAAGTGACCATTTTTATTTTTATTCAAAACGAGACATTGTCAAAATTGGAAAAGACTGGAATCAATTGAAATAAAGAAAGCTTTAAATAATTAATATCTTTCTGTATTTTCAATATTTCGTTTTAAAAATTGGTTCAAATTAATATATTTTGAAAAATTACGCAAATAAAACTGTGGAAATTTTGTTGTTGGAAGAAATACCTCTCTAATTAGTAATTAAAATTAAGAAGAATCGAGTTTTCTCAATTTTCAAAAATTTATATTAATTTAACAACAAGTTCAAACACTAGATTTCAATATATTATGGCTGATCATTCTAGATTCATGCAAAAAATTTAAAAAAAATGTCAAGTAAAGTGCACTTCTGGCTTGGCCGATTCATACAAAAATAGCAGATAACTATTCTGATACAACATCAAGTTCAAATACTGAATTTCAACATCCTACGGTTGATCATTCTGGATTTATTAGAAAAATTCGAAAAAAGTTTCAAGTAAAGTGCACTTCCGGTACAGACGATTGGAACCATGATGCGAGCTGCCCAACTAGATCCTATACCAATCTTAAATACAAAATTATACGTTCAACCAGTTTTGAGATCTGCGAGTTACGCACGAACGCACGCACGAACGCACGCACAAACGCACATACGTACCGACATCAAGCCTAAAATAGTCAAAATGGATTCAGGAATGCTCAAAACGGATATTTCCATCAAAATCTCGATAGGTGAATTTTGTCCAGTTATTTCCTCCACTACGACTAATCTGCTGAAGATGGATGGATTTTCATCCGAAACGTCCTAACTAACATATCAATTTGATTAGAAGGAACAATTTGGATTATAACATCTACTTTTATTTGAATCTATAACTGGATCCTTCAATCTGCATCAAAATATTAATAATCACATTAATACTTATATGCAAGCATAGTTTAGAAATTCTTGGCCTCTTGTAATAATGCTTATAATTTTACACTCTTGTTGCGTAAATTTCTACTTTCTGCTGATTTTCTACACATCAAATATTTTAATAAAAATATTGTCCTTGAAGTAATTGTCTAAATAATATCGACTAGTTCGAGTACAAAACAGCAGCCAATTTATTCTCCAAAATAAAAGATAAAACTGATGAAAACTTAAGATCTAATTTAATTTACAAAATACCATGTACTGATTGTGATGCACAGTACACAGGACAGACTAAATTATATTTAAAACAAGGCTTGATGATCACAAACGAAACAGCAAAAAATTAAATAAAAATACGCCGAAATGTGCTCTGGGCTCTGGTCACACATTGCATATAGATTCAGGACATATATTTTTGTAACACGTGCACCGAAAGTACTCTATTACAGAACTAAATTCTGCTCCGAAAGTTCTTTATTCCAAACCGTAGTAACAATTTTCATTATTTCTCAGTTGACAGAGAATTAATGGATATTTTTGTCCGTTAGGTAAAAATAAATAAATTGTGGGTCATGGATGCCTTTGGCATTCTTTTATTCTATTGATATATGTCAAATTAATATTTGAAAGAAATTTGTATTATAGGAGGCGTTCGTTATAGTGTGTGCATTGATTGTAAACGGGATAGTACAGAAAATGTGAAAAATATTAATCATTAAAATAAGTCATGTAAGTTATGTTTCATTGAATTAGTTTACTGTAATGTGATCGCAATTGCAAAAATTTGTTTGTCAAAGTGATAAGTTAGTTTCAATACATCTAAATCTATTTAAAAAGCTCAGTTATGGGGGTACTTCGGTGCACTTGTTACAAAAAATGTCGTATGCAACACGGACACTGAACGATTGTCATTATTGTCACGGACAAATTTGGCTGCACGATGATCCGCCTTGGGCTTCACCCTCGTCTTCGCCTCGTGCTTCGCCCTCGCCTTCGCCTCGTACTTCGCCCACGCATTTGCTCGGGCTTTGCCCTTGTCTTCACCGAGTGCAGCCAAATTTATCCTGGACAAAAACGACAGTCGTTCGGTCCTTGTTACATAATATACTATTAATTTTGATGAAAGTATTATCCATGATGAAGTCAACTTAAAAAAAAGACTTACATTGGAGATGTTGTATATAAAACAGGACAAATAAAATATTATTGAAAAGACAGATACTATAGCGCTTAGCACAATTTACAACAATATTGTTCAGATCTAGGTTCATATTACTTTTCTTGATTTTTGTTTATATTTTTGACATCTTGCGTGATGCATATGCTTAGATTCATTTTTAATTGATTGACACCACAATTTTTTTTGTATTTTTTTGACAATGCGTGCCCGCACGATTTTTAACACGCATTTAGTCAGCGGCTTTCATAGATGTCGGTTGTGGAAATTGACAATAGAATTTTTTTTCCGCTATTTTATGTTTAAAATAATTTTAAATTAATGTACAAATTCATTTCTAAAAACAATAATGTTTTTGTAAGTATTTCTGATTTTCATATTACACATATAATAGTAATAAAATAAATAAAATTGTAGTGCTTCTGAAGATATCTGAGGTGCAGCTGAAACTATAATGCAGAAAAGAAATAAAATTAAGTGACTGAATTCCCATATTTTACTACTTATATATTTTTTTTATATTTATAAAATTATGAATACATAATGGTAGATTTCCTTAATACACTTATAATTTCTCAAAACATAAATATTAACTCTTATTCTTAATGTCTACTTTGATAGCTGGTTGCGTATACAAAAATAGAAAACTATTTCAAAACCAAAATAGCATGTTAAAAAATTTCACTGTGGATTTATAATTATTCTGAAAATATGCAAAAAAAAAACTTCCGGAACTAATCTGTAATTGAATATTTTTTCAACTTATAGAGTCCGGTTCAATTAATTTTTATTTATCATTTACTGTCTTTTAAAATAATTGGACTTTACTTTTACCATTTAATTAAGTATCTTATAAGTGTATCTAATTGAAGTTTTTGCTTTATTTGAGATTTTCTTCGTAGGTACAAAAGCTTCAGTACTAAACGATAACTATTTAATTCTGCTGACTGAAGCAAATGCTTAAATTATTATAATTTAATTAAGAAAGCAATAGTTGCATAATCTAAAGATATTCAAACTACAGAGAATGTTCATTATACTTGAATTGACTTTTTTTTCCTAGCTCATTCAATTTCGAAAATTCATTTCGATCTACTAAAAATAATATAATGGACCTACAAACAATTTTTTTATGTTTTAGTAAAATGTTCGACAACAAACTATTGAAATACCGAATTACATGATATTTTCCTAAGTTTTAAGTATTTTAATTATTTATATCTGTATTTTCTGTATTTGAAATACAAAAAAAAAAAAGGAAAACGAAAAACAACGAACATGTCCGTTTTCAGATCCTCCAAGATGACTTCCAGAGTGGGGTTGGTCTATTTTTCTGTGTGGCTCTATGTATGATGTATGTATGTAATATTTCGCGATAAAAGCTGCAATGTTTAACCTGTCTAGTAGCAATTTGGTATATGGACAATATGTCACCGTGATTCAACCATATCAAATTGTGATAGGAATCGCTTCTCCGAAAGGCACTCAAGTACCACGCAGTTCTAGGATTTTTTGCATAAGTTCCATTATATTGAAGATATTGATTCAAGTTAAATATATAAAAGCAGATTCGATTGGGGTCAAATTTGTTCTTTGTGCCGTTCTACTATTTAAGGTAGAAAGAGAGATATCAACTTCATCAGGTAACTATAACAATAATTTTCTTTATTATTTAATTAACCAAGCAATCAGTTCTATCCACCTGATCCACAAAACAAATGCCTAAATTGACACAGCAAGATATATATCCTGTTCCACTCGGTGAAGTCGAGGCAAAGCCTAAGGTGTAGCTTCATGCAGCCAGCTTCATCCGTGACAATACGATAACTTCTGTACACAGTGCACCGCAGAACCGCATTACTGAGCTTTTTAAAAAAATTTAGATGTATTGAAATTATCTTATCAATTTTATACACAAATTGTTGCAATTACGATCACATTTACAGTAAATAAGTACTACGAAGCATAACATACATGACTTTGTCAATTTGACATTATAACAATGAAATTAAAAAATACCAACGGCATCCCTGATCAACAATTATAATTTTTCGCTCTCCGCAGATAATTAATATTCATTAATTATCTGTCACCAAGGAATTAATGATTATTGTTTCCATGGCTTAGAATTGAGAACTTTCAAAGCAGAATTCAGTTTAGTAATAGGGTTCTTTTGGTTCAAGTGTTACAAAAATAATATTTATGGCACATTTTCATAAGTCCATAGCTTCGATAATTCTAAGCACGACCTGAAGCTAGTACAGTATTATTAAACAGGGACTGAAACTAGCTTCAGTCTTTTTTGACATCAATATTTGACAAATGAGAACTAATAATCGATACATTTTTCAGAATTTTATTGAATAAAAACTACTTTTGATTTTAAATTTTGTATATTCATTTGAAAGTTTGAGGTTTCGATCTTTTGACCAAGGATCTTCTTCAGAAAACAAGGCAAGTAACTAGATACTAAAAATATACAGAATATTAGATGTGATAACGTGGATATCACATCTAAACAAAAAGAATAAAATCCTCTGGAATTCACCCAAGGCTTGAGGAAAAACAACGTGAAAACCCCAAACAGAGGAATATGTCCTACTTGGTACAGCTCCGTACACATCCCAAATCACAAAATACACGACATTTCAACAAGACAGCGTAGCGCTACTTTTTGCTATTGATTTGGCTCACAACTGCAGTGTCAACTAGTCTTCATTATACTTTATAATCCAGAATATACACAGAACTACATCAACCAAGACATAGTCATTATGTATGTGTGATATTGATAATAGAAAGCCAAACATTTGATAATTCAAAACCATCAGTATAATTGAAGTTATTTGGATCTTTAAGTATCTCAATTGCTTCTCCGACCAATCTACCATGAATCGATGAGCATCTTACGATTATTCTTGTTTCTTCAAACTTGATGTCATGCAAAAACTCGATGATCAGCTACAATAGATTTATTTCGATGGTTTAGTCTTATGCATCTCCTACTATGTTCAGCAATGCGAGTGTTCACGGTTCGGCCCGTCTGTCTAACGTAGACTTTCTCACAGGTACAAGGGATCTTACAAATACTCGAAGAATTTAGGGAAATCACGTCCTTTACAGGTCTCATGAACTGCTTGATTTTCATTACCGGAGCGAAGGAAATGAGAACTACACAAAGTCGTATTCCGCTTGAAACGCCATTTGAATTGATGTTATTTTAATCGGTTGTTATTTGTAAACAGTGAGCTTTTGTTATATTTTTTCTATTTCACGTTTTTATTCACTACTTTATTTATTCAATTTTCTGAATTTAGAATGAGTTGTCCTAAAAGTTAATAATGTGAATTTAAATATTCAAATAATTCTACCGATGACAGAGGTGAATACTATTTCCCAAGAACATGGCTACTTTCTATACTTATCTGTAAATAAATACAATTTGGAACGTCTATGCACAACATTGGAATAATAGCAATGAAATTTGATCCTCAAACTAACCAGTGTGTCAATAAAAACTACCTTAAATATTACAAAAACAAAATATGACGCCCTGGCAAATTGCGGTTTTAACATGTGTAAATAAGCTTGTCTAAAAATGATCTTGGTTGATAACAGAGCCGTCATCGTTAAGTTTACTCGCGAATATTCATTTTAGAATTAATGTGCTGCTTCAATCAAAATTTGTAGACAAAGTATAGTATTTAAATTATTTTTTAGGCGATCATGACAAAAAAGATCTTTTTATGGCTTCTTTTGCGGCCGTGAAGTTTCACTTTTTGGGACTGATCTGTCAAATTTTACTTTTTGGGACTGAACTGTCAAATATTACTTTTTGGGACTGATCTGTCAAAAAATATTTCATAAACACTTTATATTTACCTATATGGGCAGCTTGATGAAGTCTTTAAGAAACAGTTTTCGCTTAAATCGTACATATATTCTTCCGTCAACCTCTGTAGTTCTTGCAATTCAAAAAATAAATACGCATTTTTTGTTAAATGTCAACTTGATAGAAGACAATAAAATAAAACAATTTCAACGGCAACTAAGATTTGCAATTGCAATGTTTTAGAAATAAATAGATAAAATGATGTGATTTTGAATTATTTCGTAATGATCGCCTAAAAAATGTTGTGTGCACCTCGGCCTACAGTTCTTTTTTGGTCTCACCTGAATTGCAGCCTCAGCTACGCTTCGGCCGCAAACAACAGATTCGACCAAAAAAGATAACCTTTACGGCCTTGATACACAAATAACTATTTTAGGCGATCATAACAAAAAAGGTGTTTCTATGGCTCCTTTTGCGGCCGTGAAGTTTCACTTTTTGGTACACATCTGTCAAATTTTACTTTTTGGGACTGATCTGTCAAACACTACTTTTTTGGGACTGAACTATCAAAAACCACTTCATAAACATTTCATACTTACTGCTTGATGAACTCTTCAAGATACAGTTTTTGCCGAAATACATATTATATTCCTCTGTCAACCTTAATTGTTCGTGCAATTCAAGAAATTAACACGCATTTTTTACAAATGTCACTTTGATAGAAGACAATAAAATAAAACAATTTCAACGGCAACCAAGATTTACAATTGCAATGTTTTAGAAATAAATAGATAAAATTTTGTGATTTTGAATTATATCGTGATGATCGCCTAAAAAACGTTGTGTGCACCTCGGCCTACAGTTCTTTTTTGGTCTCACCTGAATTGTAGCCTCAGCTGCGCTTCGGCCGCAAACAACAGATTCGACCAAAAAAGATAACCTTTACGGCCTTGATACACAAATAACTATTATGAAATCATTAGACACGCGTTATTTTAAATACTCGCTACGTCCATGATCAAGGCACCCATGACTGAGAATTTGTTCATAAACATTTTACATAATATTCTATTTTCTACTTCCATGATCAAACTATTATTCAACTCACTGATTTCCATAGAGCTAGCTAATTCTTGAAGCTCATCCTTTAAAGTTCGACATGCTATTTAATAAAGTACGAGGTGAAGCTAGTTTCAATCATTTTTTGCATTAATACTCGGCATTTGTTTCAGAATAATTTCCTCAAATTGTTTCATTTTGCGTTTTTAGATAAAGTATAATCTGTGACTTGTTTCATAAACGCTTTTGACACACGTTTCTGTTAGCATTCGCATAGTTCGTGAGATTTTTAATAATATACTATTATTTAACAAATACAAATCAGTTCTGTTATAACAACAAAATTATTAATGTCAAATAAATCGACTGTTGATGGATTATATCTCTTTTACTCCGGAAGGAAATTCACCTGTCCCTCATAAAACTGGGCATAAGTGTGTTATTATTAGAGAGTTTTTGCAAGCTACCGCTAATGAAACGTCAACGCTAATGTCAAAAACGATTACCTTTGTGCATTCGTACTGAAATTGACAAATATGTTCATTGTAACGTTATTGATGTCTGCTAATTCTTGAAGTTTCTTGTGAGTACTTTGTAATTCAAGCTAGCATTACTGAGCAAACATTTCCCAGAAACATAGTTTTTTACGTTAGCGTTATCGTTTCAATAGAGAAGGCTTGCAAAAACTCCCTATTATCTATCATAATTTTCACCTATTTCTTCTTGCTTACCGTGCAATCATATTATTTAAATATTCAAAAATTACCGCTCAACATGCAGGTGTAAATATTTGAAAAACTTTTTATTTTTGGTTTTGAGCGTCTTTTTAATGTCCTTCTTTTGTATTTTTTCATCTGCGTATACCACGGTAACTTTCAACTGCTCATTTAAATATAGATACAGATTTCAGGACCTCAAAAATTCATTCAAAAGTACAATTATTCATAAAATTTTTACACTCTGTCACCTATTATTCTAATAAGATTGATATAATCAAACGTGTACCAGCAGCAAGTCGCAATAAATATGCGCGATTTATCTGTACGCTTTGTCGTATTTTAAGCACAGGCTCATATATTCAATAATTGGAAAATTTATGTAGGCACAAAAAAAATAACTACTCATGTTAGCTCATTTTCTATTACATTTTTCGCAATTTATGAGGTTGTACTCGTATATTTTCTGTTAAATAATGTTCGAAATAAATATTGTACAAAAATTCATTACCAACATAGGAATCTTTTTGAATAGAGAAATTGTTCTTTATCATTCTTTTGCTCAAGAAGATTAATAATAACGTATTATTGAGATATCAAAGTCTATTATTGAAACTGTCAATTTTCAATTGAACTCAAATCCTTAAATCAAATTGGCCTTCTTTTCTCATATCTTCAGGAGTACAACTTTCGAAAACACTCACTAAATAGTCAAAATCTACAACATCAAGAATTCATCGTCAGTAGATGATAATTTCAAAATTCATCTTACTCAATATTTGAGGCAAATTATAAATGATCATTTCACCATGAAATGGATAAAATGCGTGATTGATTGTTTGATATTTATGAAGAAATAACCAAACAAAATCAAAATATTTGTCATGTTAATGTTAGGCTCGGTTGTATAATAGTCGGAAAGCCGGCTGCACCTTATGTTCCCTGATCGGATTTACGGCCAAATTGTATAAGAATCGATCGGAAATATAGTGGTCAATAAGGTGTTAGACTTTATATATCTAGGATCCTGTTCTAAGTGTCAAAAAAAGGCTACTCCCTTTCAGGATCAACTTCCCTGATAGAACTTACGATTGATACTAGTACCAATTGATAGCGAAGGTCATACTTCGAGAAAAAACCAAGGTGTGATCTCCAGTGGTGTAGTGACAAATTTTCCACTGTAGGAACGTTAAATATATTTGACAAATTTTTCAGTGTGGGAACGCTAAACATATTTGTTAAATTATGAGGCAAGTCGTGTTTATATACTTTACTAAAATGCCTACAATAGTCAAAGAGCATAGAATTAGGATGTATGAGCTCGCTGATTAACGCTGAGGAATACGGCCAATTTAGAGATACCAGGTGCTAAAGATTCGTTAAAATGTTACTCACTTCTCTTAAAGTTTGCATGCTGATTTTTATTGAAGTTTTAGAGAATATTGTTAAAAATTGATAATCAACACTGCTTGACACTTCCCGGCGATTCTCAACTCGACACATACGAGTATCTCAGGTACCTGCAGCGATACCCAACTCGGCACATGTGCAGGTAGTCTCTGATGATGATGAAATAACCTAGGTACCTGAAGAAAAGGAGGACTGGGTATTCTAATATTTTTAAATGAAATAAAATCTATTTTATAGTTCATTCGATAATAGTACAAAATTTAACCTTAATCTTTTTATCGTTATTTCTTGATCACTGGACTCGCTCATAGTTTGCAAAAATGGTTTGCACTTCCGAATAACACACCAGCACTTGACTTCACCAGATAAAATTTTTTGATTTGATTTACTGAATCAGTAGTATTTTACCACATTGGCTAGTTATCTCGCGAATTGATACCTTTGATGTGGTTGATTGAATTGTTAGATTGATAATAGATAGCTACTAAGCAAAACATTCTAATTTAAATTTTTCTTAGGTGTTAAGCCGATAATAGGGGTGGGTTCTTCTGCAAACACTTGTTTAAGATGTGCCGAGTTGGTCATAAGGATTACCACCAACCCTAGATTGATGTCCCATCGGGAGATTAAATGTACCGAGTTAGAGTGTGCCCACACTTCCTATCGGTGGTAATTTTTGCTAGACGCTTTGAAGCTCACAAAAAATAACGTAATCTTACTTATAGTCTGAGTCCTAATTTTATAAATGGTACTCAAGGAATAATTTTAATACTTTTTGTAAGCAGCCAGACCAATCGTAGGGGCCATACATCCCCCAGACACAATTGAAATGTCGTTATGAGTATGAGCGATTATTATTTGTACGCTTGATATTTAGCAAAATATCTATGAACATCCAACTCTCTCTTGGTCTGGCTATTTACAAAAAGTATTGAAATTGTTCCCTGAGTATCATATATAAAAATTAGAACTCAGAATATAAGAAAGATTGCTATTTTTTTGCAAGCTTTAAAGCGCCTGGCAATGTTGATTATCAATTTTTAACAATATTCTCTAGACTAGAACATACATAAAAAATCAGCATTTAGACATTAAGAAAAGTGAGTATTATTTTAACGTAGCTCTAGCACATGGTATCTGTAAATTGGCAGCAACGATTTTGTTGTCATAAATTAATTCAAACTGATTAGAACTATTCTGGAAGTTTTACTTGCTCTTTTATAATATTGGTCCTGAGTCTTATAAAATCGCAATGAACTTGCCATCCCTGTGAACATATTGACATTAATCAAAAAGCATCGATGCGCTTTATCAATTCCTTAAGGGCTATGGATTTATAGATCTGTAAGACTTATGGATTTGTACAGGATTACAACATTCCTTCGGCTACGATGATTTCAGCAATTGTAACCATTGTAAATAAGTTCGATTCATCTAAAATAATAAATAAATAAATAAAATCATGAAAAAAATTCACGTCATACAGGAATAGCAACAATTATTTATTCAATCAATGATAGTAGGTTTTCTGGACCAGTGTATTATACGAAGATTATTATTGACCGCAGAGTTGTATCTCTCAATTGCCGTTAACTTAATAATATATTCGGTCAATAACAATGATATACCTTTCAACTTTGGTGCATAATGCAAGTACTATTATCCAATTTCTTTTTTGTATCAAAAACTGCTTTTTACTACGTCTCACTCGATAACGTTAGTAATAAATAATTATCCACCAAGGCTACCAATAACAATTAAAAGAGTTCTGTGTATACGTTTAACTCTTTTTCTAAATTCTGGACAAGTAAAATAGTGAAATCACTCTCACTTATCGTACAAAAACTGCAATTCTAGAATATCCAACGTCAAAAGACAAATAATAAAAATATTAACAGAAAAAATTCAAAATCGATCTATTTTGTCATTTTTGTGGATCAAATAATATTACCAATTCATCTCAAAATGTTTATTAAGTCGACGTCAAAATAAAAATTATTAAATGATTGAAGTAGTAAAAATACTTTATTACTTTATTACTTCAAAAGACAAATAATAAAAATATTAACAGAAAAAATTCAAAATCGATCTATTTTGTCATTTTTGTAGATCAAATAATATTACCAATTTATCTCAAAATGTTTATTAAGTCGACGTCAAAATAAAAATTATTAAATGATTGAAGTAGTAAAAATACTTTATTACTTCACACCTCAAAAGATAATTTTGATGCTTAAATAATAATATATATACCATTATGCCATGGCGCATCATATACTGTTTTTTGGTTCCTCATACCATCACAGTAGCTACTTGCCCATCATGGAGAAAAATGAAAGATTTCCATACGAGATGCAATTTTTCTTCCCAAACCACATTTGAGTTTACTTTCTTCTCTCATAGAGAGAATTTTACTTTCCTAATAAAAGAAAAACAAAACATAATAACTTGATTTTCTCAATACATAAGAAAGAAATATATTCTTTGTTATAAATACTGTACAACAACAATAAATAACAAGAATGCAACCCTTCAAAACTATAACAAATTCTATTACGAACTAAAGTGTTCACTAGTCAAGTATACCAGTATGGTAATGGTCAGATAGTGTTTTATATAGGAGAAACGGAGTCGGACGAATGTATATAAGGCGAACGCAACGGTAGGCGTCTCATTTGTGTGATCGAAGCTGTTGCTTATCTAACTCTACAGTGTTTTAACCAGAAGAAATCTAAGCTCTCGAATTTCGGATCTAGTCATGGCGCTAGCTCTACGATTGGTAAGTCCGAAATAATTATATTTATGTGTAGCACAAACAAAATAGTAACTTTTATCATACGGCTCATTGCACTGCTGGTCTTTGAATTTTAAGTGGCGCCTAATTGAACAATTTCGTACCAAAATTGAAAAGTCAATAAATATTGCTGTAATTATTTCGATTCGATATTTTTTGTTTAAGTGGTGCTTGAAACTAGAGTGGCGCAACTGGTCATTGGTAAACAAACTTAAAAACAAAGATTGTTCGTTGCCTATAAATTCTCAAAATTAATTTAATATTTACTTTAACATTATTTCACTCCAATTCAGATTCACTTGTAGTCGAACAACCTACTTTATTTTCAATTTTAAACGTTTGATATCAATTTATAAGTAGAAAATATCAAAAATAATTTGAGATCAATATCACGGTCGGTATTTGATTTCACGCATCGTGAATCCAATCATTTTAGTTTTTAGAATTATTACGTTAATTCTTCAAGTTATATTTTCAATAAATAAATCTGCTTTGACAATCTAGAAAAAAAAATATGTATAGTTGACCATGAAAATAACAAATATATCATTATCGTAATTTTATGATATACATTCATTTTTGCATCTGCATATTTAATTCTGAAAGATTCAAATTAAGAAATTATCGCATTTCTGGGAATAAGTGAAGCGTCCATCCGTTGAATTGTGGCATTATATACTTTAATAAAAAAGTGTGTAAGTAAACGGACATAATGACATGAGGCCAAATAAAGCTTGTTTACAAACATGTTGCATACTTGATTTTTTTATATGATCTCAAACTTCTATATTTTACAATTATTGAACACATAGTAAGGAAGCACAGAGCACAAGTTGATATTTAGACTTCACAAATAACGTAACAAATGATCCATACTACATTCTGTGCACAGTACTACCAACATGGATTCGCAGAAAGACTAAATTAAGGTTTTAAAATTTTAATATTACGAGCTCAAATGATGGTAGAGCTGGGATGCAAAATCGCTTAGTTTATACATTATTTGCAAGCCCCTAATTTGGAAGTTGTCACGGAAAAAAACTATTATTTAATTGAAATGCAACAAAAGAATAAATCTATAATGTATGTACAAATACATTTTTCTTTGCATCAAAAGAGAGTATCAAAATGCAAAGCAAAATGGAGCATTTATTGTTTAATGCAATGTGTCTAGCGGCCCTTGGATCATATGCCTATATTTTTAGTCATCAAATAACCAAATTAATGTAAAATAGGTGTCGCAAAGTTGAAAAAAATATTTTGAACTCATGTTGTATTATCACATCCGTTTGTTTAGAATATTCTTCGCTTTGCTAATTGTATTTTGAAATGATTGTACTAAAAAAGTCCATCTTATAAAACTCGTGTGGTATATCATCAATAGATATTACGCAACAATTTATAATAGTTTCTTGATTTAATATGACATATAGACGAAGCAGCAGAATCCTTTCCTTCCGAAATTTAAAATTTTAATTAAGAAGGAAAGTTTGTAATAGAAAATATAAAAATGAATATTATGCAATATTGTTTCGATTCAGTTTTCCAAATATTATTAATCAAAAAGTGTCTTTTATTCAGGAAAATATTTTTATTAAATTTTGATTACCTTAAAAATTTACAGTGGCATGAAAACGAAATGATTCAATGAAGAAATATTTGATTTTGAATGACAGTCATATTGACTTATAAAGAAAATGCAGTTTTTCAAAATTAGTGAAATCGTTGAAAAAACCAAAAGTGCATACCCAGTGCTTTCTATCAATATAATATATTGATATAAGCGATAAGTGATAGGTTTACATTAGTTAATTATGACGAAAATAAAATGGCATCGATGAAAACTTTTTTTTTGTAGTGGATATAAATTGCGCCGATATTATTTTATACTTTCAGCTCACGACAGTAGGACATGTTTGTAGATTGAAATCAAATCAGTAGAAAATAGTAATTTCTGCAAGAAGAGTGTAAAATGACTAAGTAACTAGGCTCGCCCAGTGACTGATATTGTTGGTCAAATTTCATAATGCTTGTTCACAGTCTTGTTGTATACCAGAATTTTTCTACGGCCCTCTAGTTCTATATTTTGATAATTATTGAGTAAAAAACAAAGAAGCTCAGAACATAAGTTAACGTTTAAACTTATCTAATAATTGAATAAATGGATCAGGAGGTACCACAAACATGAATTCACAGAAAAAAAATCTAGTTAGGAAATTTGGCTGATACGCATTTAAATGATTGTAAAACACGTAAAAGTTTCACTTTGCGCATTGTTTGCGATGCATATAATACTTACTTTACACACTGCTGTAAAAAAAGTATAGTTTACGCAACAAGAGTGTGAAGTTGATCATTATGACTTGAGGCCAAGTATTTGGTGACGAGAAAAATATGGTTTGTTACCTGTTGTACTGATAATTTCTTGCATAATGTAATTCAGCAATTTTATATTCAGCCAAAGAAGCAGATCATTAAGGCTAAGATTAATAAAAAGTAGATAAAAAATATGAATTGAAGTAATCATGATTTATTATTTATCTGCAATAAATATTATGAATTACGGAAAGAACGCTTAAAGAAATAGTTCAAGGTAATGAAAGATACATCTTTTTTATCAGAATGCGAAAAACATTCTGAAAAAATATTGCAACTCTTTCAAAATCAATTTTGATACAAAATAATGTTGATTTCAAGAATATTTCTATTCAAATTCAATCAAACTGAAAACTAAAGTAATCATAAAGAAAAACTCTAATATTCTATATTCTTCACAAAGCATTGACCTAAAAGTGTCTCGTCACAAATGAATAGAAAATCTAGAGCGGAAAAGTAATGTCCCAAAATGAAAGCTTTTATTTGGATAATTAGATATTGTTTTTATAATCACTAAAATTATATGTATATGAATTAGTTTTTATTTTCTTTTATTCCTAGTAACCCAGTAGATAAGGACTATGGATGTTAACTTATTCACACTGCGAATTCTGTAATCATGGGTTCTTATATCACATAAACTTTATAAAGAATTCAATATTTGAGTTCATTGATAGATTTTGATTTTTTTCTGCAAGTGAAATGAAGTAAATTAATTTAATGTTCGCAGCATACTATTCATATTCAATGCGTTTTGTTCATTAATTTTTAATTTCAACCAAAAAGTGACGAAGTATCCTGCATCCATTAATAAATATCCGTAATTTTTACAGTTTCCTTAAGCACATTGTTTTCAAGTTAGCTGCCCTCCGTCTCTAGCGTCGGGTCGTTATCTGTGCTATCGAGAACTACCCATATAATTTCGTGATTATCAATGTCATATAATATTTTTGGGTTAGATGAAAGAGCAGCCTTTGGCTTAATCTTATGTTCAGCTTGTGAAAATTGTAGATTAGCATAGAATTGAGACATTTTGCCTTTCAAAAATTCATCTCAGCCCTTTGGTCTGCACGTATGACGACAGGATTCATTTTAGAGCCTTAATCTACATAGTGATTTATCATACAGTTTCATTATTATAAACAATTGATTTTTGCATGATTATTCATTATAATTAACTAATGCAAATTTATCGCATCACTTACATAAATATGGAAAGCAGGATGTGCACTTTTGGCTTTACTAATGATTTGTATCAACTATTAGTGCCAATAATACAATATATTGCACTCTTCTAGCGATTTTTGGGCTCAATTTTCATTATTAGATCATAATTTATTATTCCCCATTATTAATGACAAAAATTCCAATATACAAATAAAGGATCGATAATAGGATGTTCCTAGGACATTATTAACTAATGCTCAAATGATATTAGATAGATAATTAACTTGACTTTTGCTGGTGCTATGTACTATATTTTCATTAATATAGTCTACATCAGGAATGAGAAGCCCGCGGTCCGCCACACTTTCTCGTACGGCCCTTCAAAGATTTTTAATAGTATTTCTATAAATGAGTGTTTTATTTATGTAATTTTTTTATACTACATTTATACAGTATTTGTAGTATCATAAGTTTCTTATGGTCCGCACAACATTTTCAAATTTGTAGTTAGCCCGTTGTATAAAAAGGTTGCTAATCCTTGGTCTACATTATACGCTAGTCAAATGCTATTATTTCTTTACAACTATTTAATGTATAATAGTAATCTAACAGCGATTCATCATAAGCTTCTTACCATGGTCATTTGAAATGGATAATATTCATCATTAGTCGCTCAGTGGAAGATTAATAATAAAGTCACAGTAGTCAGTAGATTCCATAACAACTAATTCATGGCTACTTTATAATTTCGATGTTAATATCAATCAAATGTCTTTTCAATATTGAACAATAAACCAACGTATAAAAACGAGCTAAGATTTTTCAAGAGAGATGTTGAATAAAACTTTGTATTGGACTCGCCCTTCAGACGTCGTGGCTAGACTTTTTCTGCTGTGACTAATATATCACATTCCATACTAGTATAATAAATACTATACAAGATACAAGATGTTAAACGACGACGCGACGTCTATAAGGCGAGTGGCTACTTTCTTGAGTGACTAACCACATTTCATAAGAATCCAATACCTTTTTTTATTCAACACCTCTCTTAAAACGCCTAAAATCGTTTTTATGTGTTTGTTTATTGTTTTATATTAACAAAACAATTAATATGTTATTAGAAAAGCATAGATATAACAAAGTGGTAATGAAATTGATGTTATGGTACCTATTATATTTGCCGCGACCTCTTTATTATTCTCTCACTAACTGGCTAATGATAAATATTATTTATTTCAAATAACCACAGTAACTGGTTTGTTTGTTTGCCGTAGCCAGCAAACCGCGGAGCTTCAAAAACACTTTTTGTCACTAATTCATATTATATTTTTTCGTCCTTGAAGAAAATGTAGACTACTAATATAAATATGCTTGGCGTGAGAATATAGAGATTTAATTCTGTGTTAATTAATCAAAATGAAAATTTTGATCACCTAAAATTAAAATGAAACCCAGCGATAATAAGGGTGGAAAGAAATAATATTTGTATTGAATAAAATGTGTTTGATTTTTTTCAACTTCTTCTGTAATTAACGCACCTTATTGAAAAAACACAATTCTAATTACAGTAATAATAAAACATACTTTTGTTTGAGTAAAAGTATATGTGAATTAATAACAATTCCTTCATTACTGTTCCGGCAATTACAATTACTGAGTTTTTTTCTTTTTAATTGATACTTATTTCATATTTATCATCACGTTTCAATTGAGTTACGCGAAAATTTATTTCTTGCAAATTCGTGCAATCTATTATCGTAAATGAAATACCTAGATATAGAAAGTAAATGAGACATAAAAATTTAAAAATAAATAAAATTTTTAGAGTAATCAAAAAATATGTTCCGCTCTTATAAGAATCTGTCAGTGCATAACGAAATCAATTAATATCCTCAATTTAAAGAAAAAAGCTTCAAATTCGTTTGTCTGGTCAACATTAAAATGAGCCAGTAGTTTTTATACTATAAAAACAAGCTTTATTATATAGATATTGTACCTACTTTCAGGTAGATAGCCTGTTCCTTAAATATTTTGTCAAAGTCAATTCAAAGAGACATTTCGTTTGGATCACATATTATTGATATTAATACAACTGAAATTTCAAGAAAAGTGGAATATTGGACGAAGTCGACAAAGTTTTGATACATTAGTTAATATATTAATATGTGACATAAATAGTATATAAAGGACGAATAAAAGTAACAAATATGGAACACAAAATAAACAGGAATATTGACCAACTATTTATCAATAACTGCTGATAATAATATGTATTGTCACAAATATGAAATATCTCAAGTTCACACAAATGTTCATTTAAGTTTGTTATTTATTCAATAATTTATTGTAATTATGATCTAAATTAGCATTCGCCAACAATCTAGAGAATGTTTAATGTTCAGACATTTGGATGCCAGCTCATTCTTGCATAATGTCATTGCTACGATTGGTCTGCTAGCTAATTGACGACATTCTGATTTATTGAGACATTTGAATGCTAGCTCATTGTTGCAAAATGTGATTGTTACAATAGATTCGCTGGCTGATTGACGGCACTCTACTTGGTTAGAATATTTGTGATTGTTGGAAAAGGGTATATGAGTCCAAGTCAAGGAGGAATTATCAATTAATAAAAGTACCGGCTACCGATTTTATTATTGTGCGACGAATTATAAGGTAAATAAGTGTAATGTTACCTGTGTTATTATAAAAACAAAATGAAATTTGTCACAGTTTAATAAGCTTATAATATGGGTTATTCATTAGTAGAATACACGAATCAAGGGCGAGTATAATAATCACCCGAATATATTGTAGCCATTCACTTGAGTCAAATAATGTAATCTATCTACAACTATTTTATGTCCCAAATTAAAAAGAATGCACCACTCATATAGATTCAGCTTACGAAATTATTCTAATGAACTGTACAAAGCAAGCTCATGATTGTTCGAGAATACCGTTCAATTGCGTGCGTTTTGTTTAGTCATCATACATCAATGTCTTGTTTTCTTCTTAAGTTTCGATTATTCAGTACACTAAATAAAATATTCAGCAGCACAGATAGCTACTCTCTTTTATCTGTCCATCTCACTGTTGGCTTAATTTAATTTAGTTTGCACAAAACAAAACGCGCCCAAATTGTACGCGCCATCGGAAAGCTACTAGCGCGTAGCGTGGATCTTACCGAATCACACACCATGGGAACAGTCACCATTCGATTTCTATAGAAACGGGCTATTCACCGACAGAAGCTTCTTCGGTGAAAGAATTTTAATAACGACGTTAGTTTCTCGTATACTGTGACGTGTATTACTCAACTGAAAGCATCATAATAATTTCTGTACCTTTGATTCAAAAAATTTCATCTAATAATTATCTATATTTCTACTTTAATTATCTGCATGTTTCTATGATTATATTGATTATATTGATTTTTTCAACCTGAAAAATTTGGATCTGAAATATTGTCGATCACATTTAATTCAGCAAAATATTACTTCACTTTGAGAATCGACGCGACAGATTATTTAACATTAAAAAAAAAAACAAAATTCATCATTATTCTTCTAACAACGTTATATGTTCTTAGAATTTTAATTCCGAACATTCTGAAGCCTAATAATGAATATATACATATATAGCATCTTATTTGAAAAAATTTATCTTTGTGTAGTAGCTTTTGAGAACCACTGATTCAAAAAAATATTCTCTTTCATAGTTGGGTGTCCCCCTTGGTCCTGCATAAGATTGTCCCATAGTATTTTATTGTATCTTCAAAAACATGGAAGTTATTTCAAGTAGCTCGTTTCGCTGGTACACCTGTATATAATGTTTGCTCAGATGTCTTATCTTTAGAAGACATTTATTGTCTTAAAATGTCTAAAAGTGAAAATAACAAAAAAAATTAGCCCTTGTTACAACTTAATTATCTGTAAAATATAATTACCTCCTTCAATAAAAATAGACATAATAAATCTCGACTTCCTGTCAAACGAATTTCAAACTTTCGTTTTCTTCTATTGTGTCTGTCCATGTGTATGTCCGCGTACTATATTATTTATTCATACGGAGCAAAAGCAAAACTGTAACAAAATTTCTAAATGTGAATTATTGGAGTGGAAAGAATAATGTGCATGTTTAATTCAAGAACTTTAAAGAATTTTGTTTTCACTCATTTCTTACATAGATGAAAGTTGTTCAAAAATTCAAGATTTACAGACAATGTGCAATTTTTAATTTTGTGTTAAATTACTTCCTTATTAATCATAAGAACCAATTCTAGGTTCTTAGATTAGTTTCACAAACTTTTTATGGGGAAAGTAAGATCGGGAAATATCGTTCCAACAGATTTGCAGCCTACAAAAATTTTATCTAGATTTTGTTTTTGCCTCAAAATATATGAAAAATATGGTCAATATGAGTCGGTCGGACGAGCACGTCGGAGGCTCCGTACCAATCCACGTAACAAAATAATATCGTTGAAAGTTGCTCATATAGTGGTGTCCTCATACAAGAAATATATATATATATTTTTAATTTTCAATCTGATGAAGAGTTTTGGTGTCAATATGAAAATAATAAAACACTTAGATAGATTTTCAAAATAAACCTAAAGGTGGCTAGAACGTGTGTACGGACCGACAGTCGATTATTTTTAAGTGCTATCTTCAATTAAAGATATAATATTAATAATTAAAACAACTCAACCGAAACATGGGAGTTATTAGCCGCACAAAGAAAAGCTCTATGTGGGAGATGTAGAGAATTTTTTATAAACTTGACCTTGATGTCATGATGTGTTCACTTCATCATGCACTTCTTGATCCAATTTTTAATAATAAATTTACGAAACTTAATAATTACTTCACTTAAATTTCAAATGAACGTACTCTTTTTATTCATACGTATTAGAATAGGCACTGGGATTTTTAATTTGTCCATACTTAGTTTTATCGAACTATAAAGTATAATTATATGAAATCATTTTTAATTTGCGCGCTTATTTAAAAAAAAAGTAAATTAAATACATTTATTTACTGAAAATTACAATTGTTATTAAACATTTATGGCTAATTTACATTAAAATGTAAAAACAATTGGTTTAGAAAATTTATGGCTCAATAAGTTTATGTAAATTTATTAGAAAAGCAATTTAATACTATGATACGATAAATAAATAAAAGTATAATAGATAAATTACAAGAATTGAAAAACCAAGTGTATATTTACTCTTATGAATATTACATGCTAAATTCTTTGTTATTAGGAATATCAATGCTACAAAATATCAGTGGTGTAATCACAACGAATTGACATTGATATTGACTTAATAATAGTAGTCAATTTACCACGAAAGCTGGACATGTTCCCGATTGTAATTTATCATAGAGACTTGACAGAGACCAAAGCAGGTTTCTTTATATAAATCAGATGAAGAAGAAGATGACAAGAACTGAGGGCTCAAGATGAGATATGGGATTATGTCAATGTCGATTCTATGTGGTACCACCACAGGCCTGATATAAAAAGTCTCATATTAAATTGAACAAGAAAATTATATAATACTTATATCAGTAATGCCTTTTTTAGTGATTTGCACGGGCCAAAATTTTAAAACCCATCATTCCTAAGCTCGATTATTCTCAAACCCGTTTTCATTAGAAGGGCTTTCCGACCCAACTCAATTCGGAAGATTTGAAGACCTTGTCCAGCACATTCCGAGTCCTATGGATCTATACATCTTTATACTTCAACAAACTACAGCTATTTGTCTTTGTCGATGTTTCCACATTAAACAAGGGCCTCCACATAGCTAACTTTTAGAAAAAGAGCAATTGAGACTTGTTCGTAAAATTCCATTTTTTCTCCATTTTCGGACCGCGCAAGCCCGTCGCATGGTAATTCCAGTGACCAAATCAAAGTCCTGTCCACTTGAAGCTCGTATTCTACCCGTGGACCAGATAGCCCGTTGTCTGTTCGGACCAAACCGAGCCATGAGTGCTATAATGTCTTTGATATGACGCACAGAGATCATAAAATATAAATCAAATAATTTCCCGAGTAAATAAGTTCTGTCATATAGATACTCCCATAAATTAATTGAATCGGTCGAGTTTGATTTGGGCGCGTGAGGCTTCAAATATGAAATAATTGTGAAGAAAAATTAAAAAGGCTAGAACAGTTTTTTTTAAGACTAATTCTTGAATTGGATATACAAATAGAGTTTTTAGGCAATCATAACAAAAAAGATGTTTCTATGGCCCCTTTTGCGGCCATGAAGTTTCACTTTTTGGTACACATCTGTCAAATTTTACTTTTTGGGACTGATCTGTCAAATATTACTTTTTTGGGACTGATCTGTCAAAAACTATTTCATAAACACTTCATACCTACGTATATGGACTGCTTGATGAACTCTTTAAGAAACAGTTTTCACCGGAATACATATTTTATTCTTCCGTCAATCTTTATAGTTCGTGCAATTCAAGAAATTGATACGCATTTTTTACAAATGTCACTTTGATAGAAGACAATAATATAAAACAATTTCAACGGCAACTAAGATTTACAATTGCACTGTTTTAGAAATAAATAGATAAAATTCTGTGATTTTGAATTATTTCATGATGATCACCTAAAAAACGTTGTGTGCACCTCGGCCTACAGTTCTTTTTTGGTCTCACCTGAATTGCTGCCACAGCTACGCTTCGGCTGCAAACAACAGATTCGACCAAAAAAGATAACCTTTACGGCCTTGATACACAATAGTCATTTTATCTATTCATTTCTAAAACATTGCAATTGTAAATCTTAGTTGCCTTGAAATTGTTTTATTTTATTGTCTTCTATCAAATTGACATTTAACAAAAAATGCGTATTTATTTTTTGAATTGCAAGAACTACAGAGGTTGACGGAAGAATATATGTACTATTTAAGTGAAAACTGTTTCTTAAAGAGTTCATCAAGCTGCCCATATAGGTAAATATAAAATGTTTATGAAATATTTTTTGACAGATCAGTCCCAAAAAGTAATATTTGACAGATCAGTCCCAAAAAGTAAAATTTAACAGATCAGTCCCAAAAAGTGAAACTTCACGGCCGCAAAAGAAGCCATAAAAATACCTTTTTTGTCATGATCGCCTAAAAATAACTATTATTTGAAAAAAAAGATGAGGAACGGCTGATTTTTTGAGTGTTGTTTAATGTAGCTATTCTATAACTTTCTATAACGCTTTAAAATTACAAATTCAAATCAATATTCAATATTTTTCCAAGCTTACATATTTGTCAACAAAATCCTAATTTTATTTCATTCGAATTTATAGTTCTATATAATATATAATTAAATACTTGGCCTAAGTTTGAAACCGCCCATTCGTGGGGGTGCTACTTTGCTCACTATCTTGAATTTGAAGATAGATGAATAGGGAAATTATTTTTTCGAATATATATTCGAAATTTATCGAATGCTATGCTTAAAAAGATTAATATTTATGTTGAAGCTATAAAAATTTAGACCCGGGTTTTAGATACGTAATAACACTAGACTTTTTCTAATTTAATTAATACGATTTCATTTACATAATAGAAAATTTGATATAATCTTCGTTATAAATATTAAT